>OX369299.1:8425550-9625550 GCA_947284805.1 Coleophora flavipennella
ATTATTTTTTGGTGAGTGTGTGAAAATGACATTTCAATTGGCCAATTTTCTGTTTCTGAAGGCTTCTACTTCCTTTTATAATTATAATATGGAAAAAAAACAATACAGAGGGGCATGGCCATGGTAGACATAGGTTTTATTGAAAAAAACATTTTTGCTCCATTGTCATTTATTATCCAGGAAGGAAAGGGACCCGGGAGATTCTTATTTGGGATAAGTCCGCATTTGTGCATACTTCTATTATGTATCTAATATAATTTTAATTTTGTTGTACAATAAAGAGTTCACAGACAAACAAACAGACTACGTTTGTATGGAAAAAATGGCGCCCGCGTTTCCTCCTAACCGATGTCGGCGCTAGTTAAGCTAGAGGGATGCCCTTAGCACACCCTGGACAATTCATACAACGGGCCAGAAATGACATTTCAAAAAACAAATGACGGAACAAACAAAATGGCGGCGAAATTCTATACGTTCGACAACCAAACTGTAACCAATCTGTATCAATCTGGGTGACGAGGGGGTGAGGTTGCAATCTAGAGAGCGGCAGGGAGTGCCCATACTGTATGTTAGTACTAATATATATACTTTGCCCTTAGTACCAAAATTTGTGGCTTAACTGCAGACAGACATGTACTCACTGACCCCGACGACCCGACCCCGCTAGCCGTAGCTGCCCTGACCCCGCCCCCCAACCCACAGAGAAACACCGCACCGACAGTCTGCCCTCGCCGGCGAGGGCGGCGTCCCCCCGCTTCTGGCGCTTACCAGCGCTACTGGCATATACCAGGCCGCTTCTCTCCGATCCTCCCACGTCCAAGCAACGACCTAAGCCGAGGTCCGTGCCCACCTGGGCGCCCTTAGGCAGTTGCATCTTTTTGCTTTACATCTAGGTTGAGTGCCCTCCGCACTCGCCTCCCCTGCCTGGTGTAGTTATAAAGGCCCCCACGGCCAACAACAAGCTTGTCCTTTCGAAAAAAAAAATAACTGCAGAATAACGTTGTTTTTATGGCAGCGCAGGACCGGTCGTCGTGGAAATCCTTGGGGGAGGCCTTTGTCCAGCAGTGGACGATTTGTGGCTGATATGATATGGTATACCCGTACGATATAATGACCAAAAACTTCACGATACAGATAGATATAATGTATTTGTTTAAACTATAATTTAAAAAACATAGAGAGAAATTAGTGCTGACAATCTTTTACTCAAAATCTCTCAGTAATTGGACGCTTTAGGACAAAAGGGTGATAGCTAATAATAAATTAGTACAGCTTGAACTAATTTACCGACTGGAACCCTTTATATGTATGTAAAATGAAACACTTTGTATGGTAAATAATTTTCGAAAAACCTAAAACTTTTAGGTACAAGCTTTTAATATTGCATTGTCACGCGATATTTATATTCATGCAAAATTTTAGCTCAATCGGAAACCGGAAAGTGGGTCAAAATTAACTTACATACATAGCCTCGCCCGGTGAAGTTGTAAACGGCAAACAACAAGCTTGTCCTTTCGAAAAAAAATCAAGTTAAATAAAAGCTTGTAAAAAATAAGGTTTTTTAAACCCCTGATCCCTGAACCGGATGTTGTTCACCGAATTCGCACCTGAATCACCTGTGTCACTGTATATTGACTGTATAAGACTCGGTTTGGTTGGTGGTAGGCCATTTTCTAAGCCCGCCTGGCTAGCTACCACCATCTTATCTAAGTCTTGCCGCCAAACATCAGTGTTAAAAACATTCATGTGTTCCGGCATGAAGATAAGATAGCCAGTACTCCATTGCGTTGGGGAATCTTGGCAAGCCCGCTTCCATCTTCGGCATCATCGTCACTTACCATCTGGTGAGATGATGCCAAGGGCTTACCAATTGTGAATAAAAAAAATATATATTGGTTGTTAATTTAGCGTTACCATTGCAGACTTGACGCCGACCACGTGACCGGAAGACGGCCCCAACCACTGGGGCGTGTGGTCCGCCAGCGGCGCGGGCACCGGCGCGCACGCCCAGCGTGCCAGCGCATCCATCGCACTCTTGTCTCTGTGCGCGCTGCTGTGAAGGGACGCTTGTAAAATTGTAAAGAATAAAATGTTTTGCTGTAATATGACCTCATCACTTTTAAGCTATTTCTGCCGGGCACCTAGTAATTTTTGGATTCTAATATTGGTTGGTGATACAGTTCAAGTTTGAAGACAATTACAGATAGCCGTTGGGGCAGTAAAGTTCTTGAGTAAAACGTAGCGTAGGCAGGCCTCTCACTCATAGGACCTATGACCTGGTGATGGTCGCGGAAAGCCGTTGCATACGGGCAGCACAGAACCGGTCGTCTTGGAAACCCTTTGGGGAGGCCTATGTCCAGCAGTGGACGTCCTTCGGCTGATATGATGAATTGATGATACACTTTAATAGTGACTAGGTATAGGGGTCCTTCTGAAATACTATATTGATTTTATATTGTTAGAATTTAGCATATAATACTCAGGAAATATGGATTTTGGTCAGTCAGTTTAACCTGGTTTCGCTGCACCTCACCCAACTTATAGACGTCGCAACAACTTTCTTGTCATCGGTTGTTTTGTTTTTTAAATTGTCATTCTACTTCTATTCTGTTCATCGTCACCTTCTATTTTCCATATTTTTACGTTTATTCCTTTTTCAGACTGTTCTGTTTTTATTGGTTTTATTCACCTCTTGATTACTCGTACTTTCCTTTTAAATGTTATATAGTTCAGTGTTGGTGGTGAAAGCATATTCTTTTATTGGATTACAACGAACCCTGCCCCTCCCTTCTAAACCTACTCCTTTCTTGTGCGCGCATCAGCGTAGTTGGAGGGTGCGCCCTACGCCGCACTGAACCACTTAAAAGCGCTAAGGTCACCTTTACATAAGTATCTTAAGCCAGGTACCTATTTACTTATTTGTATCTTTTTCTCTTGTACGTATAGGTATTTCTTGTATAAAATAGTATAAGCCTAATTTGAAAAGTAACATCTGTACAGTTGATTTAGCATTTAGATAGTTATAATAAAATTATGAATACAAATAATGGCTCTTCATCGTGCGTACACGCATCTGAGTCAGATGAAGATACGACTAAGTAGGTACCATATAAAACCTGTTTATTAAAGTAGAAAAGATACGGAGCCTATTCAAAAAATACGTAGACTGACGTCATAAAAAAATGTAATTGCTTAGAAGTTACATGTCTGGGTCCCCTTCAAAGTACTGACTCTCCTCCCCGATGGACACACTTATCCCAACTCGGAGCGGCATATTTTGTTTCTTATCTGTGCACAGAATAGAAGACCAAAGTTTTTTCTTATCTGTGATCCCAACGGTGTTTCCAATTCTGGAAATAGTCCTGAAACGCTTGTTTTGTAATGTCCTTCAGCTCCTTCGTCGCATTTGCCTTCATCATTACAGCTCATATACGTCCCCACCGAGGGGCTCGAGCCTACCCTGAATCAGGGCGATTAGGCCTTAGTCGACCACGCGGGCCCAGAGCGGGTTGGTCAACTTCACACACAACCTTCGAGTTTCTTCGCAGGCGTGTGCAGGTTTCCTCACGATGTTTTCCTTCACCGTTAAAGCAATCGGTAAGTATGTACGTAAGTTTTTTGAAAAACTCATTGGTACATTGGCCATCCAGATTTGAACCCGGTACCTCTGGTTAGATGGACCGAGTCGTTACCGGTTGAGCCACCGACGCTTCACAACATTTGCCTTAATCTCGGGAATTTGGGAAAAATTATGTTGACAGTTTTTAGGCGTTGTCCACCATGAGTAGGTACCTCCTCCAAGGCTCCACAGTGAACCACAATTACTACATTGAAATTCTCAACCGTCTGCGGGTCGGTTTCTAGCGGCAAAAAAACAGAAATGTCGAGGAGTCGTGAGTGGTTTTTTCATCAGAGCTCGTGAGTTTTTGACCAAACACGTGATCACTGTTCTTTCCCACCCACCCTACTCACCTGATCTTGCTTCTTGTGACGATTTGAGACGATTCCCGAGATTGAGGCAAACACGACCAAGAAACTAAAGGACGTTACAAAAGTAGCATTCCATCAGGACTGTTGCCAAAAGTGGAAACACCGTTGGGATAAGTGTGTGCGTTGAGGACGAGAGTAAGTACTTTGAAGGGGACCCAGGCACGTAACTTCTAAATAAAGAACATTTTGTTTTATGACGTCTGTCTTCGTATTTTTTGAACAGCCATAACTAGTAGTTATATGGCGCCTAAGGCACCTCTTGAAAAACAAATGAAACATTTTGTTTACAATATTACAAAGTCGGTCATTCAGTGAGTGAGTGAGTGATGGATGAGTGTAAATGTATTTATGTATGTGTGGGTTTTGCACGCTGTGCATAAGAAATTAGATACCCAATAAAAATTCAAGTACGTAAAGGAGTATGAGTATTTAATATTAAATTGTATCAGATATTAATAGATCAGACCTAGTGTTGTGATAACGATGAAATACAAAACTTCGTTGTACTCCCAGTTTTTTGTTAAATAAATTCACACTTTGCACACGGCGGGGCGGGGCGGGCGGGTCAATTTTGCCGCCAACGATAGCACAAAGGGAATCCTGTACTACCAACGCACATGAAGGCGGCGATTTTTGTCCTCCATGTGCGTTGGTAGTACAGGATTCCCTTTGCGCTATCGTTGGCGGCGAAATTGACCGGCCCGCCCCGCCCCGTCGTGTGCAAAGCGCCTTAAGGTACATAAATTGAAGTTTAGATCCTCTTTCAAGATTGAACAGCGAAATAACTTCAAATTTTAATTAACAGTAAGATCTATTTTGCAATAAAATCGAATCTTGAAATCGAATCTAGTTGTATCAAATGTAGCCCTAGCACTGCCCCGAGTTCTACTTCAAAAATATTTTTCTGTAAAAAGATACTAAGAAAGTGGGAGTTATTAAATTGGCATTGTTAATCAAATGTTCTAATAATAATACATATTTAAGAGCTTAATAAATTATGATGTTATTTATAAGAGCATTGAGTTATTTATTATTATACGGGGTGAAATTTTGTTCCCGTCAATAATTGTTGCTTCTACTCATGAAACTGAACAACTTTTCTTAAGAACTACATACAATCGGAGCGGAAAAATTGAGATCTACATACAAATTGATTACATTTGTTCCACCATCTTATCTAAGTCTTGCCGCCAAATATCAATGTTGATATCATTGGTGTGTTCCGGCATGAAGATAAGATAGCCAGTTCCCCATTGCGTTGGGGAATCTTGGTAAGCCCGCTTCCATCTTCGGCAACATCGTCACTTACCACCAGGTGAGATGTTGTCAAGGGTTTACCAATTGTGCATAAAAAAAAAAAAAAACTTTGTATGGAGAGTACAATTTTTTTTTTGCTCTGATTGTATGGGTTTCTTGAATAAAGTTGTTCAGTTTCATGAGTAGAAGTCACAGCTAATGGGACCAAATTAAAAAAATGTCACCCTGTATGTGTCGTTTTAAAAAAAACAGGAAAACTTTAAGTAAGTAAGTCACCTGCTAGTCAAGTGCACCCGTGGATATCGAGAATGTTTGGGGGTACATCCTGAAATTCCATTCTAGCTATTGGTGAAAGATTTTCTTTAATCTGATGTGCAGTTTCGAAGATACCTCCTACATACAAACATACAAATTTTACTTCATTATAATATTAGTTAACAGATGTATTGCGCACTAGAACAAAATATTATATATAATATGAGTTACTAACGTACTAGTATATAGGGTGACTTTTAATTAGTTCTTGATAGCAAAGGATATGAATGTACTCGTGTTTACAAACAACTTTCCCAAAGAATTTATGTCAAATATGAAAAAAAAATTTTGGTGCTTCATACATTATTGCCGATTTGATAACTTATTCTATATGGAGGACCAAAAAATGTTTTCTGATTTGACATATAATTTCTTTAGGAAAGTTGTTTGTAATCACCAGTACATGCATATCTTTTATTATCAAGAACTAATTAAAAGTCACCTGTATATGAGTACTAACGTACTAACTAGACTCAACTGCGCTACGCAGAGGACAAGTAAATTCAGCCATTACATTTTCTATCGAATTCATTTCGGAGAGTGTGCTCTAGAACTTCACGACCTCATTCCCCCAGCTCCATTCCATCTTCGGTCAACGAGACGCAAGGGGAGGTTCCACGCCTTAGTTGTTGATATTCAGCCTATGCGCACGAAGCGTTACGCTTCCTCATTTATTATGCGGACAGCGATGGAGTGGAACTCCTTGCCTGCGTCTGTGTCTCCCGGTATGGATGTGGATAAACATAGAATAAGAAATAACACATTTTGAGAAGTATATATTAAATGTAATTATGTAATCACTATCTTACGACTATCAGAAAGAGTGTTATTTGCACCTATTTTGAATAAATATCTTGAATCTTGAAAACATGAAAAAATCCCGTGGAAATGAATCATTTGAGATCTAATCCGAAAAAAAACCATTTGTTGATTGCCAACTGGAACGGGATGCGCGGCATGCCGAATATCCCGAGATCCGTTTGGTGGTTCCATACCAACTTTAAGCTTTCAATCTGTAATTGTCTTTGATTCTTTCTGTCCTACTGTCCTGACTGTTCGCTTTAAACTTAGTTTTACCGGATGAATTTCTATGCGATTTGCACTATTAAATCAAATCTTATTCGTCGATGTGCACTTTCCACTGCGCACTTCACCAGTTTTTTTAAACTAGGCGTTAGATCAGAATGAGCACCCAGCACCCACGAGGTTTTCTAGAACCCGGCACCCAACGGCATACAACGTTTTCTTCTTAAGAGTATTGTGAACCTACGCCGAAAATTTAGATTTTTCATACAAACGGCGATAACTTTTTTTACCTCTTAAAATTTAACCGATTTTTGATTATTTTTTTTATAAATAGTCAGTCAGAACAAAAGCTGGGTTTTTAAGGTTTCGTTTTATAAATTATTTGCTGTGTCCCGCGGCTTCACCCGCGTGGACTACGTTTCTATGAGTTGTCGAGGGTGCGCAGTGCGAAAGGCGCAAGCGGCTCGCGAGCGTGGAAAGAAGTAGCTTATGTGTTAATCCAGGTCCTAATCTATCTATCTATAAAATTCCAGCCAGATCCGTTTAGTAGTTTTTTGGGTAAAAGAGTAACAAACATACATTCTTACAAACTTTATAAGCGTTTATAATATTAGTAGGATAGATTAAAAGTAAACAAAAAAATCTCAAAATTAGTTTTGTAGAGTCAAACTCAAAATACTGAACGTCAAATAAAATTGAAATTATTAATTTTTAAAATTAATTATTGAAAACATTTAAAAATACGCCACCTATGATACACTTTGCGCGGCATATTTCCATTGCGAAAATCTCGGAAAATAGCGTTTTCCCAGAGATGAGACTTATCTAAATCGATTTTTCGCCCCCAACAATCCCAGTATACTAATTTTCAAGCAAATCTTTGGAGCCGTTTCCGAGATTCAGATTGTATATATGTTACGGCTAAAGGTGGGTGTGAACATAATATTAAGATTAGCCGGCTAAACTTCACCCAGGGGGGGAGCCTCGCCTCTCAAGGCTCTTCGACTGTAAAATCAATCAAACCTGACGGAACCTAATATCGCTCGCTTCGCTCGCTCACCACCAAAAAAACATTACCCAGCCAGTGTTGGGGAAACCTTGTTGTGTGCGGTTAAATGCCGAATACCAACTTATAATCGGACTTTACCTAAACAACTTTAGACGGCTTATCTTAAGTTTATGTTTACTCCCACCTTTAGCCGTGACATATATAGAAGAATGGTTTTTTTAAAGGTATTACTTACGAAGTAACTAGTATCTCATCTGTGGTATTACTATTATTATTATAGATTGAAAAAACAAAAACCTATTAACATAGCTTTTGGTCTGACTGTCAAAAATTGGTTTTGAGTCAAAAATCGCCATCGCGGTTTGTATGAAAACTCATAGGTTCACGATCCTCTTAACAGCACATTATTTTCTTGGTTGTTACAACTTTGTTTTATTTTAACTCCCTGCCAGCGTTTCGCAGTAGCTGTAACTCGAGCGGGGGCGGCGCGGTGCGGCGTGGTGCAGCGCGAAACAGATGGGCTGCTAAGTTTGTATTTTACTTTATTTACACCAAGAGAAATAAATTTAAACTAAATTTTATACTAGAATAACTTCTTGTAGTTTTGTTTTCCTTACTAATATTACAAATGTGAAAATGTGTTTGTTTGTTAACTTTTCACGCTTCAACACTTCGATCAATCTTTATGAAATTTGGCATGCAGGTAGCCTGTATCACTGGGAAAGACATAGGCTACTTTTTATCTCGTGAAAATAGCATAATCTGGTGCAGTTCCTAAGGGAACTACAAAATACTCTTTTTCGTCGGTTTAATTTTTTCTTAAAAAGTTTTATATTTTTATTTTTTCGTGCCTAAAGTATATTACTTCATAGTTACTTATTTTTATTTGACCAAGTTTTAACAGCATTCCATCTCTCATCACCAGATCCTCGATAGTTGTCATCATCCATAAATTATTAGCTACATATTATGTTCTCATTTAGATTTATGAATAAGCCCAAACATCAGCCTAATAATTAGTGTCATTAGTGTCACTAATTATGTGTGCCAAGTTTCATTAGAATCGGTTCACACATGAAAATTTAATGGGTGAAGAATCAATCATTCCCTGTTTTTTACCCTTAAGAGTGAAAATTGGTTTTAAATGGGACCAATTTCAGACTACTCTGTAAAAATTTATGCGTGACATTAACTAGAGAACCTCCTCAATTTTTTCATAGGTTAATAACGATAAACGAAGTCGCGGGTAAGAGCTAGTCTTATAAAAATTTTCTCTAAAAGAAGAAAAGAGACAGAGGATGTTATTTACAAATGTAAGGTTTCCCGTGCATGAATCAAAACTAAATTACGATTCACTGAAAAAGTTAAATAGAACAAATTGGACAGGACAACCACGCTCAACAGTAGGCTAAAAGTTAAATAAAACAAATTGGACAGGACAGCCACGCGCAACAGTAGGCTAAAAGTTAAATAGAACAAATTGGACAGGACAGCCACGCTTAACAGGTTAAATAGAACAAATTGGACAGGACAGCCACGCTTAACAGTAGGCTAAAAGTTAAATAGAACAAATTGGACAGGACAGCCACGCTTAACAGTAGGCTAAAAATCGGTTTTCATAGTAGGTATTTAGAAATTTAATTTCAATACCTTAAAATACCAATTCAGGTATTTTTATGGCAGCTGCGTCAAACCTTTAAGATGTATTTTTTAAAAGTAACATCAGGTTGATCTGATAGCTTGCAGAACGGACGGCCGTTGGGGTAGTAGGGTGCTCAAGTGGCGACCGCGCACCGGAAGACTTCTCGCTCGGCGGACCGACAACCTGGTGAAGGCGGAGGCCGCGGGATGCGAACAACACACGACAGGTCGTTGTTGGAAATAATCGGGCACCTATGTTCGTAAGTGAAAATCTTTCGGCGGACAATGATAACAATCTGATCCGACTTTATATAAAAATGTAAAAAAACTGTATCGCGAGTTTCAGCTCTAGAAAACTCTAAACTGAAAATTAAATTTCCTAATTAGAACAGGCGCCAAGGGGGTTTCGTATAACTAAGCAAATTTGGCGTAACGCTGACTTCTGATTTGTGCTGTAGTCATCCAGGTTTCGATATGACTGAGTTAGCCACCGCTAATTTCTGCTGTAGTCATCCAGGCTTCGATATGACTGAGTTAGCCACCACTGATTTGTGTTGTAGTCAGCCAGGCTTCGATATGACTAAGTTAGCCACCGCTGACTTCTGATTTATGCTGCAGTCATCCAGGCTTCGATATGACTGAGTTAGCCACCACTGATTTGTGTTGTAGTCATCCAGGCTTCGATATGACTAAGTTAGCCACCGCTGACTTCTGATTTATGCTGCAGTCATCCAGGCTTCGATATGACTGAGTTAGCCACCACTGATTTGTGTTGTAGTCATCCAGGCTTCGATATGACTAAGTTAGCCACCGCTGACTTCTGATTTATGCTGCAGTCATCCAGGCTTCGATATGACTGCGTTAGCCACCGCTGATTTGTGCTGTAGTCATCTAGACTTCGATATGACTGAGTTAGCCACCACTGATTTGTGTTGTAGTCATCCATGCTTCGATATGACTGCGTTAGCCACCGCTGACTTCTGATTTGTGCTGTAGTCATCCAGGCTTTGATATGACTGAGTTAGCCACCGCTGACTTCTGATTTGTGTTGTAGTCATCCAGGCTTCGATATGACTGAGTTAGCCACCGCTGACTTCTGATTTGTACTGTAGTCATCCAGGCTTTGATATGACTGAGTTAGCCACCGCTGACTTCTGATTTGTGTTGTAGTCATCCATGCTTCGATACGACTGCGTTAGCCACCGCTGACTTCTGATTTGTGCTGTAGTCATCCAGGCTTTGATATGACTGAGTTAGCCACCGCTGACTTCTGATTTGTGTTGTAGTCATCCAGGCTTCGATATGACTGAGTTAGCCACCGCTGACTTCTGATTTGTACTGTAGTCATCCAGGCTTTGATATGACTCAATTAGACACCGCTGATTTGTGCTGTAGTCATCCAAGCTTCGATATGACAGAGTTAGCCACCGCTGATTTCTGATTTGTGCTGTAGTCATCCAGGCTTTGATATGACAGAGTTAGCCACCACTGACTTCTGATTTGTGCTGTAGTCGTCCAGGCTTCGATATGACTGAGTTAGCCACCGCTGACTTCTGATTTGAGCTGTAGTCATCTAGGCTTCGATATGACTGAGTTAGCCACCGCTGACTTCTGATTTGTACTGTAGTCATCCAGGCTTCGACATGACACAGTTAGCCACCGCTGATTTGTGCTGTAGTCATCCAGGCTTCGATATGACTGAGCTAGCCACCGCTGACTTCTGATTTGTGCTGTAGTCATCCATGTTTTAATATGAGTGCGTTAGCCATCGCTGACTTCTGATTTGTGCTGTAGTCATCCAGGATATGACTGAGTTAGCCACCGCTGATTTGTGCTGTAGTCATCCAGGCTTTAATATGACTGAGTTAGCCATCGCTGATTGTAGTCCCAACCCCCCATCTTTGGTATACTTCAAAAGACCTGGAATTGTATTTAAAACGAAATCTTATGGCTGTATGAACGGGCCACACATATTGTGGTGTAGTTTATATTTTTATAGCTGTAACAGTTTGAGTTAAACGTCGGATGGACATGGCAAAACTATAAGGGTTCCTAGTTTGACTACACAACCCTAAAAATGAGCCTCGCATCATCCCACATGATTAGTTCCCTCGCTCTATAGTAAGTTCTAGGCATATCGCATTTGATCGGACCGTATTATTAGGGAATGTACACGTACGCGAAATTAGCACTTAAAGGTAACATTATAAGACATTATTGTTTCTCTAAATACAAAAGCCATGCTAGCGAAAACTAATTGATATCAATATTTTATTGGCAAGGGTAATTTAGTTTAAATAATTAATTCTATTTCGTTACCTATCCGCAGGTAAGTGTATAGCTTAGTACCTACTGAGTGTCATTTATTCGAGTCCCCTCCAGTCTCGACGCGATAAATCTCTAAAAGGCTGGATTGATTTCCAAAGAGCTTATCTGTGTACGCAAACAATACTAATGTAGGTTAACTGAACTCTTAACCTCGAACCTTGAATAAATTAATCATTTGCGGCAAAATAAATAATTATATTCTTAATCGTGAATCGAGAAACCTTCCTTGAATTTGTAGGTAGATGTAAGTAAGTAAGTAAATATACTTTATTGCACGCCAAAAAACAATACAGGAGTTATAATTTGTAATATACATAGAGTGCAAAGGCGACCTTATCGCTTTAAGCGATTTCTACCAGACAACCTTAAGTTCGGGATTGAAAGACAGGTAAACTAGTACAGGATGGCAGTAAATTCAACTTTTAAATGATGTAAATTATAAATATAACTAATAGAAGTGATATTAACTAAAAGTAAAAAAAAAACAAGTTTATAAACTTATTTAAATTCTAAACAAAAATAAATATATACAATATAAAATACTAAAATACACACATACACATACATACTATAAATATATAAACACGCAAAAAATCTGTGAACAGTTTCAGTAATGACAAATCTTAAGGGCCACCAGCAGGCTTCCGTTTTTATACAAACGTAGTTTTGCTTAAATACAAAAACTGCATGCCGGATTGAATCCAAACTTTGTAAATATGTTGAGGAGACACATATCGATGTTTGTAATTAGTTTTCAATGTACTAATATAAAACGAAAAAAAATAAGCGCAGTTTCAAAGTTTCAGTACAAAATTAAATTTAAGCCTTCGTTTAGTTACGTTAATATTTACTACGATGAAAACTAATTACAAACATCGATATGTGTCTCCTCAACATATTTACAAAGTTTGGATTTAATCCGGCATGTAGTTTTTGTATTAAAGCTAAACTACGTTTGTATGGAAACTCGAGCCTCCTGGAGACTCTTAAAGTAATGATCCTTCATGTGATCTAAGATGTCTGTTTTCACAACGCGAGGTGTTTCAATGGAAATAACTTATTCGGGCAAAACGATGTCCACGCGGGCGAAAAGCTAGGTTTTATGGTTTCGTACACCCAACGGGTGACTAACGGGACCTTATTATAAAGCCTCCGCTGTTTGTCCGTCTATCCGCGGGCTGTATTTCATGAACCGTAATAGGGAGACAGTTGAAATTTTCGTGTAATGCGTATTTCATCATCATTACAGCTCATATACGTCCCCACCGAGGGGCTCGAGCCTACCCTGAATCAGGGCGATTAGGCCTTAGTCGACCACGCGGGCCCAGTGCGGATTGGTCGACTTCACACACAACCTTCGAGTTTCTTCGCAGGCGTGTGCAGGTTTCCTCACGATGTTTTCCTTCACCGTTAAAGCAATCGGTAAGTATGTACGTAAGTTTTTGAAAAACTCATTGGTACATTGGCCGTCCAGATTTGAACCCGGTACCTCTGGTTAGATGGACCGAGTCGTTACCGGTTGAGCCACCGACGCTTTTTCGTGTAATGGTCTTTAGGGTATATTTATTTAAATCTATCGTAAAAGCGGTAATACATACAAGCATGAAACTTGGTGTAATTATAGTAATAATACTTAAGTAAAATAAAAAAATATAAAAATCGGCCAAGTGTGAGTCGTACTCGCGCTAAGGAGTCCGAACTGAATGACAAAAAAAGCATATTTTTGTTTCTCGTGTTGATGTCTTTTGATTGTAATGTGAATAGGTATCATTGTCATTATAGAATGTAGTTGTGTGAAGAGGTGTGGTGGGGATCCCTCGGAGTGCTAGTCCACCTCATCCTTGGCCGGTTTCTCTTAAATTACTTAAAAACTATTTATCTTGAAATTATTTTATATGCAAGAAGGTATAACGTGTCAATCCCGTAGGAATTTCGAGATAAAGTAGCTTTTTTCCGCGATCGCGTCCGCGTGGACTGCAATAAATTGACCATTTTAATTGACCCCTTAGCGTAGAATGGCTAGTACTACAGAGAGGTCAAGCTGTATCACTGGTTCATCATAATCATCATCATTATATCAGCCGAAGGACGTCCACTGCTGGACAAAGGCCTCGACATAGAATTTCCACGACGACCGGTTCTGCGCTGCCCGCAATCAATGGCTTCCCGCGATCTTCACCAGTTTATCGGTCCACCGAATGGGAGGTCTTCCTACGCTACGTTTTCCGGTGCGCGGTCGCTACTTGAGAACTTTACTGCCCCAACGGCCATCTGTTCTACGAGCTATGTGCCCCGCTCACTGCTGCTTAAGTTTAGCTGCCACTCCTCAGAAGGTTGGAGGTTCTACACAGAAATTGTTGACGAATACTTTTTAACCGCCTCCGTAGCTCAGAGGCAAAGTTCACTGGCTTTACACAGGAGGGTCACGGGTTCGATTCCCGGCGGGGTCAATTGTAAGACTCGGTTTGGTTGGTATTAGGGCATTTTTTAAGCCCGCCTGGCTAGCTACCACCATTTTATCTAAGTCTTGCCGCCAAATATCAATGTTGATATCATTGGTGTGTTCCGGCATGAAGATAAGATAGCCAGTTCCTTATTGCGTTGGGGAATCTTGGTAAGCCCGCTTCCATCTTGGGCATCATCGTCACTCACCATCAGGTGAGATGTAATCAAGGGTTTACCAATTGTAAAAAAAAAGAATATGTGTACCTGGGCCAAACAGTCCAGTTAGGTAGGTCCAACTTCGAGCAAGAGATCAATGGTCGAATCCAACTCGGCTGGGGAGCGTTCGGGAAGCTTCGCAATATCTTCATCACTGTTGCCAACTACGCCGTAATTACGGTAGATATACCGTATTTACGTGTTGTTCAGTGTCTTCTACTGGAATGAATTTTGAGCAATTTCATAGAAACACCGTAATTTTGGCATTATCGGTTTCGAAACACGGTATTTTTTAAAGTTTTGGTCATTTTGTATGGCGGACACCGTAATTTGAACCTACTAACACCGTAATTTGATCGAGTGGTTTGGCAACACTGACCCAAAAACCACAGTGCCTTAATACCAAGGTTATGATATGACCAGTGTGTGCTTCCAGTGATCACTGGTTCATCCGAACGGATTTAGATGAAATGTGGCTTCGATTTTAAGTTTGACCCCAAGCTACGAAGCTGTGAAAACCGAATCCTTTCACTATTTGCATGATGTGCGTACACAGTACACACAGACAAAGACAAACGGTAACATTTATTTTAGCTGCAAGTCTTCCCTTAGGAGCCACTGGTGAAACCAAGTAATTTTCAACACGAAATTTCTTTAAAGGTATCTAATATAATTAGATATACAGGATGTAACAACAAAATTGGTGTAGGTCCCGTTAACTGGGGGTTCTACTCATCATACTGAACAAGTTTCTCCTAGGAACCCATAGTGAATACTCAAAAAAAAATTCGACTCTCCATACAAAAATGCACAAAATTGGTCACAGCTGATCTACACGTGAACGCGGGTGATGCTAAGTGCAACACCAGGAAACCGTCGTCTGTCCCTTGGGAAGCACGGCTACATTGTGCCACACGATAAGAGCGAGCGTATCGTTTTGTATGAAGAGTTTTTTTTTGCGATTTTAACAAAGTCATAAAACAAAAGTTGTTGAGTATGATGAGTAGAAGCCCTAGTTTACTTTTGTACACCTGTATGGAAATTATTTATTACTAGCTGTCCCGGCGAACTACGTTCCATCTTACACTACACTATACTACCCTACCTTACCCTACACTACCCTACCCTACCCTACCCTACACTACTCTACACTACACTAAACTACACTACCCTACCCTTCCCTACCCTACCCTACCGTACACTACACTACCCTACCCTACACTTTCCCACCCTACTCTACCCTATCCTACCCCTACACTACACTACCCTACCTTATCCTACACTACCCTATATAAGAACCTTCTCCTGACAATAACGAACTCGACAAAAAAAGAATTAGCAAAATCGGTCCAGCCGTTCACGCGTGATGCCGTGAACAAGGTAAATAGGGATTCATTTTTATATATATACTAGCTGTCCCGGCGAACTTCGTACCGCCTTACATTACATTACACTGCCCTGCCCTACATACACTACACTACACTACCCTACCCTACACTACACTACCCTACACTACCCTACCCTACCCTACATACACTACACTACACTACCCTACCCTACACTACTCTACACTACCCTACACTACACTACCCTACCCTACCCTACACTACCCTACCCTACACTACCCTACCCTACCCTATCCTATCTCTCAAGTTGGATCGAACTGCACATGGTGTGCGAATTTTATTATAATCGGTTAAGTGGTTTAGGAGTCCATTGGGGACAAACATTGTGACACGAGATTTATATATATTAAGATATATAGATCTAAAGAGGTTGACACAGTATGACTGACGTTTGATTATTCGACTTTGACTCCAAATGGGCAAATGCCAATTTCAATGACTGAAAGGCTCGTCCATAAATAGTGGTCTCTCAGTTTAGATCCTGCAATCTAGGCGACAATAGCGCGATATGTCAAGACGGTGTTTAGGCCAACAGAGCGCCTGATTACAGACAACTCCTGGTTGAGTCAGATGTTAAGCTTTGGGCTTTGTGGTGAATATATTCCACTCACATTTGGTTTCGAAAGGAGTTTCGATCTTATCATATCATTTTTTAAATGGCTAATGTAAATAATGTTGAAAAACGCGTGCTTTTGTTTTTTGTTATAACTAAGAGCTTAGAGGCAAAGAGTTTTAAAGTCTATTTAGTTTATAACCAAATCCTTAGCATGTAATCTCCTTGGCGCGCGCAGTTTTTCCTTTTTTTTTACAAATCCTCATAGCATTTTTATTACTTTCGAGCGGCTGTGTGACTGTTATGATGGAAAAAAAACGAAGTTTAGATTTTGATGGAGATCGATTGTCTTACACTTGCGTTGTAAATTGTATTTATTCTTTACTCACACTAATGTAACAAAAAATGTGTGTATGCGGGTGTGTGTCTGTGCGTCCGCCCGGTGCTCTAGTTCTCAAACTACTGAACTTTTTTGGATAAAATTTGGTAAGGGAAATATTATTTTTATATCTTCAACCAGTGTTTTTTAATTTTCCCTATCTTGATTTTTAGGGTTGATTTCCTCCATAGTAAAAAATAACTTTTTTTTTCTTCTCAAAAATGGCTTAAACGACTTTAATGAAACTCGGTACGTTATAATAACCTCACATGGCCTACAGCATGCGGTAATTTTTTTATTGCGAGAAAAATCGCAATAAGGTCTCCCATACAAAACTAGGTTGTTTGTTACTTTTTCTCAAAAACATTTTATTGAAACTTAGTGAATAACTAAGAAAATGAAGCCTACTGCACTGAATAGTTAATTAAATAGTTAGTTAAATTCAAGAAAGGCACCCCCCATACAAACTTTTTCATCATGTCTAATATACTCATCTTTGGACGGACGGAGAGCGGAGACTTAGTAATAGGGTCCCGTTGGCACCCATTGAGTACGGAACTCTAAAAACATACAAATAATCTGAGTTTGTATGGGAAGAACCTTTTTCTAGAATAATGAACTACACTGTATAGTGAACTCGCAAAGTTTCATTAAAATCATTAGTCATTTTGAGAAAAAAAAGTGTGTGGTTTCATGAAACCACGGTAAAAGTGAAACTTTACAGAGGACGAAACGATCATGGCTGCTCTCGCTATACGGTACAGAGGCAGAAACGATCATACCATCAGACGAAAGCTACCGTCACGCGACATGCAACACACAGACGAAAAAAATTGAGACGATGATGTAATAAAAGTTTCACTTTAAAAAGTTCCGAACAACTTGAGTTTTTATGGCTGGTATAGACCACGGCATCTAAGTTGAATAATGCGCATAGTCATGCATAGTGTCTTGATCAATCAAGTGCGGGACGCGGGGATCGCACGCACCAAGGCATGCCAGCCCCCCGAACGAATAGTTACTTACCTTCTTTTATTTTATATAATGTTTTTCACGGCAAAAGAACGAATCAAATCAAAAAGTTTTATATATGTTTTAGGAAAAAGGAATCTATATACTTACATATAATAAAACTGTAACGAGGCCGTGTCTGTATATAAAAACCTTTTTGGAAAAAAAAAGTTGTGGTGGACATTACTAACGATATAGAGGCCAAAACAACAACTTTTGGATTTTTTGTATGTCTGTCTGTATGTTCGCGCATCATGCAAAAACTACCAGGCCGATTTTGATGAAATTTTGTATGGTGGTTCACATAAAGCCCGGGTTAACATATAGGATACTTTCAAAACCTCCAAGCGGACGAAGTGGCGGGCACAGCTAGTATGTATTAAAACTTTCTAAGAGCGTATTCACAAAATAATTGTTATACATACTAAAAATTTAAAATTAATGGCCCGATTCTATTGAAACCTAATACACATTAGCAAGTCACAAAATTATAGTTTGTGAATAGATTAAAATATTAAATTTTCAAAAAAATGGTGTTATCACTAAACAATTATGAATTAAGGTTTTCATAGTAATTTAAAATTTGCTAATCTTCTTTTAAAATAATGTTTTCGAAAATGTAATCTATCCACAAACTAGAATTATGTGACTTGCTTATGTGTTTCATTAGAATCGGTCCATCCATTTTTAAGAAGTAGTCTTTTCAAGTTTGTATGGGGAACGATTTTTGAATACGCTCTTATTTTACCAGTCATATCGTAATACATTGAACGAAACGCGTAAGCGCAATTAATAATCCTGGCGCTTACTTACGACGTTTTGGTCGCGGACTCTCGCACGCACCGCATTTCGTTACGTGACGCATGTCGCGTGACGATTTCTACCAATTCACTCTACCTGCAAGATGCGTTAAGGAACATCGTTCCAAAAATTGAAAGGTTTCACAATTAGAAGATTACCTTAAGTTTTGGACGTGGACGTCTATGAAACCTGAACCGTGACGGAAGTGACGAAAGACTGTAACGGAAGTGATTAATAAATCTGTTTTCTCCGTAACAACCAAGTAACAAATCGCGAGGCCGGTGGCTATAAACGTCGCTATATCCTCTTTTTTCTTTTTTTTTATGATAATATTTACATTAAAAAAAAACAATTAAGGTAAAAGTTAGGGACGTCAAAACAAGACGTTTCACTCTAAACCACAATGGCGGCGGTGCGTCCTGCCTGCCCGCGACAGCCCCACCCGATTTTAAGTTACACTATCTATTTTATACATTCCTTTTGACACAATAACGTCGTCGATTGTGTGCCAATATCCAGTGAGAGAACAGTGACACTGCTCGTTTTATTGTTGTATAAATGTTTAAATCCGATAACCGCGGGCTGCTGGCGCGCGGCCAGATCATTCCACATAGATATACCCTAGTTTATACTTGCACCATACTTCATCAACAGTTTTGAGGCTAACGCGTGGTTTTCTCAACCACAATCAATGTTCTTTAATATGAAATTAAAATTGTGAATTGAAAACAATTGTTCCAGCTTGCGTTATTTTATACGTGCCAACGTGCCAAATAATCTTTCCGTTTCAACCGACTTCCAAAAAGGGGGAGGTTAAGGTTTTTTTTTTGTTTGTTACGCGATACGTTCGCAGATCGTGATTGTTTTTTTTTTCTTGAATCTTCTTTTATTCGATAGGGTGTAAAATTCCGTGTAGTACTTTTCTAGAAAATTAACGAAAACCAAAATAATAATGCAAAAATTAAGTTCTTGCAATGGAAGTCTGTTTTTTAACGTGTTTAGCGGTTCCATACCCAAAGGTGGCCTGGGTGGGCATGACTAATGAATATTACTAAGCTTTTATCATTTAAATTAAGTCGGTTAAATTTTTCGTGTTGTTATATCCTCAAGCGTCAAACTTGACAGTAGTAACAAAATTGGTGTAGGACCAGGTACTGGGGTTTCTGATGATGATCTAACCGACCGATTTCGGTCATAGCGACCACTTCGACTCCTAGTCGGTTTGCCGCGCGTGCGCTCGAAGATGGTTTATGTAGCCAATCTTTGAAGCGAAACTCCTCGCGCACTGAGGGCATTTAAGTATGCCACCCTCGTAATTGTATGAAATGGTCGCAGGTGGTCGGGCGGTTTGGTATCAAGGTCAGCTTTACGCTGATCCTCGAACTCGCGCACTTGCCTATTCACAATTCTGCGTCTTTCAGGCCGTTCTGCTGCCAAACTCTCCCATTGAGAGGGTTCTATATTGCATCCTTTCATAAGTCGCTTCAGAACATCTTTGTACCGGAGGAGTTGTACGCCATGTTCCCGCTTACCCTCCTCCAGTTCAGAATAGAACATGCGCTTCGCCACTCTCTCCTCCTTCATACTTCTCATCATCATGCTGAACAACTCTCCCCAAGGAGTCCATACTCAATTCTACAAAAAAAATCGTAGCCATATCCAAAACTGCACAAAACCAGTCATTAAAACCATTGATTAATAATCTCTGCGGAAGAAATGTTCAGTATGGTGAGTAGATGCCCACGTTAACGGATCCTATACCAATTTTAATTACTCCCTCCTCCCTCCCGCTGTACGTGTATAGTTCAAATTCTAGAATAAACAACAATTAATTAAAAACGTAGCCGAGTGCGCGTCGCACCATGCGCCAATAAGTGTTCCGTAGTCTTTTCATAAAACAAATGTCATCATCATCATTACAGCTCATATACGTCCCCACCGAGGGGCTCGAGCCTCAATCAGGGCGATTAGGCCTTAGTCGACCACGCGGGCCCAGTGCGGGTTATTCGACTTCACACACAACCTTCGAGTTTCTTCGCAGGCGTGTGCAGGTTTCCTCACGATGTTTTTCCTTCACCGTTAAAGCAATCGGTAAGTATGTACGTAAGTCTTTGAAAAACTCATTGGTACATTGGCCGTCCAGATTTGAACCCGGTACCTCTGGTTAGATGGACCGAGTCGTCAAATGTATTTTAAAACAATAAATAAAACAAATGTATTTTAAGTTATTTTTGCAATTGCTTTAGAACATTTTGTATAGAAAACCTATGGACTTTTTACAAACCCAAATGCACATTTTAAGTTGATCGACTATTACTCCTAACTAAACGAAGCAAGCTTCTTAGTCGTCATAATTTCCTTTTAAATAAATTGTAGGCCCAATTATTTCCTACGTTCTTCAGATTTCCTAATGTAGGTACCTAACGGTTTAGCTGGTAGGGGGTGGTAACATGTAATTCTAAAAAAAATCATGTGTCAAAGAAACATTTATGGAAAAAAAATCGCAAACGATCAATAGTTTTTAACCGACTTCAAAAAAACGAAAAAGTTCTATGTTCGACTGTATATTTTTTTTATGTATGTTCACCGATTTCTCCGTCAATAGTAGACCGATTTTCAAAATTCTTTTTTTTTCGAAACAGTATACTCTCTAGGTGGTCCCATTGTCACCAAGTCAGGATCTGATGACGGGATTCCAGGGAAGTCGAAGGCAACCCTCAAATTTTATAGGCACGTATTACGTGTTTCATGTTTTTTCTAAGGCTATTCAAGTTATTGTGTCTGGTAGTCATCATCTCATGTTGATGAGCTGATGATGGAAGGTACAACTCCTCAAAGGTTAGCAGTTGGAGGATAATTCTTTAAATATTTTTCTTAGATACGTAGGTACGTATAGGCCGATAGTTGTATTGTTTCAGATTATTCAGGTGAGCTGATGATGGAAGGTTTGTCTCCTTAACTTTCATGCTGCTGAGATGATGATGGAAGCCACAGCACAGGACTCTGTATCGGTTAATGAAACACATCCATTGTGATGTATGATTCCTTTTGGCGAGTTGGTGATTGGGTTTAATGTTGTTATATAGCATTACCACTAAAAATTGAAAAATATAAATAAAAGTTAAAAAAATCTAAAAACCGACTTCAAAAAGAAATTCACTTAAAGGTATGAAAGAATATTAATGAAAGACAAAATCAGAGACATTACCATGATTTTTGTAAACTATTCCTATGTACGCATAAGTAAAACAGCATGAAATATTTGTAGAAAGTATTTATTTTTATTTCCTCACAAATTCACAAAAAATCTTGGAAAAGAGATTTACAGGGTGTAACAAAATTAGTGCGGGACCCGTTAGCAGGACTTGTACTCGTCATACTTAAGGCGGTAATATTACAGATTTTCGTTATTTTGACGTCAAAAAGGGAAAAACCCAAGGTTGAAAGAAATACCCTTATTGTTGCTGTTTTTCTTTAAAGTTACCAGCTATTAGAAACACGATTAAGCAGTTTTGGCTCGATAAAAAAAACCCAAAGATATGTCTACACCGTTACTTTCAACTGTAGTTATGACTAATATTTTAGAGAATAAATTAAAAAAAATAAACAACAATATTTTCTGGCTAACAATATTTTCTTGATAATACAAATTGAGTAATGTTATCATTTTTTATACTTTCATTGTATTTTTGATTGAAGCGAATAAAAAAAAAAGTGTGGTTATTTTCTTTACTCTTTACACGTAAAGAAAAAGACAGAGACAACTGTTCCAATCAATACCTCGCCTCCTCAAAAATAAATTGGTCGCTCCATACAATAATGCACAAAATTTGTATGAAGAGTTTAATTATTTTGCGAATTGACCGGACAAAGTGTGAGGATCAACACAGTAGTCAACGGCGGCTTTGATGTTTGCGTCTACGCCAATATCACTATAATCTGATCAACAGCTGCCGCTGCACCAGCACCATCGGACAGTGTGTCCCAAAGAGTACCTTATATTCAGTGTGCAACAAAATTGGTGTAGGTCCCGTTAACTGGGGCTTCTACTCATCATACTGAACAACTTTTGTTCTACGACTTTGCTGAAAACGTAAAAAATTTTTTTTTACTCTTCATACAAATCGATCAGCTGATCTACCAATTTTGTGAATTTTAGTATAGGGGGTCCAATTTTTTTTTTTAAGAATTGACTATGGGTTCCTTGGAGAAAATTGTTCAGTATGACGAGTAGAACCCGCACTTACCGGGACCTACACCAATTTTGTTACATCCAAAAAAAATTAG
Source organism: Coleophora flavipennella (assembly GCA_947284805.1). Lineage (NCBI taxonomy): Eukaryota > Metazoa > Arthropoda > Insecta > Lepidoptera > Coleophoridae > Coleophora > Coleophora flavipennella. The sequence continues at coordinate 8,448,215 of OX369299.1, forward strand.
TAGTCACACTTTTCAAATAAGACAGTGCCCCTGGCGGACCGCTCCCAAAACTAGTACAGAAATATGAAAAAACTAATTAAAAAATTTAACTAGTTTCGATCTCGCGCACATCAAAATGGCTTGTGGCGCCAACTATCGATGAATCTGTAAACTACAGTTTCTCATACAAAGGAAAAATGTTCTGAGCGAAAAGGTGTGTCCATAGTTTCTGAATAACGGTGAATAGGGAATCTCGGGAATCGACCTCCCTCGTCTCACCCCTCTAGAGTCTAGACGTCTCCGTTGGACGACTGTATGGATCCTTTAGACTCTGTTGTCGTGGCATAAGTTGTTCAGTATGATGAGTAGAAGTTCCTGTTAACGGCTCATACACCAGTTTTGTTACACCCTGTATAGGTAGAACTGCCTCTGTTAATTTTCCAATGACTAAAGCAACTTTAATTTTTTTGATGATGTATACAAGGGGTACGTTCCACTAAACGCCCGCAACGATTGTAACACCCTCTGTATCGTTCCACCTAAGGCCCGTGGTCGTCGCGAGCGATCGCTCGACGTCATAGATGACGTCACTGTTCGCGACCACATCGCGCCTACTTCGCCCACAAAATATTGGTGGGTCAGAGTGGGCTTTCACCAAAGAGAATGTGGCCTCCCTATTGAAGAAGAGACTCCGGCAAAAATCAGAAGAGGAGGAAGCGCGTGCGTAAGTTTTCATACGCAGTTAAAAAAATCTATAGTATTCAGATTTAATATCGATTATTTATTGAACTTTTTATACGAGAAAACAGAAAACTTTTACCATGCCGCCATATTGCGAGCACACAGCGCTCAAGATGTGCGTTCCACCTAAAACATTCGCCTACAACGCCCGCGGCCTTTTTCCGTTAGTGGAACGGCAGTTTCAGCGGTCGCGGTCGATGGCGTTGCGGGCGTTAAGTGGAACGTACCCAAGGTGTAACATAAAGGTGCAGTGATATTTTAAAGTGGGCTTGTACTGATTTAACTGAACGCTCTAGTTTTACGGGTTTGCTGAAAATGCGGATTTTTTAAAAAATTTCATACAAAACCTGCCAATCAACTGAATAATTTGTATGAAAAATCCAAAAAAAATCGCAAATTCAGCAAAGTTGTAGATCAAATCCAACTTCGAGAAATATATTAATCGTCGAATCCAACTCGGCTGGGCAGCGTTCGGGAAGCTTCGCAATATCTTTACGTCCTAGATACCGCAGTGTCTCAAGGCTAAGGTCTTCGACCAGTGTGTGTTGCCAGTGATGAAATACCTGAGACATGGTCGCTTACTGGGCTCATAAGAAGGATCAAAGTCACGCAAAGGGTAATAGAGCGAGCTATGTTCGGAGTTTCTCTGCGTGATCGAATCATAAACGAGGAGATCCGTAGGAGAACCAAAGTAACCGACATAGCTCTCAGAATTGCTAAACTTATGTGGCAGTGGGCGGGGCACATAGCTCGTAGAACAGATGGCTGTTGGGACAGTAAAGTTCTCGAGTGGCGACCGCGCACCGGATAACGTAGGATAAGTAGGCCACCCACTTGGTGGACCGATGACCTGGTGAAGATCGTGGGAAGCCGCTGGATGCGGGCAGCGCAAAACCGGTCGTCGTGGTAATCCTTGGGGGAGACCTATGTCCAGCAGTGGACTTCCGTCGGCTGATATGATGATGATGTAGAACTAAAGCTGTTCAGTTTGACGAGTTAAAGCTCACCTTAAAGTATCACTGCACCTTTATGTTACACCTTGTAAAGGTATTAAAAAAATCCTTTTTTTTTTAAAGAAACCTTAGTTACGCCTTTGTAGGTAAAAAATAAAAATACCTTTTAAACTGATATGGAATTTGTATTTTCTCAAACATTTTATAGGAGATCAAAAAATATTTTACCAAACATCTATTGAAGTCGCAAAAATGTAGCCAAATAGAATGAATAATAAATTAGAATATTTTTTACATATCTCAGCAGTGGAGAGGACTGAAGAGCACTGAGTATATTTGGGTCGAGTTTGTGTTATCAGTGGGCCTAAGAAAATACGGCTTGGCTTGACGGACAATAATTCACACGGTTGTTTTTGTAACGTCTCAGCGTCACGTATAGCTATATACGAGTATGTATATACATGTAACTAAACAATATACTAGCGTCTATCTGTCTCTTTAGGCACACCCAGGACACTACATACAACGAGCCAGAAATGATATTTCAAAAAAATAATGACGGAAAAACATAATGGTGGCGAAATCCTATACGTTTGACAACTATAACCAATCTGTATCAATATGGGTGACGAGGGGGTGAGGTCGCAATCTAGAGAGCGGCAGGGAGTGTCCATACTGTATGTTAGTACTAATCTATATACTTTGCTTTAGGTTTCTTCAGAAAGGCGGCGTGAATTAACGCGTGAGTGAACGGACTTAACGCTATATCGCTAACACTTGACTTGATATCAAACGATGAACTGAAAACTTTATGAACTCTGTTAATTAATATATTTAACCGTTAGAAGGAGACGGCCCTGCTGTGGGGTTTTCATTGTAATGAGAACTCAATAAGCCAGCCCAGATATTTGACCCCGCAAAATTTACAGCTTCTTCTTATGCGGCGTCATTAATTTGGAGGGGGGGGGATTATCTTATGCGGCGTCATTAATTTGGAGGGGGGTATATATTTTATGTACGCTAGGCGTAATCGAATATCTCCGGGCGTTCCCTAACCAGCTTGGCCGTGTCGGGGCAGTAGAGGATGAGGTTGCTGATGGTGCACGGGTTGTCGCAGCACTCGGTGGCGATCTGTCTGCGCACGCGCCGCCACCGCTCCGCCGCGTGCAGCCGCCGCTTGTTCCTGTGCGCTTGCAGGTCTTTGGGCACAAGTTTATCTGGAAGAATGCGGTGGGCTAAATCAAAAATTTTATCAAAAATGAGTTCAGAAGTTACACTATTTGCAATGGTCCTGAAATAGTAAGTAATGACATTAGCTACATAATGTCTTAGTTTGTAAAAAAAATGATTGGCATTGTATTTGTAAAGATAAGATAAATATAGGTACTTTATTGCACACCAAATAAACAAAAATGAAAAATCTTATTAACTAGCAAATACACAATGATATGCAAAGGCGGACTTATCGCTTTAAGCGATTTCTTCCAGCCAACATTTGGTGAATTGGGTATACTGGTAGTCAAAGTTTTATTACTCTTTAATTTTCTTACTGATGTATCGGTTGTTGTTTGTTTTCTCACAACTACTGTAATCTATATTACAAATGGGAAAATTTGTTTGTTTGTTACTTCTTTACCCTTCAACACCTCAACCAATATTGATGTTTGGCTATGGCCTGTGTCAGGGAGAAGGACATAGGTTACTTTCATGCCTTGAAAATAGCATATATATAAGGAACTGGAAAATAGACTTTTTTGGTTGATTTCTTTAACATCGCAACGGAGCAACGGATTGTGATTTTTTGCACAGAGATGGTTGAAGGGGTGGGAAATGACATAGACTACTAATTAATTACTACATCGACTGCTAATGCAGCTCGACATAGCTCCCGGGGGACCTTGAGAAAACTCACTTCCACGGTCGCTTGCTGCTCGCACACCACGCACCCTCGAAGACAGTCATAGAAACTATGTCCTTGCGGGAGAAGCCGCAGGCAAAAACTAGTATTATAATAAGCTCTCCTCAAAAAACCTAAAATCTTAATCTTACTAGCTTTATTTGAAAAACTTTTTTTTTTCGCCCTTTTAGGGCAGGCTAAGGCTCATTGGCCATACCGCCTAGTCTTCAGTATTTGTTTTTCAGTAGTATTCATTTGTAGAATTCACGTCTTCAGTAATTTTCAGTAGTTTCTTCCCGTTCACATCATATTATTGTCTATAAACTAACCTAACCTACATACTCTAGCAAAATGATAGCACTTTTGCTAAAGCTTGCTCGGACTTCTTGTGGGAACTCGAAACACAGTATACACACTTTTATTTCATTAACCTACACAAGAAACACTTATATGATCCTTCGCTGATAAATACACTATCAATATTATACATCAAAAACCACTAAATGTAATTTTTCGGATAATAAAAGAAAAATGACAAACTGAACGCTACAAATTCCCGCCAAAAAGTCTTATTTGAAAAACGTTTTTATTTTCAGTAATTGCATATTTTTTTAAACCGGCCAAGTGCGAGACGTAAAGTGGGGTTTTGTAGTCTTCTCAAAAAATAAATGTGTATTACATAATTTGTTTTTGCAGTTGGTAATAACACATTTTGTTAGGAAAATCTAAGAACTTTATACAAATCCAACTGTACATCTTAAGTTGCTCGACTTTTACTCCTAAACTGAGAAAGTTTGCTAAGCCGTAATAGTTTTCCTTTTAAATTGATTATAATTATGTTCTACTATTTAATTTTTTTTTCAGATGTCCAGAAATAGCGGGTTAGCTGTTAGACTGTAACAAAAATTAGCACTTTAAAGCTTAATATTTAAAACCCTGAATCGAAAAATAGTTCTGGAAATTATTCAACCATACCACATACAGGGTACGTCAACAAAAAAAATCAACCACTTTTTACATGTAGGGGAAGTACCCTAAAAAAAAATTTCAAGATTATATTTTACTACTTTGTCGGCGTGATATTAATGTATACCGATGCCAAATTACAGCTTTTTAGTACTAATAGCCGTGCTAATAGTCTCTGAGCTAAGCCGCGGGCAGACGGACAGACATGGTAAAACTGTAAGGGTTCTTTGTTGATTACAGAACCCTAGAAAGCAGGTGAAAACAATAGACGATCCCGGGACCTTTATTCCACCTTCGCAGTTCATCGTCAGATCAACTTCAAAATACCAAAAGGATCTATTGTCACCGGGAATACGACTTCATACCAAATTTCATCTCAATCGGACCCCGGAAGTCGCTCTAATTTTTAAATTTTATTTACATGCCTTATAAAAACTGTCTGTTTTCTGACTGAAACTCCCCTAGACCCCCCACTCAGCACAACTTCGAGTCACATGCATACAGTTCGCAAAATTTTTAAGCAGACGTACATATCTACGACAATTGCAACTTAAATTAAACCTAGTACTAAATTTTAGTTGTATTTTTTTTACTTTTTAGGATTCCGTACCTCAAAAGAAAAAACGGAACCCATATAGGATCGCTTTGTTGTCCATATGTCTGTCCGTCCGTCCGTCTGTCTGTCAAGAACTTTTATCTCGAGAACGCGTGGAGGTATCGAGTTGAAATTAAAATTATATACTCCGGTCTACAGTCCCTTGAAGCTATGAAAAAGCCAAATTTCTAAGTTAACGTAAAAAAAAGGATACTGCCGTTTATGCTGTGAAAAACGTATATTTCGACGCTCTAAAAGGAATCAAAATTTATAGGGCACTAGCTTTTTAGCTTTTGGACATTGTATATATGACTGACTTCGAGGGTGCGCAATGTGCGAGCCGTAAGCGGCTCGTGAGCGTGGAAAAATATAGCCTATATGTTAATCTAGGTCCTATACCTACCAAATTTCAGTCAGATACGTTCAGTAGTTTTTGCGTGGAACAGTAACAAACATCCATCTATAGATACAAACTTTCGCGTATATAATATTAGTAGGATTTTCCATAGACCTAGAACTATGGAATTTGGCAAGTAATACCGTCTTATACTACAAGTATAGGGAAAAATCTGAAAACTATATATTTGTAATTAAATCTAAAATATATAGGTAGTCTTTATTTAAAGTACGTAATTCTGATACGCAAGGAACGGCCATCCGACTTTTGAATTGAGTTAACCGTGTCATGTGGGGTATCGTATAAAAGGGCTTCATTGGCTCAAGCTTACACAGATTTTTAATTATTTTTATGATGTATAGTTTCGATTTATTATTTTTAAGGTTCCTTATCCAGAGATGTGGTGGTACGGAACCCTCGGTGAGCGAGTCCGACTCGCACTTAGCCTTTTTATTTACAAAAAAGCTATGATTGTGTATCTGAATGTCAAAAATACAAATTTAATAAAACAAAATCCCCGTAAGGCTCGTCACTTGAATAGACCACCTTTGATCTCTCGTGGCACAAAGGTGGCCATTACGCTCGCCGCATTGCCGCTTTGTATCGCAATGGACAACCTTTGCACCAAGAAGGAGCGGGATCGTGGGTCGCAACCATTAACGCATTAATTTAAGGCTTATACCTATGCTTATACCGCCGCCAACGACCAACTTTGTAACCACTTTTTACTTCAATTATGATTTTTTTTAACAAAAAAAAAATGTTTTGTAATTTACAGGATATGAGGAGTGACGTAGATTTCCTGGAATTCTATTTTAATACACAGAACTTAACAGAAAAAATATCCTAATACACCTTTTTTTTTATTTGTAACCATAAAATTACTACAATTTTAATCGAAACATTATGATACTTTATGAACTTCTTAAAAAAATATATGTATTTTTTTAATTTTGAAAATTCATCTTTTTAAATTTATAATGAATTAAAACCACAATTTTCGCACGATTCGTCCGCAGCGATTGACGTAACAGCTACGTAGCAATACGAGCTGACAAGATCTTAATTTCAAAGCTTTTTCGTTAGATGTTTGAAACGTCGTGAATCGAGTTGCTAATTTAAGGGACGGAGGAGCCTTAATGTAAATGGATGTGAAACGGCTATCTCCGAAACTACTCATCCTACTTCCAAATTTATTTCACCAACTAGATTGGCCTATCAGAACGAACATAGGCTGAAAAAAACAGGTGGGCGTGTATAGGGGCACACTGTTGGTTTAAAGTGAAACGTCTATTTTTAAAGTGCGGTAAAGACCTGTGGCCTCGTGTTTGTTAGTTTGTTGTTTGTAGGCCAGTCATATGGTACACATAAAACCCAGCCCTCTGAAATGTATGCGTAAAGAGTTATTGCTGAAAAACCGCTTTTTTTTTCTTTTTTTAGTTTTTTTGCATAAAACTAAAAAAAGTTAAGAAAAAATGATGGTTTTTCACCAACAACTCAACCCGCGTACATTTTAGAGTGCTGTAAATCTGGAAAAATAATGTCTATAACAACATAATATCAAAAAAGCAAGTTTACCGCAATTATTGCAATTTCAAATGTAAGATATGACTAACCTATTGTTAAAACTCAGTGGAACTTACGAATAGTTCGTACTGTGCCCATTGTCATTTTGTCAACCGGTTTCATTTCTAAATAAATTGTACAGCCACGCTGTGCATACTTTTTCGCGAAGACTTCACCGTCTGTCGTAGTCGGGCATACACAAATCTAAATATATATAACTCAAAGGTGACTGACTGACTGACATAGTGATCTATCAACGCACAGCCCAAACCACTTGACGGATCGGGCTGAAATTTGGCATGCAGGTAGATGTTATGACATAGGCATCCGCTAAGAAAGGATTTTGGGAAATTCCCACGGGAACCGCAAAAATCGGGATCTGCACGGGCGAAGCTGCGGGCATCCACTAGTCAACAATAAACGTTACACTTACTTAGTAGCAAATAATAAAGCTAGATGTATCAGACTTGATGAAAAATTTACAAATAATTTGGGTTTATACCTTACTCATTTTTTTTCTGGAATAATTAAGTACCCAGTGCAGTAGGTATCTTTAGGTATCGATAGGTATCTTTCTACAACCGTGCTATCGTCTGCATAACCAATTATACCGGGTTTCAGCAGATCGTTAATGTGAAGCAGAAATAGTGTTGCGGAAAGAACAGATCCCTGAGGTACCCCGGCATCAATCGCCAATAGGTCTGAGGAACAGCCATCAACGACCACTCGAATAGACCGTTCCCTCAGGAAATCAGCTACCCAGTTACACAATCCCAAATGAAGACCATAAGAAGGAAGCTTGCCAATAAGGCTAGCGTGCCAGACCCTATCAAAAGCCTTCGAGATGTCGAGTGACACAGCGAGAGCTTCGCCATGCTTCTCGATGGCCTCGCCCCATATATGCGTAGCATACACTAGAAGATCTCCAGTAGATCGACCTCGGCGAAATCCGTATTGTCGATCGCTAAGGAGGTCATTGTCTTCTAGGTATGCCAGAATGCGGGTGTTCAATACACGCTCCATAATCTTACAGATTACGGAGGTGATTGCTATAGGGCGGTAGTTTGCGGGATCGGCACGACTGCATTTTTTGGGCACCGGCTGCACGTTGGCCAGCTTCCAGGACTTTGGGACTATACCCGTTTCAAGAGAGAGGCGGTACAGACGTGTCAGAACAGGAGACAACTCAGGAGCGCAGTTCTTTAGCACTATAGCTGGTATACCGTCAGGTCCACTGGCTTTGTTCACGTCAAGATTGCGAAGTGATTTGAGTACCTCCTTTTGCTTGATACGAATAGGGGGCATTGTAGTATCGCAAGGAGATAACTGGGGTGGTATTCTATTCGCTGTATCGAGACGTGAATTTTCGGCAAACATAGAGGCAAACAGATTAGCCTTCTCAGTTGCCGTGTGAGCCAATGATCCATCAGGTTTCAGCAGTGGAGGCAAAGACGAGCGGCAAAAGTTCGCCTCGACCGATTTAGCCAAGGACCAAAACGCCTTACTCCCAGAAGGGTAGGAGGCAAGTCCGATACGGCTTATATGGTCGAGGCGTGCCCTACGCAGCGTCTTTTTGTAGGACTTGGCGGCTTTATTAAAGGCTTTCTTTTTAACTCGCGTGTCCGGAGCTTTACGATTTCGAGCATCTGCCCAAGCCTGGTAAGCTGAATGCTTTAGTGCTTCGGCCACTGAGCAATCAGCATTAAACCACGGGCGAGCTTTGCTCTCGAGAGAAATGTCAGAAAACGGGATATAATATTCCACGGTTGTAGAAAGATACCTGTCCAGTGCACGAGCTAACAGCGCTGATACGCTGTTTCTGAGAGAGGCCATGATAGAGCGCATTAACCTATCACTTCAGGCAGTGTCTGAATGGGGTGATTCCAACCTCGTAAGGTTTAATGCCTCTAAAACACAGGCGTGTCTTTTTTCCGCCAAAAGGAGTCCATTCACCTTGACTCCAACTCTCCGGAATGAACCGATTCAGATATCTGACCACCTGGAACTCCTTGGCGTGGATTTAACACCCAATCTTAACTTCGGTCGTTACATTGAGTCCAAGGCAAAAGTTGCTGCAATGAAGCTGGGCATTCTCTCTAAGGTGAGACGGTACTTCACACCTGGACAGCTGCTTACCTTGTATCAAGCACAGGTCCGCTCATGTATGGAGTACTGTTCACACTTATGGGATGGATCAGCCCGCTATCAGCTGGATACCTTGGACGCCATCGACCGACGCGCACGGAGACTCATTGGCGACGATGAGCTAGTCAATGACAAGCTCCAAAGCCTTGAGCATCGCCGCAAAGTCGCCTGTCTATCGGTATTCTATCGAATTCATTTCGGAGAGTGCGCGCAAGAACTTCACGACCTCATTCCCCCTGCTCCATTCCACCGTCGGTCAACGAGACGCAGGGAGGGGTTGCACCCCTTTGTTGTTGATGTTCCACCTTTTCGCACGAATCGTTACGCTTCTTCATTTATTATGCGTACAGCGCAGGAGTGGAACTCCTTGCCTGCGTCAGTGTTTCCCGATTCCTATAATTTGGGGATCTTCAAGGCAAGAGTGAATAGGCATTATTTGAGTTTGCGTGTACCATCCTCGACTGCATCATCACTTACCATCAGGTGAGTTGCAGTCAAACGCACTCAAATTTTTAATAAAAAAAAATAAAAAAAAAAAAAAAAGTAGGCCTTATTAAGTCCTAATTGTTCACAAAGTTTTATTAAAATCCTTAGAGTCATTTTTGACAAAAAGTAACAAACAACCTAGATTTGTATGGGAGGTACCTTATTCCGATTTTTTTCGGAACAACGGACTACCTGTACTGTAGGCCATATAATGAATGAATAGGCATTATTTGAGCTTGCGTGTTACATCATCGGCTACATACGCACTTACCATCAGGTGAGGTGCAGCCAAACGCACTCAAATTTTTAATTAAAAAAAAATACAATTACAGTAACATACCGAGTTTTATCAAAATCATTAGAGCCATTTTTAAGTTAAAAAATAGTGACTTTTTATTATGGTGGCAACCCAAAAAAAGAAGATATAGGGAAATTTGAAAAAGCCCTAGAGATAAAAATATGGTATTGCCGTAACCAAAATTTCACCCAAATCCGTCCAGTAGTTTGGGAACTAGAGCACCGGACGGACGTACAGACAACACACACACTCAACACTTTTTTTTGACTCTATTAGTGTAAGACAATTGATCCTCATCAAAATCTCAACTGTTCACTCCTTCGAAGCTCGAAAGTAATAAAACTTAAATTAAAAATATAAAACACCCCCCGACAAAAACCGCTATAAAATATTATTCCGATTTCTGTGGCTAAAAAGTATAAAATAATATGTTTTGGCCCTTTATGTTTAATATAAGTAGTTATATTTTAATCTAAGATTCGTCGCGTAAGTTATTAAAATAAAAACAGAACACAACTGTTTTACTTTACTACAACTAATCCCTACTAATATTATAAATGCGAAAGTAACTCTGTCTGTCAGTTACGCTTTCCCGCAAAAACTACTGAACGGATTTGGCTGAATTTTGGTAGGTAAACAGATTAGGACCCGGATTAAGACATAGGCTACTTTTTACCACGCTCGCGAGCCGCTTGAGGCTCGCGCACTGCGCACCCTCGAAAAGTCATAGAAACGTGGTCCACGCGGGTGAAGCCGCGGGAAACAGCTAGTTACTAATAATTTCACAAGTCAGCGGTCCCCCTACGCGACGACTCTTAGATCAAAATATAACTACTTATATTAAACTTAAAGGGCCAAAACATATTATTATTTCAATATATAAAACTTTAGCTACTCTGCTCACTTCGCACGAGGCGAAGTGGCAGGAGCACCTCCAGCGGGAGCACAGTCGGCCATTATTATTATTATAGTTAACTAGCTTTTGCCCGCGGCTTCGCCCACGTGGACATAGCTTTTATGACTCTTTTTGAGGGTGAGTGGTGCGCGAGCAGCAATCAGCTCGCAAGCGTGGACATGAGTTTTCTCCAGGTACCTCAGGAACTGTATCGGGCTATTCGGATTAGCAGTCTTTGTCACTTCCCCCCCCCCCCCAACAAATTCAATACAAAAAATAACTTTAATCCGTTGCTCCGTTGCGACGCCACTGACGTGGTTAGGTTAACCAGTTGTCCCCCGATCCCTCGGGAACTATGTCACGATTTTAAATAATTTTGCGAACAAAGAGTATTGTTTTAGTTTCCTCAGGAACTGCATCGGGATATGATAATTTCCACAGATAAAAGGTTGACTTTTTAATTTCCAGTGATACAGGCTACCTGCATGCCAAATTTCATCAAGATTGGTAGAGGTGTTGAAGTGTGAATAGGTAACAAACAAACAAACACATTTTCACATTTATAATATTAAGTAAGGATTTCTAAATCTTAAATAAAATATAGAGCGTCGGTGGCAAAACGGTTAGGGCCACTACCTCCTGTCCGGAAGGCCGTGGTTCGAATCTGCCACTTACCAATATCTATACGAATATCGATTTCATACTGGAATGTACGTTTATCCGACGCTCTTACGGTGAGAAAAACATCGTGAGGAAACCTGCACATGCCTGCGAAGAAATTCGAAGCTTATGTGTGAAGTCAATCAACCCGCAATGGGCCCACGTGATCGTCTAAGGCCAGATCGCCCTAACTCAGGGCAGGTCGAGCCCCTTGGTGGGGACGTATATAAACTGATATGATGAAATAACACATTACCTATATTATCAAAAAACTAATTCAAATCGTTATAGGTATCAATCTAGTAATAAAATTTCCTAACAATATTATTATGGGTCAAATCCTCGAGTCGTACGTATAAGACGCACTTCTCGTTGCCGCGCTGGATAGCAATAGACAACCTTAGCAGCAGGTAGAACCTCACGTCACATCTCCTCTCTCGAAGGCGAAGGCCAATCTCCTTTATGAAGGCAAAGCCCTCTCTCAAAGGTTCAGCAGCCGGTTGTCTCACAGACCAGCGGCACAAAGTAGTAATTTGCCTCCAAGACAGAGTACTTATAATGCTTCTTTCTCGCCGCAAATTGAGCAGCAGTAGCGTACGGGTGAGGAGTGAGACAGAAAAAGTGGCTTCCCAAAGCAGACACGTTCCTCTCTGCCATAGCACCTGTTTAAAATCTCCGGCCTTTTGCCATCAGATCGACTAAAGCCCGGCCGGCGGCTGCATCAAAGATGGAATATTCCATCTGGCCGAGACCAGTGCCCTCCGAGTGAGGTCATTAAGGAATTGGTGACGTGGGAATCTTCACAAACAACGACTGCAACTCAGTGAGTGATGGACAATTGCCTCCACCGTGGACCCGCAAATACATTGATGAGGTTCACAGATATTGATATTGCAGGCGGAGAGCAACTGCCACACGCAAATAGTCGCCGTCAGAAGAGTTCCCATATCTGTGCCTCCTGTTAAAAGATGCTAAACTCGATTTATGTGTTTTTATTTTTTTACACGATTCCGATTGGAATCTGTAAAAAAATACCTCTCTGTTTGTCTATGAAACACATCGCTACGTACCATAGTTCCAGAGTTTAAAGTAGCGTATGCTGAAAAATACATAAAAGAAATCCACTTAAAAGTATGAAACAATATTTTAATGTTTTAATACAACTTAAGCGCGTTTTATTATCCCTACAGCGCCATCTATTGACATTCTGCTACTATGATTATAATGTTTGGTATGTGTAGCTAATAAATAGAAAAAAGTACTTTATTGCTATTATTGTAAGTATCGATAGATAATTTCCCACGGGACCTCTTTAGTTTTCCGGGATAAAGAATACCCGACTATACAATGATGGTCAAAACACCCCATCCCAATGTAAAGGTTTCATATTGTTACGTTGAGCCAATCTAAAGATACAATTTTTTGCATTCCTGTAGGAAACCTAATTTTTTTGGGATTCACAATGTCCCAGTTTCAGTTCTCGATAAGGGTATCAACGTGTAAAATTTGATTGTAATAGGTTAAGCCACATTTGCGTGGTGAGCCATTCTATAAATGAATACTTTTGATTTTCCCACGGGAACTCTTGAATTTTCTGGGATAAAAAGTATCCTATATGTTTACCCGGGCTATAAGGAACCACCATACAAAATTTCATCAAAATCGGCCCGGTAGTTTTTGCGTGATGCGCGAACATACAGACAGACAGACAGACAGACAGACAAAAATTCCAAAAGTTATTGTTTTGGCCTCTGTATCGTTAGTAATGTCCACCACAGTTATTATTTTCCATAAATATTCCATGTACAGACACGGCCCCGTTACAGTTTTATTATATTATAGATTATTATAGTTAAAAGCTGATGCGTGTAGTTCACTGCACTTATGTAGTTTATAAATATTCGTCTAGTCTGTTTTTAAAACTGTTCACGAGTGAAGCACTTATAACTGTCTCTGGTAACTTGTTCCACTCGTTCACTACTATTGGTCGTTCGTTTATATTAGTTTCTACTTTTTTGCATTTATTTGTTTCATTTCATGATTTTTAAACTTTACGTATCCCAAACACGATATCTTTGCTGTAAGTAGGTAAGAATTTGGGTATCCTGCAGATACCAGGAGATGCTGCAGCATCAGGTCAAGATTACCATGTTCTGCCTGAAACCTATTCATTGAGACCAGTTCAATGAGCCCAAATACGATTCATCTGCTGTAAGTTGGTGAGCAGTTGGGTATCCTGCTAATTCCAGAAGATGCTGCAGCATCAGTTCAATGTTACCATGTTCTATCTGAAACCTATTAATTGAGATTATTCCAATGAGCCCAAACACGATAACTCTGCGGTCAATTGGCGAGAAGTTGGGTATCCTGCAGATTCTAGGAGATGCTCCAGCATCAGGTCAAGGTTACCATGTTCTATCTAACGCCTATTCATTGAGACTATTCCAATGAGCCCGAACACAATACCTCTGCTATAAGTTGGTAAGGAGATGGGTATCCTGCGAATACCAGGAGATGCTGCAGCATCAGGTCAACGTTAACATGTTCTATCTAAAACTTATTCATTGAGACTATTCCAATGAGCCCAAACACGATTCATCTGCTATCCTGCAAATTCCAGAAGATTCTGCATCATCAGGTCAAATTTTCCATGTTATATGTCAAACCTTCTCATTGAAACTGTTCCAATGAGCCCGAACACGATACCTCTGCAGTAAATTCGCGAAGAGTTGGGTATCCTGCAGATCAGGTCAAGGTTACCATGTTTTATGTTACACCTAATTATGGAGACTATTCCAATGAGCCTAAACACGATATCTTTGCTGTAAGTTGATAATAAGTTGGGTATCCTGCAGAATCCAGGAGACGCTGCAGCATCAGGTCAAGGTTACCATAGTTTTGCAACATTATTACAGTAACAGGATCACCAAATTTTGAATCGGACAGACCTGTATAAGTTGCCTACATCCCTTCATCACCTAGATAAGAGCTAATGATTCTCAAACGGCTTATACATATTATCTTTATTAATTATAGCTTAGAGCCACCTCGATCATATCAGCTTTCAAACAAAAAAAATCAAAATCAAATCAAATTCGGTCCATTTGTTTAAGAACTGCGATGCCACAGACAGACAGACACATACACAAATACACAGATATACACGTTAAACTTATAGCACTCCTCTTTTTGCCTCGGTGGTTAAAAATAGCTTTGATACCCTACAGTCTTCAGTCTTAACATCTCAAACCGTATCACGTAGCTGCTGCAGAAACTTACCGCATCAGTAGGAAGTTTCTCACTTCCACATTTATATCGGACTCTAATCCTCTATCGAAACATACCCATTTCACATAAAGGTGTGGGGATACTTTAAGGTACCTACTAATCAAACTGAAAAGATTTTTTTTCACTACTTTGCTGAAGACGCGAATTTTTTTTGGATATTTCATACCAATTGGTCAGCTGATTGACCGGATTTGTATAGGACATCAAAAAATTGCGAATTGATCATATTGGAGAAAGTTGTTCAATTTGATGAGTGGAAGCCCACCTTTATGTTACAGCCTGTATAAGATAGGGTTAAGGAAATTAAAGCATGCAGTTGTTGGCTATGGAATATAAATTTCCTAGCTAGGGTACCCGACTTCGCTCAGAGACTAGCTTCAACCACACAAAAACGCTTCGAATGGTCCAAACTGTTCCAGTAGAATCCACAACATTCAAGAGTGATCTGAAATTTTGAGGAATGCTCTCAAATACTCTCAAATGTTCTGGGATGTTCTATAAATTTCTAGAGGGCGAAACTTTTAGTCATTATATCTTCAAAATTACGCCCTTCAGGTTAAAACGGGAACCTTGTTCATGGATGGGGGATAGAGGGCTACCACACAATGTAACTTCCTTGATCGACTTGATTTACGGATTAACCGCCACCGTAGCCCACTGGCTTTACACAGGAGGTCGCGGGTTCGATTCCCGGCGGGGTCATTTGTAAGACTCGGTTTGGTTGGTGGTAGGGCATTTTCTAAGCCCGACTAGCTAGCTACCACCATCTTATCTAAGTCTTGCCGCCAAATATCAATGTTGATATCATTGGTGTGTTCCGGCATGAAGATAAGATAGCCAGTTCCCCATTGCGTTGGGAAATCTTGGTAAGCCCGCTTCCATCTTCGGCAAAATTGTCACTTACCACCAGGTGAGATGTTGTCAAGGGTTTACCAATTGTAAATAAAAAAAAAAGATCGTACCGGGACTCGTTTCTGAGTTTTAGCGTCACGCATAACTTTCACAAGAAAGTGTAATATTATTAAATTTGACTATAAGTTGAATAACATAATCATTCCTCGGGTCACCGAGACAAAAGATCTAGGAATCGTTTTGGATGCTAAGCTGATTTATAATTCTCACTATGAATACATTACCCAAAAAGCGTATCGAATGCTAGGTTTTATTTTAAGAAATTCCAAGCCTTTTAAAAATATTAACACGTTGAAACTTTTATACTTCGCTTATGTGCGGAGTACGATTGAGTATGCCTCGCAGATTTGGTCTCCATCTTATGTCACATACATAAAACAAATTGAAACTGTTCAACGTAGATTTGTCAAAAAGTTGAATTGGGTATCTAGGACAACGCACTTGGATTATAAAACTAGTCTCTCAAGATACAACTTACTCTCTTTGGAGGACAGACGCATAGTGGCTGACATCAGGTTTCTTTACGACATCATCAGTGGCTTTTTGGACTGTCCGGACCTATGTAGCCGCGTTGGTTTGCGAGCGGGTACCATCCGCACGCGCCACTCTCGCTGCTTGTTTGCTGGCCAGGCTCACACGATGTTAGAGCTCTTAAGGCTAACATTTAAAAATGCTTTAAATTATGTTTTATAATGTATTTTTATGGTTAAATAGTACAATTAGTTTCTAGTCACACTCGTGTTGTATGAGTTGAGCGGATCGCAGGTAGATCGCTAATGATGTGTTGGCGGGCTCTCGGCTCGACGACGATGTCGCTCTCCCCGCACTCCTTTCTTTCCGCAGCACCTGGTGTTGTCGCAGACATACTGGGGGCCCGGGCTGGACTGATGGCTTGTAACTGATGCAGACGTTGACCTCCGCTCCGTCGGTGTATCTTCCAAGGGCAGTGGACATACCTTATTTAAGGCTCTCCTTTCAGTACCTCTGAACGTCGTGAAGTCAGCTACTCGGCAGATGCCATCCTTTCCTTGGTACATTTTTGATAGTCTAGCGAGTTTCCACTTAAGTGGTGGTAGGTTATCTTCTTTAAACACCACCATTGTCCCTTCTTTGAGATTTGGGAACGGAAATTGCCATTTTTGTCTCCTTTGGAGTTCTGTTATGTATTCGTTTTGCCATCTCTTCCAAAAGTTCTCTCTCATAGAGTTGATTAAGTGATATCTTGTTTTTAATGATTTTGCTGTTGTAGTAGGTGGGGACGGCAGCGAGGTGAGTGGCCGGCCGATGAGGAAGTGCCCTGGGGTCAAGGGAGAGAGGTCATTAGGGTCTGATGACAAGGAAACCAAGGGACGAGAGTTAAGGGCCGATTCCGACTCCGAAAAAAGTGTCCCTAGTTCCTGGTAAGTTAAGCTTGCGTTTCCTATAATGCGTTTGAGGTGAAATTTGGCACTCTTTACGCCAGCTTCCCATAAACCGCCGAAAGTGGGGGAATAAGGGGGGTTGAAATGAAAATTAATGCCTTCTTCTGCTGTGAATTTGTAAATTGAATTGATGCCTAACTTCAATGCTCTACCTAATTCGTTGTTTGCCCCTACAAAATTAGTACCGTTGTCGCAATAGATGTCGCTAGGTTTACCTCTACGTGAAATGAATCTGCGTAGACAGAGAATGAAAGCGTTGGTACTTAAATCGCTAACAATCTCTAAATGAATTGCTTTTGTACAAAAACATATGAATAAACAAAGGTAACATTTTGATATACGATTGCCGCGACCTGTTTTGCTTGAAATCAGGAATGGTCCTGCAAAGTCTGTTCCACAGATTTGGAAAGGATAATTTTTAGTTACTCTATTAGTCGGTAGATGGCCCATCAAAGGCTCTATAGTTTTGCCTCTGAAACGTGTACAAATGATACATTGACGAGTTATTTTACGTGCTAACGTTCTTCCCCCCAGAGGCCAAAACTGATCTCTAAAGCTTGCTAGGAGTAGCTGAGGGCCGGCGTGTAACAGCCTTAGGTGTTCGGCTCGCATTAAGAGCTTGGTGAAGTGATGTTTTCCGTCTAGCAATACAGGATGCTTCTTTTCGAAGTCAAAATCTGTATTGTTGAGCCGACCACCGACTCTCAGCACACAACTACTGTCGAGGTATGGGGATAACTGTAATAGACTTGGTGAGGTAATTATTTTATTCTTTTTTATTAGGTTAAGTTCCTTTTTGAACGATTCTGATTGGGCTATTATTATTAGGCAAGTTAGGGCTTTTTCAAGTTCATCTTTTTTTAAGGGACCAACATATTTACTTTCTTTTGATTTATTTTTGCAATTATTAATGAATCTACATACATAGGCAAACACTCTTTTTAATTTTAATGAACTTGAATAGTTTTCAAATTGAATTAATCCATTAGGTACTGGTTCATGAGTTATATTTATTGTTTTCAGGACTTTTATTTCAGGTAATTTTGTCTCTATGTTGGGAGTATGGGGCCATTGAGACTCATTGTTTTTTAAGAAATGAGGGCCTTCCCACCACAAAGACGAATCGAGAAGGTGATTCGGTTCTACACCTCTCGAGGCTAAGTCAGCTGGATTTAAGTTTGTGGGAACATGTCTCCATGAATGTCTGTCT
The DNA here is from genome assembly GCA_947284805.1 of Coleophora flavipennella. Taxonomy (NCBI): domain Eukaryota; kingdom Metazoa; phylum Arthropoda; class Insecta; order Lepidoptera; family Coleophoridae; genus Coleophora; species Coleophora flavipennella. The sequence goes on from OX369299.1 coordinate 8,466,624, forward strand.
GTTAGTTCGTGAATTTCGTTAACTCGGTTGCAAACAAACGCCTTGAGTAGTTTAGGCTGTGTTTTTATCCATCCTAACGTTATGGTTGAATCTGACCAATAGAATCTACGATTTAAGGTGCAGCGGAGGGCTTCAGTCACCTTTGTAACGAGGCGTGCGCCCAATAAAGCCGCGTACAATTCAAGGCGAGGGATTGTTGTAGGCTTCAGAGGTGCAACTCGAGTTTTAGCACATAAAAGTTTTATATTCACGTGATCCAATTGATCGACAGTGCGCAGGTACACGCATGCGGCGTAGGCCTCCTGTGAAGCGTCCACGAAGCAGTGGAGCTCGCAGGCGGCAGCAGATGAATACAGTACGTGCCGAGGCACAGATACTGAAAGTAAAGCGTCAAGATTAGATACTTGTTTAAGCCAAGTTCTCTTTATGTCTTTGGGGACAGGTTCGTCCCAGTCTAAGCTTGGTTTTTCTATTTTTGACATGTGCCCTAAATTCTTATATTCATTTATGAAATCGCAATATTTACGTTTTACTTCAGGATTTTTATCAAGTTTTTTCTCTAGGTTATAGAACCTTTTGGCAGCCATTCTATACGAGTCACCAAGTAATGTTTCAGGTGGATCTCTAATTGGCATCAATACTGAAAACCTACCTCTGGGCAAGCGCTTTGTGTTTTTCAGGAAATGTTCCTCACAAAATTCATCGTCAGCTGTCATTGGTATTTTTGAAGTTGGCAGTTCCTCAAGACTCCAAAATTTTGTTAAATTTTCGTTTATTTCTTTTGTAAAATTACAATGAATTTTGTTGGATGATTTGTTAAGGTTTACGCTTAAAGGACCAGCTACAATCCAGCCCAACTGAGTGTCCTGAAGTATAGGCATCTCAGGACCCAGAGGTATTTTTTCAGGACATAGAATATCAAAGAATATTTCAGCACCCAACAGTAAGTCTATTTCTGAAGGATGATGGAAGTGAGGATCTGTAAGCTCAATGTTTTTAGGCAAATTGAGTTGCGTAACATCCACTAAGACATTAGGCAATTGACTTGTGATTTTGGGCACAATTAGACACTTAAGGTTTGTGTTAAATGAATTTTTTGTGGACTGAATATTTACGTCACATCTATCTGAAACGGGGACTTGTACGTTGTTAATGCCCGATATTATTAAAGAATCGGAATGACGATTAACAATCCCAATTTTACGTTTCAGATCTTCAGTCATAAAGGAAGACTGGCTACCGGCATCGAGCAGCGCACGAGCTAAGTAGGTATTTTTATTTTCAGGGTTGGTTACCTTCACTAAAGCGGTACCAAGGAGTACTTGTCCTGTGGAGCGTACAGACATCGACACAGGTAATGAAGAAATTACACTAGGGGTTGTTTCATTATTCTCTTTATGCAATAATGTATTATGTTTTTTGTTACACAATCTACAGGGACCTAAGCGGCAGTTTCGCGCTTCATGTCCTTTTCTTAAGCAGTTTGAGCAAAGATTTAATTTTAAGACTTCACTCATTTTATTTTCGGTAGATAACGCTTTGAACGAATCACAATCAATAATTCTATGAGACCGACTACAGAGGGGACAAGGTATTGACCTAACTGAGCTTGGCGAGGCAGAGGTGACAAAACTTTGGGTAATTTTATTATTATTATATTTATATCCACATGAATTTTTCGGAATATTTTTGTTTTCTCTTTGAAGTGTACCTTTATGCTCCATTTTATCACTTCTGTTCACCTGTGCTTGGATGATCTCCAAAACATCGGCTCTACTACGTAGAAACTCAATGAATTCACTCAGGAGTGGCAAATCAGATAAACTATTCCTATGTTCCTCCCATTTACTCCTGGTAACTGTATCTAATTTTGAGGAGACCATATAAATTATAAGAGTATCCCAACTATCTACTGGTTGACCTAATGTAGTCAGAGCTCTTAAGTTTTTTGTAACTAAGTCAATCAGATAACGGATCGACCTATGTGTTTCTTTTGTTAATGTTTCTATATTAAATAACGCCTTTAAGTGGTTATTAATCAAGATTTTTTTATTATTGTACCGCTGACATAATAAATCCCACGCTACTTTGTAGTTCTCTGAAGTGAACTCAATGGATTTTATTACTTGGGTAGCACTCCCTTCTAAAGATGATCGTAGGTAGTGAAATTTATTTATGTCAGGCACTGATTCGTTGTTATGAATGAGGGATTCGAATGTATCACGATATTCCAGCCACGCAAAATAATTCCCGTCAAAACAAGGAAGCTTGATGATAGGTAATTTTACATTAAAATTATTTGAATTACTAGTACAATGCGTGCATTCAGTACCTACGCTTTCGCGTCTTGTCGCTGCTTGATCGGAGGAATGCAATTCAATTAAAGATTTAGCTTCTGATATATTTTGATAAAACTGACCTTCCATTAATTCTCGCTCTGCGAGTTGATCGTCGAGAGCTGAGCACAATAACTCAATTTCAGTTTGATGCTTCTCATAGTCTAGGAACAGCGTTTCAAGTCTTCCGACTCGCAGACTCAATTCTTTTATTTGTGAATCTGTGATTTTCTCAGTATTTATAAGCTTCAACAACGAAAAGTAATTTTTGAAGTTCGTTAATTGACCCTTAATAGAACTGCGTTTCTTTACTAATTCCTTAAACTGTTTACTGTCCTCAGCCATTGTTAACTAACAAGGTGGTGTTTTACTTGAATAACGATGATAAGGTAAGTAGGTATGTAAAGGCAAATCAACAAATCAAGCAAAACAAAAACATGTGCATCAAACCAATTATGAAGGTAGGAAGACTGCAATATTCAACGGCTGTCGGTCGGAATCGGCGCAATGACGGAGCGCGGGCTGGCGCTCGTTGCAAACCGGTTCGACGCCGGCGACAATCGAAGCTAGTGACGACGGCTGATCGCTGCGTCTGGAATGTGTAGGGCGTGGCGTTTGAAAATATGACGAGTGTTACCGTTACGAATTGCAACGGAATTATGCGAGTTCAATTATAGAAACTCAAAAATATGTTATCTACAGGACGTTTTAATGATATGAGTTTATTTTTAGTATAAAAATTACGAGAAATGTGTTTTATTTAAGGAAAGCACAAAGAAATAACAATGCCTTAGGTTTTTACGTTTACGCTGTTAAGGCGATGATATTTATAAGGAAAACAAGATAACGAATTTAACAGGTGGTGCTCAATTTAAAGAAGCCCACTAATGTTAGATATATGTTTTATAAAACAAGGGTCGTGCTCAATTTTAGGAAGCACTTGACCTTAACGAGTAAATAATGATTAGGTGCTCAATTTTAAGAAGCACACTGGTTGTGTTTTATTTAAGGAAAACACAAAATGTTACGTATTTGTTTTATAAAACAAAGCCGTGCTCAATTTTAAGAAGCACTTGGCCTTAACGAATAACTAATGATTAGGTGCTCAATTTTAAGAAGCACACTGGTTGTGTTTTATTTAAGGAAAACACAAAATGTTACGTATATGTTTTATAAAACAAAGCCGTGCTCAATTTTAAGAAGCACTTGGCCTTAACGAATAACTAATGATTAGGTGCTCAATTTTAAGAAGCACACTGGTTGTGTTTTATTTAAGGAAAACACAAAATGTTACGTATATGTTTTATAAAACAAAGCCGTGCTCAATTTTAAGAAGCACTTGGCCTTAACGAGTGTGACGATTATGGGAAACTAATGTAAAGGATTACGCTTAAGGAATTACTTAAAAAATATAATGAATTTATGTAATTTATGTAGGTCCTTTTTTTGTAGGTACCTACTTATCAAAAAATTAACTAAATGTACCGACTGATCCCTGGATAGTGGCTACGATAATCGTGTAATGCTGTGCCCTTTGCGCAGGTCTTGAGAATATGTTTTTAGTTCACAAAACGTATGCGTAAGGGGAAACAAGTTTATACAAAATTACGCTAAGTTAAGATTTAAAAGAAAAGGCAAACTCAATTATGGAATTTAAAGACACTTTTACGATAATATGGATTGGGAGATAAGGAAAATATGGAAAGGCACTCCCCTGAGTTTGTCCTTCGGCGCTGAGCAGCTGCTGGTTTGTCTCGGCACGCCTCACGATTTGAATATGTACTGGTCGCTCGCCGTTGTCCAGGGTTCAAAGTCCGCTTTGTTTGACCGTTTTTGATGTTTGTTCCAGTCGTGTCGTGGTCGCCAAAATGTTAGAGCTCTTAAGGCTAACATTTAAAAATGCTTTAAATTATGTTTTATAATGTATTTTTATGGTTAAATAGTACAATTAGTTTCTCGTCACACTCGTGTTGTATGAGTTGAGCGGATCGCAGGTAGATCGCTAATGATGTGTTGGCGGGCTCTCGGCTCGACGACGATGTCGCTCTCCCCGCACTCCTTTCTTTCCGCAGCACCTGGTGTTGTCGCAGACACACGAACTACACTCGTAACTCAGTTTTGCATAGACTTGTGGAAACCTATGACGAACTGTTTAGTGACGTTGACATATTCTTCCTCCGACGCAACCAATTTATGAATTTAATTTTTACACGACTTCATACAAACACTCTCAACACACACACATAATATTTACACATTCCTTAAACACACTACACACATAACGTCTAACACTTTGCGCTGCCCGTTTCATACTTAATTTTTTTTCTTTATTTCATTGTACTTTTTTTTGTTATATAATTTTTGGTTTATTATTGTTATTTTACATTATTTGTGTTTAAGCCTACTTCGTCCATTTTTAAATTTTAATTAGTTGAATTTCTTAATTTGCTTTCTAAAATGTAAAACTAACAGTTGTAATATTTATGTGTAATAAGCTGTGAAATTTGCGAAAAATAAATAAATAAAAAAATAAATAAATATTGTACACTTTCTTTTATAATATAATATATTGATTAGTTGTAAGTTCAATAAACGATCTGATACAAATTGTAGCAAAAATAGGGTTTATAAAAATAAAATTAAACCTAGTTTGCCACAAAAACGTTGTAATTTGGAACTATTATACCCAAAAGTTGTAGGAAGGGAAAAAGAAGAAAAAGTTGGGAAAGGTAAAATGAAGAGAATATAATATGGTAATAAGACAAAAGTTTGTCGCACACGAGACAGATACTATAATATTTTATCTGCGAGTATTCCTTTCCCTCTAATATGGTTGAGAGGAGCGATGGCTGACTCTCGCGTTATACTCATGACCGGGTGCTGTCCGTGTGAACTGGCCTACACTTGTCAAAGGCGTTCATGACATTCAATAATTTTAATGTACCTATAACTTCTCGTGTCATATTGTTTTCATTTTCTAATTACATTATTTGTTTTTTTTTATATCACGGATTGGATTTTGAAGTAATTAACTAATGATTGTTTATTTCTTGATTTTTTACAAATGAAATTATGTAATCACTATTTTATGACTATCAGAAAGAGTGTAATTTGCACCTATCTATCCCTACTAATATTATAAATGTGAAAGTAACTCTGTGTGTCTGTTACGCTTTCCCGCAAAAACTACTGAACGGATTTGGCTGAAATTTGGTAGGTAGACAGATTAGGACCTGGATTCAGACATAGGCTACTTTTTACCACGCTCGCGAGCCGCTTGCGGCTCGCGCACTGCGCACCCTCGAAATGTCATAGAAACGTTGTCCACGCGGGTGAAACCGCGGGAAACAGCTAAAATATAATAAAACTGTAACGGGGCCGTGTCTGTACATGGAATATGTTTGGAAAATAATAACTGTTGTGGAGATGTGGACATTACAGAGGCCAAAACAACAACTTTTGGAATTTTTGTCTGTCTGTCTGTCTGTCTGTATGTATGTTCGCGCATCACGCAAAAACTACCATGCCGATTTTGATGAAATTTTGTATGGTGGTTCCTTATAGCCCGAGTTAACATATAGAATACTTTTTATCCCGGAAAATTCAAGAGTTCCCGTAGGACGCAAATGTGGCTAGACCTATTACAATCAAATTTTACACGTTGATACCCTATATCGCGAACTAAAACTGGGACATTGTGATTCCCAAAAAAATTAAGGGTTCCTGCAGGAATGCAAAAAAAATATCTTTAGAATGGCTCGACGTAACAATATGAAACCTTTACATTGGGATGGGGTGTTTTAACCATCATTGTATAGTCGCGTATTCTTTATCCCGGAAAACTAAAGAGGTCCCGTGGGAAAGTAGATCTATTGATACTTACAATAATAACAATAGAGTATACTTTTTTCCCCGTATTAGCTACACATACCACACATTATAATCATAGCAGCGGAATGTCAATAGATGGCACTGCAGGGATAATAAAACGCGCTTAATTTGTATTAAAACATAAAAATATTATTTCATAATATACTTTTGATTGGATATATACGATTGAAAAAAGCGTCGGTGGAAAAAAGCGTCGGTGGCTCAACCGGTAACGACTCGGTCCATCTAACCAGAGGTACCGGGTTCAAATCTGGACGGCCAATGTACCAATGAGTTTTTCAAAAACTTACGTACATACTTACCGATTGCTTTAACGGTGAAGGAAAACATCGTGAGGAAACCTGCACACGCCTGCGAAGGAACTCGAAGGTTGTGTGTGAAGTCGACCAACCCGCACTGGGCCCGCGTGGTCGACTAAGGCCTAATCGCCCTGATTCAGGGTAGGCTCGAGCCCCTCGGTGGGGACGTATATGAGCTGTAATGATGAATATACTTTTGATTGGATTTCTTTTATGTATTTTTCAGCATACGCTACTTTACACAACTCTCTGGAACTATCGCACGTAGCGATGTGTTTCATAGACGAACAGAGAGGTATATTTTTACAGATTCCAATCGTCTAAAAAAATTAAAAACACTTAAATCGAGTTTAGCATCTTTTAACAGGAGGCACAGATATGGAACTCTTCGGACGGCGACTATTTTCGTGTGGCAGTTGCTCTCCGCCGGCAATATCAATATCTGTGAACCTCATCAATGATTTGCGCGTCCACGGTGGAGGCAATTGGCCATCACGCACTGAGTTGCGGTCGTTGTTTATGAAGATTCCCACGTCACCAATTCCTTAATGACCTCACTCGGAGGGCATTGGTCTCGGCCAGATGGAATATTCCATCTTTGATGCAGCCGTCGGGCTTTAGTCCATCTGATGGCAAAAGGCCGGAGGGTTTAAACAGGTGCCATGGCAGAGAGGAACGTGCCTGCTTTGGGATGCCACTTTTTTTGCCTCACACCTCACCCGTAAAGAAGCATAATAAATACTCGATCTTGGAGGCAAATTACTTCTTTATGCCGCTGGTCTGTGAGACAACCGGCTGCTGAACCCTCAGAGGCCGTTGCCTTCACAAAGGAGATTGGCCGTCGCCTTCGAGAGAGGAGATGTGACGTGAGGTCCTACCTGCTGCTAAGGTTGTCTATTGCCATCCAGCGCGGCAACGAGAGGCTCCTTTAGAGCTGATACGACTCGAGGATTTGACCCAAATTAATATTTTTAGGAAATTTTATTACTAGATTGATATAATGATTTGAATTAGTTTTTTGATAATATAGGTATATGTGTTATTTCATCATATGAGTTATATACGTCCCCACCAAGGGGCTCGATCTGCCCTGAGTAAGGGCGATCAGGCCTTAGACGATCACGCGGGTTTCTTCGCAGGCGTTTGCAGGTTTCCTAACGATGTTTTCCCTCACCGTAACAGCGTCGGATAAACGTACATACGAGTATGAATTCGATATTCGTATAGATATTGGTAAGTGGCAGGATTCGAACCATGGCCTACCGGACAGAAGGTAGTGGCCCTAACCGTTACGCCAGCGACGCTCTGTATGTTATTTAAGATTTAGAAATCCTTACTTAATAATAATATTATAAATGTGAAAATGTGTTTGTTTGTTTGTTACCTATTCACACTTCAACACCTCTACCAATCTTGATGAAATTTGGTATGCAGGTAGCCTGTATCACTGGGAATGAAATAGTTTACTGTTTATCTCTAGAAATTATCATAGCCCGATTCAGTTCCTAAGGAAACTAAAACCATACTCTTTGTTCGTTAAGTTATTTAAAATCGCAACGAAAAAATGGATTGGTGTGATTTTTAGCACGAGATGAGGTGGAAAATGATATAATTTACTAATAAGTATATCCTGACATAGTTCCCGAGGGATCTGGGGACAACTGTTTTCTACGCTCGCGCACGTCGGTGGCGTCGCAACGGAGCAACGGATTAAAGTGATTTTTTTGCATAGAATTTGTTGAGGCAGTGGAAAGTGACAAAGACTGCTAATCCGAATAGCCCGATACAGTTCCTGAGGTACCTTTGAAAAAACTCATGTCCACGCTTGCGAGCTGAATGCGGCTCGCGCACCACTCACCCTCAAAAAGAGACATAAAAGCTATGTACACGCGGTACTGTAGGTACTTAAGTCAATCAAACAGGTCATACTGAAGATGAACTTACCTAACTAATTCCCTGAAGGGGTAGTAGCTGAAAATCAGCGCTGTGATCTTTGTGATGACAGCATATGCTGAGCTGCTACCTTTTCAGTGATAGGTACAAACTATTGTATTTTAAAAGCTACAAAATTATTCACTTGTGTGTACTTATCACTGAATAAACATTTATTCTATTCTATTCTAATTATCTGAAAGAGAGAACTTAGAGAATAGAGAATGAGATTGGAATTTTTTAAACGTTCATTTGTATGTCTATAAGTTAACTTCAAGTAGAATTGCTACACCTAGGCATGACAAAAATATGTTAAATAAAAAATTTGATTTTTTTTTTCTTACTTTTTAGATTTCTGTACCCAAAAGGTACCAAAGGTAAGCCTCCGTTGTCCATCTCTCTGTCAGTGCGCCGTATTTAGTAGACAATTGAAATTTTTACAGTGGTTATATCTATATTTCCGCTTTAACAACAAATAATTAAAATAAAATTAAACGAGGAGGACTCGTGCTGCTCCGTAGCAGTTTTTATTGTTATGGGCATCGAGAATGCGCGGCGGGCGACCCGCAACACGCGCAAGCGGCTCGCCTTCTTTGTTGCGCGATGTGCGAGAATGTATCTAGCTTCCCTCCAACTCAACCAATTTAAATGGGCAATAGCACAAATGAAAGAGCTCTTTCCAGCGAGTGTTCTTTGTAAATTAAACTGCCTAGGTACTTCAATTAGAACCTGAGATAATAAGAAAAAAAGTAGTGAAAATCGCGTTTGAGTCTTGGGTATAACTTAAGAAGGCGAAAGTTAGGTAATTTTCAATGCTTAATGACAAATCTTTGCATCAATGTTTTTCTTTTAAAAAAAATTAAGCGAATCGGTTTGATAGAACTGCCGTATGGACTCGAAATAAATTTGATTTTTTTTTTATTTCATTTATTTATTTGAGAAGGTCGAAAGTTAGGTGATTTTTAATGCCTGCTGACAAATATGTGCATCAATACCTATAATTTAAAAAAGGGAATCGGTTGGATAGAACGGCTGGATAAACTCTTATTAATTCTAGAGCGAGCGCGGTGCGCGAGCCGCTAGCCGCTCGCGGGGGATAATTTTCAATGCTTGATGACAAATCTGTGCATGAATATCTTTCATTTAAATAAAAAGCAAATCGGTTGGATACAACGGCCGGACGGAATCGCATTAGTTTTTATTAACTCTTTTAATATCCCCCAAATTCAGACAAAATTCTACCCGAATTTCAGTGGAATTCGCACATATATTCAAAACTATTTTGTTAAGGGTACTCCTTTTTTTAGATTGGTATCTTATTTACAAAAATACCTAATAACCTAGAATACCAAAAAAAAAACTAAATGGCGCTAAAGATGCTTTTCGTATTTTCGTTGCTTCTGAATTTTGATACATAACATTCAACCTCACCTCATTTTCTTCATCGACAGTACTTATTAATACTTAAAGTGTGCCATTATGTGATATATCTGGGAAAACTCAAAACATGAAAGCCTGTCATACAAAATAAAGTTTTAAAACATTTCTTATCTAAAATAGCGCGAAGGGAATATTTGTCAAATTTTAGTTATCGAAAAAATGTATAAGTTTCTTTTATTAAACAGTAAACACCGTTGTAGTTGCCATAAGTGACATGTTATGAAAAACTCTAAAAAAACAAAATACTTTAAGACGCTCCTGCTAGAAGCCGACAAGGTAAATGTTCCCCGAGTGCAGTTTTTTTTCTTTTTATATTTCTAGATCAGACGTGGGTACCTAACTAGACACTCAATTACTTTAAATTAATTACTTTAAAACAAGAGCGAACTAGAAGTTTTTCTAATCAAATAATGCCAGAACAAGACATTACGTTGGTTTTTCGTGAAAATTGTGGAGAAAATTAAAGCTACTTTCTCGCTCGTAATAGAGGCTAAAATTGAATCCGTGCTAAAACTTTTTAACAGGTGTGTCGGTGTCGGCGTGCATTCCTATTAGCCGTACAACTTTTGCGATTAAACTTGGCAAATCCGGCGGAAACGGTTTCGATTCCTTTGTGAACATCTAAGTTCCATATTCAAATAAAATTTTAAACGCGTTTGCTGAAGTAACGAATAATATTCCATCTTTTCTTATTTCTCGTGAACTAAAGCCTTATGTTAATCAGCCTGCTTCGCTTGCGATGATGACAATTATCATGATGTTAATTATCACATCAGCCAAGAGACGTCCACTACTATAGAGGTTGGCGATCGTAGTGTGCAGCGTGGTGGTACAATATCTACGCGGAAAGGACACTGCTGCCCATCTTGCGGTTTTTGATCCGTCAGTTGCCTCATACGGCACCCTCAGGAAGAGATGGGGTGTTACTATTCTAGGGCTGCACCACATGTCACAAGAGATGAGGTGGAACTATTCTAGGGTCACACCACATGTCACAAGAGATGGGGTGGAACTATTCTAGGGTCGCACCACATGTCACAAGAGATGGGGTGGAACTATTCTAGGGCCGCACCACATGTCACAAGAGATGGGGTGGAACTATTCTAGGGTCGCACCACATGTCACAAGAGATGGGGTGGAACTATTCTAGGGCTGCACCATATATCACAAGAGATGGGGTTTTACTATTCTAGGGCTGCACCACATGTCACAAGAGATGGGGTGGAACTATTCTAGGGCTGCACCACATGTCACAAGAGATGGAGTGTTACTATTCTAGGGCTGCACCACATGTCACAAGAGATGGGGTGGAACTATTCTAGGGCTGCACCACATGTCACAAGAGATGGGGTGTTACTATTCTAGGGCTGCACCACATGTCACAAGAGATGGGGTGTTACTATTCTAGGGCTGCACCACATGTCACAAGAGATGGGGTGGAACTATTCTAGGGCTACACCACATGTCACAAGAGATGGGGTGGAGCTATTCTAGGGTCGCACCACATGTCACAAGAGATGGGCTGGAACTATTCTAGGGCCGCATCACATGTCACAAAGCCTTGCTTCGTAGTCCATAGTTGTGAGTAACAGACCGTCCATCTCCCATGCCGTGACTGACAAAAGGACCAATATAGCCTACGTTGATTTAGTATTTTGGAGCAAAAATTGGAAAAGGGCAGGTAAACAATAAATGTCAATGCTTAATAGTCATCTTAAGGCAGGTAGATTCAATGTAGTTATTTTACTCTTGGGTCTAAGTAAGTGAGTCGTTCCCGGTGCAGAGGCTGGACAGCCATTCAGCGCGGAAATGCAGCTGGTGTTATGAGCACCTTCGCACCGGGGATGACTAGGGACGGGTTATTTTAGGTTTTTGGTTTTAATTGTTTTAGGTATTTTATTTTAGGTGTTGTGATTAGCGTGATATTATTTTTAAGACTAATTAATTTTAATACAGTATTTTTATATTTTTTTCCACTCAATGAAAGTGTATCTTTTATATAAGCAGTCTACTGAATGACTTGTTATGCGTTTGAGTCAAAGTAAACGTAAAGTTTGAGTCGCGGGAAGTCGCTGGATGCGGGCAGCGCAGGACCGGTCGTCGTGGAAATCCTTAGGGGAGGCCGGTGTGATGACGATAAGTCTAATTAAGTCTATTCAATGACTTTTTATGCGTTGAAAACTGGAAAAATAATGGTTTTTGTCGATAGTTGATCAGTTGATTTGGAAGCTTCATACGAAAAGTGTATAAACTATTTGACGTGAAAAGTCTTTAAAATCGCATACGGGGTGTCAGCACAGAAAACTGAAATGCAACGGATATAACGAAACATCTTGTATTACAACCTCATTTCTTGGAACAAGCAAACCTAATTAGTTATCCACTCATTAGTTATCCACTCATTAGTTATCCACTCATTAGTTATCCACTCATTAGTTATCCACTCATTAGTTATCTCATTAGTTATCCACTCATTAGTTATCCACTCATTAGTTATCCACTCACGGAGGAAAATTTAAATTAGTTGACGTTAAACCAACGGCAGGGTGCCCCGACACAGCACAACTCGTTTTTATTACAAGTTTCTCGGCGAAAGTTGTTTAGTTTTATGAATTTTTTTTTTTTTTTTTTATTCACAATTGGTAAAACCTTGACAACATCTCACCAATTGTTTCATTTGCGGGTTTTCAGCAATTAAAAAGTAGATAATAGCCAGATTATTATTTGACATAAACACACATAAAAGTCACATTTGACAACGGGACCCTGTTACTAAGCCTCCGCTGTCCTTCCGTTGGTCTGTCTATCCATCTGCCAGCGGACTGTATTTTATGAACCTTAATAAGTTAGACAGTAAAAATTATCAAAGATTATGTATTTCTATTGCCGCTATAACAAAAAATAATAAAACTCTTTTTTTTAAAAAAAAAAGCAAGTTAAATTGGGTTAAATAACGTAATCTTTGTTGAGCGTTTTGTTAAGCTTTATTTTTGCTTTATCGTTAAAGCGGTAATACATACAAGCGTAAAACTGGGTTAAATAACAATGATGATATATATATACACTTAACTTTTTAGTCGCCGCACTTATACACTTACAATACTATTCCTGAAGTAAAACAACATTATAAGAAAAACCGACCAAGGTGAGTCGTACTTGCGCAAAGGAGTCCGATCTGAATAAAAAAAGAAATTTTCTGTCACTCGCGTTGATGTTTTTTGTTTGTAATGATAAGGTACCATTATTAAACTTGTATTGAGTAATTGTGTGGACCACCACACGTACGTATCAATGGAAGTTCGACTTCGTTTTTTTAAATCTACATTTGATGAGCTCTTATTGTCTTTTAAATGACCAAGATGGAATCGGGCTTACCAGTATTCCATAATGCAATGGGAAACTGGCTATCGTATATTATCGTATTCTTTATTCTTTGCCTGAACAAATTTTTATTCATGATTCATTTGCAGCAAAGAATGAAGACTATTTACTATATTTCCAGTAACATCATGTTAAAATGGTGGTAGCTTGCCAAGCTAATTTAGTTAATGCCACATCCAACCAGACCGACTCTTAGAAAGTATTAGTAATTACGAAGTCTCGCACTCCAAAATCCATCAAGCCGTTTAGGCTACATGCCCAGCCAAAGAAACATACATACATACATACACTCGAAAAACATTAGCCTACTTTTTGGGCCATCGGGTAAAAAATTATTCAAGTAAGTACCACTAAAAAGAGACAGTTTCACTACCTACCTCATTATGAATCCAACTGACTAACGTTCGTTCACTGAATTAGCTGCACCTTGATAAATGCCACTCGCCGCCGTCGGCACGCGTCGAAGGGGCCGCCCTTAGTTCAATCGCTTTATATAAGCAGTCTACTGAATGACTTTTTATGCGTTTGAGTCAAAGTAAACGTAAAGTTTGAGTCGCGGGAAGTCGCTGGATGCGGGCAGCGCAGGACCGGTCGTCGTGGAAATCCTTGGGGGAGGCCGATGTGATGACGAATGGAATCAAACCCACGACCTCCTGATGTAAAGCGAATAAACTAAACGTACGTGTTGTTACAAATAATATTAGTAGAAAATTATATTCAGTACTCACCTATCATTACCGACGTGGTATCCCTCTTGACAATCATGTACTGATTGTCGCATAAATTGGAGACCAGCTTTGACAGGTAATTGCTGCAGCGTTTGATGGTTTCTGTGACGCTGTAGACCCTCCGTTCCGTTGTGCTCTGCGCGCACACGGCACACGTGCACGTGCATATCAACAACACGTTGTACATGTACATCTGGAACGAGTGGGAACACTATATACAGGGTGACTGGTTGAACAACGGACGCATTTAAGGAGGTAAACTAGTAACCCATGTACATTCCCTCCCGGTAAAAAAAGTGAAAGTTATTTTGAAATACGTGTGAATTTACACATTTTTTGAAATGTGAAATTTCTGTAATTTTGCTTATACCACAGTATATATATTAGTACTAACGTACAGTATGGACACTCCCTGCCGCTCTCTAAATTCGACCTCACCCCCCCGTCACTCAGATTGGATGTAGATTGGGTACCAAACGTAAAGGACGAGCTACGCAAGCGCGATAAACGTCACTTATATTCACTTTGCGCGCCGCTGTGATTTCGAACACCGGAGTAAAAAGCAACTAGTTACCGAACGTAAAGGACGAACTACGCATGCGCGATTAACTTCACTTATATTTACTTTGCGCGCCGCTCACCGCTCGACGCCAATAGGCGGCCGCGGCGTCTCAGCATGCCTCGTATCATGATTGGCTGACCACCAATATTATACGACCAAATCTAAGAACAATCAGTTCCTATGAATCTTCATACTAGTTGTATCTTTTTTTTTTAGAAATGTAGTTCCTTTTTTTTTCATATGTCAGATGTCAGTTTGTTATTGTGGCTTGTGAGATATTTTGTTCGTTTTATTTATTTAAAATGATGATTGTTTGTAATAATTTGATTAGATGGTGTGAAAGTATGAGTTGTATAGAAATATCTAGTGGTGTGATATTATAAAATGTGATCTCGGAATCATAGATTGAGATTGACTATTATTGTAGGTTGCTAAATGAGATTGTTTCACGAACAAAAGCTCCTGTGTTTGAAGAACAAATGAACAATGTTATCCATGTAAGTTACTTAATCATGTAAGATAACTGTTGATTGTTGCTTGCAGCACAGTATATATATCTTGCAGTGTGCATGCAGTAAATAACTAACAAACATTTCGTGACCAATACCGCCGGTGTGATTCAACCCTACCTGCATTCTTGCCTATAGATACGTCAGTTATAATTATGTATATCATTTCTCGCTCGTTTGTATGGAGTGTCCGGGGTGTGCTTATACTGTGCGGAGCGCATGTTATCTTCCTATCGGAGTCGTTGTCAGCTGTTGCGTACGCGTCACAGCGAGCGTAGTAAACGGTAAAAAAGGAGATGGACCTTTTTAAAAATAAAAATAATAATAAAAAATAGGTGGTGGTTTTTTATACTTAATGGAATTCTTATACACCTCCTTTAATGGGTCCGTTGTTTATAAATAAGAAAAAAAAATTGGTTCTTTATAAATTTTTGCCGATTTGATAACTTATTATGTTAACGAGGACCAAATTTTTTTTTCTGATTTGACATACAGTTTCTTTGGGAAAATTGTTTGTAATCACTAGTACATGCATACCTTTTGTTATCAAGAACTAATTAAAAGTCACCCTGTATACAAAGACATTCAATGGTTTCATAGCCAGCGGAGTACATAATTCGGGTTTTCATTTATTTGGTTTGGATTTGGTCCTTGATTTAAACTGTTATCTGAGTAGTTTAGTATGATAGGATATCGGCAGTCTGTAACAAGGTGTGTCGGTCAGAGAAGTGCTGCACGTTATACCCGCCTGCCTGTACGAGTATGTCTTCAGACATTTTATAGTACGTTCGGGGAATTAGCTGCAGTACACCCACCCGCACGGAGTTATGGAAATGTGTTGTAGGATAAAACAATTTTATAAAAAAAATATTTAGAATTTATTATTAATTTCATTTAGGTCAAAAACGGCAATTTCAATTGATTAACATGAATGAATAAATAGTATATTAAAGCTAACAATTGATTTTGACAAAAATTCATAAAATAAAAAATATAAAACAAAACACAACGAAGTAAGCCTCAGTTAAAAATTTCAATTAGGCACTTTCACAATTAGTATCTTCAGGGTCGTCGCCTACATTAACAATTAAAGACTTAAAAGGATTTGCGCCACCCCATAGGTAGATAGGTAACGTCAGTGGCGCTGCGATTGAACTAAGGGCGGCCCCTTCGACGCGTGCCGGCGGCGGCGAGCGGCATTTATCAAGGTGCAGCTAATTCAGTGAACGAACGTTAGTCAGTTAGATTCATAATGAGGTAGGTAGTGAAACTGTCTCTTTTTAGTGGTACTTACTTGAATAATTTTTTACCCGATGGCCCAAAAAGTAGGCTAATGTTTTTCGAGTGTATGTATGTATGTCTGTTTCTTTGGCTGGGCATGTAGCCTAAACGGCTTGACGAATTTTGGAATGCGAGAAGTCGTTAGATTCAATTTGATCCCAAAAGTGACATCTAGGTTACGAAGTAACAAGTATCTCATCTGTGATCTAGGTTACATTTTTAGCCGACGGCCCAAAAAGTAGGGTAATGTTTTTCGAGTGTATGTATGTATGTCTGTTTCTTTGGCTGGGCATGTAACCTAAACGGCTTGACGAATTTTGGAATGCGAGAAGTCGTTAGATTCATCTTGATCCCATAGGTTACATTTTACCCGACTGCACAAAAAGAGGGCTACCTAATGTTTTTATGCAGTCAGGTTTTTAATTTTTAATAAAATTGATTAGTTTATAATACCTTGCTTGCGTTAACTGTTGAACTCACCTACATCTGTACGGTATAAACAAGAATGAAGTTGAAAAGTGGAGTTTATCATTAAATAATAGGTACATACAATATACATCTCAGCAAACAAAATGTAGTGAATTTAAAATAAAGAAAATTTTAACGAAGTGTCACTTGTCAAAAAAAAACAACTTAATGGACAACACACACGCAATATGTTAACCTTTTTCTTAAAATAAAATGTATTTGTTAGGCAAGGTTGCAAAGTTGTTATTGGACGCGAGTTGATTGATTGAATGATTCTAGAATTGATGAGCGTAGAGAGGATTTCAAAGGTGCGAGACGCAAAATAACTTTACAAAAAAACAAGTTTTCACCTGACTACAGCGAGGAAAACATTAAGGTGCAAGAAAAACAGCTCAAGAGTCATTAAGTTTTTAACCGACTTCGAAAAAAGGAGGAGGTGTCTCAATTAGACCGTATATATTTTTTATTTTTTGTATGTGTGTTCGCGGATAACTTCGTCGTTTATGAACCGATTTTGATGATTCTTTTTTTGTTGGAATAGATATATCCCAAGGGTGGTACCATGATAATGAAACCAGGATCTGGTGATAGCATCCCAGAGAAATCGAGGGGAACCTTAGTTTAATGTTTGAAGTCGGTTTTTTTGTTCAAAGTTATAATTTTAAAAACTCTTTCGACGCTAGCGGATAAAACTAAATTTTGCGCGCAAAAATTTAATGATTAACAATACTTTCCCAAGCGTGTGAGGTGAAAATAAAATTATTAATGACTAAATTACGTACCAAATATTGAGTTTTCATTTCAAATTAGAAATGTCGGGTAATTATTGTGTTCCTATAGAGTCCTGTGATTTGAGCACAGCGGATGGTCGCGGCGGGCGCGGCGGTCAAATGGTCCGTGTGTGTCTGCGGGCGCCACTTCTAAAAATAGGTGCAGAGCCTGTTCGGAATCACTTACAACTTATTTACATCGATAACAAAGTTTACATGCTTCTCAGGGCTTGACAATAAGATAGATAACAGATGCTCGTGAGCGACATCTGATTTATTTGTTTTTGTCATATCGGAACAAGAGTGACGGTGTAACACTAGTGTCAATTAATACTGGATATAATATAGATAGAGATAGATAAATAAATAAATAAATAATAAATATTCTGGGACAAATCACACATGGTCATCTGGCCCCGAAGTAGGATTCCCTGTGTTATGGGTTACCAGAGACTGATATACATACTTATATACGTTTAAATACATACATATATAGATATTTAACACCCAGACACAGAGCAAACAAATCGGCTCATCACACAAATATTTGCCCTGGATGGGGATCGAACCTGTAGGTACTTATTTAACCGCCTCCGTAGCTCAGAGGCAAAGTTCACTGGCTTTACACAGGCAGTCCTGGGTTGGATTCCCGGCGGGGTCAATTGTAAGACTCGGTTTGGTTGGTGGTAGGGCATTTTCTAAACCCGCCTGGCTAGCTACCACCATCTCATCTAAGTCTTGCCGCCAAATATCAATGTTGATATCATTGGTGTGTTCCGGCCTGAAGATAAGATAGCCAGTTTTGCGTTGCGTTGGGGAATCTTGGTAAGCCCGCTTCCATCTTCGGCAACATCGTCACTTTCCACCAGGTGAGATGATGTCAAGGGTTTACCAATTGTGATTAAAAAAAAAGGTAATTAAACACATAAATTATGTACTTTGATTTACAGAACCATATAACAATTTGTTTCCCTACGCGAGCGAATCTAGCTTTCAGAATCTACCTCATAGAACAGATGGTTGTTGGGGGTACTAAAGTTCTCAAGTGGCGACTGCGCACTGGAAGACATACCTGGCGTAGCCCGGCCTCCCACTCAGTGAACTGAAGACCTGGTGATGGTCGCGGTACGCCGTTGGACGCGGGCAAAGCAGGACCAGTCGTCGTGGAAATCCTTGAGAGAGGCCTTCGTCCATCAGTGGACGTCGTTCGGCTGATATAATGATGACAATTTAAAAATACCTATTAAATTTTTCATTTAAATATTTGAGGAATTCTAGTTATCAGCACAAGAATACGAATACTAATGGTTTTATCGCTTACAAGCAACCTACATTTAACTTAAGCATAGATGAAAAAAAATGCTCTTTCAGTCGTATGTTGTTTTAACGTTTGTGTATAAACTTCGACCATAAATAAAAAAACTGGCCAAGTGCGGATAGGGCCCCAAAGTCTTTTTAAAAAATAATTGTTTATTTTAAAAAACAAAATTATATTTGCAGAATAGAACATTTTGTATGGAACGTCTATGAACTTTTGACAGACAAATCTAACTGCACACCTTAAGTTGGTCGACTATTACTCCTAAACTAAGAAAACCCACTTAGCCGTAATAGTTTTCCTTTTAAATTGATAATATATCCTACTAATTAAATATATTTTTTCAGATGTCCTGAAATAGTGGTTTAGCTTGTAGCGGAGGGCGGGGAGGGGACGACACTTGACTCGAACAAGAATTAGAATTTTAAATCTTAATATTTCGCAAACCAATTTCTGAATCAAAAAATGGTTTAAGCAAACCCTCAGTTATTTTAAAATACCTATTCAACTGTGCCCCACACGATAAGCTACATTATCAAAAAAATCATCCTCTCTTTACATGTAGGGAATATAACTTAAAAAAAAATATTTCAAGATTTTATTATACATCTTTGTCGGCGTGATTAATATGTAAGATAAGATAAGATAAATCTTTATTAAGAAAAAAAATTACACTACAAATGTTTACAGAGACCCCACACTAGGCAACGCCTGTATAGTGGTGGCCATAAATACGATTAACAAGATTAGTATTACGCGGCTGTATTATTCTGGATTGTGATTAAAATTAACAAAATTATACAATTAAAAAACAAAATAAAAATTTGTACTAAACATATGTACATATAATAACCATGCCATTTTCTAGCTTTTAAAAGCTTTCTAGTATTAATAGTCTCTGATTTAAGCCGCAGACAGACGGACAGACAGACATGGCGAAACTATGAGCGTTCCTTGTTGACTTTGGAACCCAAAAAAAGTATAATAGCATTTTACGGGAATATATTGACTCGTAACCTTCGACCACATTAAAAAAAAACGTTTTTTTTATGTATGGTCGAAGCTCGTTACGCACCGACAGAAAGTTCGAGCCTACCGCAGCTGTGTTAAGAGCCTGCTAGAGTTTACAAATCCCATACAAACGTAGTATTTGTAGAAAACGAAACAGGAATCCATTATTAATCAATAAACTTGTTTTTAAGGTAAAAGACGGAAAACAAGTCTATTGATATTAAATGAATTCCTGTTTCGTTTTTCAAAAAAGGAATGCGGTACAGACACAGATATACGTCATCCGATTATCGATACGAAATTATTCCAAAATGGGTTGTTTGGTTAACAAATTTATCAAATACTACGTTTGTATGGGATTTGTGAACTCCAGCAGGCTCTTAACGGAAAATCGTAAGGTGACACAATAATTGTGTCACGAGAAATTCTTCACAACATTCCTTGAGTCAGGTAGATAAATTAACTATTTCAAATCCAACGGAAATTAACAAGAACATTTTATTGACAATCTATAATTACTATATGTAAGTTTGATGTCGATAGCGCACAAAACGACACATGGTTTCCGTGGCTATAGGCCAGGGGCCACAGTGTCACAGACTAAAAATAACGAGAGAGGTCACGGGTGCACGGCCCTTCTGTACTGGAATTACGATGGTCGAGACGGATGTCACGGATGGCTTATAAATAAACAGTTGTTTACTAGTGGTTATCGAAGAATCTGTCAAATAAAATAGTTAAGTGCTGATGCACTGATGTACCGATGATGTTATTGGTATCTATGTTGTCTATGTGTGTTATTCATCCACAGATTACCTAATCTATGCAGTTTGCCCACATTACCCTGTAATGATTTTTTTAATAATAGGGATGACGACAGCATCAGAAATAAATTATGAACTCTTGATCACTAAATTGCCCCCCCCCCCCCCCCCATTTAAACTGCGGAAAACCTTACTCGTTTTGTTTTCCATCAATTCTTGGTTTTTTTATTCACCAAAATCACAAAATTAGTACTTAAATGACACTGCTAAACTATGACGTCACTTCTAGGTATTTCTAACATTTTTAGAACAAAATGTCGTTTTTGACAGATGATAAAAAGTAACTCAGATGATTACCATTCGTCATCGTTATTGCATGTGATTTGTTATCTTGTTCCTGACGCGAAGCGCAACGAGACGGAGAGAACGTCGGAGTCGCGCTCCGAGGGTTCCGTACTGCACAGTGCACAGCACACTGCTTTACTTCATATTAGTCATTGAAGAATATTATTGTATTAGTACTGTAATCACAGCAAGTTTCACGCTTGTATGTGTTACCGTTTTTACGATAGAGTTAGATCAAAAATACCTTTAAGAAATATGTTTTTTGTGTGGAGACAACCCTAATTTTTTCCCTTTTCTAATTTTTTAACCCCCGACGCAAAAAAGAGGGGTGTTATAAGTTTGACCGCTATGTGTGTGTGTGTGTCTGTGTGTGTGTCTGTGTGTCTGGCTGTGTGTCTGTCTGTGGCACCGTAGCTCTCAAACGGGTTAACCGATTTGGATGCGGTTTTTTTTATTTACAAGCAGGTTTTTTGGCGATGGTTCTTAGATACGTTTTATCAAAATCGGTTCAGCCGTTTCAAGGTCATCAGCTCTTTTGTTAGCTGCGGTAGGGTTCTTAGACTCTTAATGTGTATTTACTTTACTTTCAAACATACATGTGACCAAAAACTTGAAACACTCATGTATGCTTAATAACTATGCAGGATTATGGAACTCTTGGTCTGATGCTGCAGCCAGGATATCCAGAACACTAGCACACTCTTAAAAAAATAATAGCAGATATGTCGTGTTTGGACTCGTTTTGATCAGTATTTGATTCTGCATACAATGCAATGGTGGCAACACGGTGAGCTGTTGCTGCGGCCAGGCTATCCAGCACACTAGTACACTCTTAAAAAAATAATAGCAGATATGTCGTGTTTGGACTCGTTTTGATCAGTATTTGATTCTGCATACAATGCAATGGTGGCAACACGGTGTGCTGATGTTGTTAAAATCCGTTAAATTTTTGACATACCTACGTACCTGAAACTATGACTAACTGTGAACTAAATATTATTGAGATAAACCTTCGCTTTGATTTCTTATATAAACCCCCGACGCAAAAAGAGGGGTGTTATAAGTTTGACGCCAATTTCTGTGTGTTTGTGTCTGTTTGTCTGTGGCATCGCAACTCTCGAACGGATGGACCGATTTTGATGCGGTTTTTTTTACGTGAAACAAGTTTCCTTGCGGTGGTTCTTAGCTATAATCGATAAAGATCTGTTCAGCCGTTTGAGGGTTATCAGCTCTTATCTAGGTGACTAAGGGATCTGGGAAACTTATACAGGTCTGATCGATTCAAAATTTGGTGCCCTGTTAATGTAAAAATATTGCAAAACCATGATAACCTTGAACTGTTGATGCAGCATCTCCTAGAATCTACAGAATACCCAACTCCTCAAAAACTTTCAGTAGAAGTATCGTGTTTGGGCTCAAAAAAAATATTCAAAACAATTTATTTCAAATAGGTGTTACACACACTTTTAAATAGAATTAGAATAGAAATTATTAGAATAGTCTCAATGAATAGGTGTTAGATATAATATGGTAACCTTGACCTGATGCTGCAGCATCTCCTGGAATCTGCTGAAGCAGCGGTTAAAAAAGTAAAAAACTTCCATGGGTCCATGGATTTGAAGTTTAGAGTTATAACACATTTAATTGCAGCTTCAAACAAGGGAGGTGAGCAACTTCCACAGGCTTGATCGATTCAAAATAGGCTAGATTTTGTGTCGCAGTATCGTGTTTCGTCCCGGAAACTATTTGTATGAATGTGGGGGTAGAGTTTCGATTGTATGTAATAGTTATGTAAAGTTTAAAAAGCACGAAATAAAAATTAAATTAAAAATTTAAAAAACCCCCGACAAAAACCTCTAAAAAGTAAACAATAATATGTATTGACCCTTTGAGTTTAATTTAAGTAGTAATATTTTGATACAAGAGTCGTCGCGTAGGGGGACCGCTAAGTAAATAAAATAAAAACAGAATACAACTGATTTACTTTACTACAACTAACAACTTCACAACTTAGCGGTCCCCCTACGCGACGACTCTTGGATCAAAATATTACTACTTAAATTAAACTCAAAGGGTCAATACATATTATTGTTTACTTTTTAGAGGTTGTTGTCGGGGGTTTTTTTAGTATTTGTTGTTATAGCGGCGATAGAAAAACACATTCTGTAAAAAATTCAACTTTCTACCTATTACGGTTCCTGAAATTCAGCCCACTGACAGACGGACAGATGGACAGACGTACAGACAGCGGAGGTTTAGTAATAGGGTCCTGTTGGTCACCCGTTGGGTGTACGGAACCCTAAAAATGGTAAAAAAAAAAAAAACCGATCATGTGCGAATCAGACTTGAGCACCGAACTTTCCATACCACCACACCTCTCCACCTCTCCACCACTCCACCTCTCCACCTCTCCACCTCTCCACCTCTCCAGACGAGTACAACAATGATATCTATTCATTTCCATTCAAAAACATCAACGAGAGTGACAAAAATGTTTTTTTGATGTGTTACATCTTTCCTCTCACTTTCCTGCAATCTGTGGGAGTGATTTCGTGAAAAGGGACGGAAGTGTGTAGCAGGAAATGCTTTTTTTATTTAGTCACGGAGGCTAAGAACACATGGGCATGCCGCCTTATGATATTTCCTCTCGCATTCCTGGAATTTGTGGGAGTGGTTTCGTGAAAAGGGACTGAAGTGTATAACAGAAAATGAGTTTTTTTTTCAGTTACCAAGGCTAAGGAACGCCTAATGCGAGGCCGGAGGCCAAGTTCCGCGTAGGGCGAAGCCCAGAGCAAGCCCTGCGAGGCCGGAAGGCCAGTAGGTTCTTTTCCTATGTCAGATGTTACACGTCGTATGCGACTACTGAAGGCTCTTTCGTATTTTAAATTAGTTCGGGCTCCTTAGTGCAATTTACAACCTTTTTGTTGGTTTACTGTAGGGTTGTCATATAATCACACGTAGTTTTACGTTTGTATGTAATACTGTTTTTAAAATAGAGCAAAATCAAAAAAAAACAAAACAATTTTCTTGTACGGAGATTACTTTTATTTTATTTTTACATTTTTATAATTTTTTTTTGAAAATCCGCCAAAATAACACATACTTTGTGGAAAATTCCAAAGGTACGAGTACTTATGACAGTTTAAATGAAGGCGTTTAAAGATCGGAAAGACAAACAGACAACGTAGGCTTAGTTATAAGATACCGTTACAAAAAAAATGGGAAAAAGAAGATCTACTTATATTCAAACTATTTTTATGACAAAATTAATGCGATTGCATTCAGAAAATTATGATTCCCTATGCATAATGTACAAATCTGTAAGGGAATATTTTTTTTATTTGAAAGAGTATACTCCTTAGGTGGTCCCATATCATCAAAATCGGTTTAGTACTTTTTTAGAAAAAAAAAAAAAATAGTTGCAAGAATGAAACTTGGTTGTTACAATTGCATTCTGTTTTTATCGTGTTCAGCGTGGTCAATTGTTAATATTAAGACTAAAGGGCGCACGCGCAGGTTACGTACCTATCTACCTAGGTAGGTATCTTTTAAGTATACATAACTCACAAAGTATGGATCGGCTATGTTAGCCAGAATAAGGCGCACGAACGTCACAACCTGGCCTAGGAGTACTAAGCAGTCGCCATGGCCGAAATCGGCTGAGGAGGATATATATAAGGTGTAACAAAATTAGCTGAAACTATTTTAACTGGTGCTTCTACCGGTGAAACTGAACAACTTTCCCCATGGAACCCATAGTCAAATCTCAAAAAAAAATTGAAGTTCCCATACTAAGTTAGCTGATCGAGTTAGTATGGGAGAGCCAATTTTTTTTTGCGATTTGACTATGGGTTTCATGGGGAAAGTTGTTCAGTTTCATGGGTAGAAGTACCAGTTAAAATAGTTTCAGCTAATTTTGTTTTTGTACATAACTCATTTTCAACCGTTATCGATGTACAATGTTTCCATTGCAAAACATGTTCACCACAGGGCCACAGGGCTTCTTTAGCAACAGCAACAGCTATAATGTTTACAAGTCGTTTCTAAATTGACCTAACCTTAATAATGATGTTGCCAGCCGTAGACGATAACACCGAGACATGCCCTGATATAGTGTGGCGCCCGATAAAGGGCTAATAGACATCAACAAAACAACAACATTGGCTGGTAGCTAGCGTGGCATGTTACCTCATTGTTAGCCCTTTATTTATTTGGTTGTCTCCTCTTAACAAATTATAAACACGATAGTCATTAAGGTTGTTGTTTTAAAAATTAACTAGTAATGTGTGTATGTATGTGTTACTTTGTTTAGGCCAAATCTTGCAAACTATTTTAGAGCGACTTCAAGAAATCCGATTAACCTGTGGCATGTGTGAATTCCCGGCGACAGTAGATCCTTTGGGTATTTGAAGTTGATCTGATGATAAACTTTGAAGGTGGAATCAAGTTCCCAGGATCGTTTTTTCTTTTCTATAGATTTGTAAGAAATAGGTACTGTGCTCGCCTTTTTCAACCGACTTCCAAAAAGGAGGAGGTTCTCAATTCGACTGTATGTTTTTTTTAAGTGTGTTACCTCAGAACTTTTGACTGGGTAAACCGATTTTTATGATATATTTTTTTATTTGAAAGCTAATACTTTCCGTGTGGTCCCATATAAATTTTATCAAAATCGGTGTTGTACTCTATTAGAAAATTAACAGAAACCAAAAATAATAATGCTAAAATGTAGGTACTAAACTAAGTTGATGCGATGGAAGTTAAACTAAGTTTTTAACGTGTTAAGCGTTTTCAATAATTGGATTTGGAAACGTCGTGTACTTATATTCACATTTGGCACACTGAGCATTTGGTTTTAAAATAAATGTGAACACCAATGAGTTTTAGGTTTTTTGAACATTATTTTCAAGACAGTAACGATCTGCGTTATAGCCACAGGCAGGAAAAAGCTTTTAAGGCGAGGTATAGTTCAGAACAGGTGTCTCTATCTTTTTCTTTACGTGTAAAGAGTAAAGAAAATAAACCACACTTTTATGCACTTTTTCAATGTTTTATTTTTTAACTTAGATATAGGCATTTTTACAAAAAAGTGAGTCCAAGACAGGATTTTATTGAGGAATAAAATAAAAAATAAAATAAAATAAAGAAGTAAAACTGGTTTTTGTGGGCTAAAACAACAAAAAATTACAAAATTTAAGCGAACATTGCAATTTTTTTCTATCGAGAAAACTTTATCAAATCGTGTTTTGAACTCCTACACTTTGTAGCAGACATTTTGTTATAATTTTATAAAAAAAATGATAAATGCATTGCAATTTCAACAGCAGAAAATTTACTTTTTCCAGCCCTCGATTTCGGGGTTTGCATTATTTTCTGAAAGGGTTTCGCCTTAAAATCTAACCTACTTAATAAAAAATTATTAACACGACTGCATAAAAATATTACTCCACTTTTCAGGTAGTCGAATAAAAATTTATCCTATGTTACTCACCAGATCAAGGCAGTCGAGTAAAAATATATCCCATGTCACTCACCAGATACCAATCACCTAAAGACACCTCGTACTCCAGAATCCATCAAGACGTTTAGGTTACAGGCTCATCCAAAGAAATAGACACACATACTTACAGTGGTTTAGGAAATACGAGTCAACATACTGTCAACAAAAACAATATCCTCCTTTTTCGTAGTCGGGTAAAAATATGCTTTTTTTTGGCATTCAGTTGAGAGTACGATTCAAACTTGGCTATTTTTTATATTTGTTGTTTTTAATAGTACTTTAATCAATTAAACATTCCCTTCTCTGTATTCCCCGATTCGTATAATTTAGGAATCTTCAAGACGAGAGTGAATGGGCACTATTTGAGCTTGCGTGTTACATCCTCGGCTGCATTGGCACTTACCATCAGGTGAGGTGCAGGCAAACGCACTCAAATTTTTTATTTTTTATTATTTATTTTATTTTATTTGGGAGTCTTACAGCAAAATTTTACAATTAGTAACTAAATATACATGACGATGCTAATAACAAGTCTCCACCTATATGCAACAAAAATAGAAAACGACTTAATATTTACAAAGTTCCAAATTACTAAGGTATTTAGTATGTAACTATGTATAGCAACAAGAAAGAGCAACATTAATTAATAAAAATTAATAACAATTTGGAGCCTAAAATAAACTAGTTACAAAAGAAGCTGTTCGCAATGCTTTTCCTAACGGATGCGGCGCTGGAGCAGAAAAGATCGAGATTATAATTAGCTTTATTGACCTCAGTGGTAACTCGTGGGAAAAATGAGTTACGTCTATAGTTAGAGTTAGCTAGGGGCACAGCTAACCTTATTCGCTGTCTCAAGCGTGGCACATTAAATCGCATTCCAATATTTGAGAGTAGGTCAGGGCTGTCCACGGAACCATTGGCTATGTTCATTAAATAACAAATATCACTAGCTTGACGGCGCAGTGAGAGTGGTAGGAAGTGATACCGTTTGCATCGGTGCTCGTAATCAACAGATCTTTGGTGAGCTTTGTAGTCAAGATAACGTAGGAATCTTTTTTGAATAGACTCAATACGAGACTTATAAGTCTCGTATTGGGGGTTCCAAACTTGTGAGGCATATTCGAGATGACTTCGAACGAACGAGCAGTAGAGAATTTTGACTGATTTTAAATTACGAAATACAGCTGACGTTCTCATAATAAATCCTAGGGCCTTTGATGATTTTTTGACAATATGGTCCACATGTTTGTCAAATAGGAGTTTACTGTCGTGAATCACTCCAAGGTCTTTAATCACCGATAGTTTTGAGATGCTAACATTTTTCAAAGTATAACCTTTATTAAGGACAGTAAGCTTTCTCGTATACGACACGTAATAACATTTGGCAACGTTAAGATCTAGTTTGTTGGCTGAACAGAACGTTACAAACCTAGATAAGTCAGCTTGCAGGTCGTCGATATCAGATATGCCTCGAATAACTTTTAAAATTTTCATATCATCCGCGAACATAAGTATCTTCGAGTTATGAAAACATTCATGGACACCGTTGATAAATATAGTAAAAAGAAGAGGCCCCAATAACGAGCCCTGGGGTACTCCAGAGGGTATATATGTCCAGTCAGACGCAAAACCATTCAACACAACAGACTGAGTACGATTGTCAACATACGAGCAAAACCATCTGTAGAGGTCGCCGTGGATGCCAGCCACAGCCAATTTATCCAACAGTATGCGATGGTCTATCCGGTCGAAACATTTACTGTAGTCAGTGTAGACGACATCCACTTGACCCACATCGTCCATACCCTTAGTGATAAAGTCGTTAGCCAAAATTAAGTTGGATACTGTTGAACGCTTTTTGAGAAAGCCGTGCTGCTCATCCCTAAACAAACATTTAAGCGCAGAGTACAATTGATTATATACTACCCTTTCAAAGACTTTCGAGAAGAGGCATAACTTAGAGATAGGTCTATAATTTTGTACATCTGACTTATCGCCTTTTTTGTGGATAGGTGTAACAAACGCTGACTTCCAAGTAGATGGTACAACTCCTTCCGAGATGGAGCGTTTAAACAATATGGATAGCGGGGTAACCAGACTATCAGCGCAATTAACAATAAATGAAGCGGGTATATTATCAGGGCCAGCAGACTTGGAAAGATTATGTAATTGTACGAAATCCGATTGAATACAGAGCGCTTTGTGATAGGAGTCTTCTGGAGTTAAAGGCTGCTCACAAGCGCTCACCCTAACTGGCGAGTTTGCCAAAATTAAATCAAGTATTCTTCCCATATGGTTACGCACAGAATTGAATTGACTAAGACAGCAGGAATTAAGGACGTCTATGAAATCTACAAAATGGTCACCGGTGATATCGGTCGGGGTAAGATCTAGGTCTCCAGTAGTCGAACTCCAATTAATGTTGCCACCAAAATTAAAATCCCCTAATATAATAAATTTATCTTGAGGATGAGTCATAACTATCTCAACTAATTTGTTTTGGAAATTATTTAGCTGTGTTTTATATGAGTTACCATTATTTTCTTCGACTAGATATAATGTGCAGATATGGATATTATAAGAAACGTCAGGTTGTTTACAAAACAATGAGATGGTTATCCAGAGATCCTCCGCTGAGCTACGCCACTCAGTCCTCTCAGTAACAGCTAGGTCGCGGCGTACTGCGACCATAACTCCTCCACCCCTGGACTGGCGCGTACGAGAGTAGTTCCGATCGCGCCGCCACACCAGGTAGCGGTTGTCTACCAACTCAGCATCACATATACCATCTAGTAACCACGTTTCTGTTATAGAAATAACGTCATAGGTGTTCAAATACACATTTCTCAAAAAATTGTTCGTTTTCGTGCGCAAGCCACGGGCATTCTGGTAATAAATGTTAACAGGCGCAACTTTTGACATTAACTACACAATGACAATATAATCCATTAAATAATTTCAATAGAATTAGAAAGTAAAATCGGAGCCAGTATGTATAATCAATTAATAAAAATATGAAGTAACATTTATCACGAGTAACCACACCCAGTAATAATAATTCAATGCCTACTACACCCGGTCGGTGACGACGGCCGGAGGGTAGTCTTAAGTCTCCTGACAAAATAATGCTCCGTCTAATGAGCGGTAACGCCAACGAGATCCGTTGACATAGAAAATGCAATTCAAAGCTATCAATAATAGAGATCATTATCATCGCAGTAATGAGATCGTAAACAAGTTTTGTACGCCTTTCTGCCCAGCAACACATCGCACAATAGGAAGCCAGTCGAACGCATAAGCTTCTCAAACTGTTAGTACTTATAAACATAAAGGTATTTTTTAAGGTACAAAGCAAAAGTAGCAGGTTTAGCAGATTTTCGGTAACTACAGATAATATACTAGATATTTTAAAAGGCCACCTCAGCCGGTAAACTTCCCCAACTTGCTCAGGTCCTTTTCGGTCTTGATTCGAATGACAGGTGAATTGTCGTCTTTCCTCGTGAAAATTTTGCAGTGCCTTACCCATAGGTACTGAAAACCCCTCTCGTTCTTTATCTTCTTAGCCTTGGCAAGGAGCGCCTTGTTGTGTGTTGTAAGGTGATCATTTATATAAACACTGGAGTTGCCTCCAAAGCCTAAGGAGGAGGTTGTGAGAGGCGATTCTTTTATAGCTACCCTTGCAGCGGCGACAAAGTCATCTTTAGCGTAGCGATTGTTGAAACATACGATAATAGGCTTTGTATGCTCTGGATCGCGTGTTGGCACTCTGGTGACGAAGTTGATAAGGGCTTTTTGTATCGGGTAATTCACTTTGGATCCAATGGTAGTGATAATGTTAAATAAGTTTTCATTTTTTATCTGCTGTACACCTTTGATCTCGACATTGTTCATACGAGACCACTGCTCCTTATCGCAAATTTCCTCCTCTATCTTGTCCAGACGACTCTGAATATGGTTCATCTGATCCTTCTTTGCGTTTTCTAGTTGAGAAAGTCTGTCCTCAACTTTATTCACCCTTTGAGCGAATTCATTGATGGAATCGTTGGCCATCTTTTTTTAATAAAAAAAAATTAAATAAAAAGTTCTGTGCTTTTATTTATTACCATTTTAACGATAGAGCTAAATCAAATATAATTCTGACGACCTATTAAAAACATGTTTTTTATAGAGCTTTTATGTTTGCACTTTTTCAGATTTTTAGTATTTGTTGTTATAGCGGCAACAGAAGCACACTTTCTGTGAAAATTTCAACTACTCCTACCTATTACGGTTCATAAAATACAGCCCGCTGATGGACAGACGTACCAACCCGAACTGGGCCCGCGTGGTCGACTAAGGCCTAATCGCCCTGATTCAGGGTAGGCTCGAGCCCCTCGGTGGGGACGTATATGAGCTGTAATGATGATGGACAGACGTACGGACATACAGACACACAGCGGAAGCTTAGTAATAGAGTCCCGTTGGTCATCCGTCTAACGTACGGAACATTAAAAAATAATATCCTTACTTAATATTATAAATGTGAAATGTTTTTGTTTGTTTGTTACGTTTTTCACGCTTCAACCCCTTGACCGATCTTAATGGAATTTGGCATGCAGGTAGCCTGTGTCACGAAGAAGGACAAAGGCTACTTTTTATCCCGTGAAAATAGCATAGCTCGATGCAGTTGCTGAGGGAACTGAAAAAATACTCTTTTTCTGGTTAATTTCTTTAACATCGCAACGGAACGATGGATTGTTGTGATTTTTTGCACAGAGATGGTTGAGGGGGTGGGAAATGACATGATTTACTAATAGGCATATCCTGATATAGTTACCGAGGAATCTGGAAAAAAAGCATGTCCACGCACCGCGCACCCTCTAAGACGGTCATTACAACGATGATCACGCAGGCGAAGCCGCGGGCAATAACTAGTACCTATAATTATTAGCAGCAGCGTGAGAAATTCAATAGCTACGTTGAAGAGCAGACTGGCCGCACCGTGCACCGCACTGGCGAACAACCTGATGATATATTGAATAGAATCAGCTTTACAACTGATTTCGCAAAAGCCCTTTCATCATCATCATATCAGCCGAAGGAAGTCCACTGCTGGACATAGGCCTCCCCCAAGGATCTCCACGACGACCGGTTCTGCGCTGCCCGCATCCAGCCCTTTACTTGGGGCGCAAATGCACATTTCCGTTTATTGCAAGCTTTGTAAATTTTCCACGAAATCTCGACTTAGGAGTTTTATCAATACTTTGATTCGCTTGCTGTCGATATTTATTTTATGTGCCTAACTTATGTAATGTAGGAGAGAAATTTAAAAAATCTCTCATCATCATCATTACAGCTCATATACGTCCCCACCGAGGGGCTCGAGCCTACCCTGAATCATACTACATAATTTTACAAAATATGAAATCATCATGTCAGCTCATATAATATGTTCCACTGAGAGGCTCGAGTCTACCCGGAATTGGGGCGATCGAACCGGGCCTTAGTCGACCACGCGGGCCCAGTGCGGGTTGGTCGGATTTACACACAACCTTCAAGTTTCTTCGCAGGCGTGTGCAGGTTTCCTCACGATGTTTTTCTTCACCGTAATAGCGTCGGATAAACGTAAAAATATAAAGTAAGTAAGTTTATTTGAATATTAATATACAGAATACAAAATAAAAATGGTGAGATACTTATTTAAGTTATATCTTAGTGGTAGCTTTGTAATTATACCCTGACTCTCCCACTAGGATTCCCTGTGTCGGGAGAGTCAGTCTCTTCCCAGTAATAGTAATGTAATAATTTGTAGTAATGAAATAGTCACATAAAATAAAGTAAAAATAACAAAATATTATAATTATGCACGATACAAAAAAAATACCGTAATTATCGAGAGGAAACTCATGAAGGGTTTTTTTGTAACCCCCGACCCAAAAAAAGGGGTTTAACGTGTGTATTGGTGTTTGTCTATGGCATCGTAGTTCTTAAACAAAGTAAATTTATTTTGATGCGTTTTTTTTTGTTTGAAAGCTGACTTGATCGAAGTTGTCCTTAGCTATAATTTATGAAAATCAATTCAGCCGTTTGAAGATTATCACCTATTATCTAGGTGATGAAGGGATGTGGGCCACTTACACCGGTCTGATCGATTCGAAATTTGGTGCCCTGTAACTGTAATAGATTTGCAAAACCATGGTATACTTGACCTGATGCTACAGCATCTCCTGAAATATGGAGGATACCCAACTTCTCATGAACTTACAGCAGAGGCATCGTATTGAGCTCATTGGAATAGTCTCAATGAATAGGTGTTAGATAGAACATGGTAGCCTTGACCTGATGCTGCAGCATCTCCTGGTATCTGTAAGGTACCTAACTCCTTACCAACTTACAGCAGTGGTATCGTGTTTAATTGTAAAAGTTTAAAAAACATGAAATAAAACTTAGTTAATAAAAAAAAACCGACAAAAAAACCGTCTAAAAAGTAGAAAATAACATGTTTTGGCCCTTTAAGATTGTAGTTAGTTATATTTTGGTTAAATAAATATTTATGTTTAGATCTAAGAGTCGTCGCGTAGGGCACCGCTAAGTAAATAAAATAAAAACAGAATACAACAGATTTACTTCACTTTAACTAATTACTTATAATTTCACAACTTAGCGGTCCCCCTACGCGACGACTCTTAGATCAAAATATAACTGGGTACTTATATTAAACTTAAAGGGCCAAGACCTTTTATTTTCTACTTTTGAGCCGTTTTTTGGGGGGTTTAAATTTTTAATATAAGTGTTTTGTCTTAGGCATGCGAAAGAAGAAGGATCAAAGAATGAGCTGTGTAATCTTAGGTATGCGAAAGAAAAAGGATCAAAGAATGAGCTGTGTAATCTAAGGCATGCGAAAGAAAAAGGATCAAAGAATGAGCTGTGTAATCTAAGGCATGCGAAAGAAGAAGGTTTAAAGAATGAGCTGTGTAATCTTAGACATGTGAAAGAAAAAGGTTTAAAGAATGAGCTGTGTTATCATAGGCATGCAAAGAAGAAGGTTCAAAGAATGAGCTGTGTAATCTTAGACATGTGAAAGAAGAAGGTTTAAAGAATGAGCTGTATAATCTTAGGCATGCGAAAGAAGAAGGATCAAAGAATGAGCTGTATAATCTTAGGCATGCGAAAGAAGAAGGATCAAAGAATGAGCTGTGTAATCTTAGGCATGTGAAAGAAGAAGGTTTAAAGAATGAGCTGTATAATCTTAGGCATGCGAAAGAAGAAGGATCAAAGAATGAGCTGTATAATCTTAGGCATGCGAAAGAAGAAGGATCAAAGAATGAGCTGTGTAATCTTAGGCATGTGAAAGAAGAAGGTTAAAGAATGAGCTGTGTAATCTTAGACATGTGAAAGAAAAAGGTTTAAAGAATGAGCTGTGTTATCATAGGCATGCAAAGAAGAAGTTTCAAAGAATGAGCTGTGTAATCTTAGGCATGCAAAAGAAGAAGGTTCAAAGAATAAGCTGTGTAATCTTAGGTATCCGAAAGAAGAAGGTTCAATGAATAAGCGGTGCACGAGTAATCTTCAGGATTAGCAAGCTCGCGGCCGACTCAACATGTTCTAGAAATAATCTTACCGATATAGTTGTGGCTCTGTAAGCTGTAGACCTACCAAGTTTTTGGAAATGGCTGAAATATGATATTTCAAACGTCTTCAACCCCCATGACGCCACCATTTTAAAAAATTCCAAAACCTGAATCAACAAATAAAACATATAATTGACCGAGCGAGCGCGAAATGCGAGCGAAACGTCTCCGTTATGTCCGGATTTCCGACGGATGTCCGGCTGTTCTCATCTGCAGATCACATTTCTCTAACGATTCTCGTGAAATTTTGTGAGCAGGTTCGATAATTATATGGAAATTTTGTGAAACGGCGGAGCTATAGGGGTTGAATACGTAAAAAAATATCATGATTCGCCCATTTCAAAAAATTCTTAGAGACAACAGCACACAGAGCCACTAGTTATCGAAATTGCTCACAAAATTTCACGAGAATCGGTTTAGAAATGCGACCTGTAGAGGAGCACAGCCGGACGGACAAACGAAAGCATTTTTGCCCAAGCAGAAACGGAGACCCTTCGCTCGCGCTTCGCGCTCCATCGGTTAAAAGATAAAAAACCTTAATGCGTAAATACCCTCATTTTTGGAAAAACGTGTAAAAATTTATCCCATGTAACTCAGGGGATCAAGACGAATGTAAGTACAAAATCCATCCAGCCGCTCCGTGCTCGCCCGGTCAAAAATTAAAAACCCGACTGCGTAAAAACATTACCCTCATTTTTAGACAGTCGTGTAAAAATGTATCCTATGTAACTCAGGGGATCAAGACGAATTTAACTACAACTAGCACTCCAAAATCTATCTCCGTTAAGGCTACAGGCTCAGCGAAGAAACAGCCATACATATATTTCATACAACATACTTACATACAAACACACTACCCTCTTTTTGGGCAGTTAGCTAAGTTGTTGAAGACAATTTGTTCAGTTTCGCAGTTACAATATTACTATCTACACTTTGTACATTGTCGCAGGATTAGTCTGAAGGATTTGTTCAGTTTCAAAGTTACAAAATTACTAGCTACACCTTGTACAGTATCGCAGGATTAGTCTGAAGGATTTGTTCAGTTTCGCAGTTACAATATTACTAGCTACACCTTGTACAGTATCACAGAATTAGTCTAAAGGATTTGTTCAGTTTCACAATTACAATATTACTATCTACACCTTGTACAGTATCACAGAATTAGTCTAAAGGATTTGTTCAGTTTCACAATTACAATATTACTATCTACACCTTGTACAGTATCACAGAATTAGTCTAAAGGATTTGTTCAGTTTCACAATTACAATATTACTATCTACACCTTGTACAGTATCACAGAATTAGTCTAAAGGATTTGTTCGATTTCACAGTTACAATATTACTAGCTACACCTTGTACAGTATCACAGAATTATTCTAAAGGATTTGTTCAGTTACAATATTACTAGCTACACCTTGTACAGTATCACAGAATTAGTCTAAAGGATTTGTTCAGTTTCACAATTACAATATTACTAGCTACACCTTGTACAGTATCGTAGGATTAGTCTGAAGGATTTGTTCAGTTTCACAATTACAATATTACTAGCTGCACCTTGTACAGTATCGCAGGATTAATCTAAAGAATTTGTTCAGTTTCACAGTTTTAAAATGTTACTAGCGACACCTTGTACAGAGTCGCAGGATTAATCTAGATGATTTGTTCAGTTTCGCAGTTACAATATTACTAGCTACACCTTGTACAGTATCGCAGAATTAGT
The DNA here is from genome assembly GCA_947284805.1 of Coleophora flavipennella. Lineage (NCBI taxonomy): Eukaryota > Metazoa > Arthropoda > Insecta > Lepidoptera > Coleophoridae > Coleophora > Coleophora flavipennella. The sequence continues at coordinate 8,502,486 of OX369299.1, forward strand.
CTAAGGGATTTTTACAGTTTCGCAGTTACAATATTACTAGTTACACCTTGTACAGTAGCGCAGGATTCATCTGAACAATTTGTTCAGTTTCACAGTTTCAGTATTACTGGCTACACCTTGTACAGTAGCGCAGGATTCATCTGAACAATTTGTTCAGTTTCAGTATTACTGGCTACACCTTGTACAGTAGCGCTGGCTTGATTTAAACAATCCATCGTGAAATAAACGTGAGTAGATTGAAGCAAGTATCGAGAACAAATCAGAGAGAAACCAACAATGAAGCCTTTCAATGTTTCTTAAGGAATTCTGAGGCACATTGCTATATTGAGTTACTTAAACTTATTTTATGTTAACGTTTGTTCTGTTGCCCTATTAAATTTATTTAAGTAATTATTATTAGAAATACATTAGTAGATATAAATTAAAAGATTTTGATATACTTTTCAACCGACTTCCTAAAAGGAGGAGATTTTCAGTTAGTCTGTATGTTTTTTTGTGTGTTTGTTTGATATTTTCGCAGATTGTGAACTGATTTTCATGATTTATTGAAATCGGTGTAGTATCTTTTTGTAAAAAATTAACAAAAATAAAAAAAAAACGAATGCCGAATTGTATAAAGTTGTTGTTACCAATTATTTTTATACATCCTGTGTTGTATCGTAGCACTAGAAAATGATTAATAGTCGTGTCAGCTGACATGCTCCCGTGTCGTCTTGGACGATTAACTTGAGTGAGTCGACTAGAGGCCAGCGCGCGATGAGTTATACGACGAATTACATCATGCCGAGACAAATCTCACAACGTGAACTAGACTTAAGCTCATTCCATAAACTCGCAGCGAAGAAATTGTAAGAACACCTTCGTAATTACTTTAAAAATGTATAGCCACGCTGTGCACACTTTCTTGCGAAGCCTTCACCGTCTGGTGTAGTCGGGCATACACAAATCACACTAATATTATAAAGGTGAAAGTTTTTTGAGTGTGTATGTTTGTTACTTCTTCACGCAAAAACTTCTAAGCGTATCTGGCTGAAATTTGGTAGATAGACAGCTTAGGACCTGGATTAACACATTGGCTACTTTTTTCATGCCACTTTTGGCTCGGGCACTGCGCACCCTCGAAAAGTCATAGAAACGTTGTCCACGCGGGTGAAGCCGCGGGAAACAGCTAGTCAACAATAAACATTACGCTTGCTTACTTAGTTATAAAAATAAAGGCAGTAGACTTCATAAATAACTATAGGAATTAATTATAAATTGAATACCTGACTGTATAACAACTTAACCCCTTATTTATTGGCCAGTCGAGTAAAAACGTATTCTATGTCACTCACGGTATTAAGATGAACCTAACAACACCTCGCACTCTAACATACATCAAGCCATTTAGGCTAAAGAACGTACCAAAGAAATAATTAACCTCTTCTTTTATTTTCTAGTCGGGTAAAAATATATCCTTTGTCACTCACGGGATCGAGACAAATCTAACGACACTTCAAACTTCAAAATCCATTTAGGATACAGGACGTACCAAAGATACCTATATACACTCTAAAAACATAACCTTTCTCCTGGCGCAATAGGGAAAAAATCCTTACTATTATAATATTATAAATGTGAAAATGTGTTTGTTTGTTTGTTACCTTTTCACGCTTCAACGCTTTGACCAATCTTAATGAAATTTGGTATGCAAGTAGCCTGTGTCACGAGGAAGGACATAGGCTACTTTTTATCCAGTGAAAATAGCATATACCGATGCATTTCCTGAGGGAACTAAAAAAAACACTTTTTTTTGTTTAATTTCTTTAACATCGCAACGGAACAATGGATGGTGTGATATTTTGCACAGAGATGGTTGAGGGGGTGGGAAATGTCATAATTTACTAATAAACATATCCTAACATAGTTCCTGAGGGATCTGAAGAAAATTCATGTCCACCGCGCACCCTCTAAGACAGATATAAAAACGATATCCACGCGGGCGAAGCCGCGGGCAAAAGCTAGTTACAAATAATTTGGGTTTGTATAAGAGTTACCTTATTCACGTTTTTTGTGGAATAATTAACTACGCAGTGTAGCAGGCCTAAATAATTTTTAGGGTTTCGCCAACGGGTGACCAACGGGACCCTATTACTAAGCCTCCGCTGTCCATCCGTCTGACCGTCTGTCAGCGGGCTGTATTTCATGAATCGTAATAAGTAGACAGTTCATTTTTTTACAGAATATGTACTTTCGTTGCCGCTATAACAACGTCTACATCAAAATTGAAAAAGTGAAGTAATAAGAAGGGTCGCCATACAAAAAATCTGTTATACGTGAAACTTGGTGTGATTAAGGAACTAATACTGAAGTAAAACAAGAATTAACAAAAATCGATCAAGTTTGAGTCGTACACGTGATAAGGAGTCCGAAATGAATGACAAAAAAAGCATATTTGTGTCACTTGCGTTGATTACTTTTGTTTTTTTATGTGAATAGGCATCATTGTCATTCTACTATAGTTGTGTGGAGAGGTGTGGTTGTGGTGGTGCGAAACCCTCGGAGTGCTAGTCCGACTCGCTTGAGGCCGGTTTTTTTAGTTATTCACTAAGTTTGATGAAAATTTTTGGAGCCTGTTTTGGAATAAAATAACAAACAACCTGGATTTGAGAGGTACTTATTCCGATTTCTCCTATAATAACGAACTATGGCGTGTAGTTAAAGTTATATATGGAGCTTCATAAAAATCATTATAAAGAATTTTGAGATAAAGTATGGTTTCTATAAGTATCTTTTATTTGACTTGCAATTTTTGTGGGCATGTATGTATGTATGTATTTAAGTTTGTTTAGGACAAATCTTGCAAATGATTATAAAACGACTTCCCGAAATTCCAAAGCTTGTATCATTGATCGATTATTCTAGTATGAAGCCGTATTCCCGGAGACAATAGTTCTTTTTGGTATTGAAGTTGATTTGATGAGAACTTTGGAGGTGGGATCAAGGTCCCAGGGTCATCTTTTAATTTCAATGGAATCGTAGGAAATACTGTGCTCGCCTGTTTTAAATCTAGGAACGTCGTGTACATATGTTTACATTGGGCACACCGAGCGTAAAAACTTTTTTAAAATAAAAGTTAGTACCTAAAAGTTTTTAGGTTTTTCGAAAACTATTTACTATGGTGGCAAACTAAAAAGATAGAAGAAATTTAAAAAACGCCTGGAGATATAAAAGTAATATAAAAAAAACGCTAAACACGTTAAAAAACCGACTTCCATCGCAACAACTTAGTAAATTTTTGCTTTATTATTTTTGGTTTTTGGTAATTTTCTAATAAAGTACTACACCGATTTTGATAAAATTTATATGGGACCACACAGAAAGCACTACTAAATCACACTTTCGAATAAAAAAAGAATCATCAAAATCGGTTCACCCATTCAAAAGTTCTGAGGTAACACACATAAAAAAACATACAGTCGAATTGAGAACCTCCTCCTTTTTGGAAATCGGTTGATTAGACTAACGCAAAGTTTTCCAAATCCGTTCAGTAGCATTGACGCTGGAGCATCGTAGCTACAAAAACGCTGATCCATAGTTTTGCTACGCCGTAGCCGCTACAGCCTTAAAACGGTGAAATTAAAAAGTCATTCTGAATGTAAATCTAAATGGTTTAAACTTCTTTTTAGCACTCACTCACCGACATTCATACATTTTCTTTCGAATCCACAGAGTCCAATGACGGCATGCGCGAACACGGAGACGAGCAGAGTGTTGGTAGGTGCGGTGTGCGCTAGCGGCACCGCTAGCAGACGGTGAGAGCGCGCTCTTCGGTAGTCATCATCATCATATCAGCTCATATACGTCCCCACCAAGGGGCTTGAGCCTACCCTGAATTAGGGAAATCGGACCTTAGTCGACCACGCGGGCCCAGTGCGGGGTGGTTCAAAATAATGCTTTCTTGGAGTTAGAATCATTTGAGGTATATTATACCAAAATGATTCAACCGTATCGTATCTGGAGGTGCTTAAACTTGGTATGTTTTGAAAATTATTTTTATTTTTTTAAAACAAGTGACGAAATATCATGATGTGATATATTTTTAGAATTGTCTTATAAAGCCCTTTCATTTGATACCACACACGATAGGTTTCACGACAAAAAAAACCCATACAGAAAAAGATTACGTCATTACTCCTCCCCTTTTTTTGGTGTTATTGGTCAAATTTATTCATATGGCCAAAAGATCAATCTTTCCGATTTTCAACCGAGTTCAAGAAAGGAGGAGGTTCTCAATTCGAATGTGTTTTTTGTATATTTGTTACGCGATATCTCCGCAGATTGTGAACCGATTTTCAATATTATAAATAAAAAAGTATACTAGAGATATAAACTAAAATACATATACATAAAACATACATATCAATAATACATACATACATACATACATATAATCACGCCTCTTTCCCGTAGGGGTAGGCAGAGACCACTTTTTTCCACTTGCTACGATCCTTACATACTTGTTTCGCTTCGTCCACTTTACATAATACATACATAACATATATAGTATAGTATAGTAAGTACATACATAACCAGATTAATGATGATGATGAAAACAACGAGACTTAAGAGATTATACAGATTTATTAAATTTATAGAGCTAGGAAGTGCTCTTTAACTTTATATTTAAAGATATTAAGGGAAGGAGAATTACGAATTGAATCAGGGAGAGAGTTCCATACAGGCTTATGGAACGGAGAGTGAAGGAATCAAAGTAGAAATTAGTACAATGAGTAGGTACAAAGAGGCGAAGTTGACTAAGAGGTTGACTATGAGAGGAGGAGAGGGAGAAGATTGGGTTTACCGTTGTTAGATAGATAGCATTATCACTCAAAATAAAGAGAATAAAAATAAAAATTTTAAAAAACTAAAAACTGACTTCAAAATGATATTCACTTAAAAGTATGAAATAATATTATATTACTTAAATACACAACATTAACCAACAATAACGACATCTAAGTTTAGGAAGGGTACGAATAAAATTAGGGGATTAAATTCTTTTTGAGGTCGGTGTCAGCAAACCATCGAATCTAAAATTTTATACCTAAGTATCTGTGTGCTGGTACCGACCGCAATAAAAGATTTAAGCCCTAAATTTAATTCATACCCACCTTTGATTTCGTTATTGTTGGTTAATGTTGTGTATTTAAGTATAATAATATTATTTCATACTTTTGAGTGAATTTCATTTTGAAGTCGGTTTTTAGTTTTTTTTAACTTTTATTTATGCTTTTAACACTATTTGAAGCTTTTTCGGCGTACCGCTAGCACTAAATGATCGTCGGTAATGAATGAATGATGATGTGTCTAAGATATTCAATATTCAAATTCAAGATTCAAGATATTTATTCAAAATAGGTGCACATTACACTCTTTCTGATAGTTGTAAAATAGTAATTTGTCGATGTCATTTCTGAAAAATAAAGTCTTAAGTTAATAACGTAAAAGTACAATTATTGATATGAAACAAATTATATCATTAGAACATGAATACAATATGACACGAGAATTTATACATTAAAACCATTGAATGTAATTAATGTCTTTGACAAGAGTAGGCCAGTTCACACGGACAGCACCCGATCACAAGTATGATGCGAGAGTTAGCCATCGCTCCCCTCAACCATATTACAGAGAAAGGAACGACCCGGCTCCCAATACGCCACCATCCGCAAGAACATTCAAGCGAGCATGAACCACTCGTGCCAATGCTAAATTAAAATATGTCTATATTATATACATTGTTATAAAAATTCTAGGCTTGTCATTCTGGCTTCCACTTTAATTCTTGATATTTGACCATCTTAACAACCCGAACCAATGATCCATTTAAATTTACTTCGGGAATCCTCTCCGGACCCCTTCCCGCTCTGAATACTCTGAAAACATTTCTATTTTCGTACTTTAACCTACAAGAGAATATTTTAGGCCACTATTTAACTTTTATTAAGTGTCACAACAAGTTTTAACAAAATTAACTTTGCTTTTAAGATTTGAATTAGGTATTGCTTAATACAACCTTTGGAATAACGTTACCCAAGTATAGATAAGCTTATCTCTTCGCGTCGCGTCGTTAGAGCCCATCTATTACCCCCTGTAAGTAAACCATTTCGTGAAATAAGTATTTATGGGTCTGGAGGAAACAATTTTAACATAATTGGAAAATGCTACAGATGGGATTACAATGTAACGAATGTTTATGTTCCTTTGAAGAAAAACTTGTTGAATTTTCTCTCAGCGAGTTATTTCATTCTGTAGGAACACCGCGTGAAATACTGTTTCGATAATGAAAATTTTGGTGTATGAACGCAACAAATAAGTGGATGTACAACATCAACACATTCGGTGCTTCTGACTCATATTAGGGTTTTAGGAACTTTAAGAGAATCACGCCTCGCATCGTAGTGAGATGGCAGTGAAAATGTTAAAAAAAGACGTGTGGCACTCGGGGACTGCCGCGGTAAAGCTATTGCATAGCATTTTATCAACTTATGCAATTATAATTATTTATTTATTTTTTATTTATGCAGTATTTAGCAGTACCATATAGTCCTTGGGGCGCGGGATGTTTATGTAATAAATTAACACTAAGAAGGTTGATAATAATAATCATCATCATCTTCTTCTTCTTCATCATCATCATGATGGATAGATAAAAGGCACTGTAAGATTTTTAGAACTCCATACCTATTTTTTTTTGGGTGTTAGGTTTTATTTTCGTTACGAAATTTCTTGATTCGGTCCCCTCAAAGCCCGCGATACAAGCTATACAATAGCTTAAAAAACAAGTCACCTTGACTTGACTGTGTCTTCTTTATACACTTCAGTGGCTACGATCTCTCGATGCAAAGAGGACTTAGTAGTCCTTGGTAATCTTTTTAGGGTTCCCTATCCAAAGTGTGCTCACGAACCTTTTTTCTAGATAAGTCTACGCCGCCCGTCTGAACGCCTGTCTGTCTGTCCGACCTTTAAAGAGCTCTACATTTTTCCCCGTAATAGGTATCTGTTAGCACCTTTTAAAGGTCCTTATTTATTAGCTTTGATCTTTCTTATCACGGGTTCTACTTTTGATTTGGAACAATTTTCCACAAGGAACTCTGGTCAATTCACAATTAATATAAAATTAACTTCCCACGGTGAACAACCTTCTCACAGGAACGTCATAACATTTTTCAATTTGTATGGAAGGTACCTTTTTAGGATGTTCCTAGACATACCACTTATGGCACACTAGCTTTTTCCCGCGGCTCCGCCTGCATGGACTTCGTTTTTATGACTGTCTTTAAGGGTAATTAGTAAATTATGTCGTTTCCCACCTACTCAACCATCTCTGTGCAAAAAATCACAACAATCGAGTATTTTTTTAGTTCCCTCAGGAACTACATCAGATTATGCTATTTTCCCGGGATAAAAAGTTGCCTATGTCCTTCCTCGTGACACAGGGTACCTGCATGCCAAATTTCATAAAGATTGGTCAAGGCGTTGAAGCGTAAAAAGGTAACAAACACATTTTCACATTTATAATATTAGTAAGGATTACAGACGCTAGTAAGATTTCTATAAATAAACTTAGCGCCATTTTAACCCCCAACGCTAAAAGAGGGATGGACCGATTTAAATGCTGTTTTTTTTTGTTTGAAAGCTGACGTAATTGAAATGGTTCTTAGCTATAATTTATGAAGATTTGTTTAACCGTTTGAAGATCATCAGCTCTTTTCTAGGTGATGAAGGGATGTGCGCAACTTCCACCGGTCTGATCGATTCCAAATTTGGTGTCCTGTTACTTTAAAGATGTTACAAGAGTATAGTAACCTTGACCTGAGGTTGCAGCATCTCCTAGAATCTGTAGAATACCCAAGTTCTCGCCAACTCACAGCATAGGTATCGTGTTTGGGATCATTAGAATAGTCTCAATGAAAAGGTGTTAGATAGAACATGGCGACCTGGATCTGATGCTTCAGCATCTCCTGGTATCCGCAAGATACCTAACTCCTCACCAACTTATAGCAGAGCCCGCTTGCAAGTGGTTCCACCTTCTGATGTGGGTATTGGGGGGGATAAAAGCCCGCCCAGATTGCGTCTGAAATAAAAAAATCTTACGGATCCATTTTAGCTAATAGAACAATATTGGTATCATTTTCGTGTCAATAATAAGACATGAGAAATCTAATGAGCATAATAAAATAGCATCAATTCATAGTAAAATATAGAGATTTATGCTTTAAAACAGAAACTGTGCCAAAGATCTTTGTCAGCAAGGGGCAATCACGTTAAAAATAAATATTTTAGGAGACAAAAAAATTGAATTGAATAGCTATTTTATTATGCTTATTAGATTTCTCATGTCTTGTTTATACGCAAATCTCTCTAAAGAAGATCTGTGCCAAATTGCATGCTTTTGTCACGATCTGAATAGGCGAAGCGTAAGGGTCTCCACTATACTTATATTAAACTTAAAGGCCATCATCATCATATCAGCTCATATACGTCCCCACCGAGGGGCTCAAGCCTACCCTGAATTAGGGCGATCGAGCCTTAGTCGACCACGCGGGCCCAGTGCGGGTTGGTCGACTTCACACGCAACCTGCGAGTTTCTCCGCAGGCGTGTGCAGGTTTCCTCACGATGTTTTCCTTCACCGTAAGAGCGTCGGATAAACGTACATATGAAATCGAAATTCGAAATCACATTGGTACGTGGCAGGTTCGACCATCTTATTCATTCATAATGTTAGTTTTAACTTTTTAATATTAAAAATGAATCAATATTTTTAAGACAGGGTCTTTAAGTACACTATTGGTGTTAGTCCTATATCTGTAAATGAATGTTTGTATCTAATCATCATCATCATCATCATCATCATATCAGCCAAAAATTTTCCACTGCTGGACAAAGGCCTCCCCCAAGGATTTCCACGACGAGCGGAATAAACATTGTCTCTAATAAACTAAAATAAATAAATAAATGTATTTCTACGCCCGCCGGCGAAATCGCAGTCAAAAGCCAGTATAATATAAACTTAAGCTTAGCTACCAAACTGACCGGTACCGTTCAGGTAGTTTAATTAATTGATAGTTCGATGTCCACAATCGATTAATTAGAAACTGACTCTTATCTGAATGAGATTAAAGCAAATTCGGTAAGGCAACAGCGGAGGCGTACCAGAACAGTTATCGGGACTATACTTTGACAGACGTGGCAAAGGGTCCGGTCCTTTGATAAATAGGAAACCCTACCCAAACAGTAAGTACCTCTACCTACATGGCTGTGTTAGTCATCTTATCTATTGATTTTAGTTACCCACTTAAGGTGACGATTATCTTTTAGGGGTTGCATTAAGTAGGTACATGTATGCTAGTCAAAACTCCTTTACCTGTCAATAGAATGTGGGTCACTTCATACACGGGAAAAAGGTTTAGTTTCAAATAAGTAAGGTATTTTGCCCCGGGGAACAATGAATTACGGCTCAAAACTACCCTTCGTTTATCTCCGTGACCTCGACTACCTAACATTATGGATTTGGCTCGAGCAGGTTAGTCTAATTAACTCGCTTTTACCCGCGGCTTCGCTCGCTAGGGAATCTTTTTATGACTGTCTTTGAGGGTGAGTGGTGCTCAAGCCGCGAGCGTCTCGCGAGCGTAGGCAGGGGTTTACTCTAGATCCCTCGGGAACGATATCAGGCTATAATGGTAAATAATCTATTTCACTTCCCATACCCTCAACTAGTTGAAGTTGAAGTTAGGGGCAGGCTGATTTCCGCAACCAGACGACCACTGCGCCCATTTTGCGTGATTGGCCGGCATCACACAAGCCCCCGTAGGTTGACCACGACTTCCTGGAGTGACCTCGGGTCACCGAGGCGCATGACCCTGTATACTGTGCAAGCCCCCTTAATCCAGCAGGATGTGGACAGCAGTCTCCTCAGCCTCCATACACGCTCTGCATAGGGGGCTGTCGGTGATACCAAGAGCGAATAGGTGTTTATTAAAATGGCCATTTCCAGTAATAGTGGCTGTTACCTTGCGGACCTGAGCTCTCCCAAGTCTCAGAAGCCTCCTGGATAGACCAGGGTTAGCTGCCGGAAGGGCCAACCTCGCTTGCCTACAGTCCCCTCAACTATTTATATGGAAAAAAAATCATGTCAATACTTTTCTTCCTTGCGAAGCCGACGTGCGTGAGCCTTGAAATGATTTTTTACCTAGATCCCTCGGGAACTATCTTGGGCTATGCTAATTGCTAGTCTTTGTTATTTCCCACCCCTCAACCATCTCTGTGCAAAAAAATCACAACAATCCGTTGCTCCATTGCGATGTTAAGGAAATCAACCAAAAAAAGAGGCTTCTTTTTCACTTCCCTCAGGATATGTATCGGACTAAGCTACTTTCACGAAATAAAAAGTAGCCTATGTCTTTTCCCATAACACAGGCTACCTCCATGCAAAATTTCGTCAACATCTAGCATGAAGAGGTAACAAACAAACACATTTTCATATTCACTTGCCTTTCCTTGCCTTGCCTTGTCTTGTCTCATCTTAACTTTTGTGGACTGTGGGAGGCTGGAATAAATTGGTAAAATTTCACTTCAAAAGATTAATAGGAGCTTCAGCTCTGACTTATGAAGAAATTTCGACAGTTGTGGCTCTAGCTGAAGCGTGTCTCAATTCCAGGCCACTTAAAGACTTACATGCGATTCAAATAAAACAGAAGTATTCACTCCATGTCATTTTCTCGTTGGTGAAGCTTTGGTAACGACTCCTGACCGAAACTATGAGTCATAAGACATAAGTTCTTTGAGAAGATGGCAGTTAACGCAAAGAATATTACAAGATTTTTGGCGCAAGTGGTCTCAAGAATATTTAACACAATTTTTGTACCGATATAAATGGTCATCGCGTGTGTCAGAACCTAATGTGGGTGATATAGTTGTCATAAAAGAGGACGGTCTTCCTTCTTGTCGTTGGGTCTACGGTAAAATAGTGGCTAAACATCCGGTTCCTGATAATATCACAGGTGTTGTAACATTAAAAACTTAATTTCATATGATCAAAAGACCGCTTTCTAAGTTATGTGTTCTCCCTGTTACAAATAATTTATTAATAAGAAATAACTGTAGTAAAATTGCTACTTTAAGATTATGTTGATAAAGATGTGTTTCTAAGTCGCAGTCTTTTAAAATACACTATCGTTGTATACCAACAAAAGGGGTACTACGCCTTACATATGTAAAATAATATAACCAAGGGGCGCCTGGTTGTACACCGAGTCCCACAGATAAGAAAAAAGTTTGTCGCTCCCAAGTCCTGTGGCTTCCATCATCATCTCAGCACCATGAAAGTGAAGAAGTTAATCATTCCATCATAAGATCACCTGAATAACCTGAAAGAATGAAACTATTGGTCTATACGTACCTTCGTATCTACGTATAATATTTTAATAATTATCCGGCTCCTAATCGTTAAGGAGTTTTAATTTCCATCATCAGCACATTAACATGAGGTGATGACTATCAGATGCAAAGTCTTGAATAGGTTTAGCGCATATAATATGAAACACGTAATACGTGCCTATAAAATTTGAAGATTGCCCTCGATTTCCCTGGGATCCCATCATCAAACTTGGTGACAAGAATTTTGAAAATCAGTTCACAATCTGCTAAGATATTGCGTAACACACATACAAAAAAAAAACATACATTCAAGTTCAGAAGCTCCTCCTTTTTTAAAGTCGGTGAAAAATAGGAAATACACATACACCTTCTCCTTTTTGACATGGATTTACGTAAAGACATAAATTTACCCAATCGCCTGCTCTGTGTAACTGGCTTGCTTTGCTTGTCGTGCATCTCCTGTCCACTGTACGAAAGCCTTTGAACAGCTCTTGAGCTCCATCGAATTGCGGACAAAGGAAACCTTTCACACGTCAAGAGAACGTCATACTCGTCTTGTGTTTGGACAAAACAATAGCTTCAAATGAGATTTTCGAAAGCATTTTTATTAAAAGCTATTAATAAGCTTGCCGACCTTGCCGTGTTAGTTTGGGACAAATCTTGAAAGCTAAGTTGGAACCACTCGCCGGTTTCCGATTGAGCTAAAATTGTGCATGCACGTTATGTTTGGAGAACAATTTATAGTTAGCTATAGTGCGGCCGCCGAGAGAATGCCACATTGAATTAATCTCCAAATTTTCCATCAAATCTACGATTTTTAATTCACCAAAATCACAAAATGAGTACATATATGACGCTGCTAAACACAGAATATATAAGTCATTGCTGCTAAACTATGACGTCACGCCTATGTATTTATAACATTTTAGAACAAAATGACGTTTTTGACAGAAGATAAAAAGTAACTCAGATGACCAGCATTCGTCATACCTATTAAAAGAAACAAGAGATAAAACTCTTTTCATAAATTGTCTATAACTTCATATGACAAAAAAGATTTGATTATTTTCTGAAGACTAGGGGAACTGGGCCCAAAGCGAGCACCCTAAGGTTAGATAAGGAGAAAACCTGAATGAAATGTCAAAATAGAGGACATTATGTTATCAGATAATTAAGGTATTTGAATTATTCATCGTCATATTTCAGCAAATGAAAAAACTGGAACCCAAATACTAAAACTTTCCAAATGCTCACTTTGCCCTGAGTACAGCCTAAAGCGGGCACCCGCATACGGGTATACCGGGCACCGTAGGGTTAAAGTGAGCATACATTATTTTTTTAATAATATGGCAACAATAATTGAGAATTAGTAAGGAATAACCTAATTAAAACACAAAAGAAAGAAGTAAGGACGTATTTATTTGTACGATTTAACTTATGAACATTCTAAATTCTACAATTCCTAACAATTTTTCAGTCGTCGTCATTGCAAAGTTGTTCAACCTTGGTTTTCTAACAAAAATAAACATTTCTTTCCTCTATTCATTAAACTCTTTAACAAAAAATCAAAGTTCTACAAAAAACAATCTTAATCAGTAATCAGTCATCATTAGGAACTTATGCAGGTTTGCAGTCTTCAATTATTTATATTTCTTAATAAACTAAAGTCTTCATCAAATCAACAAGTTTGATTAACCATGGCAAAAATCATGGATTCAAAAAACTAAATTTCTAGACAATTATCACAATAAAATGATCCAATACCGGAATATGATGTACAGTTTTCATGAGACCACATTTTACAATCATCGCACTGGATCCAGTCTTCGGTAGGAGGATTTGTATAAAGCTCGCTACATATCAGACAATGGTAATTTTCCTTTCTTAAAGATGATGTATTTTTATGTATTGTTTCTTTTGATTTTCCTTTATTCTCTGGATCCTTTTGTGTCTCTTCTTTTTTCTTTCCTATTTCCTTCTTTTCTTTTGATTTTTCTTTTGTTTTTAACTCCTTTTTAAGACTTTACGTAATAGCTTTTACTTTTTCAGATTTAGGTTTATTTTTTTAGCTAATCTTTCTTTTTGCTCATTTTTTATGGGAGTACTGGTCAAAATTTAAGATTTTTGAGTCTTTCTTCGTCGGGTAGTTTTATTAGGAGCCACTTTTGGTATTGGCCTAATCATCATAGGGCTAATGTGCGCCGTACTCGTGCTAGGATCAATATCAAAATCCATTAAAGAAACGGTGCCATGTCTTTCATTTGAAGAAATAACGTGTTTAACAGGTGTTTGATTTCCTGGTATCCATGAATCAGGGATAGAAGCAGTTTTTGACATTGTATCGAGCGAACTTTCACGTATTTTATCTGAGACAGCAGCATCTTCCATGGGTAAATCTGCATTTAAGAGAGAAGCATCTCTCACAGGTAAGTCTGCAGGAGATCCATTTATGACGGCAGCATCTTCCTTTAGTAAGTCAGTTGATCCAACCAAAAGCGCAGCATCTCCCGCAGGTAAATTTTCAGGTGGTTAGATGGACCATCATTATCTGCTGCGGGTAAATTTGCTCGTAGAGATAAAATCTCGGCTTGGGACAGTATAATCTGATCAAGTGTAGAAGGAGACTGTGTCCTGTCCATGTCAACAACTTCTGGCTGTGAAGATCTCTCGAGTTGGTCATTTTCCGGGATAATTGGATGTTCTGTGACGGCTGCTGGTTGAAATTCGGAATCATCAAAAATGTATCTATTCGCAGGACAAAGCCCAGTGGTTTTGAAACCATTAATTGCATTTTGAGCCGTAGCAGATTTCATATAGGCACCCGAGAACAAACTTGCTATATCATTTTGGTTGATAATCCGCCCAGCATGCGCTTTCTGAAAAGTGGTGATTGCTTGCTCAAAATATATCTTTAAAGGCCCGTAGACACAGTAATCCAAAGGTTGCATTCTGTGCGTTGTATGCGGTACCAAAGAAATCAATCAATGACATTATTTGCCGTGGCAAGTTCCAATGCCAATAAATATTTATGAGATTCATGATTATCCAAAATAAGAATCACTCTTTTGTCTGATGTTGGACGAACTGTGTCAATAAAGAATCTCAACCATTCCAATAAAGCAAGTCCATTTACCCAACCATTGTCAGTACACGTTTCATGGGTACCAGGCACTGCTCCATCTAACAGCCGTGAGTCCATTTTCTTGCGAGCTAAGATCATAAAAGGTGGTATAAACGATCCAGCAGCATTACAACAGATCACTGTCGTTGTTCGACCTCTTTCACTGCTTGAGATAAGGCCAACTTGACGTTTTCCAGTTTTAGTAAAGACTCGTGGTGGCTTGTTAGATGATGTTTGGATCCCTGTTTCATCCATGTTATAAAGACGAGTAGCATCGATGTATGTTATAAAGACGAGTAGCATCGATGTCATGCCTTCTAATAAATCAAAAAATCTATACACCTGGGGTTTATTAAAGCCTCGTGCTCTAGCAATAGATGTTGGCTCTGGTTTTCTAAGTGTCAAGTCAGGGTGTCGTCTTATAAAACCAGAGTACCAATCTTCACCAGCTCTACCATTTTTGAACGGGTGAGTGATGCGGTTATTTTCTGCATATTGGAAGGCAAGCTTTAGAAATTAATCTTTCGTTAACCCATAAAACATATTGTCCATTTGAAAAACATAATTTAGCAATTCTAGCTCTTGTTCGTCGCTGAAGACTGTAACAAACCTTCCCAATTTTTTGCAAATACCCGTCTTAAGATGTCGCTGCAAAGTGGCACGTGGAATACCATATTTTGTTGCTGTACTTTTTATGGGCATTTTTAATTGAATTACCTCGTCCATAGAATCCTTCATTTGCCTCTCGCTCCATAGGGCTTGCTGAGACTTTCTTTTATATTTATTCACCATCTGAAAAGAATTCCAATCAATCATTACTTACATGCAAACTTACAAGTGAAGCTAATAAAAGTGTGTTAATAAAAGCTTGTGAAATAGTTAACAATAAACCAAAATCAATGTTCTTGGACAATTAACACGTCGTTTAATATAAATATTTAACTACTCGATAAAATATATTGAACAGTACTTATACAGGGCATAGCGGGCATGCTCACTTTACCCTGCGCACTTTGCCCTTATGGAAGTACACACAACTTTACTAAACATAACCTAAAATGGCGTTTCATATTTTTATACAAATATGGCTTAAATATAGTATGATAGGCACATAATAATATGCACATATTGATAATCACGTATATCACTTACTATTGTACAGAACACAATGTACATACCTGCGTTTTTATGAATAAAAACTTCAAAATTTTAATTTGTCGTGCACAGACGCTGCTATTGTTTAGAGGCGGGAATGACAGCTGTCGCGGGGTGGAACGGGACGCGGGGTACCGCCATGCAACGCGCGATCAGAGGCAAGTTTAAACACGATAGTTTTATGAACAGTGCTCGCTTTAGGCCGGTGCTCGCTTTAGCCCAGTTCCCTACGTATTTACTCTCGTATATACAGGGTGTCCCGCGATAAAGTGCAACCCCGAAAGAGGGTGAAACTAGATCAAAAATTATCGTCAAAAAATAGTTTAAAAACTTTTTAAAAAATTATTTTTTTTTTATTTCAGATTTAAGATTTTAATTTTTACAAAGACTCTAATGTGCAAAAAAATCAATTTCCAAAGTAAAAGGTCGATTCCGTTGAAATAACTAAAAGTATTTTATTTTTTTATTTTTTATTTTTTATTCACAGTGGACCACTGACTACGTCACCACTCAGGTAGAGACTCTTTTTTATTATTGTTGTACCGGTTCAGTTAACAACTTTTAGCTGGTTTTTAACCCCCGACGCAAAAAAGAGGGGTGTTATAAGTTTGACCGCTATGTGTGTGTGTGTGTGTCTGTGTGTCTGTCTGTGTGTCTGTCTGTGTGTCTGTCTGTGGCACCGTAGCTCTCAAACGGGTTAACCGATTTGGATGCGGTTTTTTTTTAGCTAGCTTGCTTTTTCGAGTTAAAGCGCAGATTTTTTTTGTTTGAAAGCTAATATGATAAAGAACAATAGTAAGCCTATAATTTTCTGGTAATATGGGCATGGGAATGTGCAAGGAAGAAGAAGATAGCTACTTTTTTAACCCCCGACGCAAAAAAGAGAGGTGTTATAAGTTTGACCGCTATGTGTGTGTGTGTGTCTGTGTGTGTGTCTGTGTGTCTGTCTGTGTGTCTGTCTGTGGCACCGTAGCTCTCAAACGGGTTAACCGATTTGGATGCGGTTTTTTTTATTTACAAGCAGGTTTTTTGGCGATGGTTCTTAGATACGTTTTATCAAAATCGGTTCAGCCGTTTCAAGGTCATCAGCTCTTTTGTTAGCTGCGGTAGGGTTCTTAGACTCTTAATGTGTATTACTTTACTTTCAAACATACATGTGACCAAAAACTTGAAACACTCATGTATGCTTAATAACTATGCAGGATTATGGAACTCTTGGTCTGATGCTGCAGCCAGGATATCCAGAACACTAGCACACTCTTAAAAAAAAAATAATAGCAGATATGTCGTGTTTGGACTCGTTTTGATCAGTATTTGATTCTGCATACAATGCAATGGTGGCAACACGGTGAGCTGATGCTGCGGCCAGGCTATCCAGCACACTAGTACACTCTTAAAAAAATAATAGCAGATATGTCGTGTTTGGACTCGTTTTGATCAGTATTTGATTCTGCATACAATGCAATGGTGGCAACACGGTGTGCTGATGTTGTTAAAATCCGTTAAATTTTTGACATACCTACGTACCTGAAACTATGACTAACTGTGAACTAAATATTATTGAGATAAACCTTCGCTTTGATTTCTTATATAAACCCCCGACGCAAAAAGAGGGGTGTTATAAGTTTGACGCCAATTTCTGTGTGTTTGTGTCTGTTTGTCTGTGGCATCGCAACTCTCGAACGGATGGACCGATTTTGATGCGGTTTTTTTTACGTGAAACAAGTTTCCTTGCGGTGGTTCTTAGCTATAATCGATAAAGATCTGTTCATCCGTTTGAGGGTTATCAGCTCTTATCTAGGTGACTAAGGGATCTGGGCAACTTATACAGGTCTGATCGATTCAAAATTTTGTGCCCTGTTAATGTAAAAATATTGCAAAACCATGATAACCTTGAACTGTTGATGCAGCATCTCCTAGAATCTACAGAATACCCAACTCCTCAAAAACTTTCAGTAGAAGTATCGTGTTTGGGCTCAAAAAAAATATTCAAAACAATTTATTTCAAATAGGTGTTACACACACTTTTAAATAGAATTAGAATAGAAATTATTAGAATAGTCTCAATGAATAGGTGTTAGATATAATATGGTAACCTTGACCTGATGCTGCAGCATCTCCTGGAATCTGCTGAAGCAGCGGTTAAAAAAGTAAAAAACTTCCATGGGTCCATGGATTTGAAGTTTAGAGTTATAACACATTTAATTGCAGCTTCAAACAAGGGAGGTGAGCAACTTCCACAGGCTTGATCGATTCAAAATAGGCTAGATTTTGTGTCGCAGTATCGTGTTTCGTCCCGGAAACTATTTGTATGAATGTGGGGGTAGAGTTTCGATTGTATGTAATAGTTATGTAAAGTTTAAAAAGGACGAAATAAAAATTAAATTAAAAATTTAAAAAACCCCCGACAAAAACCTCTTAAAAGTAAACAATAATATGTATTGACCCTTTGAGTTTAATTTAAGTAGTAATATTTTGATACAAGAGTCGTCGCGTAGGGGGACCGCTAAGTAAATAAAATATAAAAAACGGTAATTTAAAAAACTAAAAAACCCGCCTGCGTTTCTGTGTAATTTGGAAATGAAAAACCCTAAAACAAGAAAGTCGTCATACCCGATTGCACTTAACTCAAGAAAAATTGTAGCAGTCGGGACCCATTCTAGAAAGTCAGCCGTCTAGTCAGTATATTGGATTAATCTGCAATGTAACATAGGTATGTGCTCTCAATTGACTAAGCCTCCATTTCTAGAATGGGTCCCGACTGCTACAATTTTTCTTGAGTTAAGTGCAATCGGGTATGACGACTTTCTTGTTTTAGGGTTTTTCATTTCCAAATTACACAGAAACGCAGGCGGGTTTTTTAGTTTTTTAAATTACCGTTTTTTATTTTATTCATTTTTTTAGTTTTATTATTGAATCAGTTCATTTGAATTTGGCGCCAAAAATCCGCCATTTTGTTTTTATTTATTTTGATATACCCAGTGTCATTCTCACAGTAAAAACGTATCTAACGACAACCCTTAAGCTATAATTAATCGAGCCGTTCAGGCTGCAGAGCGTGTCAAACATTTGAATTTTGCGCCAGAAATCCGCCATTTTGTTTTTTTTATTTTGATATACCCAGTGTCACTCTCACAGTAAATACGAATCTAACGACACGTCTCAAGCTAAAATCCATCCAGCCGTTCAGGCTGCAGAGCGTGCCAAACAATTATACATACAAACATACATACATACATACATACATACATACATACTCTCGAAAAACATAACCCTCCTTCTGGCGCAGTCGGGTAAAAAACGGTAATTTAAAAAACTAAAAAACCCGCCTGCGTTTCTGTGTAATTTGGAAATGAAAAACCCTAAAACAAGAAAGTCGTCATACCCGATTGCACTTAACTCAAGAAAAATTGTAGCAGTCGGGACCCATTCTAGAAAGTCAGCCGTCTAGTCAGTATATTGGATTAATCTGCAATGTAACATAGGTATGTGCTCTCAATTGACTAAGCCTCCATTTCTAGAATGGGTCCCGACTGCTACAATTTTTCTTGAGTTAAGTGCAATCGGGTATGACGACTTTCTTGTTTTAGGGTTTTTCATTTCCAAATTACACAGAAACGCAGGCGGGTTTTTTAGTTTTTTAAATTACCGTTTTTTATTTTATTCATTTTTTTAGTTTTATTATTGAATCAGTTCATTTGAATTTGGCGCCAAAAATCCGCCATTTTGTTTTTATTTATTTTGATATACCCAGTGTCATTCTCACAGTAAAAACGTATCTAACGACAACCCTTAAGCTATAATTAATCGAGCCGTTCAGGCTGCAGAGCGTGTCAAACATTTGAATTTTGCGCCAGAAATCCGCCATTTTGTTTTTTTTATTTTGATATACCCAGTGTCACTCTCACAGTAAATACGAATCTAACGACACGTCTCAAGCTAAAATCCATCCAGCCGTTCAGGCTGCAGAGCGTGCCAAACAATTATACATACAAACATACATACATACATACATACATACATACATACTCTCGAAAAACATAACCCTCCTTCTGGCGCAGTCGGGTAAAAAACAGAATACAACTGATTTACTTTACTACAACTAACAACTTCACAACTTAGCGGTCCCCCTACGCGACGACTCTTGGATCAAAATATTACTACTTAAATTAAACTCAAAGGGTCAATACATATTATTGTTTACTTTTTAGAGGTTTTTGTCGGGGGTTTTTTAAATTTTTAATTTTTGCAAGCTATTTGCTACTTTATTCTCTTTGCCAAGTATTTGTCGTAATATTTTTTGTTATTTCAACGAAATCGACCTATTACTTTGGAAGAAATTGATATTTTTGCACATTAGAGTCCTTGTAAAAATTGAAATCTTAAATCTGCAATAAAAAATTAAATAATTTAAAAAAAAAACAATTTTTTTACGATAATTTTTGATCTAGTTTCACCCTCTTTCGGAGTTGCACTTTATCGCGGGACACAATGTATAGATGGAGCTAAAGAAGTTTTACTTCAGTCGTGTGGTCTAAAGCACACTAGTATTTTTTTATTTTAAAGTATTATTTTATCGCTCGTTGTATGACGTGTCCGGTGTGTGGACAGGTAGTAGGTGGATAAGGCTAATGACGTATTGGCTATGTCCCTATTGTGTTAAATTTTGGCTGCAAACCATATACTTGAGCGAGCACTCGCTTCCACGTTCGGAACACGTTCGGGATAACGAACATTACGGCTTTGGAGCCTCTATTACACGCAACAATCTCTTCCTCGTTTACCGTTGCTAGTCACGTCCTATTTCAAATGAGAGAAAATCTAATCTTTTTTTCTGCCCCTCCCGAGTGATTGGAGGCGAAGTATAAAGTATCTCTCGGACGCCTTACAATGCCATTTGACTGCGGGCTACAAAAGCTGGATAACTCGTTTGCATAATCAGAACTGAAACAGTGATGAGCTTACTTTAGTGGATGTCTTGATTTTGGTGCCCACTCTTTTTATATTATCATATCGGACTTTGATTTGATTGAATTAAGAAAAACTCTGAATTCAATAATGAAAATCCTTATCTAGCTAGACGCGTCGACTTTTGTAGAAAATGTATTTTAAGATACCTACTTAGGTATCTAAATTATATACAACACCACACCTTTACAAGTACCTGGCTACGCTACGTCATCCGGTGCACGTTCACACTCACGAACTTTACTGCCCCAACTGCCAACTATTCTACGAGCTATGTGCCCCACCCACTGCCACATAAGTTTAGCGATTCTATGAGTACGTCGATTACCTTCGTTCTCCTACGGCTTTTCATCATTATCATCACTACAGCTCATATACGTCCCCACCGAGGGGCTCGAGCCTACCCTAAATCAGGGCGATTAGGCCTTAGTCGACCACGCGGGCCCAGTGCGGGTTGGTCGACTTCACACACAACCTTCGAGTTTCTTCGCAGGCGTGTGCAAGGTTTCCTCACGATGTTTTCCTTCACCGTTAAAGCAATCGGTAAGTATGTACGTAAGTTTTTGAAAAACTCATTGGTACATTGGCCGTCCAGATTTGAACCCGGTACCTCTGGTTAGATGGACCGAGTCGTTACCGGTTGAGCCACCGACGCTTTTCACAATTATCTTATTCAACCGCGTAGAAAAACTCCAAGCATAGTCCTCTCCATTTCCTTTTGGGTGAGCTTGATAAACAAAGACATAGTCTTTTAAATTGAAAGAGAATCATTAAAATCGGTTCACAATCGGCGAAATAATCGCGTAAAATAAACACACCAAAAGCATACAGCCGTTTTTTTTTAGGTCGTCTAAACGAAAACTCAAGCGAAGCGACCCCTGTCCATGTGGCCTACCTGTCACGGTTACAGCCATTATCCTCTGGGAATATGGTGCGGAATTTGTTGCAATTTCTGAGACTTTTTTTTATTTCCCATTGTACAGGGTGTTTTTTAAAAGCTATTATTTAACTTGCCATGTTTGTATGTATATACGTTTGTTCAGTTCAAATCTTGCGATCGATTTTACAGCGACTTCCAGGGGTACGATTAAGCTGAAATTTTAAATTAAGCCGTATTCCCGGTGACAATCGATCCTTTTGTTCTTTTGAAGTTGATCTGATGATGAACTTTGGAGGTGGAATCATGGTCCCATAATCGTCTTTCATTGTTCAATAGAATCGTAGTACATACTATACTGTGCTCACTTTTTTTTTTATTGGAACCGTGTTTTTTTAATATTCATTTGAGCATTTGGCTTTTTTAACATAAATACTTTCTTCAAATAAAAGCTTGTTCCAAAAAGCTTTTAGTTTTTTTTTCAATATTTAGTAAACAGCCCTCGACCCCCAACTCAACTCAGCGGTTTTAATATTAATGACACCAGCATTTTTTTTTATTTAATCCTTCTAGAAAAAAAAATACAGGATGGCCAAATGCGTATAATTTGAAATAAGAATTTTTAAATATTCTTGGCATCTGTGTCTACTAAAGATCCTGAGTCGGGTGTCGTTGCCCAACACTACATCTATATATATAAAATAAAGTCGTGTTAGTTACACTATTTATAACTCAAGAACGGCTGGACCAATTTTTATGATTTTTGTGTTTTTGCATTTTTCTTCGTCGGGAACAGGATAATAAATATGTATTAAAATATGATACTCATCAATTAAAAAAATATATATATATATCAGTCAAAAAATAATTAGTTTTAGGGTAGGGTAGGGTAGTGTAGT
This sequence comes from Coleophora flavipennella, assembly GCA_947284805.1. Taxonomy (NCBI): domain Eukaryota; kingdom Metazoa; phylum Arthropoda; class Insecta; order Lepidoptera; family Coleophoridae; genus Coleophora; species Coleophora flavipennella. Next base: position 8,524,931 of record OX369299.1, read on the forward strand.
GTAGTGAAGGTGTAGTGTAGTTAGGGTAGTGTAGTGTAGAGTAGGGTAGTGTAACATTCAACAACGTAACATTCCCTCTCGTATATAATATACCAGATACGCTAAACTACCAGGTTTATGATATAGCGTCCCCACTCACCGACAGCTAGCTCATTAGTAAGAGTCGCTATTCTTGCCAACACCGTGAGGCGAGGGCAAGGACCAACTACGGTAGGTTTTGCTGTCAAGACGCTTATCCTGGTACTCAGCAAGGCGAGTGCCTCGTGGAGCAGAACCACTACGGAACTATGAATTGTTGTGATTTTTTGCACAGAAATGGTTCAGGGGGTGGGAAATGACATATTTTACTAATTAGCATATCCTGACTTAGTTCCTGAGGGATCTAGCAAAAACTCATTTTCACGCTCGCGCACGTCGGCGTCGCAACGGAGCAACGGTATGATTTTTTGTATAGAATCGGAATAGCCCGACCCGGTAAAACTTTTGTCCACGCTCGCGAGGACACCCTAAAAGTCAGTCATAAAAATGATATCCACGCGGGCGAAGCCGCGGGCAAAATCTAGTTCTCTATATGTTTAATTCTTTAAGATGCTGCAGCCTCGATGCGCCCTCCGCTTCGCAAAAGAAAAAAAAGATGAAAAGTGAAACGTTACTTGTTCTTGAGAGGGAAGGTAGCTCCCACTAGCGAGAAAAGAAGAGGAAATTTTCACAGTAATATTTTAACCATCATTGGTGGCTGTATAAATGGCCAGCCCGCCTCCAAATACCGCCTTGTGAGGCGAAGATAATATCTCCTGTTGCTTAGAAGAGTTGGAACGGAACACATCGTCCCTATAAATTGATAAACTTCTATGATGTCCCATTATTGCTACGAATAACCGTTATCTAAGGAAGATACGGTAAATAAAGGAAGTTTGTTAGCGACAAATCGGAAATTGTATCCGCAACTATTTAGCGAGGAAACTTTGGCAATATCGGGATACGGGCCGCACTTCATGATCGGCATCAGCGGAGCCTCCGTGATTAAAGTACAATTCCTCTCTAGTACCTATGAAAAACACGTTTTTTTGTATGGGGACAGGGATCCCCTTAATTTTTCACTTTTTCTTATTTTTCTTATTTGTTGTTATACCGTATAACTTTTACGGTTAATGAAATACAGCCCGCTGACAGACCGACAAACGGACGGACGGACAGCTTAGTAATAGCAAAGTACATATATTAGTACTAACATACAGTATGGACACTCCCTGCCGCTCTCTAGAATCCAACCTCACCCCCTCGTCTCCCAGATTGATTCAGATTGGTTACAGTTTGGTTGTCGAACGTATAGGAATTCGCCGCTATTATGTTTGTTGCGTCATTCGTTTTTTAAAATGTCATTTCTGGCCCGTTGTATGAAGTGTCCAGGGTGTGGTAATAGGGTCCCGTTGGTACGGAACCAATGTTAAATTGCGTACGTTACATAATCGTCATTACGTAGCTACTCGTGCCCGTACGCTCCGCCACACTCAATGAGAATCCTCCTGAGGTGTGTTCACATCGATCTCGCTTACGTGTCGTTACACAGTTATCCAAACCGCGACGTTTGGTTTGGACGATTGTTCCAAACTATCGGCGAGGTCTAATCCTAATTTCATTGTTGGATAGTTTTAGTTTTAGAGGATACGTGAGATAACTAACGTAAACTTAAAGCCAAGCAAAAACGTCGGCGCGCGGCGGCAGACGAGGCGTGCCGTGGAGTTCAATGGCTGTGTGGTTGGTATTTTATATGCGTTATCATCACATTATCATCACATCAGCCCATATATACGTCCCCACCGAAGGGCTCGAGCCTAACCTGAATTAGGGCGATCGGGCCTTAGTCGACCACACGGGCCCATTGTGGGTTGGTCGACTTCACTCACACACAACCTTCGCGATTTTCTTCGCGTGTGTGCAAGTTTCCTCACGATATTTTTCTTCACCTAAAGAGCGTCGGATAAACGTACATATGAGATCGAAATTCGAAAACACATTGGTACGTGGCAGGGCTCGAACCACGACCTCCCGGATAGGAGGTAGCGGCCCTTGCCGTTGCGCCACCGACGCTATAATAAGCGGTAGAAAGAACATGAATAGGTCCTGAGTAAAATCAAAATGTACAGACGTTTCGTACAGTATAAAATGTATTTGAAACGCGAAACACGTTAAAAAACCAACTTCCTTTGCATAAACTTAGTACAATTTTGCATTATTATTTTTGGTTTTTCTTAATTTTCTAAAAAAAAAACTACTTAAACGATTTTAATAAAAATTATATGGAACCAACCTGGCAGCATACAAAAAATCGAATAAAAAAAGAATCATGTAAATTGTATCACAATATGCGAAGATATCGCGTAAATAACATACAAAAAAAAACTTACAGACGAATTGAGAAGTCCTCCTTTTTGGAAGTCGATTGAAAAACACCTACCTACTTTAAAAAAATACAACCGAACATTACAAAAGCTGCGATTTTTAGAAGCTTTGTTTGTATGTATGTATCATTTGTTTAGTTCAAATCTTGCGATCGATTTTAGAGCGACGTCCAGGGGTCCGATTGAACTGAAATTTGGAATGAAGCCGTATTTACAGTGACAATAGATTATTTTGGTATTTTAAAGTTGATCTGGTTATGAACTTCGGAGGTGGAATCACGGTCCCAGAATCGTCTTTTATTTTTCAATAGAATCGTATTGAATACAGTCTCGTTGTTGAGTAATAACTAAATATGTAAACAAATCGTGAAGTGTTTTCTTAAATTAAAACATTTTTAGTTGGTATTTAAGTATTAAATTAGGTACACACGGTAATTATATAAATGAAATGCTCGTAAGAACATGCTTGATGTCCAGTATGTAATGTGATTAATGTTATTGATGATAAAAGGTTTTGTTTACATATGTGACCATTTCCAAACAACTAGACTTTACTGTGCTCACCTTTTTTGAATTAGGAACTGTGTATTTTTATATATTAATTTGAACATATAAACTCTTTTCAAATAAAAGCTTGTACCAAAAAGCTTTTAAGTTTTTCAAAAATTATTCTCGTTTTGAACCTCTTATTTATTTGCTTTTCGATTTCCGCGAGGTTAGTACCGAAACTTTCTGTTTCCATTCTGTTTCCATTCTGTTTCCATTCTGTTTCCATTCTGTTTCCATTTACAATTAAGTAAGTTTGTATGACTATATTTATTGGCATGGCGGTTTAGTTTAGCTATCGGAGCTTAGCTGGGATTTGCATAAATTCTAAGTGGAAACTGCCAATGCATCTGCAAGTCGAATTGGTGGGTAAGCCCGCATAAACGCATATCGATCCTCATTATTATTTGGCACTCTGATTTTGTAATCCGGCCAAGTGGGAGTGTCGCACTCTCGCACCACACCCTGGACACTACATACAACGGGCTAGAAATGTCATTTCAAAAAACAAATGACGGAACAAACAAAATGGCGGCGAAATCCTATTCGGTCGACAACCAAACTGTAACCAATCTGTATCAATCTGGGTGACGAAGGGGTTAGGTCGCAATCTAGAGAGCGGCAGGGAGTGTCCATACTATACGTTAGTACTAATATATATACTTTGCTCGTACTGAGGGCTCTATACCAAAACACATTTTGATCGAAACTTTACAAATATCAACAAGTACAACAATTGTATTGAAGGACAAACCTAATATTGTACTTCAATAATTTTCTCTTATACGTAGATATGTCACGATCAATTGTCCAACTGCAAATATAAAGTTGTAATCTCAAGTAAATGTATATTTACTAGCTTTTGCCCGTGGCTTCGCCCGCGTCGACCTCTTTTCTATAGCTGTCTTTGAGGGTGAGTGGTATCGGGCTATTCTGATTAGCAGTCTATGTCACTTCCCACCCCTTCAACCAATTCTATACAAAAAATCACTTGCGAGCTTGGAAATGAGTTTTCCCCAGGCCATGCAACCTGTGCAAATAATCACAACAATCCATTGTTCCGTTGACCAGAAAAAGAGTATTTCTAGTTCCCTCAGGAACTTCATCGGACTAAGCTATTTTCACGGGATAAAAAGTAGCCTTTGTTCTTTCCAGTGACACAGGCTTCCTGAGTTCCAAATGTCATCAGGAATGGTTGAGGTGTTGAAGCATGAAAAGGTAACAAACAAACACGTTTTCACATTTCTAAATTAGTAAGGATGTCATAGAACTAAAAATTTTCATTTTTTGGATTTTTCCTTCACTTAACATTACATTTACATTTGAACCTTAGTTTGGCTTTACATTTCATGACATCTGTGTTTAACATATACTATATCTTTTTAAATTTTATCTGCGAAAACTTGTCATCAGCTTCTAGATACAATAAAGTTTATTAATCATTATTGCATAATAGCAGTAAGAATTCCAAATATAATAAAATAAAAATAAATAAATAAATCATTGTGCTGTAAGACCTTGCTTCTTGCCACATTTCATGGTTACGGGAGCTACCCTATAGGCTTTGATTAATTAACAAAAATCAAAATATGTGACATAAAAATGGCCGTATCTTTTCATTGTTTTGACTTAGAACCTTGATTTTGTTTACAGCATCAAGGGACTATAGACGTTAATATTTGATATTATTTCCAACTTGGTATCTCCACGCGTTTGAGAAAAAGGATCTTGACAGATAAACAGACAGAGAGACGGAAAACAAAGCAAACTGAACCCTAAAAATTTAAGTAGGGAAAGCGAGAGATTCTGATCATATTTTTAATTAAATTAAGCCTTTCAGTAACTATAGGTATGCTACATCAAAGTGCAGCAAATAATATTATATCCTATCTAATGAAATAATATTACATCCTACCTAGCAATAATATGGTAGTCCGATAGTTCAAAAGTAATAGAAGTAAGCAGATGTGGTTATACCGTCGACCGTCGTTCACAAATGGGAGCTAAAATCCAGCTTTAGTAAGCTCTAATTTAGAGCCAAGTTGGAACTTAGTAGGCACCTGCGCCACCTGCGCCACCTGCGCTACCTGCGCCCTGCGCGCAAGGTTGCATGCGTCTCGTATAATCTGGTTCATGTACTTGCCATTGACAAAAAGTAATTATTATTTTGTGGGCGTTTAAAGTATTTTTACTTTCTGACTCCGTAGTACGGTACGTACTAGATCGTTCGGTACGTACTAGAAGTCCCGAGACTCACTTACAAGAGGGCGCATAAATTAAAAACTCTTCTAATTTTTAGAAAGTACTGGCCATCAAATGATATGTGTATTTTTTTTGAAAATGGAACAGTAAAATTTTGAATTACAGACATTTAAGTGATGCTACTTTTGTAATTTCATAAACAATGGAAAAAAACGAGTTTCGCGCGTTGGTTGATAAAACATTGTTTTTTAATGGGAAAAATACAGCTCAAGCACAGCAGTGGCTTATAAAGTGTTATCCGGAATCTGCTCCGTCTAAACCAACCATTTGTCGGTGGAATAGCGATTTCAGACACGGTCGTTTGGACACAAATGATGCTGAACGCTCTGGTCGTCCAAATGAAGCAGTGACTCAACAAAACATTAACCAAGTCCTAAAAATCGTGAAAGATGGTAGGAAAATAAAAGTGCGCGAGATAGCTGAGATAGTGAAGATTTTAAGTGGTAGTGTTTTCACTATATTACATCAAAATTTGGCCACGAAAAAGCTTTTTTCCAAATGGGTGCCACGTTTGCTAACAATTGATCAAAAGCAACAACGTATCAATGATTCAGAGCACTGTTTGGCACTATTTAATATAAATAAAAAGGATTTTTTACGTCGGTATGTGACAATGGATGAAACCTGGATTCACCATTTCATTCCTTAATCCAATCGGCAGTCAGTAGAGTGGAGAGCGGCCGGTGAAAGCCGTTCGAAGCGGCCTAAGACCCAAAAATCTGCCGGCAAGGTTATAGCCTCTATATTTTGGGATGCACATGGAATACTCTTCATCGCCTACCTTGATAAGGGGAAAAATATAAATAGCGAATATTACATGGGATTATTGGAACGATTAAAGTACGAAATCGCGGAAAAACGGCCATAAAAAAGTGATATTTCACCAGAACAATGCACCGTGTCACAAATCAATGGTAACGATGGCAAAACTAAACGAATTGGGCTTCGAATAACTTCCCCATCCACCATATTCTTCAGATCTAGGCCCCAATGATTACTGGCTGTTTGCAGACCTAAAGAAAATGCTCCAGGGCAAGAAATTTGATTCAAATGGTGAAGTAAACGCAGCAACGGAGGCTTATTTTGAAGCTAAATATAAATCGTTCTACACCTATGGAATAGAAAAGTTAGAAAAGCGTTGGAGAGACTGTATCGCAGTTGAAGGAGACTAAGTTGACGGATAAAAAATGATTTTATCAAAAAAAACTTTGTTTTAGTATTTAGTCTCGGGACTTATTGAACCATATGTACGTAGGCTAGAGGAAGTACTATTGTTATCGCGAAAAAAAAGATTTTCAAATTTTTGTGAAATTGTGTTTTATATCGTTGGCCGAACATCTCAATTACGTTGGTCCGTGCGTGCGTCCGTCCGTAAGTTAGTTCTTCCGTCACGCTTGACTCTGGAGGCTAAATATTTAGTCCGATTGGAACCAAATTTGGAACTTGAGGTTTAAATTATTTCATCGAGGGTTTATCAAAAGTTTCTTTGTATCGTCTCAAACCGAAAAAAAGCTTTCATACAACAAAAACTGAAATGTTGGCATCCTACAGTTCTAGAGGAATTATATAACGGTGATTATAAAGTGAGGAGATCCGCAGGAGAACTAAAGTAACCGACATAGCTCACAGAATCGCTAAACTGAAGTGGCAGTGGGCAGGGCACATAGCTCGTAGAACAGATGGCCGATGGGGCAATAAAGTTCTCGAGTGGCGATTGCGCACCGGAAAACGTAGCGTAGGCAGGCCTCCCACGCGGTGGACCGATGACCTGGTGAAGGTCGCGGGAAGCCGATGGATGCGGGCAGCGCAGGACCGGTCGTCGTGGAAATCCTTGGGGGAGGCCTTTGTCCAGCAGTGGACGATTTGTGGCTGATATGATGATGATGATGATTATAAAGTGCTCGAATAATGAAAAAGGCAGATAAAAGCTGCACTGAGGTTCCTGTAGCTGTAGCGCTTATGGATCTCACGTTGGCTGCATAATTGAACAAAGGAACGAATATGATTATAATAAATTCTAAGTCATTCACTCGATCAAAATCATTCTTCTTATGCAATTAGCAAAAATTATCAACTAATTATACCAAAGTGATCGGTGGGGTGATTATATTATTTATATTTTGGTGCTGAGTTTTACTGTAGAGCAATAATATAATGGCAATGAAGTATTTGACGCTTGAGTTAGATAATGGTGGAGTTTTGTGAGCATTAATTTAGCCTAAAGTGTGGCATTATATTTTTTGATTATTTTTTTTAATCCACATTAGTAAGCCCTTGGCATCATCTCACCTGATGGTACCTAAGTGACGATGATGCCGATGATGGAAGCAGGCTTACCAAGATTCCCCTACGCAATGGGGATCTACCTATCCTATCTTCAAGCCGGAACACATCAATGCTGTTAACACTGATGTTTGGTGGCAAGACTTAGATAAGACTGTGGTAGCTAGCCAGGCGGGCTATAAAAATGCCCTACCACCAACCAAACCGAGTCGTACAAAGTTGACCCTCTCGGGAATTGAACCCGCGACCTCCTGGTGTGAGGCGAATGGACTAACTATTACGCCACGGAGGCGGTTAAAAATAAAATGTTCATGTGCAAAACAGTTGCGAATTAAATTTATCGTGAAATATACGAGATGTTTTAGGTAAAAAAAATTATGCGTCATCAATTTAATATACAATTTTTAAAATTATTATTTGGAAATTATTATTTTTTGTCTAATTTTGGTTACTTTTTAAGCTAACTTATGTTCGCCTCTGCTTATTTATTTTAACAACTTTTTTTCAACCTTGGACTAATAAACCACGCCTCAACCGTATGAATCACTAATAATACGGGTTTACCAAATTCTGTTATGTGTTTATAGTAATAAATTTAAAAAAAATACATAAAATTCATTTCCAAAAATGGCATTTTGCTGTTGCAGTCTTAGGTTTTAATATTTACTACAATGGAACTTTTTTGGAACTATGGGCAATAAAAACTACCTACAAAAATAATATATTCATTGCCTTTTTAAAATATCTATTGGATCAAAATTGCCGATTCGTAGAGCTCATTTGATATCATTTAGAGCTCTTTACTGCACAGCATACCTACATCCAAATTAGGGTTCCGTTGAACAATTATTTATACATGAAAACACCACCGTTACAGTTAACTTGAGTTTAGTAATGAATCATTATTTTATTTCAGAGTACGTGAATTAACATTGACACATTTTGTCGTGAAAACAATCTTGCTCTAAGGAAGAAATACATACACGGCTATCTTCTATATCTCATATATAAAAATGAATCGCAAAATGTGTTGGTAAGCGCATAACTCGAGAACGGCTGGACCGATTTCGCTAAATCTTTTTTTGTCGAGTTCGTTATTGTCAGGAGAAGGTTTTTATGTAGGGTAGGGTAGGGTAGTGTAGTGAAGTGTAGGGTAGTGTAGGGTAGGGTAGGGTAGTTTAGGGTAGGGTAGGGTAGTTTAGGGTAGGGTAGGGTAGGGTAGGGTAGTGAAGTGTAGTGTAGGGTAGGGAAGTGTAGTGTAGGGTAGAGTAGTGTAGGGTAGAGTAGTGTAGGGTAGGGTAGTGTAGGGTAGGGTAGTGTAGGGTAGGGTAGTGTAGTGTAGGGTAGGGTAGTGAAGTGTAGTGTAGGGTAGGGTAGGGTAGGGCAGTGTAATGTAATGTAAGGCGGTACGTAGTTCGCCGGGACAGCTAGTAATATATATAAAAATGAATCCCTATTTCCCTTGGTCACGGCGTCACGCGTGAACGGCTGGACCGATTTTGCTAATTCTTTTTTTGTCGAGTTCGTTATTGTCAGGAGAAGGTTTTTATGTTGGGTAGGGTAGGGTAGGGTAGGGTAGTGTAGTTTAGTGTAGTGTAGGGTAGGGTAGTGTAGTGTAGGGTAGGGTAGTGTAGTGTAGTATAGGGGTAGTGTAGAGTAGGGTAGGGTAGTGTAGTGTAGTGTAAGGTGGTACGAAGTTCGCAGGGACAGCTAGTAGTTCATAAAAATATACATTATAAGGTTTAAAGATTAATGCAATTTTTTGCGAGTATTTCTTTTTTATTATTCCTTTTACCTACAATTAGTAATTTGTAACGATTAAATGGAGATGGCACAAAAAGCTATAATTTTCTATTTTTAAACACTATACCATAGAGTAGATCTAGGACGTGTAAACTTGGGCCTGAATGTTATAATTATATCTATAACTTATGTGACAACTGCTCGCTGTAAAAGATTGCAAAGCGCGGGTGTAAGAAATAAATCAGTTCTAGTTTTCTATCTCATAGGTGTACTATAAGTAAAAAAAAACGCACCAAATAAGGCTTGACAAAGTTAGGATTGGTTAAAGAGATACACGGCCAAAATACAAATGTCAATATAGCACAGTCGTTAGAGCCTTATGGTGTCACATAATATGTTTTAAAGCTGCAAATAACAAGATCACATTTAGTCTTGAGTTCTAAAACAGTGACAAGAAAGCGCTTTAACTTATACCACCGCTATGCTCCTCATAATAACATTAGCGGCAATATCCACCAATGTGTTAGGTGGGGATTAGTACTTTTTATAGCTTTAGGCGTTTTTTTTTTATTTTCCATATCTTGATTATTTAGGGTTGCCACAATATTTTAAAAAAACACATAATTTCTTACTAAAAATGGCTCCAACGATTGGACGAAATAAGTAAGTAATTTTACTATAACTGGATATGGCCTACAGTACTCGGTAAGTCATTGTTCTGATATTAATCGGAATAAGGTTACTCCTATAAAAATTCAAGTTCTTCATTACTTTTTCTCAAAAATGTCTATCGGTTTTAATAAAACTTTGTAAATAACTAGGACTTAATAAGGTCTACTGCACTGGGTACTTCATTATTCCAGAAAAAATCTGGGTAAGTTACCTCCCACAAACCCAAATTATTTGTAATTTTTTTTAATCTGGTACACCTAGCTTTATTCCTTGCTACTATGTTTATTGTTGATTTGTTTATACCATCTAAACGTTTGCATGTCATTTTGTGGTAAAATATACTGAGACTGTAATCATAAATAAGCTATTATCCCTTAAACAACGTATGTTCTTGGCAAATAAATATATTGTATTGTATAGTTGTTAAGCGCGGAAGAGGAAGACCTAGAATTGCTTAGGTGGAAACGTATAGAGAAATGAAGGAGATAGTGTGGGAGAGAGAGATCTGGAAAGAGCTACACCGACAAGAGTACGGCTCTTAAATTATGATGATGATGATGATGATTGTTGAGAAGCGTGATGGCTCAACCGGTAACGACTCGCTCCTCCTAACCAGAGGTGCCGGGTTCAAATCCGGACGGCCAATGTACCAATGAGTTTTTCGAAACTTACGTACATATACTCACCGATTGCTTTAACGGTGAAGGAAAACCTGCGAAGAAACTTGAAGGTTGTGTGTGAAGTCGACCAACCCGCACTGGGCCCGCGTGGTCGACTTAGGCCCGATCGCCCTAATTCAGGGTAGGCTCTAGGACGTGTATGAGCTGATATGATGATTGTATTGTATTGTATTGTGCCCTATTACGACAGACGGTGAAGCTGCGGTGAAGGCTTTGCGAGAAAGTATGCACAGGGTGGGTGTACAATTTATTTGAATTTGGGAACATGTATTTATATTCACATTTGGCACACTGAGCATTTGGGAACATGTATTTATATTCGCATTTGGCACACTGAGCATTTGGGAACATGTATTTATATTCGCATTTGGCACACTGAGAATTTGGGAACATATTGTATTTATATTCACATTTGGCACACTGAGAATTTGGGAATATATTGTATTTATATTCACATTTGGCACACTGAGAATTTGGGAACATGTATTTAGATTCACATTTGGCACACTGAGCATTTGGCTTTTTGAGCATAAAAACTCCTTGAGAGTGTACCTATAGTTCTTAGTTGTGTTCGTAAATTTTTCGATAATTCTTTAGGTTCAGTGAGCTAGTGCCTACTTATCCATAACAGAAGCACCTTCGTAGTTAGAAAGCTATGTTCAGGAGCGCGGAAAACCCAATAAAACTTTAAGGGTCCTTCCTTTCTTCTACGTGATCTGCTCCCTTATTTTTGGGGAGTATTCGAGTAAATCTATTTTGGGTGGACAACCGGACTTACAGGAAAATTGGGCAGTAGCAGATAATTATTTTACGTCAACTAACAGATGATGGGCTTTCTGTGAATCACGCAACGAAATAAGGTTGGTAAGGCTCACTGGATAAATAATAGGTCTTTACCTATGAAATTGCTGATTCAGTTTTTGAAGTTCAACGCCAATTTTTATTGAAAATAAAAAAGTTATTGTTTTTTATTATTGACCTTATGGTGACACTACTTATGATCTTTTATTAGTAACTAGTGGCATTTCTTTCATGTTTCAATCCCCTGAGCTATGTACCTACCACTGAATGGAACAAAGGCGTTTTCTTAGTGGTCAGATAGGGAAATTTTTTAATCTAGTTAATTTTCTTGAATTTTCCTGAAAGTGAAGAAATCTTATGCAGGGTTTTCCCAAATATGACATTAGTACGTTAGTACTAATATATATATATATATATATACTGTGACATTAGTAACGAAGAAACTGAAAGAAAGAAAGAAAGAAATGTTTATTTGCCAGAATACATACATGTGAAGATCTTAATGTTAGAATGGAAAATGTATTCAGCCGTCGTAAAGATGGCATGCAAATTTTAAAACTGCTACGATAACTCTAGAGCTTTAAAATTAAAAATGTGTATTTTTTCCTCAATAAAGGCGATTTTTTTCAAGTGAAAAAGCCCGACTTTATGGGGTTAAAGCCTCCACGCTCTCAAAATATCTAAACAATAGGCATATGTTTACCACCATTTAGTTTCTAATAGTCTAATGCTATATTGAAAAAAATGGTTTTGAATATTAACTTTCATCTTTCAACTTTTTTATACAATAGGCAATTTCATAGGTAAAGACCCAGAGATATGCTATATATATAAGGGGAGGTAAAGACCTAATATTTTGGTTTTGAAAGGAATTAATTCATAGAAATGATATTAAACAGTAACAAAATGTGTACGGATCTAACTACCTTAAATATAAAATCTAAATCATTTAAAAGATTAGCTCTGTTTATGATGATGATTACAATTATAAAATGGAAACTAAATTGTGTCTCTGATTTCGGTGTGCCTATTGGCAAAGGCCTCCTCTAATTCTCTCCAGTGTGCTCGATCAAGAGCTACCGTAGTCCAGTATGTACCAAGAGTATAGCGGAGCTCGTCTTCCCAGCGTCTTGAGGGTCGTCCTCGATTACGCTTACCATCCCGTGGGTACCAGAGGGTAACTTGCTTGGACCATTTTTCAACATTGCAGCGTAGCATGTGGCCTGTCCATCTCTATTTCTAATACCTCTAACTCTACCGAGGGGCAAAAAAAGGTATACAGAATGGTTCACAATGATCTAGAACAGGGGTTCCCTAACTTATTTAGGCCGCGCCCCCTTTCTACCAAAAAATATTTTCGCGCCCCCCCTTCTACCTAGATAATTGCAGGAGCGCCATCTGTGCAGACGCCCATCAATTTTTCCCACTTAAACTGCGCCCCCCTTTGAAGGTCTCTGCGCCCCCCCCGGGGGGCGCGCCCCCCACTTTGAAAACCGTTGATCTAGAACATTCAACAACATTCGAGAGTGCTCTGGAATGTTCTACAATAATCTGAGATTTTGTTGTGGAGTGTTTTCAAATACTCCCAAATGTTCTGGACTGTTCTAGAAATTTCTAGAGGGCGAAAATTCCAATCATTATATCTTGAAAAGCACGCCCTTCAGGTAGAAATAGAAACCTTCTTCATGGATGTGGGATAGAGGGCTACCACACCATATAAATCTCTTGATCGTACCGGGTCTCGTTTCTGAGTTTTAGCGGCTCGCACATTGTACACTTTCTTTTATAATAGACTAACTAGTGGATGCCCGCAGCTTCGCCCACGCAGATCCCGATTTTTGCGGTTCCCGTGAGAATTTCCCAAAATCCTATCTTAGCGGATGCCTACGTCATAACATCTACCTGCATGCCAAATTTCAGCCCGATCCGCCAAGTGGTTTGGACTGTGCGTTGATAGATCACTATGTCAGTCAGTCAGTCACCTTTGAGTAGTGATGAGTAAAATTGGTCTTGGTCTTGCAGTCTTGGTCTTGGTCTTGCAAAAAAGCAAGACCAAGACCAATACTATCCTTAGTCTAGCAAGACCAAGACCAAGACAGAATAAACAAGGACAAGACCGATTATGCAAGACCAAGACCAAATACGCAAGACTCAATCGAAAATTCTTACTAACAGTGTTATTGTAACTATTTATTTATAATTTATGATTAGATAACAATAAGCAATAACGTTTTAACTATATTTTTTTTAATTTATAGACAGTGAATTTATATTTTATATTTAGAAATGTTTGTCGACAAAAAACGGAATGTTGAAAAATGTTTGTTAAGACCTTATTGCAAGACCAAGACCAAAACCAAGACTAAACGTATTTCAGCAAGACCAAGACCAAGACCGAGTGAGCAAGACCAAGACCGAGACCAAGACCAAGACTAGACGAATTTGAGCAAGACCAAGACCAAGACTGTCCAAGTCTTGGTCTTGGTCTTGCTTTGCTCATCACTACCTTTGAGTTATGTATATTTAGACTAGATGTCCCGGCGAACTTCGTTCCACTTTACACTACACTACACTACTCTACCCTACCCTAATCTACACCTCACTACACTACCCTACCCTACCCTAAACTACACTATCCTACCCTACTCTACACCTCATTACACTACCCTACCCTACCCTACACTACACTACCCTACCCTACCCTACAATAAACCTAGCTACACTACCCTACCCTACACTACACTACACTTAACTACAAACACTGCCCTACCCTACCCTACCCTAGCCTAAAACCTTCTCCTGACAATAACGAACTCAACATAAAAAGAATTAAAGAAATCGGTCCAGCCGTTCTTGAGTTATAAATGGTGTAACTAACACGACTTTCTTATGTATTGAATAATATTTATTGATTTAACAGTCTCACGTAGGAAATAAATAAGTGCACTTGTAACATAATAAAACACGTACAAATCGAGAATTCCGCATCTACGGATCTTACGTAATCTTGTATTATCCTGAAACGCGACAACTTTACCTAAACACCGGCTAACTACACTTCGGACCTCTACGACGAAATAAAATTGACATTCTACACGAGATACGAAGGTGAAAATCGTCTACCTACTTACAGTGTTACAGTGTTACAGTGTTACAGTGGGGCTAATCCTGTAATCTCGATAAGAGTGCCCTTTGTAAGCCTCCTAGAGTTTCGTTATAGAGGTCGGCGCGGCGACTCGACGAGGATATAATACTGATTATCCAGATGTACCTAACAAAATTGGTGAAGGACTTGGACTGCACAACATACACTACATACATTTACTCTGCCTAGAGCTTTACTCTGCCTAGAGCTACCCGGCTAGGTGGAGTTCGCAGCCGGAACTACGGGTCCGGCTGTTTGGATCAGGGTACTACGGGGTCGGGGGTAGCCCACCGCTTGCCTGCCGTTGGTCTATCGCCTTCGGCACTCTGGCTTGTCGGTCCCCCGACTGGGTCATGGACTCGTAGTGGTATGTGGTTAGTTGCAGGGGTTGGGCAATGTTTGTTGCCTGGCAAGCACGTTGCGTCCAGGCGTCCTTCCCCGCGCGCAACTAGTGTTGTCGTAGCCGGCCACGTGGGCTATGGGCGAAAACAACGCGGGGCACGTGAGTTGTCCATTAAGTGGAACTGCTGGTTTAACTACTGGCAGGGAAGCATCTCCGGCACTTGCCTGGTCAGCAAGTAGAGCTAAGCTGGTACTGCTCCGGCCGATCCAGCCGCGTAGGAGTAAGTCTGGACAGGTGCGATAAGCGCCGGGAAGTGAGCGTGCCTACAGCTCCGGTACCACACCGGATATGTGGGAGCCAGCTTCTCTGGCGTCCCGAGCGGGGATCGAACCGCCAGCAGCGAAAGCCGCGGGAGGTGAGCGCGCCTACAGCTCCGGGACCTACCTGGACAGTAGGTAGTGGTTCTCTTCCACGAGGCACTCGCCTTGCAGAGTACCAGGACAAGCGTCTTGGCGGCAAGACCTACCGTAACTGGTCCTTGTCTTCACTTTATGGTGTTGGCAGGAATAGCGGCCCCCACTGTTATGCCCTAGGGTAGGTAAGTGGGGACGCTATATCATAAACCTGGCAGTCTAGCGTATCTGGTAGATGTGCGAGAGGGCTTGCACAACATACAGCTCCGGGACCTACCTGGATAGTAGGTAGTGGTTCTCTTCCACGAGGCACTCGCCTGTCAGAGTACCGGGACAAGCGTCTTGGCGGCAAGACCTACCGTAACTGGTCCTTGTCTTCACCTTATGGTGTTGGCAAGAATAGCGGCCCTCACTGTATGCCCAAGGGTAGGAAAGTGGGGACGCTATATCAATAACCTGGTAGTTTTAGCGTATCTGGTAGATATGCGAGAGGGAATGCACAACATTTCCAAAGGAACTAAAATAAATTTCTTGAAAAAAATTACTCCATACAAAAATGCAAAAACCTGCCAAGTGCGAGTTAAACTAGCGCTCCGAGGGTTCCGTGCCTCTACACCTCTCCCCACAACCACAGTATATATAATAGTACTAACGTACAGTATGGACACTCCCTGCCGCTCTCTAAATTCGACCTCACCCCCCCGTCACTCAGATTGGATGTAGATTGGGTACCAAACGTAAAGGACGAGCTACGCAAGCGCGATAAACGTCACTTATATTCACTTTGCGCGCCGCTGTGATTTTGTACACCGGAATAAAAAGTAACTAGTTACCGAACGTAAAGGACGAACTACGCATGCGCGATTAACATCACTTATATTTACTTTGCGCGCCGCTCACCGCTCGACGCCAATAGGCGACCGCGGCGTCTCAGCATGCCTCGTATCATGATTGGCTGACCACCAATATTATACGACCAAATCTAAGAACAATCAGTTCCTATGAACCTTCATACTAGCTGTATCTTTTTTTTTTAGAAATGTAGTTCCTTTATGTTTTTCATATGTCACATGTTAGTGTTTGTTATTGTGGCTTGTGAGATATTATGTTCGTTTTATTGTTTGTAATAATTTGATTAGATGGTGTGAAAGTATGAGTTGTATAGAAATATCTAGTGGTGTGATATTATAAAATGTGATCTCGGAATTATAGATTGAGATTGACTATTATTGTAGGTTGCTAAATGAGATTGTTTCACGGACAAAAGCTCCTGTGTTTGAAGAACAAATGAATAATGTTATCCATGTAAGTTACATAATCATGTAAGATAACTGTTGATTGTTGCTTGCAGCACAGTATATATATCTTGCAGTGTGCATGCAGTAAATAACTAACAAACATTTCGTGACCAATACCGCCGGTGTGATTCAACCCTACCTGCATTCTTGCCTATAGATACGTCAGTTATAATTATGTATATCATTTCTCGCTCGTTTGTATGGAGTGTCCGGGGTGTGCCACAACAATCAATCAATCAATCAAAATAATTTATTTTAAATAGGTGCTTACACACACTTTTAAATAGTCAAAAAAACAAAAAATACTTATTGTCTATTACATAATGTCATGATACAGATTACAGTCTGAGGTAATGGTATTTGTTATAGAATCAACATATATATCTTTGTCATTTACATAATCTATTATTTTATTTTATAATATCCTCTAGAGCACAAGCATTTTTTGACATGAGTCTTGAATTTGTTCTCTGACAAACTAGTTACATTTTCTAGAATTTTATTGTAGAATATTATACTTGTCGGAGCGTCATTGAAAATACGACCAATACCAGCTCGAGATAAGTTTACATAGATCGTTAAACTTTGTTTGGATCAAACGTCAGGTATTAGTACCTGGGTGAAACCGGTGGTGGCGTGACGATCGCTTGTACTCGTGCGTGAGACGATCGTTTGTGGTAGCAAAGATGACGTATTAACGAAAGGCTGTTTGTGATGTGATCGACACTGAGTTGAGAATTTATTAGATCTGTGGAGAAGCCATATTAGCTGGACGTCAGTCTCGGAGCAGACACTTTTTGATGGAGCGTCGAGCAGAACACACGTAGTGGTGATCTGTGAGCAAAAACGGACGTGTCACGCCATCGCTGTGATCACCGCGTTTGCATCCATTGTTATCCAAGGCATCCTGTACAATTTCGATTACCAAATAATCAAGACTATTGAAGAAGGACCTCTGTGATATAGCTGCATTGTTGTTTAGACGCCCAATACCGAAATAGTTAAGGACGTGAACCACAAGGCCATCCATAACCTAACCACCCCCTTCGACATACTTTTACATTTCATATTTTATTTACATTTCTTAAATTCAAATTATGCCTGTCACTGTTTTTAGGAAATAAATGTATTTTTTTACGAAAGTACATAATATTTTCATATACAAATTGACTAGCAACAGTTAAAATATTGATTTCTTTGAATTTATTTTTAACGACTCACGTGATTGCATCTGATAGATTGCGCAGATAGCTCTATTCTGCAAGATGAAAATAGTTTCTATATCCGCCGCATGCCCCCACAGTAAGATGCCATAAGACATTATACTATGAAAGTAACTAAAATACACTTGTCTCGCAGTATCTACATCCGTTAACTGTCTTATTTTCTTAACGGCATAAGCAGCTGAACGAAGCCTTCGCGCTAAAGTTTCAATGTGTTGTCCCCATTGAAGTGAAACATCCAAAGTTATACCAAGGAACACCGTAGTATTTACAAATTCTAATTTATTACTGTCTAACATTACACTATTACAAACAAAACAAAACAACTGCATAGTAATAATGACAACAATAACACATTAACTCTTGTCAAAACTTGTCATCAGCTTTTAGATACATAAAGTTTATTTTATCATTATTGTATAATAGCAGTAAGTTTTCCAAATATAATAAAATAAAAATAAAATTACAAACAAAAATCATTGACGCGAGCTACGAAAATATGTTTTTTTGTTAATCAGTTCGGACTCCTTAGCGCGGGTGCGAATCACACCAAGTTTCATGCGTGTATATACTTATTACTGTTTTTAAAAATACTTCTGAAAACCTATAAACACATTCTTTTTGTATGGAGACCCCCCCTTATTTTTTAACTTTTTCTAATTTTTAGTATTTTTGTTATAGCGACAATACAAATACATATTCTGTGAAAATTTCAACTGTCTACCTAATTACGGTTCATAAAATACAGTCCGCTGACAGACGGACAGACAGCGAAGGCTTAGTAATAGGGTCCCGTTGGTCACCCGTTGGGCGTACGGCACCCTAAAAACTGATCAATCAGCTGACGCTGTATGAAGTTCAGTTTTGTTTTTCTTATAATTAACTGTGGGTCTTTTGGGGAAAGTTGTTCAGTATGAGGAATAGAATTAATAGAATCCCCAGTTAACGGATCCTACACCAATTTTGTTACACGCTGTATAAGTAACTAGATACCTACACCCTCTATGCTGAGAAAATACCGTTTTGGTGCACGGTACAGCCTCTTCGTTTTGAGATTTGTACTCTTCTCTACTCTAGTCTACTCCACTCCACTGTACTCCACTTCACTTCACTCCACTCCACTCCACTCTATTCTACTCTACATATACGTACTTACCTTACTACGTGGTCGAAAAAGTAAATAAACTATACGGCAGCCTCCAATAAACTTTCTCGACCATTTTTTATTATTATATCTTTTACGAGCAAAAATTGGTTGACAAAAAGTGTAATAATTTTGATGACTTCATATTGCATGACCAATTAAATATTTATTCGTAATATACATGACAATTCAATAGCTCTAACCATTTGTGATTAAATCGCAAGTTTTAATTTCATTTGTAGGAGAATCATACAAATACGATTTTTCCCCCAGACCAATCAATGGGTATTACTATATTTAATAGACAAACGACGACGCAAAGTTTTATCAGCCGTTTTTGAAAAAAAAAACAATTTTTGATGTATGAAAGCTATTTTTCGGTTTGACAGTACGAATAAACTTTCGATAATCCCTCGATGAAATAATTTAAAACTCTTAAATTCCAAATTTCGTCTCAATCGGACTGAAGATTGGCCCAGCGTGACGGCCGCACGTTCGGACGCACGGAATTGAGATGTTCGGTTTATCGGTATGTGTTAATCATATTTTTAGGAAAATTTGAAAAACTTTTTTTGCGATAACAGTATCCTCTATCCTATGCGTTTAAGTCCCGTACTATCGGGTCGAGAAAGTACTTTATTTTCGAGATTGTTTTCATTTATAAAGTCGGTTAGCATAAATTAGTTTGGAGAGCCCAAAATTTGGCCAAAGTTGCTTTGTTTCCTGATCAGAGAATCCCCATTTAAAAAATTGCCGAGAATAAATATCAGAGTCAGTTTGAACCGAAATTCCCCGCATAGTAGTCAGAGCATGGTAGTATTGTGCCTACGAGTATGTCAACCTTGCTCAGGTGAAGAAAAAAAAGTTAGCGGCGCTCTAGAGCGCTTCAGAACGCCGCAGCCCACAAATATATTTTTTTCCTTCATGCTTGCTCACTTTACTTTTTACATGTTTTCGAAACAACAAGATTCCAAATGAGACAAACTTTCTGCTTCCTAAGATATGAATAACAAATGCCTAAACATTTTCCATATCCATTTACGCATAATAATGGCTCATAATAACAAATTTCTCTTTGAAAAAATGTCATCCAACTTGGATGTTTCTTCTGAATAAAAATGAGTTCAGTAATAGAATTTGATAAAACTTTTTCTTAGACAAAAAGTGTCAAGCCGGCCGTGTGGCGAGTAATTTGTTGACGAGGGAACTCCTCACTCCACACTCTACACCTCAATAGGTACATTATCCCACTGTGATGTAATATCCGAAATGTACTTGGCAGTTCGGCCCGAATTATTTAAATCTGATCCTGACTACGGTACAATTACAACTTCTGAATTCGAACAATTTGAACTGACAAATTATTTCTGGTATTACCAGAGCCGTAGCTAGTGAGAACACAAAAAGAAACTTACTTTTTCAAATATTTTTGAAGTAATCACGAGTAATGGATTGACAATTTATTAAGATAATGCATATGTTACGGTTATTGTAATAAATCCGGTTTGTATTAATAATTATTACCGACCGGTATTAATAATAACCGCATCACAAGGCTCATGTAGTTACTGTCGGGTAAGTAATCATTTTAACCGGTTATTAAAAGCGGAGTCCGATTTGGGAGGTGGAAAACTACGGTGTAAACACTTTCAAGGCCAAAGTGAAGGTCAAAGTCTGGATCAATGTCAATTTTATCTGTAATATTACCTGTTGTACCTAGTATAACTATAAAAATAAAAAAACTGTAGGTTAGGTTAGGTAAGTTCTCTTTTTAAGAAAACGCGAGAGCCGAGCGAGCGCAGCGAGCGTCACACTGCAGCGGTCGGCGCGGCGGAGCGGCAGAAGCGACTCTGCTCATATTACAAATTTTGTCATTTTATGTATGTTTATTTGTCACTTCCACCGCACTTTGTTTGTTAGTAATAAATTATTAATAATTAATTATTTATTGATTACATTGACCGCAACAATTACCTCTCTACCCTAAATACGGCTTCGTGCACGCCACATAGAACTTTAGAAAACATGGTCCCGCAAAATTAGCAGGTTATTTCGTAAACGATTACGCTGTAATCCAATCATAGCCCAGTGTTGGTCCACAAATGGAAATGTCACAGTAATCCGAATAAACGACCATCCTAAACAGAACATATCCTTTTATGCCTTGGACTGGAACGATCCTAGTTTTTTACTTTTGACCTTTCGTAAACCGCTCGGCGAAAGCGACACCAGTATTGCCTAGACTAGTCATTTATTTAATTTCGCCGTCTCTGTAACTGCTAAGTGAACAACAATTTTAGGACATGGGTAGGTATAGAGGTTGTAGGGTGTAGGTCTACATTTCATAAAGTCATCATCATATCAGCCGAAGGAAGTCCACTGCTAAACATAGACCTCTCCCAAGGATTTCCACGACGACCGGTTCTGCGCTGCCCGCATCCAGCGGCTTCCCGCGGCCTTTACCAGGTCATCGGTCCACCGAGTGGGAGCGAGACGTTTTCCGGTGCGCGGTCGCCACTCGAGAACTTTACTGCCCCAACGGCCAACTTTTCTACGAGCTATGTGCCCCACCCACTGCCACTTATATTTAGAAATTCTGCGAGCTATGTCGATAACTTTGGTTCTCTGGATCTCCTCGTTTCTGATTCGATCACGTAAAGAAATTCCGAGCATCTAGCATCTAGCATCTACTGAGGCCATCGAGCATTGTGCCTAAGTCGTCCATAGTCTCAGCCATGACCACGATATCGTCAGCACATCGAAGGTGTGTGATGTATACTCACCGTTGATATTGATGCCGAGTCCACCCCAGTCCAACTTAAAACATCTTCCAGGGCGGCGGTGAACAGTTTCGGAGATATAACGTCTCATTGTATCACCCCTCGCTGCAGCCGGATAAGTTCCAAGTTTTGATCCTGGAGTCAAACCGACATGGTGGCGTTTTCATACAAACTCTTCAATACCTCGATATATCGATAGTAAATTTGGCACCGCTGAAGAGACCGTAACACAGCCAAAGTTTCGACCATATCAAATTCTTTCTCATAGTCCACGAACGCCAATCATAGTGGCTGATTATATTCTTCGGTCTTCTGTATAATCTGTCGCAGCATATTATGTATGTGGTCTATGGTCACAGATTTGAATAGAAGGATCCGCCCGTCTCCTTATTTGACTTAGATTTTCTTGATACAAGCAAAAAGTAGCGCCATCTAACAAAACTCGTACGAACTAGCGTGGGCGAGAGTTGACGTCAGTGCCGCGTCAAAAGAACCTTGGTAGAATTTTCGCTTTAAAATTCGTTTATTTAATTTGTTTCCAGAAAAAATACAATGTAAGGTTACTTAACGATGATACAACATTCCATGTTTCTTTTTAGCCTTTCTTTCATGATTTTTACAGCCTCTAACAACAGAATAAGGCATTTTTATAAGGAATATCTTTCCACCGCACTGTACAATTTCCCGCAGACGACTGAGTCGCGAGTGTGCGAAACTTTCGATTCTCGCACCAATTCGCTGGGACCATTAGTCGCGCGCGTTGGCCGGGTCCTTACGCCAGTAATATATAAGTAATATATAAGTCACTGTCTATGGTACTAAAACCTTTTCGGAAACCGGCTTGTTCGGAAGGCTGGAAGTCGTCTAACCTGCGTGCGAGACGATTTGTAATGACTTTCGAAAACAGCTTGTAGACATGGCTCAGAAGTGAGATGGGTCTGTACTTCTTCAGCAGGGAATTGTCGCCCTATTTGAAGGAAAGCACGACTTTACTTCTTTACCATGCCTTAGGCGTTTGTCCCTCAAGTATAACGGAATTAAATAACTTCTGACGATCTTTAAGTACCAGTGTTCCACCTGCTTTCAGAAGCTCAGCCGTAATTCCAGCTCAACCCGTGCCTTATTGTTTTTAAGCTGCTTGAGAGCCATTCTAATCTCGTACAAGCTGACGTCCGGAATATCTTCGGTATAGTTTTGGGGTAGTCTAGCTCTTGGGTCTTTAGCCAGATCACTGACGGGCAGACGTGTGGTCGTGTACAATTGTCCGTAGAACTTCTCAACTTTTTCCAGCAACTCAGTCTTAGACGATATGATCCTGCCATCCTCAGTCTTCAGCTTAGTTAGTTGGCTTTGTCAACAGACAGATATATTTAATATAAATAGTTGATATGATTGATATTGATAATTTTGAGTAATGAAAGACGAGGGATGGTAAATGAAACTGTTCCGCCTCGATGCTAATTTCAAACTGATTTAATCCAGGTAAAAAATCAACTTGCACACGTAAGTAAAAATAAGGCTGAGCTACAATACATTATGTAGGTACTTGTCTATGCAATAGCCCGTGCAGAGGTATTTGTTGTTTACCCACGTAATTTAAGAGTATTGTACCTTTATGTAAGGGCGATGAAGCGAGCTATCCTTTGACTTTCCCGTTTAATCAGAAATGAGGAGATCCGTTGGAGAACCAACATAATCGACGTAGCTCACAGAATCACTAAACTGTCAGTATGCGGGATTCATCTCTTAGAACAGATGACTGTTGGGGTAGTAAGTTCTCAAGTGGTCATCGCGTATTGGAAGATGTAGCATAGCAGGCCTCCCACTTGTTAGACCGAAGAAACCGAAGCCTCTAGATGTCCAGAATCGGTCGTTCTGAAAGTCCTTGGGAAAGGGCTTTGTACAGCGGTGGACATATTTCCAAACCTATCTTTTTATTTTAATAAAATGGGTTATTTATGTGAGACACTGAAAATTCGACTTTGTTATTTTAATATTTTTTTACTTTCGAGAGACGAAGGAGTGGAGAAGGTATTGTAATGGCAAAGAAAATTCGATTGTCTTACACCAATAGTCTAAAAACAACAAAAAAACCGGCCAAGTGTGAGTCGAACTCGCGCAAAGTAGGGTTCCGTAGTTTTGAAAAAACAAAATTGTATTTGTAGTTGGTTGTAGAACATTTTGTATTGAAAATGTATGAACTTATTTCAAATCCAACTGCACACCATAAGTTAGTCGACTATTACTCCTAAACTAAGAAAGTCTACTTAGCTGTGATAGTTTTCCTTTTAAATTGATTATATGGCCTATTTTTTTTAAATTTGACACTTGACTCTCACAATAATTTGCGCTTTAATTTTTAAAGCTTAATATTTCACAAACCGATCACTGAATCAAAAAATGGTTTTTTTCAGTAGTTTAGAAAGAGCTAATTAAAGATGGCCCCCACGATAAGGTACGTGATTAATATGTATATCGATGCCAAATTACAGCTTTCTAGTACCTACTAATAGTCTCTGAGCTAAGCCGCGGACAGACGGACATATAGACGCACGGACAGACCGACTTGTCGAAACTATAAGGGATCCTTGTTGACTTCTGAACCCTAAAAAATAAAAAAATGAATGTGTGTGTGTGTCTAAGCGTCTATCTGCCTGCCTGGTGCTCCGGTTCATAAACTAATGGACGGATTTGGGTAAAATTTGGGTTAAAGCAATATTATTTTTACATCTCCAGCCATTCGAGCGACGAAAAAGGTGTTGTTATTGTGATGGCAAAAAAAATTAATTTGAAATTTCTTACACTATTTTACACTATTATTATGAAGACGTACAATTTTTAAGTTTGTTTGTAGGAAGTAATCTCTGGAACTACCGAACTGATTTTGAAAATTTTTCAAGAGTAGAAAACTACATTATTTCTGAAGTAAATTGGCTACATCTGCGCTCACGATCCACTTACGGCTCGCGCACCACTCACCCTCAGAAACAGTCTAAAAACTATGCCCACGCTAGCGAAGCCGCGGGAAAAGCTAGTAGAGTACAAAAACATAAAAAATAAATAAATGTGTGCGTGTGTATGTGTGTCTGTGTGTCCGTCCGGTGCTGTGGTTTCCAAACAACTCTACGGATATTGGTTAAATTTGGGTTACGGTAATATAACTTTTTTTTTGTTCACCAATCTTGATTTTCTTAGGATTACCGCTATATTAAAAACACTTAATACTGTTTTTACTCACAAAGGGTTATAAAGATTTTCATGAAACTCGATACAGTAGTATAACTTTATAGGTACAACATACCGTAGTTTGTTATCCCAAGAAAAAAAAGTTACCGTTCTTAAAAATGGCTCTAACGATTGCAATGAAACCTTGTGAATAATTAGGACTCAATAAGTCTTACTGCTTAAAAAATCTAAGTAAAGAAACCGAAATTATTTATAAGTTTTTCATTCTTTGCTGCTAAGTAATATTTATTGTTGATTTATGTTTAGCCGACTACGACAAACGGTGAAGGCTTCGTAAGAAAGTATGCACAGCGTATCTGTACAATTTTTTTTAGAGTTGCCACCGTAGTAAAAATAACACTTTTTTTTAGTTAAAAATGGCTAAAGATTTTGATAAAACTCGGTAACTTACTATAAGTTTGCACGCAATAGTTCGTTATTCTAAAAAAAAATCGGAATAATGTACCTCCCATACAATAAGGCACGAAACGAAACATTTCTGGGTAGTTAATTAGTCCAGTAAAAATCCGGGTAAGGTGCCTCCCATACAAATTATTTGTGATTATTGTATTTTTATTATTTTTTTGTATTTTTTAATACCTAACCATATTGTTTGCTAAGTAACTGTATTTTTTATTGTTAATTTGTGCATGCCCGACTACGACTGATGGTGAAGGCTTCGCGAGAAAGTATTTTAATACACAATCGGTAAGGCTTGGCATCGTCTCACCTGATGGGAAGTCAGATGATGTTGATCTCGAAGATGGAAGCGAACTTACCAAGATTCCTCAACGCAATGGGGAAATGAACTCTGTTCAGTGTGTCAGTCAAGTTCGTAAATAAAAAGGCAAAACCGGCCGTGGATAACACGAAACATTTTGGGCCACTTTTTACTTACTTACCCGTAACTAAGAGTGAACAGGCATTATTTGAGTTTGCATGTACCATCCTCGACTACATAATCACTAACCATCAGGTGAGATATAATCAAAAGCACTCAAATTTTAAAAAAAAAAAACTTTAAATCTATTTAACCTAAACTTATACTAGTGGATGCCCGCATTTTGCGGTTCCCTTTCTTAGCGGATGCCTACGTCATAACATCTACCTGCATGCCAAATTTCAGCCCGATCCGTCCAGTGGTTTGGGCTGTACGTTGATAGATCACTATGTCAGTCAGTCAGTCACCTTTGAGTTATATAATATATTTAGGTATACTTTGCCTACACACTTGCGATTTTGCGTATCTAGTACTAACTACTCTTTACATGTAGGGGTGGGGGGTAACCAGAGTTTTTTTTTACTGAGTTCATTCCATGTCTATGGGTTTGATTTGTATTATGCTATACCAAATTTTAGCTAATTATAGTTTTTTTGAGGAAAAATGGCTGTGACATAACGATAGACAGATAGACAGACGGACATGGCAAAATTATAGGGGGCCTAGTTTAAATACGGAATTCTAAAAACTGACAGATTTTGTAATGAAAATTATAGTAATGATCAATTTGATGAATGACGTTTTAGTCATATTGGCGCAGTTTTTAGAACTACACTCGACAGCAAAGAATACGGTTCGGTAACAAAAACCTCAATAACTTCCAAAATATTGTAAACTAGCTTTTGCCCGCGGCTTCGCCCGCGTGGACATAGCTTTTATGACTCTTTTTGAGGGTGAGTGGTGCGCGAGCCGCAATCAGCTCGCAAGCGTGGACATGAGTTTTCTCCGGTACCTCAGGAACTGCATCGGGCTATTCGGATTAGCAGTCTTTGTCACTTCCCACCCCTTCAAAATATACAAAAAAATACTTTAATCCGTTGCTCCGTTGCGACGCCACCGTCGTGCGCGAGCGTAGAAAACAGTTGTCCCCAGATCCCTCGGGAACTATGTCAGGATATACTTATTTGTAAATTATATCATTTTCCTGCTCATCTCTGTGCTAAAAATCACACTAAAAACCCATTTTTTTAGTCATATTGGCGCAGTTTTTAGAACTACACTCGACAGCAAAGAATACGGTTCGGTAACAAAAACCTCAATAACTTCCAAAATATTGTAAATAAAGACATTATTATAGATAATTTTATAGTGCTTGAAAAAAAATAAGTCATAAAAGTTCAAGATTATAAAGTTTATTTTGAATAAAAGTAGGTTAAGTAAAAATGACAATTTTTTCAATAGAGTTAGAAAAATGTACTACGGTGTCAAATGTGCAATTCACACATTTCAATATTCTGTGTTGCCACCACGAGCTATAAAAACAGCAGTTACACGGTTCGGCATGCTTTTCACCAGATTTCTGAGCCGATGCTAGGGAATATTCACCCATTCCTCTATCAGTATTTCTTTCAGTTCACGAAGCGTGAGTGCTCCCAGTTTATCCCAGGCATGTAAGTCTGGGCTGCGTGCTGGCCACACCATGCGTATGATAGCGACGTCATCAAGGTAGTCAAACGCTATCCAAGCTGTATGATGGCGTTCTCGCCTATCTTTACTAAAAATGGGCCAACATACTCATTTAAGATTTTATTCACGTATCTCTCTGCAGTTAAAGTTCCATTTTCGATCACCACTAGCTCGGTGCGGCTTTCGGAAGAAATTCCAGCCCACACATGTATGGAGCCTCCGTCGTATGACACTTTTTTTTAATGTTAGCTTGGTTATAGCATTCTCCTGATCTTCTGTAGACTCTTTGCCTCCCATTGTGCTTGTATAGCATGAATCTCGACTCGTCCGAAAAGATAACTGTTGAGCAGTCATCGAGTCCAATACATGTGTTCTCAGCATAACTCAGCCTTGAATTTCGATGCTGCCTTTCGAGTTTTGGACCATTGGGTCCAAATGGCTTCAAGTTTGCTTCAGCGAGACGTCGCCTCACTGTACACGTGCTCAGATTGCTCCCTCCAGCACGTAGGGGGTGATTTTTGACTCCAGCAGCCGTTTGAAATTGATTTCTCAATATTGTTGATACCATATATCGATCCTCCCGCACTTTCGTGCATCTTTCTCGGCCTGTTCCTGGTCTGCGAATATTGGATCCAGTCTCTTCAAATCGCTGGAGCACTGTTTGAACGGTTGATAGCGACACATCAACAGTTCTCGCTGTATAACACTGACTGCGCCCGTCTTCAAGACTTGTCTGGTACACTCAGGCCCGGACTGGGACCCGAAACCGGCCCGGGCATTTTAAAGACGGTCAGCCCTTTACCCTCAAGAGAAAGGAAAATTACCTTGTAATGAAAATTTCCAATCATATATTTTCAATTTTAACAATTAAAGACTTCCGAAGAAGCTCACTACTCTCGGCTACTTTATCAATAATGTCGTCGCTATCCAAGTTCATGAATCTTTTTCTACCGTCATTATCATAAATTATTATTTAAATTATCAGAAGATAAGGTACTATTCAAGCGATTTTTGATAATTTTTAGGGTAGAAAAGGATCTTTCACGTACGTGTAGGCGTTGGTCAAAAGATTGTATCTACGGAAAATTTTAAAGCAGCAAATGGCGCAATTTTTACATGTACGGCGTGTCATACATGGTACAAATCTTTGTTCACCATGGTTTTCTATTTGTAAAGG
Organism: Coleophora flavipennella; assembly: GCA_947284805.1. Taxonomy (NCBI): domain Eukaryota; kingdom Metazoa; phylum Arthropoda; class Insecta; order Lepidoptera; family Coleophoridae; genus Coleophora; species Coleophora flavipennella. The sequence continues at coordinate 8,553,475 of OX369299.1, forward strand.
CATTTCACCGTTGACTTATTGACCTTATTCACTTTTATTCTCTTCCATGAATATTTTATAATCTTCTTATTCAGTGGTTTTAAGTTTATCCCAATGCAATGCCAAATTTTTCAATTTAATCCAAAAACTTCCACCTGTAGCTGTCTTTTCATATTTCAATAAATTACTACTTAACTCATCTAGTTCACCGGATTAAAGTTTATTATTACGTATTTCGGGGAAACGTTTTAGATCTAGACACGAGCAATCAGCGTACAGTTTACCATTTGTAAGAAAACGGCAACCCATGCTTTTTTCCCACTCTTCTGATTTTTGCCGGAGTCTCTTCTTCAATAGGGAGGCCACATTCTCTTTGGTGAAAGCCCACTCTGACCCACCAATATTTTGTGGGCGAAGGGGGCGCGATGTGGTCGCGAACAGTGACGTCATCTATGACGTCGAGCGATCGCTCGCGACGACCACGAGCCTTAGGTGGAACGATGCAGAGGGTGTTACAATCGTTGCGGGCGTTTAGTGGAACGTACCCTTAGACTGCAATACTTTAGGACCACCCTAGCTCAACAACATTTGTGTTTTCTAGAAAACTATTTGTCTATCAAAATATCTAAAATCATGAAAATTAGTGACCTAAATTCTTACAGATGTAAAACTACTATCACTGCTTGGTTGCTGACTCTCGACTACTCTGAAATGGAAAAATTTATCCAAATATAATCATATCTATATGTTTTTTTCGATTTATTTTCGTTGGAACCCAGTTTTAGATCCCATTTGTAAGTTATTGACGATGGATCCCATTTGCTATTTCCATTGAATCCCATTTTATAACAACATGTGTACTTTCAAGAAGAAAAGTGATTTTCCCCCTTATCAAACATTTAAAAACCGGCCAAAATGAGCTTTTTCATTATCAAATTTTGATGTAATATAGTGAAAACACTACCACTTGAAATCTTCACTATCTCACGCAATTTTATTTTCCGATCTTTTTTCACGATTTCCAGGACTAGGTTAATGTATTGTTCAGTCACTGCTTCATTTGGACGACCAGAGCGTTCAGCATCATTTGTGTCCAAACGCAATGATTAGTACGCGGCGTGTAAACTGATAGAAAGAGGACTGCAACATTATAAGTGGTCAGTCAATATAAACATACCCTCATTTTATTATAAACAATTTTGTTGTTAATAGTACCGGCATTTAACTTTTTTTAAGCATTTGGGATCCAACGGAAATAGTTTTTGGGATTTAACGATAATAAAACGTAATTCTCTTGCATTTTTAAAATGTGGGATCCAACGGAAATACATAATAATGTTTTGTGGGATCCAACGCCAAAAATATTAAACTGGGATTCAAAAGTGGGATCCAACGAAAATAAATCTTTTTTTCTCAAACTTACTAACACACACAAACAAACTGACGCACACAAACACATACTCACGCAAGAGCAGCTTAACCTTCTAATATCTTTTTTTTTTATTCTGTTTATTTTTTACTCCTACTTCACTTTTCATGTTTTGTTCTTGTATACCGAGGGGGGCCAGGTGACCATACTAAAAGATTTACATCTTACTTTAGGCGCCAGTCTCTCACCAACATATCTTTGTATTTAATTTTTTTTTTTTTTCATTCATATCAGCTCATAAATGTCCCCACCGAGGGGCTCGAGCCTACCCTGAATTAGGGCGATCGGGCCTTAGTAGACCACGCGGGCCCAGTGCGGGTTGGTCGACTTCACACACAACCTGCAACTTTCTTCGCAGGCGTGTGTGTAAAAATATCGTGTCCTCAGGATGTTTTCCTACACCGTAAGAGCGTCGGATAAGCGTACATATGAAATCTAAATTCGAAATCACATTGGTACGTGGCAGGTTCGAACTACGACCTCCCGGACAGAAGGCGGCGGCCCTAGCCATTACACCACCGACGCTTTTTTTTACCATACTTTGTAAATATGTTTGTGGGAAGAAAATCAAAATAAATAAATAATTACTGATAGAGCCCAACGAGATAACGTAAATTGAATTAGGTCCTCGACTTGACGATAGAGGACGTTATTTTCATCGATGATTTTTTTATATAGCGAAATAAAGTCGACCGCCAATTGACCACACCGGCCCATTGGGCATCCGGCCCATCGGGCATTTGCCCGATTTGCCCATATGGCCAATCCGGGCCTGGGTACACTATGTATTTCGTTGTTTCATGTTACCTACGTAACTATGTTTTTGATCTCCTTAGTTGTCTAATTTACACAGATTTTATTTTTAAAACAATTTATATCCTCCCCAGCACGGTACTGGCGAACAACCTGATACTTAACCATAAGGAACCAGCTTTACAGTTGAATTTCGCGTGAGTGTCTTAACGCGACTTACATCCTTTACTTCGGGCTTAAATGCACTTTTTCGTTTATTGCGAGCTTAGTAAACATCTTAGAAAAATTTCGTCTTAGCCGTTTTATCAATACCTTTATTCTCCTACTGCCGCTATTTATGTCATGCTCCTAACTTATGTAATGTAAGAGAAAAACCTAATTATATCTCTCAAAACTACACGGTTTTTCAAAATAAAAAGTATCGAGCGAAAACCAAAAAATCGTGTTTTTGTTTTAGCCATACCAAAGAAAAATGTTCAAAGAATCAGATGTGTAGTTTTCACGTTCAGCAAGCTTGAGACCGACTCAACATATTCTAGCAAAAATGCACTTATTTTGGGAGCCTTCTCTTAATATAAATATTTTTAATAGTTACATGACGCAATAAAGTGTTTTCAATCAATCAATTTATAGTGCTAACTATACTAATCGCTTTACTTTAAATGACAATCACTGTACTTTTGGTGCCAAATTCTTTGTTTTTGAAATATTTAAGCTATTAAACCAATACAATTATAGATAAACAAAAGTAGGTAATTGTGCCTCAAAACATATCCCTACTGAAGAACCTTACACAGCCATAACAGTCAAAAGTTCCGTTGTTATTTAACTGCTCAGTTTAACTTGGATTAACTGTAATCCCGTGTCATAATCTCAGAATACAGAAGTCCTAATACAACGCGATTGTGCGGTCATCGCTAGTTAGCGCGAACATACAGCCAGCTTTTGGTTTTGGCAAACATTCTAAGTCGAAGAGCGTCGGTGGCAAGGGCCGCTACCTCGTGCCTCCTGTCAGGGAGGGCGTAGTTCGAATCCTGCCACGTACCACGGGGTACCTCAGGGGTCTGTTCTTTCTGCCACTATTTTCTTGCTACACATAAACGATCTGCTGACACCGGGTATTATTGGGTATGCAGACGATAGCACAGAAGATACCTATCATATGTACGTTTATCCGACGCTCTTCCGGTGAAGGAAAACATCGTGAGGAAACCTGCACACACCTGCGAAGAAAATCGAAGGTTGTGTGTGAAGTCGACCAACCCGCACTGGGCCGCGTGGTCGACTAAGGCCCGATCGCCCTAGTTCAGGTAGGCTCGAGCCCCTCGGTGGGGACGTTCATATAAGCTGATATGATGACTTAAGTCGAACACGTGTCCTATTGACATTAGTGCGATCAATTAGGACACGTGTTTGCCTTCAGTATGCTTGATCGTGCGCAATCGCATCGTATTAGGACACGCTATAAGCAGGTAAACGTAGAATTTCGCTTAGATTACTCATCATTACGGAACCTATAATACCCCTCCCATATGTCTGGCTACGGTCCACCCTGAGGAAACGCACAAGAAATGAACACAATTAGTACTGGTGCGGTTTGGAAAACTGCAGGCAAGCGAGGGTGGCCCTTCCGGCCATTAACCCTGGTCTATCCAGAATTCTGAGACTTGGGAGAGCTCAGCTCCGCAAGGTAACATCCGCTATTACCGGACATGGCCATTTTAATAAACACCTATTCGCTCTAGGTATCACCGAAAGCCCCCTATGCAGAGCATGTATGGAGGCTGAGGAGACTGCTGCCCACATCCTACTGGATTGCGAGGGGCTGGCACAGTACAGGGTCGTGCACCTCGGTGATCCGAGGTCACTCCAGGAAGTCGTCGGCAACCTATGGGGGCTACTGGGCTTCTTGGAGGAGCTGGGCTGGCAGTGATGCCGGCCAATCACGCAAAATGGGCGCAGTGGTCGCCTGGTTGCGGAAATCAGCCCGCCCCTAACTTCAACTTATCATTACATTATACCTACCTGTTACCTATACAAGAGAATAAACGCAGACTTTTTTTACCCAGAGACGAGCGGTTCGCGCTAAACCGCTGCGGCCTGCGCCTGACATCAATATAATTGAAAAACATATTTTTAATTAAAAGTTGCTGCTATGCTAAACTGAAAACACGTATCCGTTGATACGTGCAATTATAATGTTGTATCCGGTGGAACCGGTTGTCCTTGTGCTTATAAAGTAATGAAATTATTGAACGGAGAGCCGTTGGGGCAGTAAAGTTCCCGGCCTTTGTTCACCAGTAAGACTTTGGAGCTGAAAAGCAAAAGAAGCTCCTTTTTATTACAAGTTTTATATTAGCTTAACGTTACTTAGCCTCTCGGTCTGTCTGTCTGTTAGTTTGTGACATATCACGGAAGCTAAATTAGAAATTTAGAAATCTGTAAATTTAATAAAGTCCGTAATTGAAACTTTAGCCCCTTACTTGGCCGATCTAATCAACATTTGTATTGACACTGGAGTGTTTCCGGATCTAATGAAATTTAGTAAAGTTGTTCCACTCTTTAAGTCCGGAGAAAAGAAAGACCCTAGTAATTATCGGCCTGTTTCTGTGCTACCAGTTTTAAGTAAGGTCTTTGAAAAAAATATACTAAACCAAATGTTGACTCACTTTAACATCAATAAATTGCTTCATAACCTGCAGTTTGGCTTTACAAAAGGGCGTTCCACAACGGACGCGGGAGTTGAACTCGTTAAAAACATATATGATGCTTTTGAGAAATCCCAGAATGCGATAGGGATCTTCTGCGACTTGTCAAAGGCATTCGATTGTGTGGAACATAAAACTCTGCTTGTAAAATTGAACCATTACAGTGTTAAACATAAGGCTCTAGATCTTTTAGAATCGTATTTAGTAAATAGGATACAAAAAGTACAAATAAATGGTACGAAATCAAGGGGTTCATGAGTAAAGATGGGTGTGCCACTAACTTATACCAGACTTAGCAAAATCAATAAATCCTTTGTGGGACAATGCTCATTCATGTATTACAAATTACCCAATGATGTGTTAAATTTTTCAGAAAAATAGTTTAAAAATTGTATCAAAAGAACTCTTTGTAGAAAAGATTAATATAAGACATCCGAATATTTAAATGACAAAAAGTATGGGTAGACAGTGTTTCTTCTACCAACACTACTAATCATGTTTAATAGTATGTGTACTAATATGGTTGATGGGAGCGATGGCTGACTCTCGCGTTATACTCGTGACCGGGTGCTATCCGTGTGAACTGGCCTACTCTTGTTAAATGCATTCAATGATTTATAAGTATAACTTTTCTTGTCATATTGTTATCATGTTCTAATGACATAATCTGGTTTATATTAAGGATTGAATTTTGATGTTATTAACTAATTATTGTTTATTTCTTGATTCTTCACAAATGACATTGTTATTATTATTTTATGACTATCAATAAGAGTGTAATTTGCACCTATTTTGATTATAGAATCACTTTCCGGGGTCCGATTGAGTTGAAATTTCGCATACACGTTATTTTGGAGAACAATGCCTGGTTAGCTAAGTGACGTCATTCTAAATCCAATATGGCGGAGTCCCAAATATGGCGGATCTGTTATTTTTTTATGCATCCCAATGATATCAAATGAAAGGGTTTGCTGAAAAGAATACGAAATATGTAATTAAAATTATTTTCAAATTAAAACTTGTAACGAAATGTTTTTAGGCTTTTCGAAAGTTATTTAAATGCTATGGATCCTATGACACGCGTAGTCACGTATCCAAAGACGCCACATTTGTTTAAATCGGTGGTTTAGCAAATATGAGGGAACAGATAAAAAGACACACATACATACTTACTTAGACTATCAAAAACATAACAATCCTTTATTCGTAGTCGGATACAAATTAAAATAAACATTAAATAATGTGCATTCAAATACACTGACTTTTTTATTGTACTACTAGCTTCTACCCGCGCCTTCGCCTGCATAAATATCAATGGTGCGCGGTGGGTGAGCAGCCAGCGGCTCGTCTTTGTTTTTTACACGACTATGGGAAAAGGAGGGTTATGGTTCTGACATTCTATGTATCTACGTGTTAAATGGTTAAACGATGACCGTGTTCCCTCGTATTTCCTAAACCATTTAACCGATTTGGATTTTTGCCATCACTCCGCGTCATGAAGCATTTAAAAAAAACGGTTAAATGTGAGTTGGGCTTGCTCTCTGAGGGTTCCGCATCACTAAACCTCTCCAGCAAACTATGACAATGATACCTATTCACATTACAAACAAAAAAAAAGAGATCAACGCGAGCAACAGAAATACACTTTTTTTTCTGTTTGGACCACTTAGCGCGAGCACTACTTACACTTAGCTGGTTGTTTTTTTTTATTTACAATTGGTAAACCCTTGACAACATGTCACCTGGTGGCGATTGACGATGTTGCCGAAGATGGAAGCGGGCTTGCCAAGATTCCCCAACGCAATGGGGAACTGGCGAGACTTAGATAAGATGGTGGTAGCTAGCCAGGCGGGCTTAGAAAATGCCCTACCACCAACCAAACCGAGTCTTACAATTGACCCCGCCGGGAATCGAACCCGCGACCTCCTGTGTAATTTGTATCCGATTGTTGTTATTTGTTGTACTTCAATACTAGTATTGTAATCACAGCAAGTTTCCTGCTGATATTTATTACCGTTTTTGGCGACCACGCACCGGAAAACGTAGTGTAGGCAGGCCTCCCACTAGGTGGACCGATGACCTGGTGAAGGTCGCGGGAAGCCGGTCGGCGTGGAAATCCTTGGGGGAGGCCTATGTCCAGCAGTGGACGTCTTTCGGCTGATATGATGATGATGTATTACCGTTTTTACGATAGAGCTAAATCAAAAATACTTATAAATAACACATTTCTTGTAACGGTCGGTACAATTTAGGAACGGTGCTTTCCTATTTGACGAGAGCAAATGGAGATATCTCCGCCAGGCGAGGTGGTGTGCCTGAGGTCCGGCCGTGGACCAATCGTTGATGATTGGTATCTGTATACAGGGTGTAACAAAATTGGTGTATGTCCCGTTAACTGGGGCTTCTACTCATCATACTGAACAACTTTTGTTTTACGATTTTGCTGAAATAGCAAAAAAAAATTACTCTTTATACAAATCGATCAGCTCATCGATCAATTTTGTGCATTTTAGTATATAGGGTTCAATTTTTTTTAAGAATTATTTAGGGTTCCTTGAGAAAAGTTGTTCAGTACGATGAGTAGAACCACAGATTATTAAATAGTTATTGTAGAACCCCCAGTTAACGGGTCCTACCTAAACAAATTTTTTTACACCTGTATATAAGGTGTAACAAAATTAGCTGAAACTATTTTAACTAGTGCTTCTACCCATGAAACTGAACAACTTTCCCCATGGAACCCATAGTCAAATCGCAAAAAAAAATTTGGCTCTCCCATACTAACTCGAACAGCTGATCAGCCAACTTAGTATGGGAAGTTAAAAATTTTTTTTGAGATTTGACTATGGGTTTCATGGGGAAAGTTGTTCAGTTTCATGGGTAGAAGCACCAGTTAAAATAGTTTCAGCTAATTTTGTTAGACCTTATATATGTATTATGTACTCAGCGCTGAAGAAATTCAATGGCGCTTTCAAGATGTCGTATTTCTCTTGTTTCTCTTGTCGCTTGTGTTAATGGCGGGTTACTGCAGTTTCCGCCACAAGTTTTTTCGAGCGACCCGAGGGTGAAGAAGGTATTGTGATGGCAAAAAAATCGAAATTGAGATTTTAATGGGGATCGGTTGTCTTACACTAAAACCAGTGTAAAAAACAAAAAATAAAAATGTGTCGGTGTGTGTGTGTGTTTTGTGATTTGAGTGAATTTGGGTTAGGGCATAATTATTTTTATGTATCTAGGCGTATTTTTTTTCAAAGTTGCTATAAATATATCTTTAGGGTTGCCATCATAGTAAAAAATGCCTGTCTATTTTTTTACTCAAAAATGGCACTAAAGATTTTGGTGAAACTTGGTATGTTACTATAACTGTATATGGTCTACAGTACGCGATAGTTCCAAGCAAAAATGAAAAACGGTTTACAATCTGCTAAAATATCGCGTAACAAACATTAAAAATTTTAAACAAACATACAGTCAACTCAGACATTGTGGAAATCGGTTGAAAAGACCTGCCATACAAATCCAGCTTGTTTGTTACTTTTTATCAAAAATGGCTGTAACTTTTTTAATGAATCTTTGTGACTAACTAGGAATTAGTAAGCTCCACTGCACTGGGTACTTTATTATTCCAGAAAAAATCTGAGTAAGGTACCTCCTATTTGTATACCTAAATTATTTGTAGTGTCGTCAAGTCTGTTATAAGCTTTATTGTTTGCTACTAAGTAAGTAAATGTTACTTGCTGATTTGTGTATACCCGACCACGACAAACGGTAAAAGCTTCGCGAGAAAGAATGCTCAGCGCGTACAAATTATTAACTTTTGATTTTATTGTCCGTTCTGTAAAGTCCAATTTGCATGTATCGCATTAAGTCGCCATCTCGTGACAGTTATTGTAACTAACTAATTTGATAGAACAGAGGACTCTGTGCTCACTGATTGATTGTAGTTTGGAACATTTCCACTAGATGGCGCTAAATAACACAGATAAATTACGCGAGCGTACGACAATACTACTTTCGTGGTCATTTCAATCAAAGACCACTGTGCCACTACAATGTAGATTCTACTACCATAACCACAGAATAGAAGAGCGCTAAAATTTTTGAAGTGAAAAATTCTCATGGCCTGTTGGGCATTTTTAGATGGGAAACAACCATTGAACTCGCGACAATGTCACCGACACCGTCACCGACACCTTACCAGGAACACTCGCGGGGTCAAAGCTTATAAAACTGTTTTTGAGATGAGAAAAAACCATTGAACCGTCACCTTACCAGGAACACTCGCAGGGTCAAAACTTACAAAAACTGTAAAAAGTTTTGTTCAAGTTTTCACTTCTGTTGGCACTCCCGGAGTGGTTAGGTTATTTTCTTATCTTTAACCATAACTATTATCTAATCTGTGCTACTATGCTACACAATTATGGTTTACTTCTGCTTCTGTTTTTCAGTCCGTGCCTCTTAATAACATGAAGTCATGGTTTTTTATATCAAAAATAGTAGCGAACTTTGCTCGCGCTTTTTGTACTTACACAATTTACTAAGAAACGAAGTCAAACTCATGGCACAGATTACTAAATAGTTACTTCTCATGGTACAATAAATACAAACTCCTTTTTTTAAAAAAGCTTTATACAGGATGGCGCAATAAATATAACGCATATTTAAAAATACAAGAATGAAATTATACATAACCGATAGGTAAAGAAAAATTATCGATCTATTACTTAATAATTGGAGTTTATTTTTCAATATTTACACCATCTATGATGTCCCTCTCAGTTGCGACTTGCGGCAATCCTCCAATCGTAAACAAAGATTTACAAAAACTTGTGCTCAATAGTTTTCTCTCTTTTCTGGTACTGAAAGCCTCACCCTCTCAACCTCTTTTTCGTTCTTTGATGTTCTTGGACGGCCTTTAACACGTAATTTAGATGTTGAATATTGTTATTTTAAAAAAAATAGTGATGTCCCGTCAATACTCGAGCACGGCAGCAAAGTATAATATTAGTACTAACATATACAGTATGGACATTCCCTGCCGCTCTCTATAGATTCCAACCTCACCCCCTCGTCACCCATATTGATACAGATTGGTTATAGTTTGGTTTTCAAACGTATAGGATTTCGCCGTGATTTTGTTTGCTCCGTCTTTTGTTTATAGAAATGTCATTTCACGACCATTGTATGCAGTGTCCGGGGTATGACGGCAGGCAGACCGCAGGCCTGTACCTCGAATCCTCCGCGCCGTATTCGCTTACCATAGGACTAATATAATTATATACTTTGCACTAGGCCTGGTCAAGCACCTGCAGCCCGGCTTAGCCTGGACCTGGCCGAGTACCTACAGCCCGGCTTAGCCCGGGCCTGGCCAAACACCTGCAGGCCGGCTTGGCCAGGGCCTGGCCGAGAACTTGCAACCCGTCTTAGCGTGGGCCTGGCCGAGCACCTGCAGCCCGGCTTAGCCTGGGCCTGGACGAACACCTGCAGCCCGGCTTAGCCTGGACCTGGTCGAGTACCTGCAGCCCGGTTTAGCCTGGACCTGGCCGAGTACCTGCAGCCCAGCTCAGCCTGGGCCTGGCCAAACACCTGCAGCCCGGCTTAGCCTGGACCTGGCCGAGCACCTGCAGCCCGGCTTAGCCTGGGCCTGGCCGACCACCTGCAGCCCAGCTTCTAGTGTTCCGGCCATAAAGCACGGACTGATGCCCTGGGCGTCATGCCATGGTAACATGAGGGGTATAGTTTCAAACCCTGCTAGGTCCAGTTGCTTCAATTTTCAACGGAGAGAAAATTGTTTATATCTCTTGTAGTATTACCGTAATAACTATAAATGTTACATATTTTTTTGATTAATTACTTAATTCTTTTTTTACTGCGGTCCAGTAGTTTCCAAAAAAATTGGCTGTGACGGAAGGACGGGCGGACAGACACACGAGTGATCCTATAATGCAGGTTTCGTTTTCACCTTCTGAGATACGGCACCCTAAGAATCCTAAAAAAACAATGACCTGTGAGACATCATAGGCTCACACATAAATCATGATACAAAGACAATGAACCTGTGGACGAGACTTTTCGAATAGCACCACTATTTTGTGGTTTATTTTGGTGCCGACGTCAAGCCATTAAAAATATCAGTCACATGTCAATTTCAATATTTGGTCGCTAACGGGGCTTTTTTAAGAGTATACGAGAAAGATTTTAATCCAAAATTCGTGAGGGTCTCGTATGTCAATCCAATGTAAAATTTGACACTGATTACCTATTTGTTTTATCATTGTCAATTTAAACTAACACTGTTGATATTCGTTTCATACTTTTTAAGTTGGTGACTTTGTGAACTCATTAAGTCACAAAATTAAAAAAAAACGAGACCTACAGTACTCGCATATGATGTGTAACAAATCACTGTTACATATTTCCGTCCCATTTCACGAAATCACTCACACAAATTGCAGGAAAGCGAGAGCAAAGCTCATTCGTCAGATCGAATAGCGCGCGCTTTCGCGACTTCCTGTTACACGTTTCCGTCCCATGTTACACATTTCTGTCCCATTTCACGAAATCACTCCCACAAATTGCAGGAAAGCGAGAGCAAAGCTCATTCGTCAGATCGAATAGCGCGCGCTTTCACGACTTCCTGTTACACATTTCCGTCCCATGTTACACATTTCCGTCCCATTTCACGAAATCACTCCCACAAATTGCAGGAAAGCGAGAGCAAAGATGTTACACATCAAAAAAAAGCAATGATTTAAAAAAAATATATTCAAATTAGTTTTTAAAACAACTATTTAATCTAAATTCTATAAGGCCTTGATTTTTTTAGCATACCTACCCAATTCGGTCTTTAAGCCTAAGTCGCTTAACACACAATTTTAGGCAAGTAACACTAAACAAAATGTATGAAAAGACGAAAATACGACCGACCATGCAATGCTGCTGGATAACCAAATAAGCAAGGGTCAGGCCCCTGTAAGTCATCATAATATCTGGAAATGTCGCTAATTAAAATATAATTAGACCCTATTTACCGCCCGTCTTTAATTTACACGCTCACTTCAGAAACAAAATTAAATTTGGAGTAAAATAATTGCAAACAAAATTTGACTTAAAATGTTATTAAAAGGTACAGTTTATAATATAAAATTACAGAAATCGCCATCCTAACTAAAAAAAACTGGTCAAGGGCGAGTTGGACTCGCGCACTGAGGGTTGCGTCCGTACCACCACATCTACATACTAGACACTACTAGATATCGCTAAATACCGGCCAAGGGCGAGTTGGACTCGCGCACTGAGGGTTGCGTCCGTACCACCACATCTACATACTAGACACTACTAGATATCGCTGAATACCGGCCAAGGGCGAGTTGGACTCGCGCACTGAGGGTTGCGTCCGTACCACCACATCTACATACTAGACACTACTAGATATCGCTAAATATCGGCCAAGGGCGAGTTGGACTCGCACACTGAGGGTTGCGTCCGTACCACCACATCTACACACTAGACACTACTAGATATCGCTGAATACCGGCCAAGGGCGAGTTGGACTCGCGCACTGAGGGTTGCGTCCGTACCACCACATCTACATACTAGACACTACTAGATATCGCTGAATACCGGCTAAGGGCGAGTTGGACTCGCGCACTGAGGGTTGCGTCCGTACCACCACATCTACATACTAGACACTACTAGATATCGCTAAATACCGGCTAAGGGCGAGTTGGACTCGCGCACTGAGGGTTGCGTCCGTACCACCACATCTACATACTAGACACTACTAGATATCGCTGAATACCGGCCAAGGGCGAGTTGGACTCGCGCACTGAGGGTTGCGTCCGTACCACCACATCTACATACTAGACACTACTAGATATCGCTAAATACCGGCTAAGGGCGAGTTGGACTCGCGCACTGAGGGTTGCGTCCGTACCACCACATCTACATACTAGACACTACTAGATATCGCTGAATACCGGCCAAGGGCGAGTTGGACTCGCGCACTGAGGGTTGCGTCCGTACCACCACATCTACATACTAGACACTACTAGATATCGCTAAATACCGGCTAAGGGCGAGTTGGACTCGCGCACTGAGGGTTGCGTCCGTACCACCACATCTACATACTAGACACTACTAGATATCGCTGAATACCGGCCAAGGGCGAGTTGGACTCGCGCACTGAGGGTTGCGTCCGTACCACCACATCTACATACTAGACACTACTAGATATCGCTGAATACCGGCTAAGGGCGAGTTGGACTCGCGCACTGAGGGTTGCGTCCGTACCACCACATCTACATACTAGACACTACTAGATATCGCTGAATACCGGCTAAGGGCGAGTTGGACTCGCGCACTGAGGGTTGCGTCCGTACCACCACATCTACATACTAGACACTACTAGATATCGCTGAATACCGGCCAAGGGCGAGTTGGACTCGCGCACTGAGGGTTGCGTCCGTACCACCACATCTACATACTAGACACTACTAGATATCGCTAAATACCGGCTAAGGGCGAGTTGGACTCGCGCACTGAGGGTTGCGTCCGTACCACCACATCTACATACTAGACACTACTAGATATCGCTGAATACCGGCCAAGGGCGAGTTGGACTCGCGCACTGAGGGTTGCGTCCGTACCACCACATCTACATACTAGACACTACTAGATATCGCTGAATACCGGCTAAGGGCGAGTTGGACTCGCGCACTGAGGGTTGCGTCCGTACCACCACATCTACATACTAGACACTACTAGATATCGCTGAATACCGGCTAAGGGCGAGTTGGACTCGCGCACTGAGGGTTGCGTCCGTACCACCACATCTACATACTAGACACTACTAGATATCGCTGAATACCGGCCAAGGGCGAGTTGGACTCGCGCACTGAGGGTATCAAACAGCCACGACAATATATTAGTATACTAACAAACAGTATGGACACTCCCTGCCGCTCTTTAGGTTCCGACCTCACCCCCTCGTCACCCAGATTGACACAGATTAGTTACAGTTGGGTTGTCGAACGTATAGGATTTCGCCGCCATTTTGTTTGTACGGTCATTCCTTTTTTTAAATGTCATTTATGGCCCGTTGTATGAAGTGTCCAGGGTGTGATTCTGCAGAGCCTCGGGAACTCTGTAGACTGCTCAGCTCATCACATCAGCTCATATACGTCCCCACCGCCTACCCTGAATTAGGGCGATCGGGCGTTAGTCGACCACGCGGGCCCAGTGCGGGTTGGTCGACTTCACACACAACCTTCGAGTTTCTTCGCAGGCATATATGCAGGTTTCCTCACAATGTTTTCTTTCCGTATAAAAGCGTCGGATAAACGTACATATGAAATCGAAATTCATTAACACATTGGTACGTGGCAGGATCGAACCACGACCTCCCAGACAGGAGGTAGCGGCCCTAACCATTACGCCACCGACGCTGTAGCTCAGATGATAGCACAATAAATTGGAAAATTTTTCATACATTTTGCGAAATAAAATCTTATTTATTTTGAGTAGTCCTACAGAGTTCCCGAGGCTCTGCAGAATGTTGGGCTCTTCGACACAATCATGTAGCCAGGGATCTTATCTAATGACTGCAATTCGCAGTTTCCTTATTTTTCTTGATTTAAAGAAAAATAATAGTGGCTATTTGGGCCACCTCTCTGTATGAAAATGTACTGTGAAAACTTGTTTTGAGTAGTATATCAGGTAGCCTATAGGTAGGTAGATACAGAGGCCAGCACATCAAGCTAAACACTTTGGACTTTGTACCATTCTTATCCCGTACGCGTATGGTTCAGAATCGCACTACGAGTGTCTAGCTTGATGTGCTGGCATGTGTACATACTTTGTATAAAACATTATAGCATACGATGATAACGAAGGTAGCTAAAATTTGTGTAGAGGTAGATTCGCGATTAACGTTATCAATCACACTATCATTTTATCACCGCTACAATCACTATGACACAGGCGTTCAGACTAACTATACAGCTATCTAAAAATGTGCACATTCAATAATACTCGCACTTTCTACAGTATCTACCTTTCTATATTCAGTAAACAATGACGTGAAAATTGTGTGATGTGAAAAATGCTGAAATCTAACATATTATATTTGTGTCTGGTGGTGCTGGTGGGTGCAGAACTTAATGAAAATAGTGAGAGCCACAGTGATGAAGGTAATCAAATCTTCCAAGCTTCAAAGTAGAACATTGACAGTTACCAAGTAATCCATGAACGCTACACAGAATAATAACATCGAGAAACCTAAACACTTTAAATTAGTTTCAATATCCCGCTTATCAACAATAGTTATTTACCACCTGTACTGATAGTAGATAGAACGTAAAGTTAATACCTACCCATAGTTAAACAGCAAATCATCATATCAGCCAAAGGACGTCCACTGCTATAGACATTGACCTCCCCCAAGGATTTCCACGACGATCGGTCCTGCGCTGCTCGCATCCAGCGGCTTCCCGCGACCTTCACCAGGTCATCGGTCCACTGAGTGGGAGGCCTGCCTACACTACGCCTTCCGGTGCATGGTCGCCACTCTAGAACTTTACTGCACCAACGGCCATCTGTTCTACGAGCAATGTGCCCCGCCCACTGCCACTTAAGTTTAGCAATTCTGAGAGCTATGTCGCGGTTACTATGGTTCTATGGTTACGTTTTCCGATGCGCAAACATGAAATACTTCCCATGTAAATACGTGTTGCGGCTTGAAAATAAGATAGCCAGTTCCCTATTGCGTTGGGGAATCTTGGTTAGCCCACTTCCTTCTTCGGCATCTTACCATCAGGTAAGATGATGCCATGAGCTTTATGCATCATTGGCAGAGCTATTTTCAATGTCATGTAAAGATAGGAGTACTGCTGTTGGTGTCGCGTATTGTGCTATTTGGTTCACGCAGTTTGGAATTCTTAGACTGTGGCATTAGTATCAACGCAAAGTCGGGATAGTGGGTCAGCAATAATTGTGGATTCAAAAAATAAAAAAAAATAAAGAGGGAAATAGAAATACCTAGTTATTGAGGTGAAACACGCGATATATGCTATAGCACAATTTGAAATAGCATGTAATGTCCAAAAACACCGAAGATGAAATTGGATTCTCGAATAATTTACAATAAATAAGACATGTTTAAATGACCTTCCCGTAATCCCGTGACACTGGTGCAGATACCTATGAAGCAGTAGTGAGAGCCATAGCGTCCAAACAGGCGAGCGTTGAAGCTTTGTTAGCGTCCTTCAATGAAGTCATTGTAAATAGTAATTTTCAAAAGAAATTAAAAATATAATTATTAAGCCACGCTGTGCATACCTAGGCACATAGGCACTTTCTCGCGAAGCCTTCATCGTCTGTCGTAGTTGTGCATACACAAATACAACAATAATCTCTTCTCTCCGATTCTCCCCCGTCCAAGCAACGTCCGTGCCCACCTGGGCGCCCTTAGGCAGTTGCATCTTTTTGTTTTACATCTAGGTGGAGTGCCCTCCGCACTCGCCTCCCCTGCCCGGTGAAGTTGTAAAGGCCCCCACGGCCAACAACAAGCTTGTCCTTTCGAAACAAAAAACAATAATCATTACACTTACTTAGAAGCAAAGAGTAGTTTTAATGTAAAATTTACAATTTCTGTAATAATTTATAACCCAGTGTGATTATAGGCCTAATTAAGTCCTAGTTATTAAGTACAAAGTGAACATAAGTTAAAATAAACAGCTGGAGAGTGGAGATATATAAATAACTAGATGTCCCGGCGAACTTATACTACATTAGACTACACTATACTGCAATACACTACACTGCACTGCACTGCACTACACTACACTACACTACACTGCAATACACTACATAACTTTTTGTTGATAATGCAGGAATTTGGAGGAGCTTGGGTTACATTATTAGAGTTTTAGATAGGAAATGAAAATATAATATGGCCTATAGCAACCGCGGATAGTGTAGCTTCCCAACAGTGAAAGAGTTTTTTTTTTAAATCGGTCCAGTAGTTTCGGAGCCTGTTCAATGCAAACAAACAAATCTTTCCTCTTTATAATATTACTAGCTTTTGCCTGCGGCTTCGCCCGCGTGGACATCGTTTTTATGACTATCTTTTAGGGTGGGTTTTCCTTAGATCCTTCAGGAACGATATCGGGCTATTCTGATTAGAAGTCTATGTCACTTTCCACCCCCTCAACCAATTCTATACAAAAAACCACTTCAGTCCGTAGCTCCGTTGCGAAGCTGACGTGCGCGAGCGCGGAAATGAGTTTTCGCCAGATCCCTGCGGAACCATGTCAGGATATGCTAATTAGTAAATTATGTAATTTCCCACCCCTTCAGCCATGTCTGTGAAAAAAATTACAACAATCCATTGTTCCGTTGCAATGTTAAAGAAACTAACCAAAAAAAAGAGTATATTTTCAATTCCCTCAGGAACTGCATCGGACTATGCTATTTTCACAGGATAAAAAATAGCCTATGTCCTTGCCAGTGACACAGGTTACCTGCTTGCCAAATTTTATCAAGATTAGTAAAGGTGTTCAAGCGTGAAAAGGTAACAAACAAACAAACACATTTTCACATTTATAATATTATTAGTAAGGATTACTACACTCTACGCCTGCATCGCTAGGGGCCACACTGGTCATTGCGCGGCGGCGGTGTTTATTTTTATAAATTCGTAATATCTTATGAATGGAATGTCCGATTTAAGTAATTCTAAAGGTTATCTATAGGTATCGATACATTTTTGATTATGAAATGATTAGTTTGGATAAGGGTTAATACGAAGGAATGATTATCATTGTCTGATTTTGGTCAGTTTTTTATTAACTTTTAAAATGTAAAAGTGGTTATAGTAAAATAACTACAATAGTTGGACATGTTTTTGTTGTATGTATTGATATGTTCTCTTATATTGTAGAACATTTTTTTGTTCTATCATCCATAGTTTCCGTAGCGTATGCGGTGAAAGAAATTTTAAAGCATTTTTTTACACCTTGGTTCACGTTGCTGAAGTTTTAGCAATAATCCCTTATTTTTCTAGTTATAAATATAGCTTATGTTAATCAGCGATAATGTACCATTCTAATGGTCGGTTCATTAGTTTTTGAGTTTATTCGTTACAAACATTATATACATATATTCCCCTAACTAAAACTTATGTACCCCAATCCGTCCAGTAGTTTAGGAACTAGAGCACCGGACGGACGCACAAACACACTCATACACACATTTTTATTTTTTTTGGTTCTTTAGACTATTAGGCAACCGATCCCCATCAAAATCTCAACTTCGATTTTTTTGCCACCACAGTACCTTCTTCACTGTGTCGTCGCTCGTAACGCTCGCTCGTCAGTCGCTGAAAAATAAAAAGGAGGTTCTTAATTTATTTATATTTTTAATTATTGTTACCTACCACTGAACTCCCGTCATTCATGAATCGATTTGTATTTTTTTTTATTTGATAGGATATTCTTTCAGATGACTTCTTCAAAACCGGTTCAGAACTTTTCTAGGAAATCAACAATAACAAAAAATGTTGCAAAATTGTACTTGCTTGTTGTGGTAAAAGTCGGTTTTTTACCTGTTTACAACTTTAACTCTTAAACATATCTGGAGATTACGGTCCTTTGAGAAACTTATTTGGAGATTACGGTCCTTTGAGAAACATATCTAGAGATTACGGTCCTTTGAGAAACTTATATAGAGATTACGGTCCTTTGAGAAACATATCTAGAGATTACGGTCCTTTATGGAACTTTTTAGATTCGTATTAGAGGAGATAATAGGGTATTTAGCTACTAGTCATTTGAGTTACTTTTCATCAACTGTCAAAAACGACATTCTGTTCTGAAATTGTTCGTGTCAGCTTGTGACGTCATTGTCTTTTACGAACTTATTTAGTGATTTTAATCAATTTAAAATTAAAAATAGATTAAAATATCTATCAAATAGAACAGATGGCCTTTTTGGGTAGCAAAGCTCTCGAGTGACATAAAAAAATTGCGTAGGCAGGCCTCCTAGTCGGTGGACCGATGACCTGGTGAAGGTCGCGGGAAGCCGCCAGCGCAGAACCGTTCGTCTTGGAAATCCTTGGGGAGGCCTATGATGATGAAAATATCAAATGGATAAGTATATGTGCTTATGTAGGAGAAATGCTATTTAGTGAATAATACTTTTATAATTTATTTAAGACTAGCTGTTGCCCGTGACTTCGTCCGCGTGTATTTGATTTTATAACGCGGTTATCTGTTAAACAGCAAAAAATAAATAAAACAAAAATACAAAGTTTGAATTAATGCGTAAATCGTAGATAACCGCCTCCGTAGCTCAAAGAAAAAGTTCACTGGCTTTGGAAGTCGCGGGTTCGATTCCCGGCGGGGTCAATTGTAAGACTCGGTTTGGTTGGTGGTAGGGCATTTTCTAAGCCCGCCTGGCTAGCTACCACCGTCTTATCTAAGTCTTGCCGCCAAATATCAATGTTGATATCATTGGTGTGTTCCGGCATGAAGATAAGATAGCCAGTTCTCCATTCCATTGGGGAATCTTGGTAAGCCCGCTTCCATCTTCGGCATCATCGTCACTTACCACCAGGTGAGATGTTGTCAAGGGTTTTCCAATTGTGAAAAAAAAGATAAAAAGCCAATGTGAACAATTGGACACAGATTATTTTCCATAAATGACTACTGTACCACAAAGGTCGTTTGATCGACATGATCAGCAAAAATAAAACCGGCCAAGTGCGAGTCGGAGTCGCGCACGAAGGGTTCCGCACCATATCTAGCTAGTACCTTATAATGCCTCTTTATAGACAATGTTCGACGTGGTTTGGTACGGAACATAAACAAACTGTTCCGAAACACGGGAGAAAGCAACAGAGAGCTGACCGTGTGAGAAACAGTTGACGCTGAGGTCCACGCCGGCAACACGTAGCGTCTGTCCTTGGGCTTTGTTTATAGTCATTGCATAACACAAACTCAACGGGAATTGTACACTTTTGAAATGGAATGGGTAATTATTGGGAATTAGTGGAATTCGTGGTACAAAAACTCTTTCACCGACGCCACATACCGCAAAAATCTCCGCTTCTATTATTTTACGCTGCAGAGAAGTAACTTTCAGTCTCGTCCCGTTGCATAATTTTGGGGGACTTAAATTTCTCAACAAAATAATTGGGACGCCAGTTTTTAAATTAATCTTGTGTGCTAGAGGTCCAGGAGCGCTTAGAGAATTAATAAATTCAACGGGACAATTGGTAGCGTCATCTTGCTCCATTACTCTGTTGATAGAGGTAGGTATACTCAACTACTTCTCCTTCAACATTGTTGAGTATATCCAAGTTGATCCTTGCGGCGTGGTCATTTCGTGGAGTCTAAATTACTCTTTAGCAAAGCCATGAGTTCTCATGATTTGTTATTTGATTTTGTTCACCATACACGGAACAGATAAGTTCTTCAATTGAATTAACAGTGTGGCAGAGATTTTCAGATAAATCAATTTGCCCTTCATCTTCCGGATATGTCCCTTAGCCAATTTTTAGCAATAAATCACACTGTTAAGTGCATCCTTGTGACCTGTCGCCGGCTTGAGCTTTATAAGCATGCTCTTATCTCGTCGGTTTTTGTTCCCCGTGGTACTACTGGCAACTTTTGTCTAAAATCCCCACAAAACAGCCATTAATGTTATTTCCCAAGAAAAATACTGTATTCCGAAATTTCCTGGTAGTGCGAGAGCATCATAACTTCATAACTTTTGATTAATTTTAATAGCGTGTTCTAAAACCTAACAGCGCCATCTATTGAAAATTTGCCGTAAAGTATAGGTACGTTAGTACTAATATTACATACTGTGGTATGGGGTGAAAAGTCACCCACATTAGAACTCGCAGAAAAATTCCGTTAGCGCGTTGTAAAAACGAACAGCGCCATCTATCATATTTTTAGAGAACGATTCTGTAGTTTAGCATAGAACTAAAAAATACTTTAAAGTAATATCTCGTTTTCTTAATCGATTTGGGAAAGCCAGAAGGTCGATTTGAGATTTTCACAGGTTACTGAACCTGTTCAAGTTTAGCCGGCCAAGTGTGAATAGCTGGCCACGCATTGAATAGCGATCCGTAGCAATTTTCTTTCCCGCTGAATCTCGTCACTTTTATAGGATTTATACTTAATTCGATCGGTAATATAAAGTATATCAGCATTAGGTTAGTAAATACATAAGTTGTGTGTACTAAGATGTCCAATTTACTATGGTTTTTTAACTATCCCACAGGAACCCTTTGATTTTTCGGAATAAAAAGTATCTAAGATGTTGACCAGGGATATAAGGTATCACCATGCAAAATTTCATTGAAATCGGTCCCGACTCGGTGGGGACGTATATGAGCTGATATAAAAAAAATATATATATAATAACCTAATGTTGATCTATATATATAGATCAACATTAGGTTAGTAAATACATAAGTTGTGTGTACTAAGATGTCCAATTTACTATGGTTTTTTAACTATCCCACAGGAACCCTTTAATTTTTAGAATAAAAAGTATCTAAGATGTTGACCAGGGATATAAGGTATCACCATGCAAAATTTCATTGAAATCAGTCCAGCCATTTCGGAGATTATTCCGTACAAACAGACAGAAAAACAAAAAAAAATTAAAAAAATTTTTTTGGTATTTTCCTTCTTTTTACATCTCCCCCTGACTTGGTTTTTTTTTCTATGTACAGAAATTCGACCTCTACAGTTTTATTATATAAGTAGTAGGTATATAGATACTTTAAAATACCTTATTGACATAAGCCTCAGCACTTTGAGCACAGCATTTTCTTACATCCTAAATAGGGGTTTGACTGTAAAATATTAATGCGAATGCACTTATTTTCCAGACACCTGCCCAAGATTCTGTGTGGGCGCAGAGTATGCATGCATCGACGGGTACTGCTATTGCGCGGCAGGGTTTATCCCCAACCTAACTCACAACCGGTGTGTACGTTGTCCGGGTAAGTCAGGGCACCATCAAGTTCTATACAGGTGTAACAATGGGCTGAGCACCAAGGGTTCCGTACCACTTAACCTAAAACCTGCGATTATCATCATCAAAAACGGCCACTGCTGGACAAAGGCCTCCCACAAGGATTTCCACGACGACCAGTCCTGCGCTGCCCGCATAAACTCTGCGATAAAATTATACAAAAATATTGTAATTACTCGGTCGACATTTGAACCCATGATGAGAGTTAGGTGAGAGACATACCAAGAAAACTCACATATGTGAGCGGCTCACATGCCGCGCACCTCATTATCGTTTTGTTGTTTGTCGTACCCAATGGAGGTAACAGTGCCAAGTATTTTCAACCGACTTCCAAAAAGGAGGAGGTTCTCAATTCGACTGTATGTTGTTTTTTTTTTGTATGTTTGTTACGCGATATCTTCGCAGATTATGAACCGATTTTCATGATTCACGATCCTGGGTTCTTTGGTAGCTGCAGGATGGGTCAAGGCTTTGGCTTCTGTTTGAAGCGTGGCTGGATACTGAGGCCATTTCCTCATCTGGTAGTTCATCTTTAAACATTTTAGATGCTTCATGGCGTGAGA
Organism: Coleophora flavipennella; assembly: GCA_947284805.1. Lineage (NCBI taxonomy): Eukaryota > Metazoa > Arthropoda > Insecta > Lepidoptera > Coleophoridae > Coleophora > Coleophora flavipennella. The sequence goes on from OX369299.1 coordinate 8,575,959, forward strand.
CCAGATGTTCTTTTATCATATTAACGGCTTCAAAGAATTTGTTGTAGGCTCTGACTGGGTGAATTTTTGATATCAAACTCAGCGGCGCATAAATGAGTACCCGGCCCAGTGGCCATTTTAACATTATTCTTTTTAGGCGCTAATAGCGTCGCTCGCTCAGGTGGTTTTCTTGGCCATTCGCTTTTGCCAGTCTGACTGTTGGAATAGTAAACCTTAGGCAGCAATATAGCATTTCCTTCAAAGAATCCTCATAACTGACCACGTTGACCACCGAGGCCTTCCAGTCATCTGGGTAAATGTCTTCTAATATGCGCACTACGTTCTTGATGAAAGTCTCATCTTCCTCTGGGGAATCCCATTCAGCTAGTGCGCCCAAGGTAGTTTGTTCCATCTGAAAGAACAACATTAATGTGAGGGCTAGACTTTCACGTGCTGGTATAAGGACGCAGCTGAAAGTGTTAACGCAGCCGACGGCGACGGAAATGCTCAGTTTTTTTACACTCTTATACAACGTTACAGGATTAGGACAAAGGTGCTATGGACGATGTTGCGATACGAATGGAAACCTGACCTTGACGTGCTGGAAAGGTTACTGCACAATTTGTCAAGCTGACGAGGAGAGAAACATATGGATATGTCCGTAAGTACAGTGGTCAGGGATATTTTATTTAAGCTTTAAGATTCATAAATAAAAATTATAATTTATATATTTTAGTGAATTTCTTTTTGAAGTCGGTTTTTACGGTTTTTTTCTTGTGTATTTTCTCGGCATCATTGCAACAAAAAAAATAGGATAGGTAAGTATTACTCCCCGTTGGTAGATGTGTCGTAAATCCTACCTTCTTAGTTAGTAATATAAATAATGATATATTTTTTAATAAGTATTTTATTAACTTCTATTACTTTTTCAAGCTATATTCCGCTTTCAAATTTTAATTCTGGAAGTAGGCAATATACAAAATTTAAGTTTATCACCCCGATTGAGAACGAAAAATATCTAACTTCAAAGATAAAAAAGAATAATACATCACTGGGTAGATTTTATCCTGGATCAAGTCTCCCCTGTCAGATTTTATCCCGGATAAAATCTCCCCTGTCAGATTTTATCCCGGATCAAGTCTCCCCTGTCAGATTGTATCCCAGGACCCAGATCAAATCCACCCCTCCCTAAAAATTCAGCAGGTTGTTTTTCTAAAGCGAAACAGAACATTAAATTCGTAAAAACCTTGCCAAAAGTAATTAAAAAAAACCGTTTTCAAAGTCTAAAAGCAAACTATAATTGTTATAAAAATACAAACAAAATGCGTACTTGACAGTGACTTATATATTACTGTGGTACTTGAAAACAATTTCTCATCTCAAAACATAAAAACACACAATGCTCTGAAGTTAGCTGCATGCGGCTGTCAAAGTCAAGTTTCACGTTTCTTATTGATGATTAACTAGCCAGTTATAAGTTAAAAAATCTATTGTCGTCATTAAGATACTGCCCAGGGCTCAAGTCTTCCAAGGCAACTGGTGTACCCTAGTTCCCCTGTGTTTCTTTTCTTTTGCATTTAGTATTTACTATAATCTTTTTTTTTAAACACGTTCCTTGTATGGGTATTAGATACTTTTTTATTATTATTTATTTATTACGTAATAATAAAACATATTCTTTGAAAATTTCAACCGAATACCTATTACGATTAAATAGATACAGCCGGACGGACGTCGTAATCCATTACTATATTGCACTCACCAAATTTTGTTTTTAGGGTTCCGTAGACAAATAAGGAACCCTTACAGGTTGTGACATGTCCGTCTGTATGTCACAGCCATCTGTCTGTCAGTCTGTCTGTGTGTATTTTCGTCAAATATTATTACAAACATTTTAAATGGCTTCACAAATCTGTGACCCCCCTATCGTGAAATGTTCCATAACGTGGCCACTGCTGGAGCACGGGTCTCTTCCCAAGCTCGGGGGAGGTCAGGTCGTACTCCCCACACGGGGGGCGAGCCCGGATTGGTGAAGGTTGTAGGGCTAGTGGCGAACTTTATTGTGATGGTGACCCCTATAAAGTTACGAAATAAAATCTGTAAAAAAATTAGGGTAAATACCTCCCTTATTTATGGTCTAATAAAATTAGCTGAAACTATTTTAAGGGCAAGTTCAGCAAACGAAACTGAACAACTTTTTCTTCAGCGACCATACTGAATTCTAAAAAAAAATCGCCACATTCCATTACTGCCTACTTAAATAAATAATATTCTCGTAGTACGGTCCTGGTTTTTGTTTACATCGCTGGACTCGTGACGTGTCGCAACAAAACTGTGCACTGTGCCCGGCCGTTGACCTTTGCTAGTTCTCTCAATCAATTCTTATTTAAAATACTTAAAACCTTACAGTTCCTTTTAGCTGTAGGTAGTAAAATACAATCTAACAGGTATTTGCACTTTAGGAAAAAGAAGAAATTGAAATTGAAGGCAGTTGCTCCTTCCTTGAGGCGCTTGAGGTCGTTGAACGAACCACGCGAAATGTACCTACGAGCAAGCGCCTACAAGCAACTGTGAAGTAAATAAATATCCCAGTTACTCTCGCGCACTCACTGAGTTACGTTGCTCAAAGCCTAACCTATGACATTTTGTGACCTAAGTGCCTAAGTCACAATACAATTTTTGTATTGTGACTAAGTTAAGTGTTTCGTAGTGAAAATGCCGTACAAAAGTATTTGGACATGGCGGTGTGCTATGAAGTTTGTAACCACAGGTTTGGGATGTAAGAAGGAAGGCTGCGGGTAAAGGGTCGGAATGATCGGAGCGGAGGCACAGATTACTAAATAGGCGGAGGCTTGTGCTACTATTATCATCTGTGGCGGAGGCACGTGGGCTGCGGCTGCTACGAGTTACGGTACGATGGCCAGTGCCGCATTTATTAAGATTTCTTATTTTTTTATTGAAGATTTTTTTTCTTAGATTTCAGTATGGTCGCTGAAGAAAAAGTTGTTCAGTTTCGTTTACTGAACTTGCCCTTAAAATAGTTTCAGCTAATTTTGTTAGACCTTATATAAGGTCTAACAAAATTAGCTAAAGCTATTTTAACTGGTGCTTCTACCCATGAAACTGAACAACTTTCCCCATAAAACCCATAAGTAGTCAAATCTCAAAAAAAAACTTCCCATACTAAGTTGGCTGATCAGCTGATCGAGTTAGTATGGGAAAGCCAAATTTTTTTATGCGATTTGACTATGGGTTCCATGGGGAAAGTTGTTCAGTTTCATGGGTAGAAGCACCAGTTAAAATAGTTTCAGCTAATTTTGTTAGACCTTATATATACTGTCGTGGTCAACTAATTAGGGACATTCAAAACACCAAGAAATATTAATTATTCAAGTCCTTTTATTATCACCTATATTCGATATTATTGTCTGTTACTTTGTAAACATTTTAATTGATAGTATTCTAGTGTTTAATATAAAATTAAAATAAATAAATACATATACTACTCGTATACAACCTTATCAAAACACATCAACCAATAAATATGATACAAAATATCTGGCCACTTAATTAGGGACATTTAGTTTTTGCCTTCTAAATTCAAAAAATTAAAATGTTATAGCTTTTCTTTTGCGCGTTTTTAATTTTGGAGCCAATTTGAAAAGCGACTGTGTGTGTAAACTCATTAAATAATTTAAAATATGGGTAGAAAGATAAGTTGTGACGCAACAATGCGAAAAGTAATTATTATTTTTTACCAGCGAGGGTGGCCGTACAAGAAAATAGCAGATCATTTGGAATGTTCCAAAAACATGGTCTACAATGCCGTGGCATATTTCGAAACGCATAACACAACTGAAAGTGTACCTAGAAAGAAGAGACCAAGAAAAACAACCACACAAGATGATCGCAGAATGATTGCTCTCGCGAAGAGAGACCCCTTTAAGGGTTCCGTTCATATCAAGAGCGAAGTTTTTGGACCAGAATTGAATGCTGGAGTATCAGCAAGGACCGTCAGAAGGCATTTAGTGGAGGCAAAACTTTTAGGAAGAGTTGCACGCAAGAACACAAACAAGCAAGATTGGCGTTTGCAAGGAAGTATGGACATTGGACTGTTGCTCAATGGAAAAATATGCTATTTTCTAATGAGACCAAGATAAATTTGATTTCATCAGATAGCAGACAATACGTGCGACGGCCTATAAACTCGGCCATGAATCCAAAATACACAAAGAAACAGGTGAAACATGGAGGAGGCAATATTCAAATCTGGGGCTGTTTCTCAGGACATGGAGTAGGGCCTATAAAAAAAATTGAAGGAAGACTAGACCACTTTCAGTATAAACAAATATTAGAGGAAACGATGATACCGTATGCTGAAGAAGTGTTGCCAGTGTCGTGGACGTTCCAACACGATAACGACCCAAAGCATACAGCGCAGTCCGTCAAATCGTTCCTAGCGCAGCAGTCAGTGACGGTACTAGATTGGCCCGCAAACAGCCCAGACTTAAACCCAATCGAACACCTATCTATGGTACGAAGCCAAGAAAAAAGTTGTAACTCGACGTACTGCTACTAAAATCAGCCATACGACCAATTGCAAGCTATTTGGAATAATATTCCTTTAGAAACTTGCAATAATTTGATTGCATCGATGCCATGCCGATGTCAAATGGTTTTAACTAACAAAGGAAACCATACTGGTTATTAGAATATCGGTTTTTCATTTGTTAAATAACATTTTTATATTATAAACATTGAAATATTTCCCAGCATTTTTATTTTTATAGTCAAAATTTTACATGTCCCTAATTAGTTGTCCATATATTAGTCAATAATGAGAAAATAGCAGTGACGTATTTATTAAAAAAATAGCGATGGCAAGTAGCTATTTCCTTTCCTGACCACTAAATATTTAGAATACTAGTCAATTTACTTGTCAACGGTAAAAGCTTCATAGCTTCGTTTAGAAATGGTTTCTGGGCCTTAATAGAAACGCTTGAGTTTTCGTGATATAGATATAGCGTCCCTAATTAGGTGACCACGACTATATATATATATATATATATATATATATATATATATATATATATATATATATATATATATATATATATATTATTTTTTTTATTCACAATTGGTAAACCCTTGACAACATCTCACCTGGTGGTAAGTGACAATGTTGCCGAAGATGGAAGCGGGCTTACCAAGATTCCCCAACGCAATGGGGAACTGGCTATCTTATCTTCATGCCGTAACACACCATTAATATCAACATTGCCCTACCACCAACCAAACCGAGTCTTACAATTGACCCCGCCGGGAATCGAACCCGCGACCTCCTGTGTAAAGCCAGTGAACTTTGCCTCTGAGCTACGGAGGCGGTAAATATACTGATATACGTCCCCACCGAGGGGCTCGAGCCTACCCTGAATTAGGGCGATCGGGCCTTAATCGACCACGCGGGCCCAGTGCGGGTAGGTAGACTTCACACACAACCTTCGAGTTTCTTCGCAGGCGTGCGCAGGTTTCCTCACAATGTTTTGCTTTGCCGTAAGAGCGTCGGATAAACGTACATATGAGATCTACATTCAAAAACACATTGGTAGGTACGTGGCAGGATTTGAACCACGGTCTCCCGGACAGGAGGATCATTATTATTACTTATCATTATTATTTTTATATCCTAACAATAAGTCAATATTTTTCTGCATTTTTAGAGAACACGACAACATTTTCCTGTTAACCAGCACCGAAATTGCCATGGGCTCCGCTCTTGTACTCGGCATTATTGCAACTTTCCTTCTAATCTACAAGTTGTGTTCCGCTGTAAAGACTTTGAGGTAAGCTATCGATTAAAATATCACCTTACCATACTGGAGTGGATTATGTCCCAAAATAATTGGCTCCATTTAGTGCGGCAGATATTGACTCCGTTCAGAGCGGCTCGCGCACCGCTTACCCTCGATATCCACGGGGCCAGAGCAACAGCTAGTATACAGTTTGTATCGGATGGGGTTACTGATATTTTAAGGGCATGTGCACCACATTTTATCGACAAAAAATCTCCCATCCTTCTCCCCTCTAAATGACCATTTTTAATTTCATTTTATTATTTTGTAGCTGCTCATGCAAAATATGTTATATCTTGAATTAACAGCAGTACACACTTCAAAATAGTTTTATTTGAAAGGTCATTTGCGCGGCGTGTCTGTTTCTGAAAAATCAAAGTGCAAAGCTGCCTTTGCCTAGCGCTCCGTCCGTCACGCTTGGCTCTGGAGGCTAAATCTTGAGTACGATTGGGACCAAAGTTGGAACTTAAGAGTTTTAAATTACTTCGTCGAGGGATACCGAAGAGTAGCTGTCATACAACAGCTGTAATACAAAAACGGCTCAACAATTTTGATAAAACTGCACGTCGTCGTCGCTTATGATTGTCAATTACATAGTAATACCACAGTATTACAATATAGCGGCTTACAGTAGTGCAACGAATGTACTTACGCAGAGCAACGGAAGGATACTTGCGGGGCAGCGGGCGGCGCGGCAATCAATTTAAATAAACTCCGCGAGTTTGCCAGGCTGGCTACAGGCTAGTACTGCTAGTACCTACGCCGTGGCGGCATCGTGCGACATCAAAGACGTTGCACTACTGTAAGCCATATCGTAATACTGTGGTAATTAATTACCCAATAAATCGTGTTTGTAGGGTTCTCCTACAGATGAAATTGAAACTTGCGTAAATAATCACAAAGGATTAGAGCAATTGAATTGTTATGTATTACGAATAAGTATCTATATTTTTATTTGGTCTTGCTACATGATTTCATCAAAATTATAAAAAAAATAGACAAAATTGTTGTATTTAAAAAAAATGCGGGGAAACTTTAGTGCGGGCTGCCGTAAAGTTATTTTTTTTTTTTTTTTTTCTTGCAGACCACTCGGCAGCAGCGCGCCGAGTAGACCTTCCCTAGGAAGCTTGCAACTTTACGTGGATGAAAGGTTAAGGGATGCACCACCAAGGTACTGATATTCATTTTCTTCACTCTTAAAAAAAAGTAAAATAATTTTAGTTCAATAGAAGTTATAAAACACAGTAGGTATTGAACTTAAGATTTTTTGCAACAATACAAGTTCCTACCACGCGGATCTATCTTGTATAGGTACTTAGCTCTTTTTACAAGCTTTATGTATGCTATGTTAGTTAATAATTAGTTAGTTTGGAAGTTAAATTGGAACCACTTTCCCGTTTCCGATTGAGCTGAAATTTTGCATACACGTTAAGTTTGGAGCACAACGCATGGTTAGCTATGTAACATTCTAAATCCAATATGGCGGACTTCCAAAGATGGCTAAAAATGTAAGGGTTTGTTGAGAACAATACGAAATGGGTTAAAAGTCTTTTCAAATTATTTAATTAAAACACTTTTACTTACATGATTCACAACTTTATTAGGCTAAGTCCCTAACTGCTTAGAATACACCAGTCAAACGAAACGTTACCGCGTTATAAAAACTTACAGTGTCATCTATTAGCAATTTGCGGTACTAAAAGGACTTAGTCAATTTCACTGGTGTAACTTTCTTAGTGTAATTTATTACATCAACATCCCGCGCCCCAAGGACTATATGGTCCTTTAATCAGAAGGAGCACACGAAAATAGTAAAACATAAAAAAAATAGTGGAAACAACAAATCAATTCTTAAATTATTCAGTGACATCCAGAAGCAGAGGGCACAATTTGGTTACAGGTCTTTTAAATGTGTTATTTTTATATTGTAAGTAAAGTAACAACTCTTGTTATGCCATCTGTTCCCGGGTGTTTAGAAATTACTCGACCCAAAAGCCACTGTCAGGAAGCAATCTGTCATCCTTTACCAGAACTACAGTTTTAGTGTAAAAAGCCCTGCGAAATCTACACCGCTTGTGCAGAAAGGACGACTCGGTTTAACTCTGCATTCAGGCAGGTTACCCATCAATGGAGCAACAGGTGTTGCTCGATGTTTTAAAACAAGTTATACATTTTCCTATAACAGTTTTAACCACATTTTTGGCACGTACAATCCAATATCTACGCTTTACATAATTCAGAGTTAGTTGGTTGCCGCCGTGTAATGTTTTGATGTGTGCATCAGCAACAATTAACTTTGCCAAATGACATTTGTTCATTAATATTATAGGAGATTTCATATCATTGGGGATCTCAGCATGAACAAGGCGTCCACCAACTTTTAGCAATTTTTCATCATCTACATAGGGGTTTAAAACATAGACTTTACTATTTTTTGAAACAGTTTTACCTTGTGGTAGTTTTGTAATTTCATCATCAAAATAGATTTCTTGTGACATTTTTATACAGATATTCAATGCTTTTTTCATTTCAGATGCAGTTAGATATGAAGGCAACACATCACATGTTTCAGGGTTACTTGTTTGTTCATAATTTTACGTTTACAATGTTGAACAAATCTTAAGCAGTATGCAGTAACACGTATTAGTTTCAACAGGTTAGAATATTTGTTCAAGTAGGCTTTCTTGTCATCAAACAATTCATCTACACAAACATGACTTACAATTTTAGTTTTCCTTTCGAGATCAGTATCAGGAATGTTCTTATCAATGCCAGTTTTTATTTTTGCAGGTTCTCGTAAAAATGCTGGGCCTTCCCACCATAGTTGTGACTCTTTCAGATCTTGTGGAGATAAATCGCGCGAAGCTATATCGGCTGGATTGTGTGAAGACTGGACATGGTGCCACTGACTACTATTCATTACAGTCAAAATTTCAGATGTGCGATTGGCAACAAATGTGGTCCAGGTTCCAGGAGTTTTGTGCAACCAAGCCAAAACTATGGTAGAGTCTGTCCATGCATATACATTTTTATCATCAATTTTCAACGACATCTTTACATCATTTAACATCTTGGCTACTAGGACTGCACCGCAGAGTTCAAGGCGAGGTAAAGTGACTTGTTTTACAGGAGCAACTTTCGTCTTAGCTTTAACTAGATAGACTTTAATCTCATTACCATACCAAACTCTGAGATACACTACACCAGCGAATGCAGTGCAAGATGCGTCACTAAAGCTATGTAGTTCGATTTTAGTTGAGGAGGATGAAGTACCAAGCCAACGTGGGAGTTCAATATGTTCCATGTCTACAATATTTTGCAGGTAAGTACACCATTCAATTTTTAGATTTTCAGGTAGTTCATCGTCCCAATCTAAGCCAGCTAGCCATATGTTTTGGATAAAGATTTTCAGTACAATGACAGCAGGTGCTAACCAACCCAGAGGGTCAAATGTTTTAGCTATTGCAGACAGTACAGATCTTTTAGTTACAACATCATCATTATTAGTTTCTATGGTAATTTTCAGTTCAAAATTGTCAGTTTTAGAGTTCCACGTTATACCTAATGCTTTCATTGTACCTTTCACCTTCATATTCACATTACTATTTGACTCTTTATCATAATCAGATATTTCACTTAACACTCTTTCACTATTGGATGCCCACTTGTGTAGAAGAAAACCTCCACGAGCCAATAACTCTGTCAGACGCTTCTGCAAAGTTATGGCTTCGTCTTCAGTGGCGGCACCGGACATCACATCATCCATGTACAGGTCAGTCTTTAATACTTCACTTTCTTCGGGAAATTCATCGTGTTCATCATTCGCTAGTTGTTGCATTGTCCTTATTGCAAGAAAAGGTGCACAAGAGGTGCCATACGTCACAGTGAGTAATCTGTACTCTTCAATCGGCTGTTGAGGTGTTTCGCGCCAGACTATTCTTTGGTAGTCGCAATCTTTTGATGAAACGAGAATTTGTCGGTACATTTTTTGCATATCTGCAACTAGAGCATATTTGTGCTGTCTCCATCTTGTGATCAAATCATTTATGTCTTGTTGCAGCGGAGGACCTATCATTAGTTCATCATTTAGTGAATTTCCTTTTTCAGGTGTAGCACTTCCGTCGAATACTACTCTTAGTTTTGTGGTGAGGCTGGATTCTCTGATCACGGCGTGATGAGGTAAGTAGTATTTCTTTGGATTGTTATAAGTTTCTTTTTCAGGTATCTTCTCAATGTGACCTTGTGCTTCATATTCTCTCAAGAATTTACAGTATTCTTCCTTAAAGTCAGGCTTGTTTGTAAAACGTTTCTCCATCTGTAGTAAGCGCTTGACTGCAAGAGGTCTGGAGTCTCCGAGGTTTGTGACATCATCATCTTTGAAAGGTAAGTCGACAACATACCTTCCTTCATTGTTTCTTGTGTGTGTTTTTGTGTAATGTTCTTCGCACTTTCTTTCCAGGTTTGTCAAAGGTTTCTTGTGTGGTAAGTATTCTTCAACTTCCCAAAATTGTCTAAGTAACTGATCCACCTCTAGTTTTAAATGCGTTACAACGACATTGTGTATTTGTAGATCAGCTTGTGTAACCTTTCCAGATATCAACCATCCTAGATGAGAGTTGAGGGCGATGAGAGATTCGTGTCTCTGCAACCCTTCAAGTATAAGGTGTGCGTGTATGTCAGCTCCAAGCAATAAATCAATAGACCCTGGCTTGTGAAAGTCTGGATCAGCAAGATCCAGGTTCTTGGAAGAAGGCCAGGTATCCAAAGGAAACTTTTGTGAGGGTAGCAGTGAGGTGAGTCTCCTTAGTACATAAGCATTGACTTCGAATTGTGAAGTTGTGTCTTTAATGGAGTGGAATTTCAACGTTACCATAGAATTTGTAGTTATCACTGATGAATTGGATATTCCAGATATTTTGCCGTCGACAGAAACACGATCAAGACCAAGCATTTGTGCAGCATCTTCTGTGAGAAATGAAGCCTGAGACCCAGGATCGATCAAGGCTCTGAGCGTGATGGTAGTGCCATTCTTAGCTTTGGCAGCTATCTGTGCGGTAGCCAAGATTACATGTTGATTGTGCATTTCAGTCTTCATGCTTAGCTGTGTAGGTACATTATCTGGTTTCTTATGATTTTCCGTTGGTGAGGTAGTTTCTCTCTTGTCAAGGTATGTGTTGTGTAGCAAAGTATGATGGCGTCGACCACACTTTCTACATGTAGTGCCTTGGCGGCAGTGACTTACTGAATGACCTTTGACAAGGCAGTTAAAACAGATTCCGTTTTTCTTTACAAATTCTTGACGGTCTGGAATTTCCAATGTGGCAAAATCTTTGCAGTGACAAATGTAATGGCTCTGTGAGCAGTACGTACAAGTGCTGTCTACTTCTGCGACAAATGTTTTCACTGTGGCAGTCTTCATCTTGTTTTGTTGTGAATTGTATGATACATTTCTTTGTGTGTCTTTCCTCTGCGCGTCTTTTATTTGGTTTGTGTTCGTACTAAGCATTTCTAATGATCTAAATCGGCTTTCAAGATATGAAGCTAAATTATCGAATGAAGGTATCTTAGTTGACGTACCTAGTGATTGTTCCCAAAGTCTGTGAGATTCTGTATCTAACTTGGAAACCACAATATGTATGACAATCGCGTCCCATGTATTGACGTCTATTTTCATGTTTTTTAGAGAGTTAAGACTTTCCTTTGTTGTGTCTAACAATTCTCGTATACTGCGTGAGTTTTCATATGTGATTTTCTTTTGGTTTAGGAATCGATTGAGTATGTGGTTAACAATAATTCTTTTATTGTCATATCTATTTTCAAGTGTCTTCCAAGCTTCATCGTAATTTGCTGCTGTTAAAGCAAAATGTTTAAGTAATTGCTCAGCTTCACCAGATAAACTAGATTTTAAATAATGATGCTTTTCTATTTTTGTAAGACTCTCCTCTTCGTGTATGAGAGTCGTAAATAAATCTCTAAAACTCATCCAATCATTGTATTCACCAGAGAATTTAGGTATCGTAATCCTTGGTAACTTTGGTCTCATTTTCGAAGATTCAAAACTTTCATTTTTGTTTTGTGTTGATGTATTCTGTGGAATATCTGATTTTTTGATCTCATAGAAATTGTCTATAACCCACGCCTTTAGTTCCATAAAAGATTCCTCAGTTGTGTCATAATTGTCTTCGGGATTAAAACTTTCCGTAGTGATTTCTGGGATCTTAAAATTTGATATCATAGAATCATATTCCTTTGTGTATGAGGACCAATACTGTGTTAAAGTTTCCAATCTTGTGTCTAAATATCCCTTTGTTATTCGAATTTTAGGAGATTTCTTAGAGTTTATAAGCAATTTCTCAATTTTCTTTGATAAATCGCATAGTTTTACAATGGATGTTTCAACCTTTTTATCTGCCATGTTTCAATATATTTTATTTCAAATATCAGTTCAATTTTTTTTAATGTTAAAATTTCAGAAAATTTTTCTAAGTCCATAGAATAAATTCACAAAATTTTTACAAGTCTTTAGAATAAAATTCCGTAAAAATTTTACAAGTGTTTGAGATTGACGCCAGAGACTATGTTCACAAATAATTCATAACACTTTGTCACTTTGCACTGTACTTACTGTCTTTTATCCGGGTGAGAAGGACCACTATATTTAATTAAAACACTTTTACTTACATGATTCACAACTTATCCGGGTGAGAAGGACCACTATATTTAATTAAAACACTTTTACTTACATGATTCACAACTTTAATAGGCTTTTTTTTTTTTTTTTTTTTTTTTTTTTTTTTTTTTTTTTCGAAAGGACAAGCTTGTTGTTGGCCATTGGGGCCTTTACAACTTCACCGGGCAGGGGAGGCGAGTACGGAAGGCACTCAACCTAGTAGGCACTCAACCTAGTAAAGTCCCTAACTGCTTAGAATACACCAGTCAAACGAAACGTTACCGCGTTCTAAAAACTTACAGTGTCATCTATTAGCAATTTGCGGTACTAAAAGGACTTAGTCAATTTCACTGGTGTAACTTTCTTAGTGTAATTTATTACATCAACACAAATTAAAGCTTGTACTGGGTTCTTTGAAAATTATTTGAAATTTCAATAGGAGGGCAATTTAGGGAATAACATTTCATAATTTATTTTTGAAGAAATCAACTAGGTACGCTATTGCTCCTTCGTCATCATATCAACCGACAGACGTCCCCTGCTGGACAAAGGCCTTCTCCAAAAATTTCCACGACAACCGGTCCTGCGCTGCCCGCGTCCAGCGGCATCCCGCGATCTTCGGTCGTCGGTCCTACCTACGTTACGTCTTAAAGTGCGGTGCTCCTTCGTAGCTCGAAGGTAAAAACAGTTCAAAACGTTACGTTTGTACGGTATTTTTTCAACATATTTTTAGCATGCCCAATACCTACATATTAAACAACTACTTCCCAACATTCCTTATTTGACACGCTCGACCAAAGTAAATCAAAGGATTATGGGAATTTAATGAATATGTGTACCTCCAACAAGCAGTCCAGCTAGGTCGGCCCAACTTCGAGAAAGAGATCAATCGACGAATCCAACTCGGCTGGGCAGCGTTCGGGAAGCTTCGCAATGTCTAAGACTAAGGTCTTTAACCAGTGTGTGTTGCCAGTGATGGATGACTTACGGAACTGAGACATGGTCGCTTACTATGGGCCTCATAAGAAGGCTCAAGGTCACCAAAAGGGAATTGGAGCGTGCTATGCTCGGAGTTTCTCTGCGTGAACGAATCAGAAACGTGGATATCCGCAGGAGAACCAAAGTAAACGACATAGACAAAGTGGCAGTGGCCGGGGCACATAGCTCGTAGAACAGATGGCCGATGGGGCAGTAAAGTTCTCGAGTGGCGACCGCGCACCGGAAAAAGTAGCCTCTCACTCGGTGGACCGATGGATGCGGGTAGCGCAGAACCGGTCATCGTAGAAATCCTTGGGGAAGGCCTATGTCCAGCAGAGGAGGTCCTTCGGCTGATATGATGATGATGAATGATACACTTGTCCCGATCGATCGTACCACCAGGACTTAAAATAAAATTTATTTTAATACTTATGATCCGACCAAATTACATCGGAAAAATAGAAAAATAATATATTATTGCAATCCGTTCGATCGGTTCTTTCGATTCCCTCGGAAACCCCTCGATTGTTTGGGATCAAAAGCACAGATGAGACACTAGTTACAATATGATGTCGTACCTGCCTATAATACATATAAAAGCTATGTCCATGCGGGCGAAGCCGCGGGCAAAAGCTAGTAATAAATATGGAATATGTATGCCTAATCTAGCGAGGTTTTATTTTAGTAAATTTAGCCATTCCAGAGATAGTTTTCTTCTTTTTTTAATTCACAATTAATAAGCCCTTGGCATCATCTCACCTGATGGTAAGTGATGATGATGCCGAAGATGGAAGCGGGCTTACCAAGATTCCCCAACGCAATGGGGATCTGGCTGTCTTAATATATGCAAGCATGTTTGGCGGCAAGATATTGGTAGCTAGCCAGGCAGGTTATGAAAATGACCTTTTTATCCACAATTGATAAGCTCTTGGTACCATGTCATCCGATCGTAAGTGACGATGATGCCAAAGAAATAATATTAAAAAAAAATCTTTGAACGTGTTACTTGAAAAGACGAGACGTGAAAAAGCATTGTGTATCTATAGAGATATTACAGAGACACTCTGGGTATCCGATTCTTACGTTCAAAATGGCGCATTGCAGGTATTCCAGAACAGCCCCATCGATGCCCACAATTTTGGCTCCGGCATCTTCTTATTTGAATGCTGGCTTTGTAAGTACTGTGCCTTGACGCAAGAGCTTTAGTAATTATTATTGGTTCGTAACATATTTTTGTCATGCCTGAAGATTTCATTATGAATGCAGGATGTTATTTTTGCCATTTACAACCATTGCGAATTACGTACCTAATTTCAAAGAACACTTTAGAAGTGCTGATCACCGATTTAATAGTATACATTACTGACGAGGCCGGGAAAGTAAACGATTGCTAGATAAATAGAGTTTAAACAGGTGAGGCCTTTAATAATACAAATTCAGCAATTGCCGTTCCGGCCGAGGCCGCTTTACTCAAACAAAACAAGGAAACAAAATCAATCCTTGCTAATATTATTAATGTGAAAATATGTTTGTTTGTTACCTTATCAACACGCTTCAGTACCTTGACCGATCTTAATGAAATTTGGCACGCAGGTAACCTGTGTCACTGGGAAGGACATATAGGCCATTTTTTATCCCGTGAAAACAGCATAGTCCGAACTAGAAATACTCTTTTTTTGGTTAATTTCCTGAACATCGCAACGGAACAATGGATAGTTTGATTTGTCGCACAGAGATGGTTGAGGGGGTGGGAAATGACAAAATTTACTATATTTAGCATGTCCTACCATAGTTCCCGAGGGATCTAGGGAAAACTTATTTCCACGCTCGCGCACAGCGGCGTCGCAATGGAGCAACGGATTGAAGTGATTTTTTGTATAGAATTGGATGAGGGGATGGGAAGTGACATAGAATGCTAATCACAATAGCCCGATATAGTTTCTGAGGGGGAGAAAACCCATGTCCACGCTCGCGAGCCGCGTGTGAGATTTGTTTTCGGTGCCTCTCAGTGTGTTATAAGATTGTTGAAATAATAAAATGAAATAATAAGTGATAGTTAAAGATAACTGTTAGTGGATACGCCTATTTATTATATACCAAACCTAAGTAAAACTTAGGATGACATGTTGTCATTCGCTCTTTCTGTAACAAAGAAATTAAAAAAAAAAGATTGTTGCAATTAAAAATATACTACAGTCCAGTAATGAAATTCTTGATGGCGATCCGGGAAGTAGTTTTTTTTTTATTTCTCATGATCCTGAAATCACGTATTTTCTTCATTTTAATTAGAATGCAAAGCTAATATTACATAGCGTGTTTAAGTAAAGAACCTTGGTTTACGTGCTGTTAGATTTATGTATTGTCATTTGTTCTGTTTAGATTTTTTTATAAATGTCATTTATTAATTTTATTACACAGGTACATGACAACAGTGTGCCCCCTCCACCCTACACTGCCAACAAGGATGACGACCACCACAACACAACGAATTACATTTGACAAATACTTAATTATAATTAATAATTATTTAAATATAATTAAAACTTTTTGGACACACATTATGGGCAATTTTTAGTTAGCAGAAACCTTTTAGCGAGCTCATGAGCGATACCTAACACTAGCTAATATTTTTTCTAGAAAGCCAAACTGTCCGACTCCCCTCTCCAGAGAAACGAACATAGAATAATAAGTAAGTATTTTAATAATTATTTAAATATAACTAAAACAGCATCGGTGGCTCAACCGGTAACGACTCAGTCCTCCTAACCAGAGGTGCCGGGTTCAAATACGGACGGCCAATGTACCAATGAGTTTTTCGAAAATTACGTACCATCGATTGCTTTAACGGTGAAGGAAAACATCGTGAGGAAACCTGCACACACCTGCGAAGAAACTCGAAGGTTGTGTGTGAAGTCGACCAACCCGCACTGGGCCCGATCGCCGTAATTCAGGGTAGGCTCGAGCCCCTCGGTGGGGACGTATATGAGCTGATATGATGATGATTTTAATACTAGCGGCTCGCGGAGTTCTTTAACCGACTTCCAAAAAGGAGGAGGTTCTCAATTCGACTTTATGTTGTCCTTTTTTCGTATCTTTATTTCACGATATCTTCGCAGATTGTAAACCCATTTTCACCAGGTTCTCCTGTTGGCTCCAAATAAATTTTATGAAAATCGGTCCACCATTTTTTTTTAATTATCAAAAACCAAAAATAATAATGTAAAATTGTACTAAGTTTTTGCGATAGAAGTCGTTTTTTTAACGTGTTAAGCGTTTCCAACTATTGTTACATAACAGCCTTGTCTTGGCTGAGTTTTTGCGAGACTAACACGGCAATTGATTTTTACTAAATTTTTAAAAAGGAGAGTAATGTTTTTCGGGTGAATGTATGTATGTCTGTCTGTTTCTTTGGCTGAGCCTGTAGCCTAAACAGCTTGATGGATTTTAAAAAGCGGGGTGTTGTTGGATTTGTCTTGATCCCGTTAGTAACATGGAATACCATTTTTACCCGACTGTCTAATAACGAGGGATATTTTATTTTATTTTTTATTCACAATTGGTAAACCAACATCTCACCTGGTGTAATGATTTTTTTATGCAGTCAGGTTAATAATTTTTATCAAACAGTGTGTAAGGAATAGGGTTACCACGTTTCATTGACGAAAAACCCCACATTACACCCTTCTCCTCTCTAAATGGCAGACATTTTTATTTTCAATATATTATTTTGAAAATAAAAATGTCTAAAATGGCAGACATTTTTATTTTAAATATATTATACTGAAAATAAAAATGTCTAAAATGGCAGACATTTTTATTTTAAATATATTATATTGAAAACAAAATAGTCTGCCATTTAGAGAGGAGAAGGGTGTAATGTGTAAACCGATCAGACGTTATTTTACGGGTCCAAAAAGAATTTTGTCACACCTGTAGAATACAATATCCCATGTACAACAATGCAAGTCTCGCATCACAGTTCTACTACCGCAAAAGTAATGATGAGATCTAATATAAAACCAAGTCGGTTAATTTATTCAGTACATATCTATGGGAGCATCTATTCAACAACTTTGTAATAAAATTGTTACCTAATAAGTTAATTAACAACATTATATAGTGACTATATCAATTAGATAACTAACATTATATAGTGACTATATCAAATTAACAACATTATAGTGACTATATCAATTAGATAACTAACATTATATAGTGACTATATCAATTAGTTAACTAACAACATTATATAGTGACTATATCAATTAGATAACTAACATTATATAGTGACTATATCAATTAGTTAACTAACAACATTATATAGTGACTATATCAATTAGTTAACTAACAACATTATATAGTGACTATATCAATTAGTTAACTAACAACATTATATAGTGACTATATCAATTAGTTAACTAACAACATTATATAGTGACTATATCAATTAGTTAACTAACAACATTATATAGTGACTATATCAATTAGTTAACTAAAAACATTTTTTAATGGCTGTATAGGATCACTTTGTTGTCCGTCCGTCTGTCTGTCAAGACCCTTTATCTCGGGAATGCGTGGAGGTATCGAGTTGAAATTAAAACCATATACGCCGCCGGTGTATGATCCCTTGAAGCTTTTAAAAAATAAATCTTCTAAGTTAACGCAAAAAAAGCTACGGTCGTTTATACCGCAAAAACGTACATTTCGACACTCTCAAGGGAATCCAAATTCATAGGGTATTTTCCGTTGATCTAGAACTATGAAATTTGGCAACTAATACCTACTTATACTACAAATATACAAAGTTTAAGCAAGGCAATTTTTATTTATTTCTTTATAAGTAATTTAATAAAATATGTATTTCGTTTTCTTTTTTTTAACTCTTACATCATATAAAATCGTTACTCGTGATAGACTCGTATATAGACGAACATACACTGTACATTGTGCAATCTTATAAACATATCAAACATATCACATACACATCACCATTCACACACACATACACACACAGACTGACACACACACACACACACACACACACAAACACGCTAACACACATTGCACATGCATTTTGTTGACTCTTATTTTGTTAAATTCTCACTTAAAGTAGTCGGTTGACATCGCATATTTTGTTCCTATCTCTGCTCGCTGACTGCTAAGGTACAGGCTTTCTCTAGCCTAGTTTAGTAGCCAGAGTTCCATTATCTAAAGTTAAGATGTACAACTAGAATTAAGACCTTGTTTTTCTAACTTGTAAACTTTTTGTGAAATAAATTTACTATTATTTATTATTGTTATTATTATAAACTTGATCACTTGTTATTAGCGAAACCAACATGTTTTTTGTTTGTTATCAATTAATGGACCTGTAGGTCTTTTTGTGTTATGTTTTTGTAAAATATATTTGTTTAAGACTGTTTGTGTCCTAAATATATAAAATAAAAATAAAATAAATAAATATAGGAAAAAATCTGAAAGCTATACTTACATTTGTTATTAAATCATAAAAATATAGTCTTTATTTAAAGTACATACTTAATCAATTATGCAAGGAACGGCTCCAAATTTTGTATTGAGTTAACCGTGTCTTGTGGGGTATTGTATGAAAGGGCTTCATTGGCACAAGCTTAAACAGATTTTTAATTGTTTTTATGTATAGTTTGCGATTTATTATTTTTAAAGTTCCTTATCCAGAAATGTGGTGGTACGGAACCCGCGGTGAGCGAGTCCGGCTCGCACTTGGCTTTTATTTAATAGAACATACAATTCATTTGCATAATAATTTAAACTTTCTAATATATAAGCTTTCTAATATATAATAGAGACATGGTCGCTTACTATGGGCCTCATAAGAAGGCTCAAGGTCGCCCAAAGGGCAATGGAGCGTGCTATGCTCGAAGTTTCTCTGCGTGATCGAATCAGAAACGAGGAGATCCGCAGGAGAACTAAAGTAACCGACATAGCTCACAGAATCGCTAAACTGAAGTGGCAGTGGGCAGGGCACATAGCTCGTAGAACAGATGGCCGATGGGGCAGTAAAGTTCTCGAGATGCGACCGCGCACCGGAAAACGTAGCGTAGGCAGACCTCCCACGCGGTGGACCGATGACCTGGTGAAGGTCGCGGGAAGCCGATGGATGCGAGCAGCACAGGACCGATCGTCGTGGAAATCCTTGGGGGAGGCCTTTGTCCAGCAGTGGACGATTTGTGGTTGATATGATGATGATGAATATATAAGCTACATGCCAATCTTCTTTTTAACCCCCGACGCAAAAAGGGGGGTGTTATAAGTTTGACGCCAATGTCTGCGTGTGCCTGTGGCATCGTAGCTCTCGAACGGATGGACCGATTCGAGGCGGGTTTTTTACGTGAAAGAAAGTTTCCCTGCGGTGGTTCTTAGCTATATTTGGTAAAAATCGATTTAGCAGTTTGAAGATCATCAGCTCTTTTCTAGGTTATAAAGGGATGTGAGCAACTTATACCGGTTTGATCGATTTGAAATTTGATGTGCTGTTACTTTAATATTGCAAAAACATAGTAGACTAGACCTGGTGATGCAGCATCTTCTGGAATCTGCAGGATACTCAACTTCTCACCAACTTACAGCAGAGGTATAGGCAGAGGTAAAAAAAAGAAAATATTGTCCGCTCTTTTTCGAGCTCATTATGGGGTCTCAGAAACTTCCACTTCCACAATTACGTGTTTCATCCCTGAAAGTATTTGTGTGAATGTGGGGATAGCTTTTCGATTGTTGCGTGCCTACAAGTTATATGTAAAGTTTGAAAGAAAGAAATAAAAATTAAATTAAAAAAAACAAAAAACTCCCGACAAAAACCTCTAAAAAGTAAAAAATAAAATAATATATTGTATTGGCCCTTTAAGTTTAATATAAGTAGTAATATTTTGATCCAAGAGTCGTCGCGTATGGGGACCGCTAAGTTAATTAAAAAACTTAAAAAACCGATTTCAAAATTAATTTCACTCAAAAGTATGAAATAATATTGTTATACTTAGATACACGACATCAACCAACAATAACGAAATCAAAGGTGGGTAGGAAAGTAGGAATTAAATTAGGGGCCTAAATTTATTTTTGAGGTCGGTATCGGCAATCAGCATACAGCTACTTACGTATCAAATGTTTTAGATTCAATGGCATTGCTGACACCAACCTCAAAAAAATTTAGGCCCCTAATTTAATTCCTACCCACCTTTGATTTCGTTATTGTTGGTTAATGTCGTGTATCTAAGTATAACAATATTATTTCATACTTTTGAGTGAAATTCATTTTGCAGTCGGTTTTTAAGTTTTTTAAACTTTTATTTATATTTTATTAATTTTTAGTGATAATGCTATCTATCTAACATTGTTATTACCAATCACCCACCCGCCAATAGGAACCATCAAATCATAATTCATAATGCTTGTGTTTCATTAACAGATACAGATTCCTGTGGCTTCCATCATCATCTCAACAGCATGAAAGTTAAGGAATTAAATCTTCCATCATCAGCTCATTTGTATAACCTGAAAGAATACAACTATCGGTCTACGTAAAATTGCAGTTCTCGTATCATACACCCTCCCTTGTCATGAAATTTAATACTTTACTAAACTTTTGTTCTGGTTTTAGTTAATGAAAATTCTTACAGCATAATATGCTGAGCTGCTACCTTTTCAGTAACAGGTACATATACTATGGTCCTTGAAAAGTTATGTAATATTTCACATGTTGGTACTTAACACTGAATAAACGTTCATTCTATTCATAATTAACTTATTAAAAATAATCTTCTCTCCTTATTTTAAGTTTTAGGATTTTTGGGAGAAAACCGTGGCGTACTTGTTAGTCCACTCGCTTCACACCAGGAGGACGCGGGTTCGATTCCCAGCGGAGTATAACTTTTTAAGACTCAATTTGTGTGATGGTAGGATATTTTCTTAACCTGCCTGGCTAGCTTTCACCATGTAGGGCACCATGTAAGATAACAGTATTGATCAGCATGAAGATAAAATACCCAGCTCCCTATTGCATATCTCTATAAGCCTGCTTCCATCTTCGGCATCATTATCGTTTATGTAAGTAAGTAAACATACTTTATTACAGGTGGCGCCAATCTTTATTACTTACTAGCTGTCCCGGCGAACTTCGTTCCACCTTACACTACACTACATTAGCCTACCCTACACTACACTACCGTACCCCACCCTACCCTACCCTACCCTACCATACACTACACCACCCTACCCTACCCAAACTACACAACACCTAAACTACACTACACTATACTACACTACCCTACCCTACCCTAAAACTAATTATTTTTTGACTGATACTTTTTTTTGAATATCATATTGAATGAATATCATATTTTAATCACAATTTAATGAATATCATATTTTAATACTTATTATCCTATTCCGGACGAAGACAAATGCAAAAACGCAAAAATCATAAAAATTGGTCCATCCATTCTTGAGTTATAAATGGTGTAACTAACACGACTTTCTTTTATATATATATATATATATATATATATATATATATATATATATATAAATCCCAGTATCATTTCTGCGTCTTTCCAAAAATCCGCTAAATCTGCGTCCACCTGTTTTTTTGTCAATCCCGCTTGTAGTTTTTGTGAATACTTTCTTAATAATTACATAGATGGCGAAAGTAGCACTTACTTAATCGTAACATGCGAAATGTACTATACATTTTTCATTTCACTCTCCATACTAATTCCTCCTATTCTGCGGCGAATGTCGATTCCGTTCGAGGTCAAATCTTTTATTTTAATTACAAAATGAATACCAAACAATTTAGGAGTATATTATTATTATTGTGTTAGATGGTTTCGTTGCATGTTGTGTGCGCTCAAAGCAGTCGACATTTCTTTATTAGGATTGTCTACCTATAGTTTCTTGCTACAATTTAAACTTAGAGTGGAACATAAATATTTGAACGATGAGTAAAAAGTCCGGGGGATAGTTATACATAATACTGACGTTTAAAGTTTCATTGTAGGTTCAGACAAGAACAGCTTAATGAAGCAAAATAATACACACACTCGCAGTGCTCCATACCTACTTACACATGGTGCGCCCTGTGAGTGTGTGTTTTAATAAAAAATCAATGCAATTTCGATAACTACTTACTCTAGTAACATCAATATTGAGAAGAAAAAAATCTACTTACCATACTATATTCGTGAAAATAATAGTACTAATCACATTTTTATTATTGATTAATATAGAATTGATAAAAATAGGTACTATTATTATTATTAGTGTGCTATTTTTATTTTTAGAAATACAGTAGGTAAGTAGTAATAAATAACAGCACCGAGCTGTTATCATGAGAAATCTTAATGGAAATTCAAATTTTCAAATCCTTCAATTTAAATAAATGGGTGTCAATTAAATGGTTAGCATAGTATTGTTATTTCTGTGAGCAGAAAAATATAATCGGTGAGCAGAAATAGCTAATTGGTCAGCAACTCATGGTCAGCAAACATTTCAAAATCAATCAGCAATTTATGTCATTCTGGATGGCTGTAATTATTTTAAACATCCCCGTACTACACTCTTCCTACAGTGTTGAGTGGTCGACGGAGCCCCTTCGGGGCTCCTACTTCTGTGTTCTCATGTTAAACCTAACACTACGACTGTGCGGGGAGGCGAGCTTAGCTCGCCTCCCCGCACAGTCTCCGAACCTAACGGATCCGAGTCGGGATGCTCCGCAAGTCCGAGCTCGCTTCGCTCGCTCCCGCTTCCATTTAGAACTCCCCGTACCACACTCTTCCTACAGTGTTGAGTTGTCGACGAAGTCGGACCCGCGTGCTTTCCCCGCCCTGATACTCCCACATCCCCTTGGGATCCTGCTTATAGACATGTTTTTCTGCCGCTCAATCATGAAATCTTGCCGCTCAAGTAGTTATTTTGCGGACTGAATGTTTATTATGCATTTCAAATATATATGTATCTAAATAAATCTAGCCCAACTGGACAAATTAAACATCCACAATATGTTCAGTATATTATGAAACGCCCAGTAACAGAGTACTGCACAACATCCAAATCTTGTTTAGCATATTTTTGCGGTGGTTGCTCCAAAGCAGAATCTCCAGCGCAGCGTTTGCGTGATCGCAAGTAACACCTATATAATCTCGTGTTTTCATTAGTCATGTCTTCTCTCCTCCTAAGATCCTGCTCACAGAATTTTTTATTTGTACTGTCTTTGCTGTTTCGGATAGATTTCGATTTGAAACATTTTCTGATCTTGAAACATTTTTCGCAGTAGCTGTAGTATAAAGGGTTACTGTTGTCTTTTCCACAAAGAGCGCACTTTAGAAAATAGTGATAATCTATTTAGGAGTCACTACTGTCCGAATAGGTCCGCTCAGAATCTGCCAAATCAAATGAGTCGTTGATTGCTGTAGAAATCATCTGGTCAAATGTCGATGTGACATCGCTGTGACTGATATCACTAAATGATGATTCACTATCGGTGGTGTCCCGTGCTAAACATGTTTCTTTTGATTGCACACTCCACACACTCTCGACGGAAGAACTGCGATTCCTGGATCCCCCGGACTTTTTACTCATCGTTCAAATATTTATGTTCCACTCTAAGTTTAAATTGTAGCAAGAAACTATAGGTAGACAATCCTAATAAAGAAAGTTCCGTAACTGAAGGGGTAAAATGGGATAGGTACCTATTATACAGGGTGGCCAGACAATTTACTTCCAAAGAAAAAAATTGGCCCTTGTGTCGTCCATTTATGTTCCGCGATTTTTGATAGTTTTCAAGTTTTGATTTTTTCATGATTTTTGGAAAATTTCTGCCGGGCCAACAAAAAAAAAACTAGGAAACTTTTCCAAGACTTTTTGCTTGAAATTAAATTCTCATAACTTTTACTATTATGCATAAAACAACCAACTTCGTAACTTTAGTGGAAGCTATGAAAATTTGGTTTAAATTGAAAAAAAAAACGGTTTGGTTAATTACGACTAAAATCATCATCATCATTTCCTTGCCCTTTCCCAATTACTCGGGGTCGTCTCAGCATATTTTCCTCTTACGACTAAAGTAATCTTTAAATTAAAAATATAAACAGGTGACATGCCCACTTTTAAGAATTTTCTACCTCGTTGCCTTTACAGGCCGATTCTAAACAAAGTAGCTCTTTGAGAGCTACTTTTTGACTTTAATATTGAAGCTGAAGAGATGACATATTCTTCAGGGCTACTTAAAAACCATAAAGTCACTTGTTTAGATTTTTAATTTAAAGATGAAAATTTTAGTCCTAAAAAGTTGACCTTATGAGAATTCAATTACAAGCAAAAAATCTTGGAAAAGTTTCCTAGTTTTTAGGGTTCCGTAATACAACAAGGAACCCTTATAGTTTCGTCATGTCTGTCTGTCCATCTGTCTGTCTGTCTGTCCGCGGCCTAGCTCCTAGACTATTAGTAGTTGCTATGGTTGCACAAAAGATCTGAGGAGCCTCTGATTATGTCCGTCTCATGTTATTGGAAATAAGTCAAAAAGTCAAAATCTTCTCGTTTCTCTTCTTTTCGTGTATCTTCTCTTCTTCGTGTTTCTGGAAAATCTTATAAAAGCCAAAGAAATGCGTTGTATTTCAGTCACTAACAGTTTCTCTCAAGTAAGTAGATTTTTGTTTATTTTTTATGTAGAGAAATTATAAATGTGTGTTACAATAATAGCTGTATATTTTCAGGTGGATATTTTATATGCACCGTATGGTTCCCGGCTAAGAATAGGACCATCCCATCTCTTCCAATGGGTGTCGTAAGAGGCGACTAAGGGACTTAAAACCGGAGGATGGGCAGCAGCGTCTTTCCGTGCATTGCAACACACCTGCAATCAAACTGCGATCGCCAACCCGCCTGCCAAGCGTGGCGATTACGGCAAAACCCCCCCAATGAATTTCACACCCCTAGTCCCCGGCAGCCCCGCTATTCCTGGCTCCGGTAGCAGTCATGGTAACGGCGGGGTAGGGTGTGCGAAGAATCCCCGGCAGATGCCAGGCTACCAAACCCAACGACCTTTGGCCTTGGCAACTTACAACACGCGCACACTGCGGACTGACGAGAAACTTGCAGAACTCGAAGAAGTATTGAGCAGGTTACGGTGGGATATCGTAGGTTTATGTGAAGTCCGAAGAGAGGGAGAGGACACCATGATCCTTAAATCCGGAAACCTGCTCTATTTCCGGGAGGGCGACCAACAGTCCCAGGGTGGTGTCGGGTTTCTCGTCAACAAGTCCCTCATTAACAATGTGGTCCAAATTGTGAGCGTTTCGACAAGGGTAGCATACCTTATACTCAGAATCACCAAACGGTATTCGATGAAGGTCATACAGGTATACGCGCCGACTACGGAACACTCCGACGACGAGGTAGAGACTATGTATGAGGATGAGGACATCTCTACAGCCTTACATAGCACCAGGACCCATTATATCGTTGTTATGGGGGACTTTAACGCGAAACTGGGCAAACGAAGCGATGGTGAGCTGAGAGTGGGGCAATTTGGATATGGAGTAAGAAATGCACGTGGCCAGATGCTGGCCGACTTTATGGAGAAGGAGAGCCTCTTTATGATGAACTCCTTCTTTAAAAAGTCAAAACAGCGGAAGTGGACATGGTTGCATCCCAATGGCGTAACAAAATACGAGATAGACTTCATCTTGTCGACAAGGAGGCAAATATTCAATGATGTCTCCGTGATCAATTCAGTCAAAACAGGAAGCGATCGCCGGATGGTCAGAGGCACATTGAATCTAAAGACCAAGCTAGAAAGATGTCGACTGATGAAGTCTACGCTCCGACCAGCGCCCATCCAGCTCCAAAACCCCGAGAGCTTTCAGCTCGAGTTGCACAATCGTTTCTAATGCCTAGGAGACTGCGAGAATGTGGACGATTATAATGACAGGTTCGTGGAAATTGTTCAAACGGTCGGGTCTAAGTTTTTTAAAACTCGCCGTTCAAACAGAACCAAAAAAATCTCCGACTTCACCAGCAACCTCATGGAACAAAGACGCAGATTGGTTTTGCAGTCCTCTGAAGACGCTACTCAGTATCGGCAACTAAACAGGCAGATCTCTAAGTCCCTAACTCGCAATTTACGCCAATATAATACAAATTGTATTAAAGAGGCGATTGAGCACAACAAAGGCTCAAAAGTGTTCGCGAGAGATCTGTCTGTTGGACAAAGCCAACTGACCAAGCTGAAGACTGAGGACGGCAGGACCATATCGTCTAAGACTGAGTTGCTGGAAGAAGTTGAGAAGTTCTATGGACAATTGTACAAGACCACACGTTTTTCTGTCAGGGATCTGGCTGAAGACCCAAGAGCCAGACTAACCCGACACTATACCGAAGATATCCCGGACGTCAGCCTGTACGAGATTAGAATGGCTCTCAAACAGCTCAAGAACAATAAGGCACCAAGTGATGATGGAATTACGGCTGAACTTCTGAAAGCAGGTGGATCACCGGTACTAAAAGCTCTTCAGAAGTTATTTAATTCCGTTATACTCGAGGGACAAACGCCTAAGGCATGGCAAAGAAATGTGCTCTTCTTCAAAAAGGGCGACAACACCCTGCTGAAGAACTACAGACCCATCTCACTTCTGAGCCATGTCTACAAGCTGTTTTCGAGAGTCATTACGAATTGTCTCGCACGCAGGTTTGACGACTTCCAGCCTCCCGAACAAGCCGGTTTCCGAAAAGGCTTTAGTACCATAGACCACATACATACGCTGCGGCAGATTATACAGAAGACCGAAGAGTACAATCAGCCACTATGCTTGGCGTTTGTGGACTATGAGAAGGCCTTTGATTCAGTCGAAACCTGGGCTGTGCTACAGTCTCTCCAGCGGTGCCAAATTGACCATCGATACATCGAGGTGTTGAAGTGTCTGTATGAAAACGCCACCATGTCGGTTCGCCTCCAGGACCGGAACTCGAAACCTATCCAGTTGCAGCGAGGGGTGAGACAGGGAGACGTTATATCTCCGAAACTGTTCACCGCCGCCCTGGAAGATGTTTTTAAGCTTCTGGACTGGGGTGGACTCGGCATCAATATCAACGGCGAGTACATATCCCACCTCCGATTCGCTGACGATATCGTGGTCATGGCTGAGACTATGGAAGACCTAAGCACAATGCTCGATGGCCTCAGTAAGGTCTCTCAACAAGTGGGTCTTAAAATGAACATGGACAAGACGAAAATAATGTTAAATGTCCGTGTCGCACCCACTCCTCTAAAGGTTGGAGACTCTACACTGGAAGTTGTTGACGAATATGTATACCTGGGACAAACAGTCCAGCTAGGTAGTTCCAACTTCAAGAAAGAGATCAATCGACGATTACAACTCGGCTGGGCAGCGTTCGGGAAGCTTCGCAATATCTTCACGTCCCAAATACCGCAGTGTCTCAAGACTAAGGTCTTTGACCAGTGTGTGTTGCCAGTGATGACTTACGGAACTGAGACATGGTCGCTTACTATGGGCCTCATAAGAAAGCTCAAGGTCACCCAAAGGGCAATGGAGCGTTTCTCTGCGTGATCGAATCAGAAACGAGGAGATCCGCAGGAGAACTAAAGTAACCGACATAGCTCACAGAATCGCTAAACTGAAGTGGCAGTGGGCAGGGCACAAAGCTCGTAGAACAGATGGCCGATGGGGCAGTAAAGTTCTCGAGTGGCGACCGCGCACCGGAAAACGTAGCGTAGGCAGGCCTCCCACGCGGTGGACCGATGACCTGGTGAAGGTCGCGGGAAGCCGATGGATGCGGGCAGCGCAGGACCGGTCGTCGTGGAAATCCTTGGGGGAGGCCTTTGTCCAGCAGTGGACGATTTGTGGCTGATATGATGATGATGATGATGATTTTATATGAATTTGTAGATGAAGAAGACCAACAAACCACAAGCATTCACAAACTATGTATTTTCAAGCTTGATTGGAAAGTTAGACTCTCCGCAATCATTTCATGAAATATTTATCAAAGCAAATGACGATATTATATATTATATATTTATATGATTTTTTCAACCACCAAAATGATCATCAAAATGATTTTCCATTGTGGTTTGAGTTGAGGTGAGTAGTGAAGCTTTAAGTTTAATACACATCACAAAAAAAGCATAAATAAGAAATGTGTAAAAAAAAAAATTTGGACAAGCAAACTCATTATCATACCCATATAGCGTAAACTTGATTGGAAAATTTATTATAAGCAACAGATTTTTATTTTTACAGATACGGAAGAATTACAGGCTCAACTATTTATGAAGCAGCTCACTGTAGAACTATCTCATCTGAACAAAATTATGGGAGAACATTCAAAATTTACTTCCATTGCGATGGATAGAGGAAAAAAAACTAGAAAAAGTAGTTCTCAACATAGTGAATAAAAAAGAAAAGGTAACTAATAGTTTTTCTGTTGTTTCAATATTTTGAATAAAACTATTTATAATGTTTAATTCAAGGCTTCTGTAATAATTAATATCATTGTTTCTGCATTTCAGATAAAAATTGAAGAAACTGGACTTTTTCTTAATGCCGAGTATCCTATTTTTGTTGCAACACGTAACGGGCTTACTGAAAATTACACAATAGAGATTAAAATGACCTTCAACAGAAGCTCTTATATAATTTTATATCTAAAAGATAATAAAATGGCACCAAAATGTTGGACACAAGTACTAATTCAAATGTTTTTCAGCAAAAGGAAAATAGCACTTTTCTGTGTAGCACACCAAAATTTAAAAAAATCAAAAGAAGTAGATATTTATAATCATGTGCCATATTATAACAGCAGTGTATCTGTTAAGTATACTTACTGCAAAAACATTTTTGGATAGATGCCAAAATTACAAGATCTATAAGCATATTTTTAATAAAACTATCTTGTAAATTTATAAATTAAACTCGTATGCTTTTTAAATACTATTTTTTATTTTTTCTTATCGTGTTTGTGTAGTCATACCTGACTAACCCTGATGTCAGAGTTTTCAAATCGCCTAAAGGCCTCTGGGCTCTGACGTGGTTTGTATAACGACCGCCACCAATGATAACGACCGGGACCGACGGCTTAACGTGCTCTCTGAAGCACGGAATCATCTTACTTTCGGACAATCAGAGTCGTGTTTTATAAAACTACAAGATCAAGTTTACAAGTGTAATTCGATGTTTATTGCATAGCCGGTTTGCTCTCTGAAGTCTTGACCTGACTCTGTAATGCAACGTACACTGAATTACACTTGAAATCTTGTGACTTGTAGTTTTATAAAACGGAGCCCTGGTCGTTCAGCCTGCATTGTCCTAACCAAACTGGGAAAAACTTACAAAGTGATTTCTGAGAATGTCCCCAACGGGAATCAAAACTAGGACCTCCGGATCGTGAGCCTGACGCACTAACCACTAGACGATGGAGGCAGTTTTTTTTTTGTTTAATTTTAAATAAAGGTTAAGCCCACACAACAAATGGATAGGTAGTCCATTTAAAATTTTTACAAAAAAAAATCTTAAGTGGAGAAACTAGGCAAAAGTATGAATGCCAGGGACGAACAAGTACAACCAGTCAGACAGGAATGACGTCATCAGAACTATAGGTCCGTTTTGGCGCGAAAATTTAAACTGTTAATTTAAAACCGCATTTTTTCTAATAAATTACGGTGTTTTAATTTTTTAATACATTTGTGGCCTATTCTACATTGAATTCTTTAAAATGAAAACAAAAATATAAATATTGCATGTTCCCTATTCTCTTTTAGTTATGTTTGTACTAGCAAGGTAATAATGATGTAGTTAGGTATAAGTAGGAAAATAGTACCTAGCTAATCTTAAAGAAGTTATTATTACATGGAATGTACCTACTATTTCCTATACCAAATCTATTTTGATACCGACTGAAACTACTTAGCTAATAAGGTACTATTATTATTTAGAAACAAACAGAAGAACAGTTGTACCTACAAGCCTCACCTCAAAACTTGCTAAAATTATGATGTACCTACTATAGAAAACAATAAAACGTTACCTACTATTAACAGTTTAGTTTAGTAAATAAATATCGGAAACATTTACAGAGTTACAGTTACCGCACCGCACCG
Source organism: Coleophora flavipennella (assembly GCA_947284805.1). Taxonomy (NCBI): domain Eukaryota; kingdom Metazoa; phylum Arthropoda; class Insecta; order Lepidoptera; family Coleophoridae; genus Coleophora; species Coleophora flavipennella. Next base: position 8,606,587 of record OX369299.1, read on the forward strand.
CAATAGGCAGTACAGAAGAGGGTAATGGGTGAGAACCAGTTTGTGCCGAAGGGCGCAAAACAGTTGTTAGGATGGTTTAAAATATACATTTAAGGGGTAAAGCGCGCGGGGGGAAAGGTATACGTCGCCGCGTGCAGCGCCCCAGTGACGTGCGGCGGAGTTGCGAATTAAAATTTCACATTCGGAACAAAATTACGTCCGAACAAAAACTTCTTAAATAATAGCCTAGATGGCAGAACTGTCGCTGAAGTAAAAATAACGGCGATTGCAATCTGGCGTCCGTATACGGACGCAATAGCGCGGTGGACGCAGGATTAAATGAGAATTTGGCAATGGGAGGACGCAAGAGTGTTTGTGGTATATATATATATATATATATATATATATATATATATATATATATATATATATATATATATATATACCTTTACGCCCCACTAACACCTAACGTTTGCTACTGCGACGCGTCTTGCGACCAACTTCAGAGCCGTAACAAAGTTTGGCGCGACCTATACCATCAGGTGAGACGATGCAAAGTTCTTAGCAATAGTGGATTAATGCATTTGTTTCCAGTGGTCCTACCGCTCGGCACTACCTACTGGTAGTGTACTACTGTGCCAAAGGTATTTTTTCTCTCCCGTGACACTAATGGTACCGCGATCTTTATTTCGTAACTATCACAGCCCCCGCCTAGGGAGGAGGTGAACTAGCTACGCGAGGCTTTTTTTTTATTCACAATTGGTAAGCCCTTGGCATCAGCTCACCTGATGGTAAGTGACGATGATGCCGAAGATAGAAGCGGGCTTACCAAGATTCCCTAACGCAATGGAGAACAGGCTATCTTATCTTCAAGCCAGATCCTAAACCAGGGTACCGGTAGGTGTCACGGGAGAGAAAAATTACTTTCGGGGTGGGACCACGGGAAAAAACTGATTAATTAATAAAGAGGTAAAGTTCGTTTGCTGAATTCACCGCAGCTTTTGCGGCTCGCGACAAACACTCTGTCAAAGAGGCCGCCCTGAGCTCAATCGCGACGCCGGCAACGTCAGCGGTGGCACGGCGGGTGGGCGGCGCGATTGAACTCAGCGCGTCCCTTTGTCAGCATTCATCAAGATGCAGTTAAGGCTTCAAGATGAATCAATACGAACAGGTTGAAACGTGTCAAAATAATATCGAACGTAAGTCTTTTCATTTTAAGTTCAAATCAATGCTCAACGCGGCTGTTACGTTGAAACCGAACCAAAGATTTAAAAAAATTACCGAACGCACCCAATTCTCGGTTTTTACATGTTTTTATAACTTCTCTTCACTTTCAAAAATGTTTTCAATTAAAATGAAAGGTGCTAAAGTCACCGATTTTCGTGTGTTGGTTTAATTCAACATTAACTACATGTTAATTTTGAATTAAATTGTATCTGTTTTCGAGAAGTTTTGCAATTAATGCCAAAAACAGGGTCTACAGTATATTTATTTACATCAAAAGTGGTAATATTTTTAAAATTGTATTCAATTAAATCGATTTTTTATTTCTTTAGTTTTTTTTCATAGTGATAGCTTTACAGTCTTTCAATAATTTGAATGGAATATTGTCATTTGACCCATCTTAAGGCCTTAAATTGGCGTAGGAACTTTATGAATGGCATTTTATACTAGTAATTGAACTACGGGTCTTCAGTAGAGACCCTTGTCCAACTGGTTGAAGAGGTCAGTTAGACCTGAACCCCAAAGGAAAAAACAGCAGACTTGAGACAAAATCAGAAATTAAAAATAAATAAAAAATAAGTGTATTTGAAACAAACATTACTTATAGCAGTAACAACATCAGTTTGTAAGTGTGGTCAAGGCAGCTACGACATCTCCTCGGTGCTCCCGAAGTGTCCTCTCAGCTAATGTTCGTGATATTTCCATTTCTTTCACCTGTAAAGTAGAAAAATAAACTATTTTTAATACTTATTGTTCACATACTGACTAAGTCCCAAGCTCACACATTGTTACAGAGAGAGTTAGGGATTCCAAGTTCCGAAATACTTAATTTAGATAGGTGTTTTATACACACACTTTTTAATAGTCAAAAATAATAATTTTGAGTCGCTGCACACTGGTTCCATTTCAGAAAATCATAAACATTGGTTCTGAAGTTCAAATATTCGCCTGATATTTTTTAATAGCTTCCTCATTAAATTGCAAACTCTTTTTATTTATGACGATTTTATAAAACTACAGCGATTTTCTTTGTTGAGTAAATAAATAAATATATTAAATTATAATAATATTATTACTATTAATAATTATTATATTTAATTATATTATAGTGATATACTTCTTTTTTGTAAGGAGGAAAATACATTTTTAACCGTAACTTTTTCCACGGGTATTTCGATAGAACACATTATACGGGATATGATTCTACATTAATCGTTCTATGACACCTACTTTCTATCTTTGCGATATTTGGAACACCAGGCGTTTGAAATTACCATATATGGATCAGCGGGTATATCTCCGTGGGCACATAGGTAGTACCAATACAAAACTACTGCTTATATAATAAATAATTGTACAGCCACGCTGTGCATACTTTCTCACATAGCCTTCACCGTCTATAGTCTATTCACGGAAACGAACTAGTACCGACGAAATAAGCTGTTCTATCATAGGTTAGAGTAAGGACGCTAGGCCCGTGTTCACACTACACTACTTTTTAGTCTGTTCATGGACTCTGTGCTAGTTTAATAACGTAACAGTCCAGCTAGCAGAAGTTCTGCGTTATTTAGGAATTAGGAAGGGTGTGACATGTGATCGTGGTGGTAAAGAGAAATAGAATCTCGCACACGCATTTTGAACTCGCTGTAGAAGTTTCATAGTTTTATAAAAAAGGCAAAAACCATAAGCTGTTATACAATAATTAATTTTAGAGAGTATTAATGCTTTACACAACTTTACGCGTAAGTTAATGTTTAAAAAAAATCGAATGGGATACAAAATCTTCAATCTATAAAAAAAGTTACGTACTAACTGTAGCAACTTCGGTTTCAAATTATAATGTACTATTCATAATAATGCCTAAATATCGAACATCAGGGACTAATTCCACATGAACACCACATAGACGAACGTCAGGGTTCTTTGTAGTGTAAGCTGTTATACAATAATTAATTTTAGAGAGTATTAATGCTTTACACAACTTTACGCGTAAGTTAATGTTTTAAAAAAATCGAATGGGATACAAAATCTTCAATCTATAAAAACAGTTACGTACTAACTGTAGCAACTTGGGTTTCAAATTATAATGTACTATTCATAATAATGCCTAAATATCGAACCTCAGGGACTAATTCCACATGAACACCACATAGACGAACGTCAGGGTTCTTTCTTTGTAGTGATATATAACTACTTGCTTCTTCGAGCCAAGTATCATATTTGGATTTCAAAGCATTACGGCGGTGATTATACAGATTTTCGTTATTTTTAAGGTCAATTACTTTGAAACGATAGAAAACCCAAGGTTGAAAAAAATACCTTTGTTGATGATGTTCCTTAAAGTCAAAAGTTATTAGAAACACGTTTGAGCAGTTTTGGCTCGATAGAAAAAAGAAAAAAAAAGGTCTACACCGTTACTTTCAACTCTAGTTATAACTAATATTTTGAAGTATACATTTTTAAAAATACACAACAATATCTGTTTTGATAATAAAAAGTGAGTAATGTTATTATTTTTTATACTTTTATTGTAGTTTATTATTGAAACGAAAAACCATTGAAAAAGTGTGGTTATTCTCTTTAGTCTTTACTCGTACAAAGTAAAGGAAAAGAGAGAGACAACTGTTCCAATCAATACCTCGCCTTAAGTACAAGTAAATTGTTCGAAGACCACGAAGATATACCATCCAAATCTTCATTTATATTTTGTACAGCGAGAGAGGTATCCTTATGTGGGAAAGATAGATAAATAGGTAAATCATCTGCGTATATGCGATACTTACAATTTTGCGGGACAAGTCATAGGTGTACAGGATAAAAAGAAGAGGGCGTAGTATTAATCCCTGCAGAACGCCTCTATCAACAGAAAGCTGGCTAGACTTGTTTGTTCTACTACTGGGTTCTGAGACTGCAACAAGCTGAGATCCCTTAGAAAGATAACTATTGCACCACTAAATGTTAGATCTAATAAAGTTGTAATAATTTTGTTTGGAGAGCAAGAGCTAAATACTAATAGAGTCGAATGCACAAGAGTAATCAATCAATAAGAACGAGAATAGTTCCTAATCCTGCATCTTGACCTGTAAGGATCTCATCAATTACGTCATGAAGCGCAGTGTTGGTACTGCGGCTCTTTCTGAAACCAGATTGCAATTCTGGAAGACAGTGGTTTACCTTAAGATACTTCATCACCTGATTGTAGACTACCTTCTCCATAATTTTGTGAGAAAGTATGCACAGCGTGGCTGTACAATTATTTATTATATAAGCAATAGTTTTGTATTGGTACTACCTATGTGCCCACGGAGATATACCCGCTGATCCATATACGTATTATTCTGAAAGTTTCAGTATGAGAGTTTCCAATGGTAATTTCAAACGCGTGGTGTTCCAAATATCGCAAAGACAAAGTAGGTGTCATAGAACGAAAAGTGTGGAATCATATCCCCTATTATGTGTAAAGTATCATATCTTAACGAAATACCCGTGGCAAAATTTACGGCTAAAAATGTTTTTTCCTCCATACAAAAACAAATTTCAACAAAGAAACTCGAGGTATTTTTTTATCGTCATCAACAAAAAGTGTTTGCAATTCAATAAGGATGGTTTTAAAAAAAACTCAGGCGATTATTCGAACTTCGGACCCAATGTTCATGATCTTCTGAAATGGAACCAGTGTGCGGCGCCAAGCAAATGAAATGTTCGGCAATTTCAGGGACGCGTCGCGTCGCAAACACCGCGCATTTCGCTGCCATCATTTCATTTTTCGTAATAATAATTTTGCGACTCAAAATTATTCAGGTATAAACATTAGTGAAGGAGCGTTACACTAAAAAGGTTCTTTGTATATCCAGCTTTTCAGTTCTTCTTTTTTCAATTGTTAGTTAAAAAGTATTTTTTGAAGTCAGTTGAAAAAGACTACATTTTTCATTTTGCGTTATAATTTAAAATGCACCTGAAAAAATAAATGTGGAAGTGCAGTTAAAGAACTTTCTCTTCTACTGAAGAATATTTGGTGTTTGGTAGGCATAAGATAATAAATTACTACAATCGAGTCACACTTGGCAGATTTTTAGGGTCCCTTACACACAAAGGGCGACCAACGGGACCCTATTACAAAGCCCCGCTGTCTGTCTGTCTGTCAGCAATCTGTATTTCATGAATCGTAATAGTTAAGACACTTTAAATTTTCAGAGTGTATTTATAAAGCCGCTGCAAACTGCAACGTACCCTAGAGCTTTGGAGGCATGCCCTGGAGTCTAACGGTTTAAGGATTAGTAGAACCAAAACAGAGTACCTGCCATGCCACTATAGCCTCGCAGATCAGAAAACACCCATAATCAGCATAGATGGATACCCATTACCAAAAGTAAGCCAATTTAAGTATTTAGGTTCGGTCCTGACCGCAGACGCAAATGTGGACGTGGACGTGACGCACAGGGTAAATGTGGCTTGGCAGAGGTGGAGAGCGCTCACGGGTGTGCTATGCGACAGTCGTATGCCGATAAAAACCAAAGGCAAGGTCTACAAAACAGCAGTGAGAGCTGCTATGGTGTACGGTGCTGAATGCTGGGCAATCAAAAAGGTGCATGAACAAAAACTCCATAAACAAAAACTCCATACCAATGAGATGAATGTGCTGAGGTGGGCAGCCGGTGTAACGAGACTCGATAAAGTGCGTAACGAACACATCAGAGGAAGTTACAAGGTCGCCCCATCACCGACAAGATTAAAGAATCCCGCATGAAATGGTATGGGCATATCAAGAGACGCGACGAAGACCATGTCGTGAAGAAAGCCCTCACACTACCAGACAACAAGAGAGGTAGAGGTCGCCCACTTGCTACGTGGTGGTCCACCATATCAAGGGATTTGGAACAAGCCCAGCTGAACGAAAAGACAACCCAGGATCGACAGATCTAACGCATGAAAACGAGGAGGGCCGACCCCAAATAATGGGAAGAGGCATAGAAAGAAGAAGATTTATAAAGCCGCTACTACAAAAAATTAGAGAAAGTGCGTAACGAAAAAACCTGTTTTCAGGGATTTTTAAGGTTTTCTTGATTTAGCTCTAATGTAAAAATGGTAATGCATACAAGCGTGAAACTTGGTGTGATTACAGTACTAATACTGAAGTAAAACAACAGATAATAAAAATCGGCCAAGTGTGAAACGTACTCGCGCTGAGGAGTCCCAACTGAATGTTTTTTGTTTTTTTTGTACCCAAAGGGTAAAAATGGGAACCTATTACTAAGATTTCGCTGTCCGTCCGTTTGTCTGTCTGTCACCAGCCTGTATTTCTTGAACCGTGATAGTTAAGACAGTTGAAATTTTCACAGATGATGTATTTCTGTTGCCGCTATAACAACAAATACTAAAAATTAGAAAAAGTGAGTCTCCATACAAAAAACGTTTTTTGTTTTATATGTGAAGAAACTGGCGCCATCTAGTATTATAGTACGGAACTGAGGAAACTAGCGCCATCTAGTATAATGGTATGCAAGCCTAGTGTGCGGTTCTGACTTGCACTTGGATGGTTTATTTTAGGTATTTTTGATTTAACACTAATGTAAAAACGGTAATGCATACAAACGTCAAACTTGGTAAGATTACAGTACTGATACTGAAGCAAAACAAAAAATAAGAAAAATTGGTCAAGTGTGAGTCGTACTCGCGCTAAGGAGTACAAACTGAATGAAAAAGAAGCATATTTATTATTTATGTTGCTTGCATGGATGTCTTTTATTTGTAATGTGAACAGGTATCATTATCATAGTTGTTCGAAAAGATGCGGTGGCATGGAAACCTCGAAGTGCTAGTCTGATGGCCAGTTTTTTCTATAACTAGAATAATTTTCGTTTGCTTATTTTAAAAATATCTAGTATCATCTTTTTTTTCAACATTTTAAGCCCCATAGCACAGATGAGATACTAGTTACTTCGTAACCCATAGTTAGAAAATTAGAGTACGGGGAACGAAAACATCACTTTGGAGCTCAATATTTTGTAAAAAAAGTGTTCAAAAGAAACCTTTAATTCATTTTATGAGACCTATTCAACAATTCACCACATGAAGGGATACACTCAATGAAAAATTTCAACCTTTTTCTGCCATGCATCCCTAAATATATATTTTTTCGACATAACTTCATTTTTCATTTTGGGTTCATAATTTTAGATTTATTTTCGTTGGAACCCAGTTTTAGATCACATTTTTAAGGTATTGAAGATGGATCCCATTTGCTATTTCCATTGAATCCCATGTTATAACAACATGTGTACTTTTAAGAAGAAAAGTGATTTAACCTTATCAAACATTTAAAAACCGGCCAAAAAGAGCTTTTTCATGGCCAAACTTTGATGTATTATAGTGAAAACACTACCACTTGAAATCTTCACTATCTCGCGCAATTTTTTTTTTTAATTAAAAATTTGATTTTGATTTTTGATTTTTATTCTTTTCCCTTTAAAAAACAATGTTTTATCAACATGCGAAACTCGTTTTTTTCCATTGTTTACGAAATTACAAAAGTAGCACATACTCATATATGTCTGTAATTCAATATTTTAATGTACGATTTAAAAAAAATACACATATCATTTGATGGCGAGTACTTTCTAAAAATTAAAATTTTCAATATATTATGCGCGAGTTAGTGAGTCTCGGGACTTATTGAACAATCTAGTATATTGATATTATACGGAATACTGATTCCTTTGCATTTTTCTTTACGGTAGTTAATGCATCTCCATTAGAAGTACCATTTTTATTATCTCGTTTCTTTGAGTATTGATTGAGCTTCATATAAAAGAACTGCAACACCTTTTCTATCTATAAAATTCAAATCTATTGATGAAGAAGTAGATGGGTGTTGATCACTCATAGACATAGTTCTTGGTGATTCAATTAAGTTTTACACAAAATAACAGCAGTCACTGCAAACTATAACAATTTTATGCACTTAATGCAATAATTAGTGCGTGTAAACCGATAGAAGGAGGACTGCAATATTATAAGTGGTCAGTCAATATAAACATACCCTCATTTTATTATAAACAATTTTGATGTTAATAGTACCCGCATTTAATTTTTTTTAAGCATTTGGGAAATTGGGATCCAACAGAAATAGTTTTTGGGATTCAACAATAATAAAACGTAATTCTCTTGAATTTCTAAAATGTGGGATCCAATGAAAATAAATCTAATTTTACATCTATGCACTAAGTTTCATTACTGTAGGTCTAATAGTGGCAGAGAAAAATGACTGTGACATATGGATGGACAGTAGGAGACGGAATTATAAGGAAACCATTGCAGTTTTGGCTCCGGAAACTTAAAAATGAAGTCTCCAATGAAAATTTCTACCGTTTTTCATATTTTTCAGGCCAAAGCAAGCAATAAAAAAATCTATAAATGCAGTTTTTCTCATCTCTAAAATCGATAAAATGGTTCCACATTTTTCCATCTTACAGTTTCAACCCATCTTGATAACAGGATGGTACCTGTTTATGTAGTTTATTGCCAGTTAATAATCAATAATTTACTAATTAATATTTAATAATGTACTCACAATTAACTCTATGTCATCCTTTTTCACAGTAACTTTTGAAAGTTCAATTTCTTTTTCCAGACGTTCTGCAGCTTCTTTATTTCTTCTGTCTCCTATTAAAGATAGAGCCTGAAATGATAAAATTGCTGTAAGAATTTATAAAAACTGAATCTATTCTAGGCTGCCTTACCTTTGCACCAGAGATGTGCGAGGCAGAATTTATAAAAACTGAATCTATTCTAGGCTGCCTTACCTTTGCACCAGAGATGTGCGAGGCAGCTAAGTAGTAAACGAAGTCAACACTAAGCTGCAAAATATGTGTCCATTTCCTTCCACCAAAGCTAAGGGGTCTAGAGGAAGGGAAGAGGTTCTATGAAACGCGCAACGTTAGCTAAGAAATCCATCACATATTCTTAGATCACATCTTTAGGTCGCATCCAGCGCTTCAACAACTATGGAAAATTCCTTAAAGCCTTTTTCACCAGAGCTATGAAAATTAAATGATCCTATTAATGAATAACACTTCCCTCGCTACGCAGCTTAGCACATCAGTGGTGGAAACGCAGCTCAGATCATGAATCGAGATGACACCTGACCTAACATCTTTTCGAAAGATGTTACATTGTCTATATTCTAAAGCAGCAATGCAAAATTATTTCATGGATCTACGAGCGGAAAAAAATATCTACAAAGAAACGTATTGTTCAAATGGGCTGATGGCTGATCGAATGTGTGGATCTCATCTATTTAACCTATAAAGTAAATATCGTTCACATACTCAACACACAACAACTGCACTTACGCCAGATATATCTTGAGAAGAGATTTCCTTTTCCTCTGCATAGTCCGTAACCTTTTCTAAATCTGCAACACCACTATCATGTTTGGCAGTTTTTTTCTGAGTTTTATCGTGTTGAATGTCATCAGTATCACCGTTAATTTCGTCGTCCGCCATTGTTTCCTAACGTCCAAACCAAAAATTAAGTGAAATATTTTCAATAGGTATGTTTACTGGTACCTAGTAATGAAACGAGTTTTCTTTTTGAGTTTTTACGTGGTTTTTACCTTCGACCAAATGTTATTTTATTTGACGAACAGGGAATGAAAGAAAATATGATTTTTTCGGCCTTGTAAGGGCAGGCTAAGGCTCCATGGCCATACCGACTTGTGCTCAGTCTTTTGTGACTGGTGTACCTAATAGTTAAGTGTTTATCAACAAATCTGCCGCCTTACCAGTTTCAAAACTTTGTTGCTTGCAGATGGCATGTGGCAATCTCAGCTAGCCCCACCTTTTATTTTGTTTACCAATAAGACACGAAAACCTTGCCTTACCTTGCCTTAGGTCGAGGGCATAAACTCGGCCTTTAACCCGGCCCCTGGGGGAGTAGAGCCACCTTCTCAACTCCTCACTTGGGTAAGTCCTGCTTGACGCGTCCACGTCGCGGGGGTGGGCACCACTCATGTTAGTAGGCCAGTATGTGTCGGTGGCGAAGTTCAGCAGGGACCCAGTACTGCGGGGTATAGCGCGGTGCCCGAGCCCAGGGTTACGGGTGAAGACACCTCGGTCGGGCCACTCGGACATATTCTGACAACGGGCCGGCGGAAAGCAGCGGCACCAGGCAGGATGCTGCGTAGGAGATGGCAGCGGACGAGCGATAGCCAACGGTGGCATCCCAAGCCCTTGTTAGCAAGAGGGGTTACTGTCTTGGCGTCAGGTGGCAACCGGCCGTAAAAACCCCAAGCCAAATAAACTACTCCTCATTATGAAAAATAAAGCCAATACAGTGAGTCAGAATACTAGGGCGTCCCCCGGAAGCGACGATAGATGCAAGGGCGATAGAAATACTAGGGCGTGCCCCCAAAGCGACAACCAAGTTGTGGGTCCACATCGAAACAATCCAAAAATGCGTATAGCAACCTGGAATGTGGGCACCATGACTGGACGTAGCGCAAAACTGAGCGAAGTACTACTCAGACGCAGGGTCAATGTATGCTGCATACAGGAGACCAAATGGAAGGGGTCAAAGGCTCGCAATATCGGAAATGGATACAAATTTATTTACTACGGCACGAACGCAAAACAGAACGGTGTGGGCATCGCAATCGACAGTGACATGCAGGAGCGCACTGTAGAAGTCAAACGAGTTAGCGATCGTATCATCGCTATTAAGTTCGCACTAGACGACCAACCGTGCATGAATGTAATATCAGCCTATGCACCACAAATGGGATGCTACGACACCAAGAAACAGACCTTCTGGGATAATCTAAACGACCTAATGCAGTCCTACCCACTTGATGAAACTAAATACATCGCGGGAGACTTCAACGGCCATGTTGGAACTGCATCACCTAACCATGAAAGAATACATGGGGGACAAGGCTATGGAAGTCAGAACACACCAGGTGTGAATATCCTAGATTTCGCGACCACACACGACATGGCTATAATTAATACATTCTTTACGAAGCCAGACAAACATAAGATCACATACAGGAGCGGCGGCTCGAACACAAAAATAGATTACATTCTAGCGAACCGCACTAAGCTCCGAACTTTTAAAGACTGCAAGGTAATACCTGGAGAACCTCTTACAACACAACACCGAATACTGGTTGCAGACTTCAGAATGCCAAAACCCATCAAGTTACATAAAGAACAGATACCGAAGATCCGTTGGCACAAACTTTCCAACGGGGAGGGAGAATGTCTGATCGATAGAATAAAACTTTACCTGGATGAAGAAATAAGTGAAGTGCCTCAGACACGCGAACAGACAGCCAATGCAACGTGGAACAATTTCCACAAACGCTGCATGCAAAATGCATCAGATTTGTTAGGAGTATCGAAAGGCCCACTGAAAAACGCAAAAAGGACTAAATGGTGGAAAGCGGAAGTCAAGGCAAAGGTTGAGACAAAAAAGTCCTCTTTAAGACCTGGCAAGAAAGCGGGAACGATGAAGATCGCGAAAACTATCGATATGCAAAAAAAGCGGCCAAACGAGAAGTGGCCCGCGCTAGGGCGCAAGACGGCGACGATCTTTATAGCCGACTGGAAGAGGCCTCGGACGACAGGGAACTATTTAAAATCGCCAGGCAAAGGCACACCAACAGTTTGGATACATCAAAAATAAAGATGACCAGCTCCTGACCGCAAACAATGACATAAGCGAAAGATGGCGAGAATATTATTCCAAACTGCTCAACGAAACTTATCCGCACGAAAGACTAGCCCCTTAGATGCCACAGCGGGACCTATCCCAGATGTCCACCCTGATAAAGTGAAGCACGCTGTTGGAAAGATGGCGAACAACAAAGCAACAGGTCCAGATGAGATCCCTGCCGAATTATGGAAACGCCTTGGAGAAACTGGTATATTTTTCCTAACACAACTTTCAATCGAACTCTGCGCGATGGAATCCCTGAGGACTGGAGAAGAAGTTACCTGAGCCCATTCTTTAAAAATAAAGGTGACATCAGACTGTGCGAAAACTATCGTGCAATAAAACTCATATCACACACACTCAAAATATGGGAAAGGGTCATCAACAACCGACTCCTCAATCTGACAGTTGTGGCTTATGTAAGTAAGCTGAAACTAATGTGGCTTAGTAGCTGGCAGATCAACAACTGATGCTCTACACAGTCTTAGAGTTCTATTGGAAAAAAGGAAAGAAACGAAAAAAGACGTACACCTGGCATTCATAGACCTTGAAAAGGCATTCGACCAAGTACCACGAGACCTAATATGGCACTCACTGCGGGCGCAAAACGTAACAGAGTACTATATCAAAGTAGTTACGGACATGTACACAAACGTCACTACTAAGGTACGGAGCCCAGCAGGCACTAGCAAAGACTTCGAGGTAGCAGTAGGTGTACACCAAGGGTCGGCGCTGAGCCCGCTATTGTTCAATCTCGTAATGGATTACCTTACGGCAGGGATCCAGAGAAAACCGTCTTGGGACCTACTCTACGCAGACGACATTGTCCTCATAAGAGACAGCAGCTCAGAACTAGAAAACTCACTTGAGCAGTGGAGGATAGCTATATAAACTGCTGGACTGAAGATCAGCCGCACGAAAACAGAGTGCATGCAGTACTGCTACTCAACAACTAAACAACACCAAGCTGTCAATTTACAAGGTCACCAGCTAAAAGAAGTCGACCAATTCAAATACCTGGGTTCTGTGGTCACAAGCGATGGTACGATTGGCGCCGACGTAACCCACCGAGTTAACACAGGATGGATGAAGTGGCGAGAACTATCGAGTGTTCTATGCGACAGCAGAATGCCAGTACGCGTAAAAGGCAAGATATATAAAACAGCAGTCCGCCCTGCTCTTATATACGGAGCTGAGTGCTGGCCAGTGAAGAAAGTCCATACCACAAAATTACACACGACGGAGATGAAGATGCTGAGATGGGCAGGTGGCGTTACCTTACTAGACAAGGTACAAAATAAACATATCCGTGGAAGTTTTAAGATCAGGCCCATCGAGTAAAAACTCTCTGAGTCCCGTCTTAGATGGTATGGGCATGTATTGAGAAGACCCAAAGACCACATAACCAGACAAGTCATGGACATCGGTGTCGGCCCGAGAAAACGAGGCAGACCCCCTCAAACTTTGATGTCTGTAGTAAGCAACGACCTGAAGAAAGCCCAAATAGACAAATCGACGACTCAAAATCGACAAGTGTGGCGAAAGATGACGAGGAGAGCCGACCCCAAATAGAAATGGGATAAGGCTAGGCCAAGAGAGAGAATAAGACACGAAAACGTTTTAATTTTTATGACTTTTATAACGTTTTCAGGTTGTAACCACAGATAAGAAAAAAAAATCCGCTCCGATAGATTGCTTAAGGAGGCGTGGCACGCGTGTCAACGTCCTGCACAACGAGGCATGTTGCTGTCATTCGTAAATGATTGTACTGCGCAGTTTCATGGCAGGCTGACCTCCACGTGTTTTGGTTACAAAATTGCCGAGATGTGCAATAATAAGCAGGAAAAATGCAACTGGCAAAGTAAATTTAATAAATGGTGGATTTTCTTACCATGTTTAAGTGAAAAACTACTATGAAAAACAATAGTTCTTCATTCAAGTTTTTCACTTACACATGGTAAGAAAATCCTCCATTTATTCTACAATTCTGCTTTTTAACCCCCGACAAAAAGAGGGGTGTTATAAGTTTGACGCCAATGTCTGTGTGTGCCTGTGGCATCGTAGCTCTCGAACGGATGGACCGATTCGAGGCGGGTTTTTTACGTGAAAGAAAGTTTCCCTGTGGTGGTACTTAGCTATATTTGGTAAAAATCGATTTAGCAGTTTGAAGATCATCAGCTCTTTTCTAGGTTATAAAGGGTTGTGGGCAACTTATACCGGTTTGATCGATTTGAAATTTGATGTGCTGTTACTTTAATATTGCAAAAACATAGTAAACTAGACCTGGTGATACAGCATCTTCTGGAATCTGCAGGATACTCAACTTCTCACCAACTTACAGCAGAGGTATAGGCAGAGGTAAAAAAAAAGATAATATTGTCCGCCCTTTTTCTAGCTCATTATGGGGTCTCAGAAACTTCCACTTCCACAATTTCGTGTTTCATTCCTGAAAGTATTTGTGTGAATGTGGAAATAGCTTTTCGATTGTAGCGTGCCTACAAGTTATATGTAAAGTTTAAAAAGCATGAAATAAAAATTAAATTAAAAAAAAACTCCCGACAAAAACCTTTAAAAAGTAAAAAATAAAATAATATATTGTATTGGCCCTTTAAGTTTAATATAAGTAGTAATACTTTGATCCAAGAGTCGTCGCGTATGGGGACCGCTAAGTTAATTAAAAAACTTAAAAACCGACTTCAAAATGAATTTCACTCAAAAGTATGAAATAATATTGTTATACTTAAATACACGTCATCAACCAGCAATAACGAAATCAAAGGTGGGTAGGAATGAAATTAAGGGCATAAATTTATTTTTGAGGTCGGTTCCAGCACACAGCTACTCACATTTTACTTATGGAATTGCTGACACCGACCTAACAAAAAAATGTCGGGTCCCTAATTTAATTCGTACCCACCTTTGATTTCGTTACTGTTTGTTAATGTCGTGTATCAAGTGTAATAATATTATTTCATACTTTTGAATGAATTTCATTTTGAAGTCGGTTTTTAGTTTTTTTAAACTTTAATTTTTATTTTCTTTATTTTTAGTGACATTGCTATCTAACTAACAACGTTAAACCCAATGGGGGCTCAACTGTACAATAGGGTACATCGATTTGGAAGTCCGCGATTTTTTGGTAAGAGATAGGCTCAACCTCGGCTCAGTCGCGCTAGTGTCGTCACTATGAATAGTAGTGTTCTGTGCTGGAGTCAATATTACTGGTAATAAAATGATTAATGAAGAAAAAATCTTCTGATTCCAAATTTTACTTATTTTATAAATGTGAAAGTTTGTATGTATGGGTGTTTGTCATTCTTTCACGGCTGAACCGCTTAACGGATCTGAATGAAATTTGGTAGGTAGACAGATCAAGAACTGGATTAATGTAGTCAGTCTCTGGTTCTCACAACACAGGGAATCCTACTTTGGGGCCAGATGACCATGTGTGATTTGTCCCAGAATATTTATTATTAATGTATGGATGTTTGTTATTATTTCACGACTCAACCGCTTAACGGATCTGGATGAAATTTGGTAGGTAGACAGGTCAAGAACTGGATTAACACACAGGCTACTATTTTCCACGACCTTTCTTCGCATGCGGCTCGCGCTCTGCGCACCCTTGTCAGTAATAGACACTATGTTCACGCGTGCGAAGCAGCTGGCAAAAATATAGTTATACATAATATTTAATATTCTTAGGCGCGATTTCATTTCTTAATAAAAGCCACATAAAAACTCATTATAGTTTTTTGTACCATAGTTATGGCGGACCTGTACGTGTGACCTGGACGAGTATGTGTACATGCTGTGGCATCCAGTCTCATATTGAAATTGTGAGCGCTGCTGAATCTTGAGTAAAGTACGGCTAACGACGACTTAAGCAGATTGAGCCAGGAAATTGTTTTTAGGGCTGATCGTGAGGAGGCTATTTAATAAGAGGTCATCTTTGTTTGTGTAACTGTACTTAGGGTCGCCACATTTAAAAAAATTAAAAATGGGGTTGTAAGGATTAAAAATTACAATACCTGAAAGTTGGTAGCTTTGGACTGATAATCATCTTTGACTACATCATCGAAGACTACCTATTCATGCATCTGGCTTGGTGTGGCGTGTGGCGCTGACTAAATTCGAAAAAATGTTAGAAGATATTGTGATGTTTTTTTTACCTATTTCTTTTCACTCTCAAAATAATGAAAACAAACGTCATTTACATTGAATTCCGCATATTTTTTGTTGAAAAATCCATGATAAAGGCTGATTTACAAGTGAAAGATGACTTATTATTACTTGCGATTCCCTTTTGAAACTGCATTGAGGGGCAGCAGTGTTAGTACTGCAGATCTTTTTTTTTATTTACAGAAACAATTATCCTATATTAACTAATTTGATGCCAGGTACAATTTTAGCCTACATTTTATCTCAGGCTGAAATATGTTTTTTTACCATGGGACAATATGTCCCATCAGTCTTGAGATTGATGAAATTTCAAAAGTATGTGCATACCGGGTTTTAGGGTAAATACCGTTATTACAAAAACTATGTTTATATTTGGAAAATATTTAATGTTTTAAAAAAATACAGATAACTTTCTAGGTTTTTTTAAAGCAGGTTTAGTACCCAACTACACGAAAGTTCAAAAATACGCTACGGGGTCAAAAACCGCCCGCCCGCCCGAAATCGGGTAGATTGTGGACACGCATTGGTTACATAACAAAACCTGTGACTTTGAGGGTAGCCCTAAATTTCCCTGAGATCCCGTCATCAAGACTTTGTGACGACGGGACCCCTTCGGGAGTATACTCTTTCGAATAAGAAAAGAATTTTAAAAAAATGTGTGTGTTAGCTCCGACGCACGACTGGAGTTTACTCGCGCTTGAAAAAAAAACTATAACTCACTTCATTTCTACTATTGAACACGACCTTTTTGTATCGAAACTTTTTCGTAGCGCTGTCATTCATCGATAGACTTTACTCCTTACATTTTTCTCATACCGGGCCCCTTATATATGCAAATTGATTCTTAAGGAGTAAACTCCAAAAATCCGTTAATAATCGTCGGAGATATCGAGTAACAACATTACAAAAAAAAAACAACATACAGTCGTTGAAGTCAGTAGAAGACGGTTAAAAACTTACCGAGAAAAGCAAGAAAATCTTTCTTATAAAGTTACGGCCTATAGACTAAGAGGTTTTGGACATGACATGAAAATATAGACTAGACAGCTCTGGCCTTTACATGTTAGATGACATCAGGGTTGGCAATTATCAAGACAATTATTTTTATAAAAGTATTTTTAATTGTTATAGGTAGGTGAAAAAAAAGCGTCGGTGGCTCAACCGGTAACGACTCGGTACATCTAACCAGAGGTACCGGGTTCAAATCTGGACGGCCAATGTACCAATGAGTTTTTCAAAAACTTACGTACATATACTTACCGATTGCTTTAACGGTGAAGGAAAACATCGTGAGGAAACCTGCACACGCCTGCGAAGAAACTCGAAGGTTGTGTGTGAAGTCGACCAACCCGCACTGGGCCCGCGTGGTCGACTAAGGCCTAATCGCCCTGATTCAGGGTAGGCTCGAGCCCCTCGGTGGGGACGTATATGAGCTGATATAATAATAAAAAAAAAAAGGTACGTGATAACTTTATTCCAAAAAGAAAAACCACTTCATTTTAACAAATCGCCTTTAAAATATTAGCCGCGTTGGATACACGGTTGCGGGACTAACGGGACATTATGTCCAATTGTTAGTATTTTCAACTGATAAACGTATATATTTGTAATACTTTAGGATAATCTACTAATATTATAAATGTGTTTGTATTTGTTACCTTTTCACGCTTTAACGACTTGACCAATCTTAATGAAATTCGGCATGCAGGTAGCCTATGTTACGAGAAATGACATAGGCTACTTTTTATCCCGTGAAAATAGCATAGCCCGATACAGCTCCTAAGAGAACTAAAAAAAATACTCTTTTTTGGTAAATTTGTTTAACATCGCAACGGAACAATAGATTGCGTGATTTTTTGCACAGAGAAGGTTGAGGGGGTGGGAAATGACATGATTTACTAATAAGCGTATCCTGTCATAGTTTCCGAGGGATATGGAGAAAATTCCATGTCCACGCCCGCGAGCCGCTTGCGGCTTGCGCACCGCACACCCTCTAAGACAGTCATAAAAACGATGTCCACGCGGGCAAAGCCGCGGGTAAAAGCTAGTCGGAAATAATTTAGACTACGAGTATAGTTAAAACGTAATAAATATAAAACTTACCTAAAAACAATGCTACACAAACACCGTTAAAAATATTATTTTAAAGAAACAGTTTCACGTCCGTGCTTTGCTTTTGCCGTCCTAAAACTACCAATGACAAAATTTAAAGCGATGATTCTGCAAGTTATTAGTACAGCTTGTCCCAGTTAAAATCTCACTACGAAGCTTCAGTTTTGTGCAAACCTTCCGTGGGATGTAATATCCCAACAGATATATGGGAGATATCTACTAGCAGGTTCGAAAGGGGTAATCAATTTACTTGTGGTTTACTTAACTGGCAATTCCCCGTCCAAACGGTGATAAGAATTAGCCATAACTGCAAGTTAACTCGCTAACTACATTTCAGTATGCCAACATTCAGAACGATACATGGGCATTTTCACTTTCGGTTGCAAAGACAAAAATCTAGCTGTCCCATGACTTTGAACAACTGTTGTTGTAAAACTATTAAACCTGTGCACTAATTATCATATATTTCTGATAATTTGTATAATTTTCTAGCTGTACAGTAACAATTAATCGTTTCTGATCTTAAAATCAATTAATAAATGCAGTTTTTCGTGTTAAAGATTGGCTTTTTTTTTGTGTCCCAACCATATTTTTAAAGTTTCAGCGCGAGTTTCAAAATATTTTCGATTTTATAGGCTAAGTTGGTAGCATTTTTTTGGAGGATTATACGCTTAAAAATTCAATTCTGAACCTTAAACATCATAAAATAGGCTATAAAATAGAATAAATTACTTAAATACGTTGTCCCACGAAATAGCATGAAGTGGAATTCCTTAATAACGTCACGGGCTATTTTTGCAACTTCTTCTATGATTTCTACCAAAACATTGTTGTTTTATAATAATGGCAACATTTATATGGTCTAGTCAAGCCGCCATTATGTTCTAGCGCGTTCAGTGTCAAAAATATGTGGTGAAGAGTGCTTGTGTTTCGTCGGGGTCAAAATCTACATTCCACGCATTTACGCAGTTCTTCAAAGTAAGTAGTGCTTAATGCATGTAATACAATATTTTATTACGATGTTGCACTATACAGCATGCAAAACTGTGCAGGCTGACTGTCTATTTGCATGATTTATATATTTAAATCATTTTTCAAAATAATGTGGACTAGTTCGTCACATCCACAACGTCACGTCACTTATATGCGGATAACAAAAAGTGACGTATTGGAATTGTAAGGCATAGTTCACATACATGGATTTCGTATTAAATTAATAATTTGATTAATTATATGACACATAAATTATGTTCTGGACAGGGACATAAATATTGAGGGATTTCTTAGTGATCTCAATGTAAACAAACAGTATATTTATTCTTCATAATAGTATAGTGAAACATATCACTGGAATGTGTTACTTTTTGACATTGCTGACATGAGACTGTTTTAGAATCGAGTCTTATTGCCCGACTGCCTCAGAAGGAGGGTTATGTTTTTCGAGAGTATGTATGTATGTGTGTATGAATGTATGTATGTATGTATGTGTGTGTGTGTGTGTTTGTTTGTGTGTGTGTGTGTGTGTTTGTGTGTGTGTATGTATGTGTATATGTGTGTGTATGTATGTATGTGGACTATAAATTCTTTTTCACGGGCTACAGCCTAAAGGACTTGTTGGATCTTAACATGTGGGGTATCGTTAGATTCGTCTCAGCAGCGCAAATGACACTGGCTATACCAAAATTTCAAAAATCCAAAATAGCGGATTAAAAACGCAAAAAACACAACTTCGACATAAAAAAGGAGTCGGGTTTTTTTCTTTTTAATGAATTCAGCTTGTTTGATTTTCTTGTTTACGTATACATAATATATATTTTTGTTTTAGGACACTATGGCTCTCACGCTTGTTTAGTTACACATTAGTTTCCCACAAAGAAGCATTAAATTATTGATAATTTATTATGTTAGTCGTCATCTCATTATCATTATATATCATATTTTAAGACTGTTAGTGAGACTCCGATACCTATACATTTTGACCACTATGTAGAACGTGCCTTACCTTTCCACTAACGTAACATAAGATTCCATTAACGTCACTGTCCCAATATTTTAGGGAGTGAAAATTTAACGTGATTGCTTGAGTATTCCAGGTACTTTGAATGTTTCTATTCTATCTGGATTTGCTTTTAATTCTTTATATTTAAAAATTGTAATTGCTTGTGTAAAGTTTGCCGTATAAATAGCGTACAGAAAAACAAGAAGTGGTTTTAATCGAAAAGTGACGTTATGGAACAATTGCACGTAATATTTTCGTACTTAAAATGGTTTTCTTTCATTTGATTATTATTTTAAAATAATGTTTAAGTTTGCATTCTTTTATAATAAATTCTTTGCCTACTTTAAACTCGCCTTATCAATTTACAGCCTGAAACATTTCGTGACGTAACGGAGCAGTGGGTTTCATACTTTCCACAAAAAACAGTTTTGTTCAATACTTTAAAATATTTATGCCGACATATATATATATTATGAATCCTACATATATCTTCTACGTTACTATCTATATTTAAGACATAATAAACGATTTTTTATTTCGTCACTTCCATATACGTCACGCTGCAACCGAAAGTGAAAATGCCCACATAATTTATATGAAATTAGGTATAAAAAAAAGCGGTTGTCATAGCTCGAACTTTGTATCCAAGAATCCAAGCCTGTATTCAAACCAAAAAAAGTTAAATGTCGGCTGGTGAAGGTAGTAGGATTAGTAGATCTGTGGTAGCAGGTAACTGACATGACAAGCTGAAGCTGACAGGCAAGGCAAGGCAAATGATCTGATCTGTCAACTGACAAGCGTCCGTCTCGATAAAATTAAAAGGTACTTTAAAGTGGTATTTTTTTGTATTTCCTAGTTTTGTGCACGTGGAGTACTCTGGGATGGTGAAATGCTCACAGGAAACTGGTAAGTAAATACGTTTTTCAAGGGATGTCGCCACAAATGTGGCCAGTTTTTTTTTACTACTGTCCTTGAAGTTTGATTTTTTATCAATTCTTGTTGCTATGCTCACCGTTGGGAACTGAATTAGGGAACAATTAGTCTGCTTTATTTTTGCTATGAATATTTTCATTATACAACGTTAACTTGGTCAACATTGGTAGATGATTTCTTTCGATTTGGATCCTTCAACATCTGACATCACAAACACCTGATCTTGGTTTCATAATCACAATGGTATCAAATGTATTTTCTGAATCTTCTGATACTGTTTTTGATTATATTCTTAAACTAGTCAAACCAAACTTAATCCACGTTATACACACGGAGTTATCTAAATGTAAATAATCGATTCCACACTCCTATGTTTGAATGTCTAGCATTCTTTAGTTCTTTGCTCCTTGTATTGTTATTGGAGTTATTGCCTTAGAGTGGCTTTCAAAGACCATAATTAACTTCCAATATTATTTCTATTGACTTCCACATCATGTATATTTTAAGGTTGTTCAGACTCAGCCATCTCATTAATAGTAATACACATTATAAGTAGATAAATAGTAAATTGTAAACATTGGAATGTTTGAATCTCTAGCATTCTTTATTTTTGCTTGTAGTATTGTTGTTGGAGTAATTGCTAATTAATGGCTTTTACGGCAGAGATTTGTTACCTTAGATGGGTTAGACACTAACAAAAGTAACAAATAACATTTGAAAATTGAACCCATTTACACACACGATATAATAGGCAATTCCCTTCCGTTGGCAATTCCCTTCCGTTTTCAAATGGCATCTTATTATTTGCTTTACTTTTAGGATGTATGTTACCTATTTACCTCTTGTCAAATTTATCAATGACATTCAATGATTTTTATGTATAACTTTTCGTTTCATATTGTTTTCATGTTCTAATGACAAAATCTGGTTTATTTCAAGGAATAAATTTTGACGTTATTAACTAATGATTGTTTATTTCTTGATTTTTCACTAATGAAAGTATGTTATTATTATTTTATGACTATCAGAAAGAGTGAAATTAGCACCTATTTTGAATAAATACCTTGAATCTTGAATCCTTTATACTATATAGCATACCTCTGTTTCAAGGACCAACTTCCAACTTTTTTCTATTGGCTTCCACATCAATATAAAATTGAATCAGCTAACTTATTTATGAATTATTCTGAATAGCAGAGATGACATTATTAATTATTCCTTAAACCTCTTTTTTGTTGTCAAAAATCTAAGGTACTTTTGTTCAGTTAGTTAAAAAAATCATTTTAATAAACTTTTATCTACTCCACAAAATAATATTATAAAATATTTGTGTACCATTAAGATACAGGCTAAATCCAAGTAGTTAATATCACCAAGGAGATTCCATCAATTATTTTCTTCTAATGGAACACATTTGCGGGGTGCTCCATTTTTATAGCATACAAAAAAGTTTTTATTGCAATTTTTACCCATCAATCTTTTTTCCTTCGCCATTGTTTTTATCTGTCTGTGATAGTGCCTGCTTTAGTACATGTGCAGTAATGTGCTGGATTTTGGCACCATGATACATTTTTTTGTAGGTACTGAATTTCCTGGGACATTTTTTTTTACTCTTTTAACTTTGATCTTTTATTTAGTAGGTTCAATCCCAATCTATGAGTTTAGATAAAGTAGTGTATGTAACTGCACATAACTAGGTATTAAAACACTCCTATGATACTATTAAAAACCTTGTGTATTAATACTCCTCATTATGCAACAATTTCATAAATACTATTATTTAATAAATTGCTTGTAAATTAATTTTCAGTAAACCATTTTAAAGTTCAGATTGCAGATTTAAACATGATCTCTATTACTATAAATTAACGTGCTATAAAATAAAAAAAAAGTTTGAAGACTTCCACTGTTGAACAAAGGTTTCCCCCAATAATTTCTACAACAACCAGTCCTGATCTGACCGCATCCAAAGGCTTCCCATGACCTTCACACTGTGAATAAATCATTATATCAGCTCATAGAGGACAGGGGGACTATAGCATACCCTGAATTGGGGCGATCGGGCCTTAGTTGACCAGTGCGGGTTAGTCGACTTCACACACAAAACTTTCGAGTTTTTTTGCAGGCATGTGCAGGTTTCCTCACAATGTTTTCCTTCACCGTAAGAGCTTCCGATAAAAATACATATGAAATCAATATTACCTTTTGGACAGGAGGTAGTAGCCCTAGCTGTTACGCCACTGATGCCATAAATAATCAATGAGTTTGAGTAACTAAACATTGTTAATTAAAATTTGATATATACAATTCATTTCAATTATTTATTTTGCTTAACTTGATAATTTTTGTTATAAATGCATTCATTAAATCATCATATCAGCTCGTATATGTCCCTATTAATAAAATAATATTCAAAACTTGTATAAAATAAATTAAACAATCCTTGGGGGAGGCCTTTGTCCAGCAGTGGACGATTTCCGGCCGATATGATGATGATGAAATTAAACAATGTCCTCCTTGGCGTGCATCTTGCCTGTTAGATTAAATTGTATTTTATTTACCTTATTATTATTATTGGGTGGGACGCCTGCGGGGTACAGGCGGGTGTTCGTTCAAGTCACTAGGTGGACTCATTACACCCTATTCCCATGGTGGTACAATGGTTACTGTGACCCCGGTGGCTTCCCCCCCTCAAACCTTGAGCTCCTTCTACAATACTCCGCTATGTGACTGATTTCCAGGCCGCATAGTTCCTCTTCCCTGATCCCATCGGCGCCAAAAGTCTCCCACCTTAGCCTGCTGTAGAGTACGCACTCAGCTAAATAGTGCTGGCTGGCCTCCGGTTCTCCGCAATTGGGGCAGGAGGGGTCTATGGTCCTATCTATTAGGGACATATGTCTGTTTAGCCTAGAATGTCCTGTTACTATGCCCATGACCATTGCCAGGCTTTTCCGGCCTAGCGATAGTAATGTTCTGCTCCTCCTGCGATTCCTTCCCTTCAGGAACATTTTATTTACCTTACAAAGTGTTAAAAATGTCATAATACGACACTCTGAGCACTGGTCATTATTATACAGCCTTTTTTTATACATGGCCTTGAGTGTAATGACTAATGACCAACTTAGCTCACTATGTACTATTAAATGTCTAAGGCAAATCATGACCACTTTAAAATAAAGCAAACATTAACCTAATAAAAATCAACATTATCACAGTGTATCAAGCATTTGGCTTTATTATTATCAAAAACCATCCCCACCCACTCTCTTATCTCCCTCACCACTCTGACCCCCAACCCCTCACCTGCCCATGAATTTTTTAAGTACAAACAAGATTTTTTTAAAAATTTTATTGGGCATTTTCAAACTTGCATTAAACTCACCTCCGGAGCTAGGTACGATATTGAGCAATCAACTCCAAAAAGTTATTTTCGGAGTTAGCATTCACAAAATCGTTTCCCATACGAGTAACTAGTATCTCATCTGTGCCCATACAAACTTAAAATTACTACTTCTTAAAAATGGATGAGCTGATTCTAATGAAACTCACGAAGCTCTATTTTGTGGATAGACTAAATTTTCGAAAAAATAATGTTGCAAAATAATAGTGAATAAGATTTTCATAGTATTCTTAAAACTCGCTAATATTTTAAAAAAAAATATTTTGAAAATGTTATCTAGCTAAATATATCACTAAAAAACCAAAAATTGTTTGGAGACCATAGGTCTAAAGTTGCTATAAGTTGTTGAAATAAACGTTTTCGTTTTCTTTAATAGTTATGTGGAAACTAAACTTACTGGCCGATTTTCAAATGAAAAAGAAAAAAAAAACATTTAGACTTAAAAAAAACAAGTTGTGTGTTTCTGTCATTCATTAAATGCATAATTAAGTCAATTACAAACAACAAACAAGCAATCTCAAGTAAAGTAGCTGCTCTAAGGGGAATCAGTTTTGCACCAGTAGATCTTAGGATGGAGAATTCCCCCGAGATAACTGGTTCACAGTTACTTACATCACAAATAAAATAATGTTATATATGTCACACTTCTAAAATGAAATGAAATAGATGGGCATGTGCTAAATTCAAAGTACCAGCACAGCAACGAACTAAATTATGGTTCTCATCAGCAAACCAAGTTCTGAGATTGACATATTGTGAAAGGTAATGTGTAATGTCCGTAGATGCAGGCTTCTGCTGCATTTGCTTGCTTCTTAAATTTATATGTAATAAAATAACCGAGGGGGTAATTTAACGAGGGAGCGAAGTGAGCTAATGTTAATTCGAAGACAACTCAAGTATCGTTGATCTAAGCGTCGTGAAATTTGGTAGGCGAATTAGTGAGACAAAAAGAATTTTTAAGTTCGAACATGAGCCAAACCGTTCAGGGTGTTGCAGAGATATAGGGGGCTGTAAATGTTGATAACATAGTTTCTTTAACCACCACCAGATGGCGCTGGATGCTACATCGCTCGCGCAAACGTTATTGAGTGTACCTATATTTTTCATCTATTTTACATCACGAGTTTGCAGTTCGGGAAGTAACTATTTAGTAATCTGTGGTTCGGGGCGGACCACTATAACTAGTCTTTAAGCTTGAGCAAAATATCACAAAATTCGTTTATACGAACTGGGATCATGCTCGTATATATCAACCAAAAGACAACCACTGCTGGACAATGATTTCCTTAACGACTGGTCCTGCGTTGCCCGCCGCATCCAGCAGCTTCTCGCAACCTTCACCAGGCCCGTTGGTCCACCGGATGGGAGGCCTAGCTTCGCTATGCCTTCCGGTGCGCGGTCGCCACTCAAAAACTTATTCCCCCAACTGCCTCCTGTTCTACGAGTTATGTGCCGCGCCCACTGCCAAAGTGATTATGTGAGCTATGTTGATTACCGTTGTTCTCCTACGGGTTTCCTCGTTTCTGATTCGATCGCGTAGGGAAATTTTCAATTATGAACGTTATTTAATTACCTAGCCTTATCTCATAGTACATATGTTTTCCAGTAAAACATATTTTATATGAAATCTTTAAAATCTCAGTGTATAAAACAGATATTCTTTGATTTCAATTTGTAAATATCCTTAGTTATTTTGGAGAAAAAAATATTTCGCCTTTTTTATATAGAGAAGTTATTTGAAATTTAGTATTTTGCAAATAAAAAAGCTGAAAAAAAGATCCCTGGCACAGTGGCGTAGCGTAGGCTTTCGCCACCTGCGGCCGACCGGACATTCGCCGCCCCCCGCTATTTTAATTATCGGTCAAGAAAAAATAAAAGTTTAAAAAACTAAAAACCGACTTCAAAATGAAATTCACTCAAAATTATGAAATAATATTATTATACTTGGATACACGACATTAACCAACAATAACGAAATCAAAGGTGGGTACGAATTAAATTGTGGCCTAAATTTATTTTTGAGGTCGGTACCAGCATACAGCTACTTACGTATCAAATGTTTTAGATTCGATGGCATTGCTGACACAGTTTTTAGTTTTTTAAACTTTTATTTTTATTTTATTTATTTTTAGTGATATTTTTTTTATTGATTTTTTTTTATTCACAATTTGTAAATCCTTGACAACATCTCAACTGGTGGTAAGTGGCGTTGTTGCCGAAGATGGAAGCGGACCTACCAAGATTCCCCAACGCAATGGGGAACTGGCTATCTTATCTTCATGCCGGAACACACCAATGATATCAACATTGATATTTAGCGGCAAGACTTAGCCCCCGCTGCCCCCGCCACGCTACACCACTGCCCTGGCAAAATAATTTAAAAGCTATGTGTAGAAAACGTTCATACACACACCCCCTTTTTTCTCTACCACTTTTTAGGGTCCCGTGCCAGTTAACGGGACCCTCCCATACAAGCGAAAATTGTTTTTGACTGCACCTCCTCGTCTATAAAATGTACAGTTATAAAATGTTGTGGATGCATTTTAATATGCAGTGTGTACCGCGTGGGAGGCCTTCCTACGCTACGTTTTCCGGTGCGCGATCGCCACTCGAGAACTTTACTGCCCCAACGCCATCTGTTTAACAAGCTATGTGCCCTGCCCACTGCCATTTCAGTTTAGCGATTCTGTGAGCTATGTTGGTTATCTTGGTTCTCCTGCGGATCTCCTCATTTCTGATTCAATCACGTAGGGAAACTCCGAGCATAGCTCGCTTCATTGCCCTTTGGGTGACCTTGAGCCTTCCTATGAGGCCCATAGTAAGCGACCATGTCTCAGTTCAGGATTATTGCATCCCCCGCCGTTACCATGACGGCTACCGGAGCCAGGAATAGCAGGGTCCCCGGGGACTAGGGGCCGTTTTTTGGGTAATCGCCACGCAAGTAGTTATTCCCTAGTAAGGTACCTTTCAATCTCTTTCGAACAACGTGATATCCCTGATATAGGGATATTACTTTTAGTGTTCCGTAGTCAACAAGGAACCCTTATAGTTTCGCCATGTCTGTCCGTCTGTCTATCCGCGGCTTAGTTCAGATACTCACTACTAGAAAGCTCTAATTTGGAATGGGTATACATATTTGTCACGCCGACAAAGTGGTACAAAAAAAACTTAAACAAAATATGTTCATAGAGCACCATCCCTACATTTAATGAGAGGGTAAATATTGTTTCGTTGGCGCGCCCTACCGTGCGGGGTATCGTTGAATAAGTCTTTGAAAACTACTGTGAGTTTACTAAAACTATTTTTCGATTCAGGAGGGATCCGTTTGCGAAATATTAAGCTTTAAAATTATATTTTTTTGAGCTACAAGTGTCACCCGCCTCCTTCTTGCTAAACCGCTATTTCGGTACATCTGAAAAAAAAAGTCGGAAATATAATCAATTTAAAAGGAAAACTATCATGGCTATGTAGGCTTTCTTAGTTTAGGAGTAACAGTTGACCAACTTAAGTTGTGCAGTTGAATTTGTAAAAAGTTCATAGATTTTCCAAGCACAATGTTCTATTAGCAACTGGAAAAATTATTTTGTTTTTCGAAATACATATACATTTATTATTTTTTGAAAAGACTATGGAACCCTATTTTGCACGAGTCCGACTCGCACTTGGCCGGTTTTTTCTTTGTCACTGTAGCTGTGGAAGAAACCTGATTTTAGTCTAGGGAAAATAACATTTCGTAAAATAAAATAATGTAATAAGAAAATTAATTAAGAAATTTTCGAGTACTCCAAGCCAAGCAAAGTTTTTATTTATTTGATCTGATTTTATTGAATTTGAAGCAGACCAGACAGAAGTAGCCATTACCTACAAAACTTACTTTGATTTAATAGCGAATTCTTTGCCTGTGCTTTGTTTTACTTTCTTTTGAATAATAGAATGGTCGGTCGCACAATTTGTCGACATTCATAACAAGGTCGACCCGGCCTTGGGTGCGTCGCTGTTATATCTCGGAGGGCGGGCTAAGCTCTCCCGGGCCGTAGGCGTAGGATTTTCCGGGTAGCGAGACCTTCAATAAGTTTGGTCTCAAGGACTAAGGGCACAGTGATAGATTGAAACTCCCTTTTCTAGGTCAAGATGTGTATTCTGTAGTGTGGCCTGAATCTATTGCTTTTTGTGTTTTATGTAACTAGCCTTTTTTGTTTTCCAAATATCAACAAGAGCGCAGTAGGTAACTGATTTTGTAGTGTTAATCGAGGAGGAGAAGCGTCGCCACTTGGCTCCAAAGTAATTATTCACATTAGTCATTATTATGTAAGAGTATACATGGTGACTTTTAATTAGTTCTTGATAACAAAAGGTATGCATGTACTCGTGATTACAAACAACTTTCCCAAAAAAACTAAATGTCAGATCAGAAAAAAAATTTTTGGTCCTCGATACATAAAAAGTTATCAAATCGGCAAAAATGTATACAGGACCAAACATTTTTTTTCATATTTGACATATAGTTTCTTTGTGAAAGTTGTTTGTAATCACGAGTACATTCATATCCTTTGTTATCAAGAATTAATTAAAAGTCACCCAATATATTAAAGTGGAGGAAATATGTTGGTATATACATACAATATTCCCACAAAAAGTTCACACAAATTTTAAACTAGAGATTTTGTGGCTAACAATTTCGCGGGCCGCGATACTCGTAAAAATATCGCCATTTAGCAATGACTTCTATATTACTGGCGTACCATTTCACAATGACTTCTATATTACTGGCGTACCATTTCACAATGACTTCTATATTACTGGCGTACCATTTCACAATGACTTCTATATTACTGGCGTACCATTTCACAATGACTTCTATATTACTGGCGTACCATTTCACAATGACTTCTATATTACTGGCGTACCATTTCACAATGGCTTCTATATTACTGGCTTACCATTTCATTGTAGTGTATCGATTTTCGATCTGATCCCTCGAAACGCAGGTACAAATTTCAAAACAAATTGTTTGTTTCTAATAAAATAAAATCTTTCATGGCGGAAATACATTGTATTTAATCATGTTTTTGTATTTGCATAACATTTTACATACATGGCGTCCCAGTATAATCCGCACAAACGAAAATGGGTTTAACTAGACCAAAATTTATCGACAAAAAATATTTAGCAATGTAAAAAAATACATACAGTGAAACTTTTTTGAAGTTGGTCAAAAAGCTGTTTAATCCATTTAGTTTCACCCATTTTCTTTTTTTGCAGATTATATTGGGACACCCTGTAGGTATTTTCTTTTTCTTATTTAATTTAAGAGCACTGTTCTTGTTGGTGGAGTTATCGCCAACTTTTCGTATCCTCAGCCATATTCTTAAGGTCTTGATGCGACACGACAACAGTCTTTTATTTATTTGAATGTAGTTTCGCCTGGGTCTTCCTTAGCCTCTTTTTCCCTCTATTTGTCTTTCTATGATAGTATTCAGGTAGCTGACGTGTCATATCAGGTGTCCTTTCATATTTCCAGCAGACTTCTCTTCTCATTAAGTAAATATATCCAGAACCTCTTGGTTTGTTTTATTTTCAGTCCAACTGATTCTTTCCATTCTCCTCCAATACCACATCTCAAACGCTGACAATCATTTGCTGTCCCTTTATTTAAATGACCCAAAGTATGAAGTAGTTACAAACATTCTTGACAGATGTAGGGATCGACCTAGATTTCATGAACTGTGACCGTAAATTTTAGTCTTAAGTTTTTTGGACATAATCTGGATAGTCTATTATTTTACATCATATCGTTATCGAGTTACAAACGCTGGCCCAGCCCAGGCAGGCAGGACATAGGATAGGTCAGCACACGGCACTAGCTCGCGCTAGTCCATCCAGAGAGCGTTGACCTCGAGTGCATAGAACTGGATGCTTGCATTGTGCCATCGCGACGCACGCTGCATTCAATAACAGCTATCTCTAGATGCCCCTAAAACCAGATCACTTTATAATTGACCAGTTTTTACTTGAGGGGTTTTATAAAAATCCATGAACTACAGGGTTGGGTTGAAATAAAATCATTGCCTCATTGGCAATATCTTAAACTAAGGTGGTTTATGAAACCCCAATGGACCATAAAAAATCGTCTTCGCATTCCCTTACCTATACAGATTAGCAGATTGCAACTTATGTAAGAGTCCAATTTTTTTGAGAATCGACTATAATAATACATATGTTATATGGGAGTAGTTGATCAGTTTCACGAATTGATCCTTAAGGATGTCCTAATTACAGAAGTGCAGCCTTACGATTTATCATTTCGATAACTGGATAAATCTCTTATCTCTGACATTCTAAAGTCTAAATACATAGTGTAGCATAAATAATTTTATGATAAAGGTCGCAACTACGTACGTACGAAGCAGCATAAACTGATTAATCTTAATTAAATTTTAAATATCATTTTAGACACTATTAAAAAAAATATTAAAAGTCCACTTGGTCCAATAGAGGATTTGATGTCGAAGAAAATAAAGAAAAGATAAAACTTGTAATCTGGTGGTGTTATTTGAAAATTAAATAATGTTGAGATGTTGCCCACAACGAAGTATACTCGAAGACCCCGTAGCGCAGATGAAGAAAACCAACTCCGGTACGAGGTTGTTCCGCCGGTCTCCGCGATACAACAGAATGCTTTCTATGTGGTGGTATAAAATAATCGTGGGTTGTGTGAACCGAGGGAACCCTAAAACGTAAAAAACGACATGTTCATAACCACACGGCTTAAAGGAAAAACGATAATATACGGAGTATAAAAAAACTTACTACAAAAAAAACGGAGACGGAAACGGTTACAAAAACTGTAAAAACATATTATGGCTTTACGCTGAACAAAATAAATTTATAATTTGATTTTTCGGAAGGTAACGTAAACACAGGGGCGATGACAATTTTCTGTCATAAAAGTCTCAGTCAACAAAACATTTAAATTTTCAAAACAATTCAATAAAGAGGAACTAATTATAAATTAAAAAGACCGAATAGCGAGAAGATTAGACTTAAGTAACAAAGAGTTCTGTTACAATAGGTAGGTGAAAGACTTAGGATAAAAATATCATTACGACAACTTGAAAAGCTCCTTTCAAAAATCTTAAATCTATACGATTAAAATCTGTAATACCTACTAAAGTGATTAACACTACAGCAGTAGTTACTCCAAACCTACGTACCTACCGATAATGTTTAATTAAACAGCACATGTGCACCATGACAAGTGGTGTGCAAATTAGGTTATCGATCAGTGGTGCTCAGTGCTCACTGGGGCCGGCCGGCCCGGCCGTCGACCCTCGGTTCACCACTGCAGCTTGTCCCACAACCATATCTGACCAAGATAATAAATAGTCCTGAAATAACCCAATCTAATTGATCAGGTACCTACTCAAGTTGTTGACCAAGAAGATTTGCCTTTTGGAAAGTGTTCTCTTAAAACGAAAGCAGAATTTCGTCATAGCTCCTTTAAGGTAGATAATCGAGTGAGTATAATTCGGGATAGTCTAGCGATGTCTACTTCGGAAAACATTTGCTGTATCTGTGTGTCTCAATATCAAAATTTCCCGTTACACAATCACAGAAATTATTAGTTTTTTGATTCCAGTTACACAATGACACAAATAAGTAGATTTTTTAAACCATCTGCCTAAGAAAATGATGGATATTAAATATCCAATGAAAACACATTCCATTCTTTAAGAGATATTACGAAAGTAACTTTCCATCAAGTGAGATCGGTTTCAAACGCACACACAGCCGTCAACAAAAATCGGTGCCGGCACAACGCCACAGCGCCACAGCAGCGCCAGCCAGTCATTATTAACGCCGCGGTTAAAATATAAGTTTCAGTTTCGGTCAGCTGCAAAGTGGGCAACCGGGTGAGAGGTTGACACGGGCTGACACGGGGACACGGGGAGGGGGCTGAGGTCACGAATTTCACGAGTACCTCAGTCAGTGGGTCTCTGCGACCCCGGCTCACTACTGTATGTGTGCCACACCGCCACACCGATGTAAGTAGGTTAACATCTGATGCGCTCGATACGCCACCGCTGCCGCCGCCGATGCCGCCGATGCCGACCACCTAACCTAGATCAGGGTGTGGAGAGATCGCTTATGAAATCTGGCGCACATGGACTGCATACATGAAACAACTTTGTATTACATCTGCGGGAGGACGATAAAATTCCAAGATGGAACAGTCATTGGAACATTTTTCAAACATGCACGAAAGTATTATCTTATCAAAAAAAACCAGCCAAGTGTGAGTCGGACTCGCGCAAAGAAGGGTTCCGTAGTCTTTTCAAAAATAAAAGTGTTTTTTTTAAAAAAAAAACAAATTACATTTTCAGTTGGTAATAGAACATTTTGTATGGAATATATAAGAACTTTTTACAAATCTAACTGCACACCTTATGTTGGTCGATTATTAGTTTATTACTCCTAAACTAAGAAAGCCTACTTAGCCGTAATAGTTTTCCTTTTAAATTGATTTTAAGTCCTTTTATTTAAAATTTACAAATGTAAATTCACCACCTGTTTCCATGTAGGGGATTACCGTAATTATTATTTTTTTACATTTTATTGTACAATGTTGTCGGCGTGATTAATATGTGTACCTATGCCAAATTACAGCTTTCTAGTACTAATAGTCTCTAAGCTAAGCCGCGGACAGACGGATAGACGGACAGATATGCCGAAACTATAAGGGTTCCTCGTTGACTTCGGAACCCTAAAAATAATTCGTAAAATTTGACATTTTGCGTACCGAGCAAAATCATTCACACACAACGAAATGGCTGTCTGAGAATTTGGAACAATTCGGTGTCCATCCATGTTGAATAATATGTTGTTGATTTTTGGATAATTTGCAATAAAGCAAAACCTTGTCTGGCGTCTTGATTAACAGAGATGTTATGAAAAAAGTGCGAAAATTTGCTCCGATTCAAGGTTTATATATATTTGTACTGTATCTGTACCTTTCTCTGTCTACGGTCTGTACCAGTGACATCAATAAGTACTCCTTTCTCATCTTATCTGTGCCAGTGACGTGAAAAATTATTAAATTTTCTGCTAAAAGTTTATATATCTATGGTAAGAAATAGTAAAAATGTCATTTAGAGTAGATTGTACACGTCATTCATAATTATGATACACGTAATTTTATACTTGTATTTTTTTAATTTCAAGCTGTTAATTATAATAATCATATAATCAGCCATATACGTCCCCATCAATGGGCTCGAGCCTACCCTGTGTTAGGGCGATTGGGTATTGTCGACCACGCGGGTCCTGTGCGGGTTGGTCGACTTTACACACTAGGTACCTTCGAGTTTTCTTCGCAGGCGTGTGCAGGTTTCCTCACGATGTTTTCCTTCACCGTAAGAGCGTCGGATAAACGTTCATATGATATCGAAATTCGAAAACACATTGGTACGTGGCAGGATTCGAACCACGACCTCCCGGACAGAAGGTAGCGGCCCTAACCGTTACTCCACCGACGCTAATATATACGTCCCCAACTAGGGGCCCTGAATTAGGCTGATTTTAATTTAAGATTAAAATAAATTAAGAATAATAAATAATCAATCATAAATTATTATTGAATCACACTAATATTATAAAGGCGAAAGTTTGTGAGTGTGTATTTTTGTTACTTCTCTACGCAAAAACTACTGAACGCATCTGGCTGAAATTTGGTAGGTAGACAGATTAGGACCTGGATTAACACATAGGCTACTTTTTTCACGCTTGCGAGTCGCTTGCGGCTCGTGCACTGCGCACCCTCGAAAAGTCATAGAAGTGTTGTCCACGCGGGTGAAGCCGCGTGAAACAGCTAGTTATTAATAAATATAATCAACATTACATTTTTAAGGTGTTAAAGATTCCATACGTCTGTGTAACATATTAATATACCTTTGTAGTTTTTTTTTTACTGGATGTTCAATCGCCTATAGATACCTCTTAATTATTATACCTACCGAGAGATTTTACAAATTATTAAGGCGTGAACGTCCACCTGTAATCTATCTGTAAAGGTGTCTGACATTCCATAATCCTAGTTGGGAAACGACGGGCGAGGCGTGCAGAGAAATTTTTGTGAAATCGTGCCACTCGCCACCGCTCGCGCTCTCCAGATGTATCGCGAGCCAGATCAAAATGTTAATTTCGTGACTTTACCGAACTTTTCCTATCGCTTGTTATGTATGATGGATACACCCTGATCAAAGTATATATAATAGTACTAACATACAGTATGGACACTCTATGCCGCTCTCTAAATTGCGACCTCACCCCCTCGTCACCCAGATAGATTCAGATTGGTTACAGTTTGGTTGTCAAACGTTCAGGATTTCGCCGCCATTTTGTTTGTTCCGTCATTCCTGTTTTGAAATGTCATTTCTGACCCGTTGTATGAAGTGTCCGGGGTGTGCCTTAATGCTTACTACTCGGACTCCAAAAATCTGGGAGTTTTCCACGTAACACAACAAGTAAACTATCACAAATTAAATGGTACAGCCACGCTGTGCATACTTTCTCGCGAAGCTTTTGCCGTCTGATGTAGTTGAGCATATATAAATCAATAATGAACTTTAAGCTTGCTTAAAGTAACAAAAAATAAAGGAATGTAAGACTTGATAAAAAAATTACAAATAATTTGGGTTTGTATGGAAGGTATCTCACTCAGATTTTTCATGGAATAATGTACTGCCCAATTTAGTAGTAGGATAAAGGATATTCATTCCAAGTTATTCAGAAAGTTTCATCAAGTTTACGTTTGAAAGTTTACGTGACAAAATAATTATAATCTATGTTAAACATTTGCATGCCTTGCACAGGCGAAACATGATTGCACTAAAAATTATATTAAACATCCTACTACCATGTTTGATGCAAATAAATTATCATTTCATTTCATTTCAAAATCGTTAAAGCCCTTTCAAGTAACTACTCCTTTCTATGCTATTTGTAAAAAAAAAACGATTTTGCTGAAATAAACAACTATAGCGCAAAGCACACACACGCATGCACGCATACGCCCGCCCGCCCGCTTACGCATGCACGAACTCACACATGCATACACACACACACACACACACACTTTTTGTGTTTTAGACATTTTGGTGTAAGGCAATCGATCCCCATCAAAATCTCAAATTCGTATTTTTTAGCCATCACAATACCTTTTTCACTCCTTCGTCGCTTGAAAGTAAAAACATATTATCCGTCGTCAGTTGTATGTACAACCATAAAAGAATTTGGCGTAATCATTGCATGAGGTTTTGGTAAATCTATAATTTAAAACATGATACTACTCAAATTACAATAAACATTAAACAGCAACGGCGCGGTGTCGTTGGGGGCTTCGCAGTGAAATTGTGAAATCGTTTAGCTCTCAACTCAACGTGTACATTCGATGCCCACCCACCAGCCACCAGGCAGGCAGACGAAAGTTATGGGGTGGAGATGCAAGTGATAATACCTCCATTCTGTCGGGATAGGCCCTCCAACGCGAGTTTCGCATGTTAACCGACTTCAAATAAATGAGGTTATCAAATCGACCCCTATGTAGGTAGGTATGTAATAATCTTGAAATTGCACAATATTCAATTTAATTAGCTGAAAAAAAATTAATTATTGATACTAATAGTAATGATACTTTAGTGGGCTTCTTAACAGGTGTGCTAAGTTTCATAATAAGTGTATGTACGTTTGCTTGTATGTATAATATGTCGCCGGGATATTGTCAAAACCGCTATATTACAATCTCACTACACTACTTTCAGTTAGATTATAATATGACGGTAAATTGTTAATCGGCTTACAGTTTCACGGCCCATTCTTGTATCTCCGAATAAAACCGATGATTTCTTCGTCTGCGAAGCATTCTGCGTCGCTTCGCGAGGCTCTCTGACTGTTAAATCAAACAAACCTGACCGAACCTAACATCGCTCGCTTCTCTTGTTCATTTATTTAATGTTATTCACTACGCTTAGTGTTATTGTAATGTCACTAGATTATAGTTACGGTGACATATACATATATATTGTGTAGTTTATCCACGTATTTCTCAGAAAACATGGAAATGCAATAATTCTATTTTAATGGATTAAGATCTCTCAACTTGGAATAGTGAAAGTTTAATCAAAATCGTTTTAGTAATTTTCAAGATAATATGAACTAATTAAGTGTGTACCAATGTACCAATCAATGGAAAAACAAGTGCCAAGCGCTAGCAAAACGTCTCAGTTTCAGCTTTAGCAAAAATGCTTTTGTATGTCCGGCTGTTCTCCTCTACAGGTCGCATTTGTCAACTGATTCAATTTAACCATATTGTAAAGGTGCCTGTTAGAGAGGATTAGGTTAGCTGCATAACAGAAATATTTTTTTATTATTTTGTAGTGTTAAAAAAATAAAACCGTTGACGTTGTGCACTGAAGCGGTCTAGACCGGCGCACGGGCTTTATTCCACGTAGTTTCTCTCGTTGCACACTTTTTGTCAACTAATTGAACTTTTTCCCCTTTTATAACGGACGGATGTACTACTTTTTGGACTATTAGAAATTATTTAAAGGGTTCCGTTGTTAGTTCCATGTAGTTTCGCCATACATAACTTTCTGTCTGTCGGTATGTCACAGCCGTTTTACTAGAAGACTTGTACAAATTTGTAAAGCTTATAAAGTTATAAAATAAAATCTGTATTTTTTTCTAGGTTTTTCCGTGATTAATTTTACATTTCCACACGTGTACTAAAATGAAACATTTCATTTTAAACAAAAGACGTCAACACGCGCAACAGTAAAATTAATTTTCAGTACAAACTCGCACTTAGCCGGTTTTCATTATTTGTTGCTTTACTCTAAGATTAGTACTATAATCATGCCAAGTTTCACGCTTGTATTACCGCTTAACGATAAAGCAAAGAAAAAAACACGTTTCTGTATGGAGACTCCCTTGATTATAAACTTTTTTATTTTTGTTAGTAAATCCCTCATTATAACACACATTCAGTTGGCTACCTATTACGGGTAAAAATATATAAGTAGCCTTTAAAGTCGCTCAGACGGACGGACGGACAGCGTAGGCCTATAATAGGGCCCTATTGCCTGGTACGAATCCTTGAAAAACATAAACCAAAAACGTCCGTACGTCCTTCCGTCACGCTTTCCTTAGCGGGTAAACTAAAGGGCCGATTTTAAAATGAGTTTTACTAGTGGTTCGCCCCGAACTGTGAACTCGCATTATACTCGTGTTAAACAATTTTCGAAAAACATAAAAACTTCTAGGTACAAGCTTTTAATATTGCATTGTCACGCGATATACATATACATGCAAAATTTTAGCTCAATCGGAAACCGGCAAGTGGGTCAAATTTAACTTACAAGATTTCACCCGAACTAACACACATACATTGCAAGTTAATTAAAAGCTTTTAAAAATAGGTGTACGCCACAGATTTGGACAGAAGGATCCGCCCGTCTCCATATTTTACTCAGATTTTCTTCATACAAGCAAAAAGTAGCGCCATCTAACATAACTCGTACGAACTAGCGTGGGCGAGAGTTGACGTCAGTGCCGCTTTATAAAGACATTGGTAGAATTGTCGCATTAAAAATGCGTTTATTTAATTTATTTACAAGAAAAAATACAATGTAAGGTTACTTGCCGATGATACGATATCCCATGTTTATTTTTAGCCTTTCTTTCATGATAGTTACAGCCTCTACAACACAATAAAGGATTTTTATATGAAATATCTTTCCACCGCACTCTACAATTTTCCGCAGACGACTGAGCCGCGAGTGTGCGAAACTTATGATTTTCGCACCAATTCGCCGGGAGCATTAGTCGCGCGCGGTGGCCAGGTCCTTACGCCAGTAATATATAAATCATTGGTGTACGCTCACTAACGCTTGCGTGATGTAGGGTCCGTCTAGCGCCATCTAGTTGTGTTTAGAGAAACCATGTTTTCAACATTTACAACCCCCTATTAGTCCAGTCATTATAGTAAGTTCACTTCGGAATTCGAGATACCCAGCTGTAAGTCTGTAAATACTTGTATATTGACACCCTAAAAGTTGTCTCAAAACCTACATATGGTAGGGTGTAAGCAACTATTAAATTTCAAGGTCAAAGGTCACAAAAATCTGTTTTTTGCGCTTTTTTTGGAAATATCTCATTTCCTATGGGTTTTTTGCTATTTGTATTTATTATCAATATTGTAGAATACAAGATTCTCTACAAATTTTGTTTAAAATTTTTTTTTATACGTTGAACCGTTTTCGAGATAGAGGGCGGAGAGCACGCGATCACAGCATCACTTCAGGTCAACCGGTGCCTCCGGTCGAAAACGCGCCATATATAGTTGATGAACTATCGATAAGTCAATGATTATAAATATTTGTCAATTTTTATTAACTATTATATTATATTTTATCATTTTTTTCCTAACTTATCCACTTTTTATTCAGTATTAATTTATTTAACAACACTTACCTGCCCATGTAATTGCAGAATTGTTAGTGAAAATATAGGAATTACATTTGAATTTTAACCTAATTAATATTTATAACTTCTTACATGATGAAAAAAAAAACTAATAAATTATGAGTTAATCTTTTTATTAAAAAATATCATTGAATACATTTATTTTTATTGAAAGTAAATAAATGGAATAAAGGGAACAAAAACTACAATTTATAATTTTAATCATCTTCTTCCTCTTCA
Source organism: Coleophora flavipennella (assembly GCA_947284805.1). Taxonomy (NCBI): domain Eukaryota; kingdom Metazoa; phylum Arthropoda; class Insecta; order Lepidoptera; family Coleophoridae; genus Coleophora; species Coleophora flavipennella. The sequence continues at coordinate 8,645,889 of OX369299.1, forward strand.
TCGTCGTCTTCTGGCTGCTGGTAAATTTCAAACTGGTCTTCATTATCGTCTTCAACGACATTTGTCTCAAGTTCTTCCATGATTTCGGGGTCAAAGGTTCCATCTTCGTTAATGTCGCTCTGATATGGTAGAGCATTGAGACAAGCTTGCCCATTACATTGGCCACAAGCTAAAGAGCATTGCAAGCCCGCTTTCCTGCATCACTCTTGCAGTTGCAGAAAATTGTATTCAGCAAATCTTCTGGAGCAGGTGGTAAAATTGTCATGATAGGCTCCAGAAAATCGTTTCGCATTGACCAACCCCATACCTGGGGTTCCAAATCATGTCCTAACCAAGTTTGAACTTGATAATATACACGGTTGAAATGTTGATGAGCAGCTGCACTTGTTGGTGGAATATTTGAAAGCTGCACAGGTTTATTAAGTTTTGTAAACTTGACGTAATGCATATAACGAAGATGATCGAGACTTTTCACAGATTTCGGAGCATTATAGACTGCCAATAAGGTTTGAGTTCCACTCTCTAATCTCTGGGCCGAACAATTTTCTTCCTCAAATGCTGCAGCTAGTTCATCCAAATTTGTCAGTTTCTCAAAAACTTTTAAAAATGTTTTTTTTCCCTTTTTAAAAAGCGCAGAAGTTGTGTCACAGCCACTTAATGCGTGCAGAAATAAAATATGTTAAATTTTAGTAAACGGTTATCAGTATTATTGAATAGATATAGATTTAATGCATGAAGAAAATGATAAAATATAATATAATAGTTAATAAAAATTGACAAATATTTATAATCATTGATTTATCGATAGTTCATCAACTATATATGGCGCGTTTTCGACCGGAGGCACGGGTTGACCTGAAGTGATGCTGTGATCGCGTGCTCTCCGCCCTCTTTCTCGAAAACGGTTCACCGTATAAAAAAAATTTTTAAACAAAATTTGTAGAGAATTTTGTATTCTACAATATTGATAATAAATACAAATAGCAAAAAACCCATAGGAAATGAGATATTTCCAAAAAAAGCGCAAAAAACCGATTTTTGTGACCTTTGACCTTGAAATTTAATAGTTGCTTACACCCTACCATATGTAGGTTTTGAGACAACTTTTAGGGTGTCAATATACAAGTATTTACAGACTTACAGCTGGGTATCTCGAATTCCTCAATTCTTACCTAATTTAAGCTTAAATGACTGGACTATATATCTGGGCAACCTCTTGGCCGATTTGGCTTATGTTCAACCAAATTTCACGACGTTCCGATCAACGACACTCCGAGTTATCGTCGAACAAACATTGACACATACATACAAACGCTGGATTGTTCCAGTAGACTGATAAATTCGCTCGCTCGTCAATGATAGTTTGTCAAACAATTCTGAGCAGCTTATGGTAGGGTTGCCAATTGCCATATAAGAGTAGCTTCCATACAACAAAAATAAAATAGAATAGGTAGTATGTCTATTTCAAATTTTAAAAATTCATATAAATACATCAGAGATAAACAAAATGCTGAAACAATGATTTTATACATTTCAGTACTTCAAATACATTCATTTGAGACATTATTTTTTTTCGAAAGGGCAAGCTTGTTGGCCGTGGGGACTTTTACAACTTCAAAGGGCAGGGGAGGTGAGTGCGGAGGGCACTTAGCCTAGATGTAAAGCAAAAAGATGCAACTGCCTAAGGGCGCCCAGGTGGGCACGGACCTCGGCTTAGGCCGTTGCTTGGACGGGGGAGAATCGGAGAGAAGCGGCCTGGTATGTACCGGTAGCGCTGGTAAGCGCCAGAAGCGGGGGGACGCCGCCCTCGCCGGCGAAGGGCAAAATGTCGGTGCAGTGTTTTCAAAATATGTATACAAAAATGAAAAAATGGTACCATCAATGAAGTTTAGCAAGTAGTAGAGGTAACTGTTACTGAATCAAGTGGCATTATTGGCGCACATGATTTAATGGTACATACTTTGTGTATCGATTATTTTGGGCTTACAACGGCTATTTTTGTTAGCGATTTTCTTTGAGAATCGGTCCGCTTTTAACATTGAAAATATTTTTTGGATCGTTTCTGTAAAGGCCCCGCGTTGCAGCGAAAGTGCGAATTCACTTTGGTGTCGTGAGTTTTAGGGTAACGTAAATAATTTTGATGTCAAAAAAACGAGAATTGACGAGGGTTACAACAGGAAGAAAAATATTTTTGAAAAGACTGGATAGTTCTTGAGAAAACGAAAAAAAAACTGCTAAAAATGGAGGTTTAAAAAGGACACTTTTAATCATATTTAGAATTATGTATTTTAAACTTTAACATTTTTACATTGAAGATTACCTAACACAATATCTAAAGCGCTTTTTTTATTTTTTGAAATAATTTGAAAATTTTCGATATGTTTATTTTTTAAATCAGCTGTTTTACGATTTTACTCATTCCATAAAGTGTGAACTCGTAGATACTAGATAGCTACTAATCAAAGTCCAGAATGACTATAAAAGCATTAATTTTATTGTAACTTGGAGATCTTTTATTTTTATATTTTTAATGACTTGTGAAAAAAAAATCAATTGTATTAAAGTACTTTTTTTTAAACGAATACTTAGTTACAAATGAAATACAAGTAGCACATGATCGAGCATCGAATCAATCGAAAATATACGCCGATTGTCATAAGGGAGTTGTCAATAATTGAGCGTAACGAGGGACTCTATGTAGTCCTGAGTGAAGCGAGGGGTCAAGCCGCCCAATACGAATACAGGCTTTCTTCCAGAGGTGAATACTCTACATTACACACCGAGGCAATAAAAGCCAGGCTACATTGTAAATAATAACTAGAATAGTACCAAACATCGTCTTTTGTTTTACTTTTGTTGCAATCGCGGCTTTTTTGTTGTTTTTTAACATTGAAAATGTTTTTTTTTTGTCGCTTCGGTTATAGGCTCGAATTTCAGCGAAAGTTCAACGTCGCCGTGGTGTCGTGGGTTCTGGAACAACGTGGCCGATTGGGATACAAATTACAAAAAAAACTCAACTTTTTTGGAAATCGAAATAATTTATAAAATGCTGTCGTATTTCGCGTATAGTGGTGTATCGTTGAATTAATATTTTAATAAAGGGTTTGTAATTTTTGTTTCAGTGGTCATGTGAAGGGTAATTTTTTTTTATATATGACTCTACTGTGCGGGTAGTAACGATCAGTTCAAGTTCAAGTTTTACGTACAATTTCCGGTAATCTGTGAACGTTCTTTGATGGAAATTATTTCTTGATGTCTGTTGTATTCGAGATTTTCCATTGAACGAGGGAAATTTCCGACTTTCGTGCGCGTACCGCGAAATATAGCGCATTATACCGCATTATAGCGGATGCGTTTTACTTATTGTGTATTTTTCCGCTATTAAAATATAACATTTAATCTGAACACGTTCACACTGACTCCGAGGGCGCCATCGGTGTTACTATGCAATAACTTTGACGTCTAATGGTCGGCCATTATTTAACCACCGTTGATAAAGTGATCCCATTATCTAGTGTATACTTTTTTTTTATTCACAACTGGTAAGCCCTTGGCATCATCTCACCTGATGGTAGTGAAGATGATGCCGAAGATGGAAGTGGGCTTACCAAGATTCCCCAACGCAATGGAGAACTGGCTATCTTATCTTCAAGCCGGAACACATCAATGTTGTTAACACTGATGTTTGGCGGCAAGACTTAGATAAGATGGTGGTAGCTAGCCAGGCGGGCTTAGAAAATGCCCTAGTACCAACCAAACCGAGTCTTACAAGGTGACCCCACCGGAAATCGAACCCGCGACCGCCTGGTGTGAAGCGAATGGACTAACCATTACGCCACGGAGGCGGTTAATGAGTTAGGTATATGAGTATGAGAAATGCAACAACGCGATCTGGCCACCGTTTTGCAGTTTGTCTCTATGTTCAGTCTCGATACGGCGAATTGTGCGCGCGCGCCGCCCGATTTCAAAACGAAAGTATCTCGCGCGCGCGCATCTAGGACGGTGAACGTATTTCTCGCCGAGTCGAGATCTCTTGCAATTTCCAGCCAGTACCCTGGTAATGCGGCGCAGCAGGCTAGTTAGTTAGTTATTCATAACTTGAAATAGTTGCAAGTTTTGCAAGATTTCTAAACTCTGCTCATTCCGTTGTGTTATTGTCGCCAATAGTTTGTTATGATTTTCCTGGTAGTTAATGTGCTCAGGTCAATTGGCATTGTTTTTTATAACGCATGTACACAGGCCAGCACATCAAGCTACACACTTTGGACTTTGTACCGTGCTTATGCCGAATGCGTATGGATCAGAATCGCACTACGAGTGTATAGCTTGATGTGCTGGCCTCTGTACATACCTAGAACAACCGTTTAAATAATTATATTCTAACAATTTTATATTGTAATTATTAATTTAATAACACTAAATAACTAAATTCATTTCATAATCGTTAATTGAAAATTCATACTGATACTGTTTTTATATTTTATATTCATAGTAGATATTTGAGCCTGTGACGTCATCACTTTATCATTTGAAAAATTATAAAAAAAAAAACCAGTAATAAAAAGTAAATAGCAGTTTTTCAAAGTACTAAAGTAGGTAGTTCTATATTTTCATTTAGGAAATCGGACAAGTGCGAAGGTAAACTCGCGTGGAGAAGGTTCCGTACATTTAGAATGTTTCTTTTAATAAATACCATAGATATCTTATAGGTTCTCCTCTTTTCTATAGGTAAATAACTATTTTCTGTATTGTTATCAAAATTTGAGGTCCAGTAGTTTCGGAGATAAGGGGGAAGGGGTCCAAAAAGGAACCTTACCGCCTCCGTGGCGTAATGGTTAGTTTCTTCGCTTCACACCAGGAGGTCGCGGATTCGATTCAAGGTGAGGTCAACTTTATAAGACTCGGTTTGGTTGGTGGCAGGGCATTTTCATAGCCCGCCTGGCTAGAGCTACCACCATTTTATCTAAGTTTTGTCGCCAAACATCAGTGTTAACAGCATTGGTGTGTTCCGGCTTGAAGATAAGATAGCCAGATCCCCCATTTCGTCGGGAAATCTTGTTAAGCCCATCTTCGGCATCATCGTCACTACCATCAGGTGAGATGATGCCAAGGGCTGATTCGCCCTGATTCAGGGTAGGCTCGAGCCCCAAGGTGGGGACGTATATGAGCTGTAATGTTGCAATAACAAAAAGGACGAGATTATCAATATGCTACCGAGTTGGTCCCATGTAAATTTTATCAAAGTCGGCGCAGTACTATTTTAGAAAATTAACAAAAACCAAAAATAATAATGTAAAATTGTACTAAATTGTTGTGGTAGAAGTCGGTTTTTTAACGTTTCCAAATATCTTAAATGTTTCAAAAAAAATATTTTTTATTATAAAACAAAAACATCTTTGAGATAGAAGCAAGCCCTCTCATTTGCTATACATAATATATCACGCGATCACGTTTGCAATTTTTTTAATTAATTTACCCCCCAAAAGTGACCCCTATATTTAAAATTTATTTATTTACGTTACCGTCCGTCTTTAGGTCACCGAGTTACAATTATGTGCACCAATTTTAACTCAATCGGTCCAGTAGTTTCGGAGCAAATTGGCTGTGACAGACGTACAGACAGACACGCGAGTAGTCCTATAATGGTAACGTTTTTTCTTTTTGAAGAACGGAACCCTAAAAATTAAATAACCTAAGCAATTTAATTAAAAGGTTATACGTTCCCTCGTATTTCTTAAACCACTTAACCGATTTTCACAACTGTGGTTTCTTTGATCTCGTGTCAACATTCTCCGTGTAGGATATATATCTTCTTCTTCTTCTTCCTCGCCATATCCCGCTACACGGGGTCGGCTTTTCTAATCAGACGGCGCCACTTCTGCCGGTTACTTGTATCGTCCACTGTAAGGGACATACTCTTCATGTCTTTTTGGACAGTCGTTAGCCAGGTCGCTAAGGGTCTTCCTCTTTGTCGTTTTCGTGTTGCTGTACAGGATAGGCACTTTTTTACAACGTAATCGTCAGGGCGTCTCATCACGTGTCCGTACCATCTCAGTCTTGCTTCTACTATTTTATCAGCGATAGGTGCTACCTTCATGCTTCCCCTTATGTATTCGTTGCGGACCTTATCCTTCATCGTTACTCCTGCAGACCATCGCAACATTCGCATTTCTGTGGTATGAAGTTTTTGTGTGTGGGTTTGTTTAGCCGTCCACGTTTCACTACCATACAGTATAGCTGGTCTGACAGCAGTTTTATAAACCTTTCCTTTGGTCTTAACAGGTACCTTTGCATCACACAGAACTCCCGTAAGTGATCGCCATTTGCTCCAGGCTGTGGTTATTCTATGCGTGACGTCCGCTTCGATTTTGCCGTCGTCGGATATTACAGACCCTAAGTATTTAAATTTATGAACTTGCGGCAATTTGATGTTGTCTAGCGTGACGTCCGTGTCCAAGGGCTGTATTCGGTTAAAGTTACAGACCATATACTCAGTTTTGCTTCTACTGATTTTCAAACCATTACTCTCCAGCGCCACTCTCCATTGCTCTAGATTCTCTTGGATGTCGTGCTTGTTTTCAGATATGAGGACCACATCGTCGGCATAAAGCATGTTCCATGGTACGGGCTTCTGTATGTTTGCGGTTAGGTAGTTCATAACAATATTAAACAGTAAAGGGCTTAGGGCGCTACCTTGGTGTACACCGACTTTAACGTCGAAACTGTCCGATAGTCCAGCTGGGCTTCTGACTGCCGTTCTAACGTTCCTGTAGGTATCCTGGACGAGTTTGACGTAATGTTCTGGTATATTATGCGCCCTTAAGGCTTGCCATATGACCGGCCTTGGGACTCTGTCAAACGCTTTTTCAAGGTCAATAAAGACCATCCAAAGCGTGTTTTTGTCGTCTCTTGCTTTTTCCATCACTGTTCTGATTGCATGAATCGCATCCATCGTGCCTTTCCCAGGCATAAAGCCGAATTGGTTTTCCGTGAGCGTAACGAGGCGGAGAAGTCGCTGGTTAAGGATCCTCTCCCAAATCTTTAATGTATGGGAGGTAAGTTTAATGCCTCGGAAGTTACCGCATATACGCACATCGCCTTTATTTTTGTAAAAGGGAACTATCGTGCTGTTTCGCCATGATTGGGGCATTTGGCCTTCTGTAAGAATATTGTTGAATAGGCTAGTTAGCCATGCGATGCCACACTCACCAAGTAATTTCCACACCTCCGCTGGGATCTGGTCGGGTCCAGTTGCTTTATGGTTTTTCATTTTGGTGATGGCCCTTTTAACCTCGTCTTCGCTTATTGCATCGATAGGTCCCTGCACTCTAAACTCTTCTTTGGTGGGCTGTCTAGGATACTCTTCGTTCATAAGTTTATTATAATACTCATACCATCTCTTGTTTATATCTGCATTAGACGTCAGCAGGTCACCAGTTTGGTTTTTGATGTACTTAGCAGTTGCAAAATCCTTAGTGTTATTATTTCTAGCTTTAGCAATTTTGAAGATTTCGTGATCATTGGCTTGTTCGAGGCGCTCATACAGATCTTTATGACATTCTTCTTTTTGAATTGCAACTGTCTTTCTGGCTTCCTTTTTGGCCTCCCTATACTTCTCTTTATCTTCATCATCGTTAGATGTTTGCCATATCTTGAAAAGACGCTTCTTTTCTTCAACACTTTTCTTGGCTACATCATTCCACCACGAAGTATCTTTAGAGTTGTGTAGGGCTCCTTTACTTATGCCAAGAACTTGTTTAGCAGCTGCAACACATTCCTCTTCAAATTTAGACCACGATTTATCTGGGAGTGTCTGAACAATGTTTTCTTGAATATGTTTTGCCAACTTGTCCTTCATAACTTCGGCTTTAGCTCCTTTCATGGTATGCCATTTAATTTTCTGGACTTTTGGCGGTTTTATTTTAATTGGATGTTTTAGGTTCAGAGCTATTAGCAGCAGCCTATGCTGTGAGGTGAGAGGCTCGCCTGGAATTACCTTGCAGTCTTTTGCTAGTGACAGATTTTGTTTGTCCATAAGAAAATAGTCAATTTGTGTCTTCGCATTACCACTTTTATAAGTTATAAGATGCTCATCTTTTTTCTGGAAATAAGTATTGACTATACACAGATTATTTGATGCTGCAAAGTCTAGGATTCTCTCACCTTCTGGGTTTCTGGCGCCAAAGCCCCTGTTGCCATGGAATCCCTCATAGCCATCGCTATCTTGGCCCACATGCCCATTGAGGTCACCGCATATGAGCTTTTGTTCTTTACTGGGTACTGCAGCAGCAAGACTGTGCAGGTCTTCCCAGAACTCACTCTTTTCTGCTTCTGGACAATTTACTTGAGGTGCATAGACGGATACGATGTTAAGACATGGCTGTCTCTCTGTATGTGTAGGATATATATCAAAATAAAAAAATCAAATTTAATAGGTGAATTACAAAACTAATTTTTTTTTAGATAATCAGCGTGTTTGGTATCAAAATAAGGTCTTAATGAGCACAATTCTAAATATATATACTCATATAAGTATTACATATGCAAATGTTTTTAATTTCGTAACAAAATGGTCTCACAATCGATATTATGAGATGGTTCAATGTGTGCAACACGACACACGGTAGCGAAGACACTCAGCGGAAGCGGCCGAGAGTTCCCGTCCCGAGTAAAACATTTGTACTCTGAGCACAAAAAATATGTAAATAAAATAAAAGTAAAAAAAACTGAAAGCCGACTACGGAAAATCTATATTGAAAAGTATGAAAACAAATCACCCGCCTGAAATCATAGCATTTATTTTTTCTTTTATCTGGCTTAGCAGCCGTGGTCGCAATCCATAATGTAATGATGATCATAATCCATGATGTGCTTTTCCGTATAATAAAAAATTGGGTAACGATAGGGCTTGCGACCACGGCTACTGCCCCAGATGAAGGGAAACAAAGGCTATGATTTCAGGCAGAAAACTCTTGTTTTTATACTTTTCAGTAAAGATTTTTCGTAGTCGGCTTTTAGTTTTTTTTTTACATTTATTTTTTGTGCTCAGAGTACAAATGTTTTCCGTTGGGTTTTAGTTTTTTTTAACATTGATTTTATTTAGATACTCAGTCTGTAAGATATTTGATACTTTTTATAAGAATTGTCTATTGTTTACCTGTTTACTATTTTGGTACCAAGTTCAAAACTCAATTAAAACTGAAAACTCATTTTTTGAGATAGAAAAAACCGTTAAACTCATGATACTGTAACCAGTAATGTAACCGACACCGCCAGGAAAACTCGAAGTGTCAAAACTTATAAAACTTTATTATTTGAGATGGGAAAAAACCATTGAATTCGCGACATTGTAGCCTGTAATGTAACCCCAAGAACACTGGAGGGTTAAAACTTATAAAACTGTAAAAAGTTTTCACTTCTATCGGCACTCCCGGAGTGGTTAGGTTAGGTTATTTTTTAAGCACTCGGTCTAGCCTCAATCAATATGCATTTTCTAACCTCTAAAATTAAACATAATATTTAAAAGTGAGTGGATTGCGCTTTCTATCGGGCCTGCGAGCAAACGTTACGATATCTGGCTGGGTGATATAACCGCCCGAGAGCTTGTGCCATTCCCTGCCTGTGCGCCGGCGCCTGAACGGTAACAATACCCACCGCTCGAGTGGTTAAATTGCATAATAATAGTACACCGAGTTTTCTAAATAGACAGAAAAAGAGGGTCATCGTCAGAGATTTGTTACCAATATAGCATATCTCTGGTCATCGTCATGACTCGTATCGTATACTGAAAACCTTCATTTCAGTACCTGACGACCACCTTGGGTGTGTTAGTGTGCTACCTATACTTGCCTAGATGGAACGTTCGTGTAATCAGATGCACTTTTCAATCGACTTAAAACGAGGAGGTGTTCAACTCGTCAATTATTTTGAATAAATTTGTTACGCGATATCTTCGCAGATTGTGAACCGATTTTCATGATCCTTTTTTTATTTGATGGTGTGTACTGCCAGGTCAGTCCTATATAAATTTTATCAAAATCGGTTAAGTTCTTTTTAGAAAATTAACTAAAAACGTAGCGTAGACAGGCCTCCTACGCAGTGGACCGTCACCTGGTGAAGCCGCTGGATGCTGGCAGCGCAGGCTGGTCGTCGTGGAAATCCTTGGGGGAGGCCTTTGTCTAGCAGTGGACGTTTTTCGGCTGATATGATGAACTAAAATATAAAAAGTGAACCAAAATTGTTTTTGGTTGCTGCGCGGCGATTGAAAATCCGTTTTGTTAACATTTTCATCGTTTTCAATTATCTACTATAATATTGGAAAAGAATAGACTCGGAATAGAAGATCAGTTAATGAATCTTTGTAATATGCAACGTGCGTTCTCTCAACCTACTTCTTGAATGCCGTTTCTCTTCTGTAAATAAATATGTACCTTATCTACCTCTACGTAAAGATTAAAAACCTTTATTTCATCACGAGCGTTCTCAATCTGACAATTAGGAACTGTTGCGGATTTGCTATCGGATTATAAGCTTTGTGCTAGTAGGAATAGGAGTAAATTTATCTGTAGAGTATTGTGGGAGCTGTATACATATTCCATTCAACCATGAACTCCTTTGAGAATCGTCCCGCGCTGAGACCTCAATTTTTTAACTTTTGCTTGTTGGTCAATGAGCATGACATTTGTATGGTAGGTAAATGTGACTGTTTGGTTTGCTAGCTGACCTATTGTTGACCTATTCAGTCAGTAACAACAGTGTAACATATTATAACGAATAGTTATGCTTTCCAATAATCCATCTCGTTTGTAATGCAACATTTTTGTAGTATAGTAACACACACGTTCGTCGTCTCAATTTATAAGCAAACAGTGTCAAGGTGCGTTATATTGATTTCAAGCTAGTAATGAATGAGTACAAGTGTGCTCATTCCGACGAATGCTTGTTTATTTCGTATTGTGTTTGTGATATTATTACTTTATAATCTGTAGCCTGCTCGGTTTAGGTCGGGCAAACAATAATGCTTACTGAACCTCGCAAGGTTAAAGAGGTTACTGCCTACACAGGACGACCCATTTTCTCCTCCATTTGTCCCCGTTTCGTCCTCCGTGTGCCCCTTTTTTGCTGTACACAACACACCTATATTAAATACACTACGGATCTGGTATTATGTGGTTTTATTCAAAAACTTCGTTAGGCTTATTTTTTTGGGGACCTTTCGTTACGAATCATGATAAGAAGTTTAAAAACATACCAAGTACGAGTTGGATCCACGCAGCGAGGGTTCCGAACCACTGTCACACCTTTTCGTAAGGAACCCTATAAACATCAACGAGTTCATTTATTAAAGTACTAGCTTTTGCCCGCGGCTTCGCCCGCGTGGACATAGCTTTTATGACTCTTTTTGAGGGTGAGTGGTGCGCGAGGCGCAATCAGCTCGCAAGCGTGGACTTGAGTTTTCTCCAGGTACCTCAGGAACTGTATCGGGCTATTCGGATTAGCAGTCTTTGTCACTTCCCACCCCGTCAACAAATTCTATACAAAAAATAACTTTAATCCGTTGCTCCGTTGCGACGCCACCGACGTGCGCGAGCGTAGAAAACGGTTGTCCCCAGATCCCTCGGGAACTATGTCAGGATATACTTATTAGTAAATAATATCATTTTCCACCTCATCTCTGTGCTAAAAATCACACCAACTAATTTTTTCGTTACGATTTTAAATAACTTAACGAACAAAGAGGATTGTTTTAGTTTCCTCAGGAACTGCATCGGGCTATGATAATTTCCACAGATATTATTATTATTTATTTCCACTATTTCATTCCCAGTGATACAGGCTATCTGCATGCCAAATTGCTTCAAGATTGGTAGAGGTGTTGAAGTGTGAATAGATAACAAACAAACAAACACATTTTCACATTTATAATATTAAGTAAGGATTTCTAAATCTTAAATAACATATAGAGCGTCGGTGGCGTAACGGTTAGGGCCACTACCTCCTGTCCGGAAGGCCGTGGGTCGAATGCTGCCACTTAACAATATCTATACGAATATCGATTTCATACTGGTATGTACGTTTTTCCGACACTCTTAAGGTGACAAAAACATCGTGAGGAAACCTGCACACGCCTGCGAAGAAACTCGAAGCTTATGTGTGAAGTCAATCAACCTGCAATGGGCCCGCGTGATCGTCTAAGGCCTGATCGCCCTAACTCAGGGCAGGTCGAATCCCTTGGTGGGGACGTATATAAACTGATATGATGAAATAACACATATACCTATATTATCGAAAAATATTAATATGGGTCAAATCCTCGAGTCGTATCAGCTCCAAAGTAGCCCATGACGCACTTCTCGTTGCCGCGCTGGATGGCAATAGACAACCTTAGCAGCAGGTGGGACCTCACGTCACATCTCCTCTCTCGAAGGCGACGGCCAATCTCCTTTGTGAAGTCAAAGGCCTCTGAGGGTTCAGCAGCCGGTTGTCTCACAGACCAGCGGCACTAAGCAGTAATTTGCCTTCAAGACCGAGTACTTATTATGCTTCTTTCTCGCCGCAAATTGAACAGCAGTACCGTACGGGAGAGAAGTGAGGCAGAAAAAGTAGAGTCCCAAAGCAGGCACGTTCCTCTCTGCCATAGCACCTGTACCCTCCGGCCTTTTGCCATCACATCGACTAAAGCCCAGTGGCTGCATCAAAGATGGAATATTCCATCTGGCCGATACCAGTGCCCTCCGAGTGAGGTCATTAAGGAATTGGTGACGTGGGAATCTTCACAAACAACGACCGCAACTCAGTGAGTGATGGCCAATTGCTTCCACCGTGGACCCGCAAATACATTGATGAGGTTCACAGATATTGATATTGCAGGCGGAAAGCAACTGCCACACGCAAATAGTCGCCGTCAGAAGAGTTCCCATATTATTATCTGTGCCTCCTGTTAAAAGAAGCTAAACTCGATTTATGTGTTTTTAATTTTTTTACATGATTGCAATCTATAAAAAAATACCTATCTGTTCGTCTATGAAAAACATCGCTACGTGCCATAGTTCCAGAGAGTTGTGTAAAAAGCGTATGCTGAAAAATACATAAAAGTAATCCACTCAAAAGTACGAAATAATATTTTAATGTTTTAACACAACTTAAGCGCGTTTTATTATTCCTGCAGTGCCATCTTTTGACATTTTGCTGCTATGATTACAATGTGTGGTATGTGTAGCACATATGTTGAAAAAGTACTCTATATTTATTATTGTAAGTATCGATAGATAATTTCCCACGGGACCTCTTTAGTTTTCCGGGATAAGGAATACCCGACTATACAATGATGTTCAAAACACCCCATCCCTATGTAATGGTTTCATATTGTTACGTTGAGCTATTCTAAAGATACTTTTTTTGCATTCCTGCAGGAACCCTTTTTTTGGATTCACAATGTCCCAGTTTTAGTTCGCGATAAGGGTATCAACGTGTAAAATTTGATTGTAATAGGTCAAGCCACATTTGCGTGGTGAGCCATTCTATAAATGAATACTTTTGATTTTCCCACGGGAACACTTGAATTTTCCGGGATAAAAAGTATCCTATATGTTAACCCGGGCTATAAGGAACCACCATAAAAAATTTAATAAAAATCGGCCTGGTAGTTTTTGCGTGATGCGCGAACATACAGACAGACAGACAGACAGACAGACAGACAAAAATTCCAAAAGTTGTTGTTTTGGCCTCTGTATCGTTAGCAATGTCCACCATAGTTATTATTTTCCAAAAATATTTCATGTACAGACACGGCCCCGTTACAGTTTTATTATATTATAGAAAAGCAACTGCCACACGCAAATAGTCGCCGTCAGAAGAGTTCCCATATTATTATCTGTGCCTCCTGTTAAAAGAAGCTAAACTCGATTTATGTGTTTTTAATTTTTTTACATGATTGCAATCTATAAAAAAATACCTATCTGTTCGTCTATGAAAAACATCGCTACGTGCCATAGTTCCAGAGAGTTGTGTAAAAAGCCTATGCTGAAAAATACATAAAAGTAATCCACTCAAAAGTACGAAATAATATTTTAATGTTTTAACACAACTTAAGCGCGTTTTATTATTCCTGCAGTGCCATCTTTTGACATTTTGCTGCTATGATTACAATGTGTGGTATGTGTAGCACATATGTTGAAAAAGTACTCTATATTTATTATTGTAAGTATCGATAGATAATTTCCCACGGGACCTCTTTAGTTTTCCGGGATAAGGAATACCCGACTATACAATGATGTTCAAAACACCCCATCCCTATGTAATGGTTTCATATTGTTACGTTGAGCTATTCTAAAGATACTTTTTTTGCATTCCTGCAGGAACCCTTTTTTTGGATTCACAATGTCCCAGTTTTAGTTCGCGATAAGGGTATCAACGTGTAAAATTTGATTGTAATAGGTCAAGCCACATTTGCGTGGTGAGCCATTCTATAAATGAATACTTTTGATTTTCCCACGGGAACACTTGAATTTTCCGGGATAAAAAGTATCCTATATGTTAACCCGGGCTATAAGGAACCACCATAAAAAATTTCATCAAAATCGGCCTGGTAGTTTTTGCGTGATGCGCGAACATACAGACAGACAGACAGACAGACAGACAGACAAAAATTCCAAAAGTTGTTGTTTTGGCCTCTGTATCGTTAGCAATGTCCACCATAGTTATTATTTTCCAAAAATATTTCATGTACAGACACGGCCCCGTTACAGTTTTATTATATTATAGATGAAACGGTTAATTTACTAACCCCATAATATCAACACATATAGGTCCCCACCGAGGGGCTGGGGCCTACCCTGAATTAGGGCGAACGGGCCTTACTCGACCACGACGCGGGCCCAGTGCATGTTGGTCGACTTCACTTCACACACACCTCCGAGTTTCTTCGCAGGCGTGTGCAGGTTTCCTCACAATGTTTTTCTTCACCGTAAGAGCGTCGCATAAACGTACATATAAAATCGAAATTCGAAAACACATTAGTACGTGGCAGGATTCCAACCACGACATCCCGGACAGGAGGTAGCGGTCCTAACCGTTACGCCACCGACACGTTACACATTAAACCTTTAATGTAAAACTACTAGGGGTGTATCTATCGAGGAATGAGGGTTATCTATCAACCACAGAGTAAATTGTTGTTTTTGCTTATGTTAAAACAATTTAACATAAGCAAAAACAACAATTCACTTTGTGGTTGCACTTTTTGACTATGTTTGTCGAATGGGCATTAATAATAATTTTTGTTGTATATCTGATATTACTAATTTCAATATAAAATACATCAACGAGTCCCAAACGAGGTAAAAATGGTTTTTCTTTCATATAGTTCGGGATCCTTTGCGCGCGTCCGACTCACTCTTGTCTGGTTTTAAGGGTTCCTATGTCAAACTAGGGTCCCTTATACTTCCGCCATATCCATCTGTGTGTCTGTGTCTCTCCGTCGGTATGTCACAACCGTTTTTCTTAGACTATTTATTAAAGCTCTAAAGCTGAAATTTAATATGGTTTTAAAAAGTTCTGTGACCCCTTTAAAATTATGGAATAAAATCTGTAATATTTTTTTTAGAGTACCTACATTCCCTACAAATAGTCCCAATGGATAAACTTTTACTTGACTTCCCAAAAAACAAGGGTAATGTTTTCATACAGTCGTGTTCTTAATTTTTGATTAAATTAGTTCGGTTATTACTTTGTTATATTGATTCATCCTCATCTCATATACGTCCCCAGCGAGGGGCTCAAATCGAGCCTACCCTAAAATGCATAATCTTTTTTTTTTATTAAGCAGTATTATAAATGTAAATTCTTACTACCTAATTGAATACATAATATCAAAAAATAAGTTTTGAATTACTACTATTTGGATAAATTTTCCAAATGTCACTCTCGTTTAAATAGTCTGCGGTCCTATAATAGCCTCTAAAACTTGTATTTTTCTTACATGTTTTTTTTTAATTTATATTATAGTAATTCACACACATCATTAGGTATTATATCGTAGAAGTGTACACACTGCCCCACAAATGATTTTTTCACTTTACTGAGCTTTGAAAAAGTAATTTTGAGGTTACTTAATTAGTTTTAGTTATTGTTTTTAAGGAAATCCGCTAAATAACATATATTGCTTTAAAAAAATTACCGGCTACCTATTTAGGCAGCGTAGACTAAGTAACTGGGTCGTGTTGGCATCCCTTGGCCGGACACGGAGCCCTAAACAACGCGAACCGTAGGTAGATAGAGTTCGCGACAAAAAGCCATATAAAATAGAAGGTGTAACAAAACTGTTTCGTTCAGAGTTTGTTGCTCTTGAACAACGTTTTCATGGAATGTTCCGTTTGTTTCAGAAAATTGACGCTGGTTTCGGGTCGTGCAGAAGCGTGAGTATACCTAACACCCTTACTAATATTAAAAATGTGAAAATGTGTTTGTTTGTTACCTTTTCACACTTCAACGCCTTGACCAATCTTAATGAAATTTGGCATGCAGGTAGCCTGTGTCAAAAATACTCGATTGTTCTGATTTTTCGCACAGAGATGGTTGAGTAGGTGGGAAACGACATAATTTACTTATCAGTTAATCACCCTTATAGACAGTCATAAATACGATGTCCACGCGGGCGAAGCCGCGGGAAAAAGCTAGTATTGTATATTTTTTCATATTTCAGTTAGGTATTTATTTAGAAAAGACTTCTCAGGATAGAACTTGGGAATCGCAGCATTACTACACGAGAACTCCAGTGCTGTTATATAGCCCATTTCAAATACCAAGGCCATATTCCACTTTTAAGTTAACAATGGCTGTAATGTTAATCTTTTGTTGTCGACTTATTTTACATACTACCTCAACACTTGAACTTAAGCAAACATAACCGATCAATTTTAGCATAACGTCAAGATTAAAAGGGTCACTCCAGATATATATTGTTGTTCTCTATACAGGGTGACTTTTAATTAGTTCTTTATAACAAAGGATATGCATGTACTCGTGATTACAAACAACTTTCCCAAAGAAACTATATGTCAAATCAGAAAAAAAAATTTTGGTCCTCGATACATAATAATAAGTTATCAAATCGGCAAAAATGTATAAAGGACCAATTTTTTTTTTCATATTTGACATATAGTTTCTTTGGGAAAGTTGTTTGCAATCACGAGTACATTCATATCCTTTGTTATCAAGAACTTATTAAAAGTCATCCTGTATATGTCTTGTGTTATCAGTTATCACCTAATGACCATCTCAAGTGGAATGTGGCCTTGGTATTTGAAACTCACTTTATAATGCAGTTGTGTAAGCACCTTCGATCACACATAAACGCACGCAGCACTCGAAGTCTGCTGGACGGTTGCTCAACCAGATGCATCTCGTTGTGCTCGTGTCGCCCCGCGTCGCGTCGCGTGAGAGTAGAATTTCTCAACACTAGAAACGGAGAGAACTGGAGACGAATGGTGTTGGTGCGGCGGTTTCCCAATAGAAAGTCTGATGCAGGAAGCGCAGCGCAGTGCACGTGCAGGCGGCCGGGGTGGGGCGCCCCGGCCGATGCACTTTCGTGCGGTGACGTCACGCCCACCTTTCGTCAGCGTCACGCTGCCCGTAAGAGCTGTTATGCAATTGAGGCGCACCACTCAACTTTCCAATTTCGACAACTCGCTATTGTATGGCGCTTTCAAATTTTACTATAACTTCGCCAGCTGCTGGCGCTTTCTTTCTGTCGCGCGGCTCGAGGCTGAAAAATGCTCTGAATGCGGCGAGCGAGCACTCGAGCAGGCGAAACCCAGCGATGCACTTTCACTGAAACATCTCTTTCTTTCTTGTAGGTAACTCAAATTCTATCACTTTCGACACTCTACCGCTTTTACGCAGGTATCATACAATAAGTCGTTTTTTTACAAGCTTTTTATTATCTTGCCGTGTTACTTAGCTAGTTTTGTTTTTAGTTTGGGACAAATCTTGGTAGCTAAATCCTTACTAATATTCTGAATGTGAATATGTGTTTGTTAGTTACCTTTTCAACGCTTTAACACCTTATATCAGTCTTGATGAAATTTGGCATGCAGGTAGCCTGTGTCACGGGGAAGGACATAGGCTACTTTTTATCCCGTAAAAATAGCATAGTTCGATGCAGTTCCTGAGGAAACAGAAAAAATATTTTTTTTGGGTTAACTTCTTTAACATCGCGACGGAACAATGGATTGCTGTGATTTTTTGTACATAGACAGTTGAGAGGGTTTGAAATGACACTATTTACTAATTAGCATATCCTGACACTATGTCAGGGAAATATCCCGAGGGATCTGGGGAAAACTCATTTCTACGATCGCTCACGTCCGCGTCGCCACGGAGCAACGGATTGTAGTGATTTTTTTTAAAGAAGGAATTGGTTGAAGTTAAGAGAGTGGGAAGTGACATAGAATGCACTTATCTCTGCTAATCCTTATAAAATAAATTAACAATTTATCAATTTTCCAAAAAATAAATAAACAAATTGTAACGATGCAAAATAACATCGTTACATTTTTTTGTCTAATTAGCGATAAAAAAAGGAACAATAGTTAGGGTTGCTCAGAGGCATTGAGTGTTGAGGAAGGTAGGTAGAGAGCATGAGAGTTTGTAGTATAGAGTCAAAAGAAATGGTGAAGTGAAGGAGTTTTGTAAGTAGAGCGAGTGTACGAGTATGTGGAGTTGAGAGATTGGGAAAGTAGAAGGGTGGAATAAGTTGTAGAGCAGGTAGTGGAAGAGGGAAGGTGTGTTTGGAATAGAGGCCAGAAGAGTGCTAAGGCACACCCTGATGGACACTTAATACATTGGGCCAGAAATGACATTTCAAAAAAGGAATGACGGAACAAACAAAATGGCAGCGAAATCCTATACGTTCGACAACCAAACAGTAACCAATCTGTATCAATCTGGGTGACGAGGGGGTGAGGTCGCAATCTAGAGAGCGGTAGGGAGTGTCAATACTGTATGTTAGTACTAATATATGTACTTTGGCTAAGGTATAAAAAGTTCCTTTTATTAAATGATTACAATCAAACAAAAAGTGTTTAGGTTTTTTGAAAATTATACTTTAATCTAAAGTTAACGACTAACCCGCAGCTAACGACTTTGAACTAAGTAACTTTATATCCAGGTTTTAGTTTCACTTTGAATTTTTGTTTTTATATATGGACTTAGTGATTTGAGTTTTCCTTAAATTATTAAATAATATACAGAATTTAATATTAAATACATATTTTTCCTTCATTGTTCATCTCATCATGCGAACGGACAAGGAGTGGAATTCCCTGCCAGCGTTTGTATTCCCAATTCGTATAATTTAGGAAGATAATGTCAAGGGCTTACCAATTGTGGATTTAAAAAAAAACCTTCCTGACGAGAGTAAATAGGCACTATTTGAGCTTGCTTGTTACATCCTCAGCTGCATCGGCACTTACCATCAGGTGAGGTGCAGCCCAACTTACTCAAATTTTTAATAAAAGAATAAAACATCTTAATGCACCCTTTTTTCTATTTTTTTTCTAGTTGTGACAGTAGTACTGCTGCAGTTATTATTTTATATGTTATAATAATTTAATAAATAACTACATGAATTAATTAAAAATTAAAAACCGGACTGCATAAAATTTTTTCCCCTCTTTTTGGCCAGTCGGGTAAAAGTGTGATCATCATCATGTCAGCTCATATACGTCTCCACCGAGGGGCTCGATCCTATCATCCTACCCTGAATTAGGGCGATCGCGCCTTAGTCGACCGCGCGGGCCCAGTGCGGGTTGGTCGACTTCACACACAACCTGCGAGTTTCTTCGCAAGCGTGTGCAGGTTTCCTCACGATTTTTTCCTTCACCGTAAGAGCGTCGGATAAACGTACATATGAAATCTAAATTCGAAATCACATTGGTACGTGGCAGGATTCGAACCACGGCCTCCCAGGCAGGAGGCGGTGTACCTAACCATTACGCCACCGACTCTCTTACGATGATTCAAATATCTTGCGAAATTGCGTAGATATAAATATCTTGTCAGCTTGTAGTACTGCAACGTGGCTGTTACGTCAATCGCTGCAGTCGAATAGTGCGAAAATTGTGTTTTACCCGACTGCGCCAGCATTAAATGAAGGCCCCCTTACAAGAAACTTTATTTTTTTTAAACTTGAACTAGCGACATCTACTACAAACTAATCAATGGACCCTTGTCTACACAAACTTGAGCCATTCTCAATTCTACAGATAAAGATTTCGCTGAGCACACCACATGAGGAATAGGGCCTTTATATCCTGTTAATAGTCAATCATGTTGATTTGCGATATCAATGGACCCTTCAAAGAGAGTGTTATAGAAAGGAGAGGTCAACCCGCCGCGTTGTGAATGAGAAAGTTAATCGTGGAAAGTGCGCGAGAGTGTATATCTGTGTGCACTCGTCGTTTCTAAAAAATACGCCGCGAATGGTACGCTATGCACCTTTCAAAGAGGAGCGGTTTATTGAAAGGTACCTTGCATAAGATGCGGTGATTCGAAAGTTCTGAAAATATACATATGTACAAAGGCCAGCACATCAAGCTATACACTCGTAGTGCGATTCTGATCTATACGCATTCGGCATAAGAACGGTACAAAGTCTGAAGTGTGTAGCTTGATGTGCTGACATGTGTACATGAATTTGCATGTTGACACCAGAAGTAATGTATAGCGAGGCGGGACCAGAGATAGTGGTGTTTATGAAAGCACTGAAAGTGCGGATGATTATGTACGCTGTATGTAGTTAAAAGCGTCGGTGGCTGAACCGGTAACGACTCGGTCCTCCTAACCAGAGGTTTTGGGTTCAAATCCGGATGGCCAATGTACCAATGACCTCTAACATTCACGTAGCCCTAAAACTCACGACATCAAGACGATGTCACACTTTGATCTAAATTGGGGGGCTATCGGAAGCGAGCGAAAAAACATTTTCTATGTTAAAATATATTTCTTCTAGAAAAAAATAAGTCCGGACAAGTGCGAGTCAGACTCGCCCACCGAAGGTTCCGTACAAATTTGTAGGTACATATTAAAAATCATAACAGTGAAAACTGTTCGGTACTACATAAACCAAAATTATTAGATACCTAACTATACATATAAAAAAGGAAAAAGTTTTTTTTTCATTCTTCGTCATAAAATGAAAACTCTACACAATAAAAAAAAGAGTGTGTGGTTTTATGAAACCACGGTAAAAGTGAAACTTTTTTTCACATTATAGACATTTACAGAGCACGAAACGATCATGGCTGCTCTCGTCTTGGAGCTACGGTACAGAGGACGAAACGATCATACCGACCGTGACGCGACACAGACGAAAAAATTTGAGACGATGTAATAAAAGTTTCACTTTAATAATTAAATATCTGTTTAAGCTTATGACATGACAATGGAGCCCTTCCGTACGATAATCCACATGACACGGTTAACTCAATTCAAAATTTAGACCACGCACTGTTCCTTGCATAATTGATTACGTACTTTACATAATGACTTTGTTTTTTGTGATTTAATTACAAATGTTTAGTTTTCAGATTTTTCCCTATACTTGTATGTAGTATAAGATGGTATTACTTGCCAAATTTTATAGTTCTAGGTCAACGGAAAATGCCCTATAAAATTTTGATTCCCTTGAGAGTGTCGAAATATGTATACGTTATTAGCGGCATAAATGGCCGTATCTTTTTTTACGTTCACTTAGAAGTTTGATTTTTTCACAGCTTCAAGTGACTGTAGACCGGAGTATATATGGTTTTAATTTCAACTCAATACCTTCACGCGTTTCCGAGATAAAGGGTCTTGACAGACAGTCATTTTTTCGATATCCTTTTTAGTTCTGGAGATATAGACAATTCAATGAGAAGAGACTCCAAAAAGTGCGTCATTTTTTGACATTTTCGCAATTTTTAAAATAAAGTTTTTGACTTTTCCGAAATACGATTTTCACTATATTGTATCCCTTGTTACTACGCATCTTTTGAGACCTCACCCATTCACGTAGCCCTAAAACTCATGATACCAGGGCGATATCGCACTTGAGCGAAATTGGGGGCTATACAGAAGCTATTGAAAAAACAGAATACAGTGTAAACTCTATATAGCGACACTCAAGGGACCGGGCATTTTGTGACGTTATTGAGAGTTTTCGTTATATAGAGAGAAATTAGCGTCAAAGTAAAACAACTGAAAAATTGTGACGTTTCAAAGAGTGAAACGTTATATCGAGTGACGTTTTACAGCGTTTACACTGTATGTACTTGATTAGTTAAACTTTGTTTTCGTTTTCATAATTTGTTATAAACGTTGCTAGAGGGTGGCGGGACTGGCGGGGGTATACAATAACTGAGGGTAGGCAGGTCGCAGGGAGAGCTTCCTGGAGGTCCGACCCGGTGCCCTTGATGCTGTGATCTAGGTCACTTGGGGCCAAATTCTAGTATAACTCGAGTCATTCTCTCTAAATACTGATTTACAAAGTATATTTTTTTCGGTATATTTTATATTTTTTGGGTTTTAGTTGTCGTCGATCTCGACTTTCGAATTTGTTTTTATATTAAGCATTTCAGGGTCCCCCCCAGGAGGCTCTTGTTTCCATACAAACGTAGTTCCGCTTTAATATAAAAACTAGGTACTTGCTGGATTAAATCCAAACTGCAAATATATTGATGTTTGTAATTAGTTTTCATCGTAGTAAGTTAACACATAATGAAACAAAGGCTAAAATGCGCTGAATTACTGAGAAGCCGCGACACACTACTTTCATTCTTCCATCTTTACTATCTAATAGGGAAACAGCTTTAATTTAATCTAATAATGCTTAATCTAATGCTAAACCACTTTTTTTTCACATTTCACATCTCTACACAAAAACATTGACACTTTAACCTAAGGCTAAATTTAGTTTTGTACTGAAAGTTTTAAACTGCTCTTATGTTTTTCGTTTTATATTAGTACATCGAAAACTAATTACAAACATCGATATGTGTCTACTCAATATATTCGCAAAGTTTGGATTCAATCAAGCAAGTAGTTTTTATATTAAAGCCGAACTACGCTTGTATGGAAACTTGAGCCTCCTGGGGACCCTTAAGTTAACATAAAAACAAATTCCTTGTTAAAACTCAAAAGTTCGACTGTATAAAGTTCGAATGCGTAATGAATGCAGTTGTATGGTACATTTTATTTAAACGAAAAGGTTACTTTAAACGTTATCGCAGCGAGCAAAGTAGGCAGAGGCTCGAGAAATTCCGAGGCCAAAAGGCTTGTTTCCCTCGGGAGGTTCACCCTGAGCTCGAAGGTTTACGCCAAGGTCGACGGGTAGGGCACTGGGGGAGATGACTCAATGACTTTGAAGTACCCTCACAATACATTTAGGCATTCGGATGCAGCCAATGCACGCGTTACGACTTGCAACGAACGTTTAGCCAGCCATCTACAGCGAATTAAATTTGTTGCGCGTGAGTACTGTGTATGGAAGTATGCACAGGTTAACTCTACATGATTTGAAAATAATTTTTGTGTTCCTAGTAGGTACTATACACCAAAATGCTCAAAGGGTCGGGAATAAGTGCGCTTAGAAAAATATCAAAATCATGTCAACAATGCAGCGATTGTGTTTTTTGTATTTTTTGCTTCCTCCCTTTGGCGTAGAGTACCTTGCACTATAAAATATGATGACCACCTACCAATGCTAACACTGAAGGTACATTTTTTTATTTTAGCATATGGAAATATTGTAGCAGCTGGTTATTTCCAATAGTGCCCGCTTTAGCTTTGAGCAAAGCAAAAAAACTTTGATGAGTTCAGTTTGTATTCAACTATGTATACTAAACTTATCAACAATTATTGTTGATCTCCTGTATGTGGAGTACAAAAGGCTTTCACCAATACAGGGAGCATTAGTAGATAGAGAAAGGGTCTGCGACTGCGAGGTGACATGTCGGTCGGTGCATCTGTCCCGCGGGTGCCGGGCGAGTCGGGCGCTCCGCCCTCGCGTTGTCGCGGTCCCCTCGCCGCGCGGCACGAGCGCCTGCCAGTTTGTGCCTGTGCCCTGTGCAGTCACCCACCGACCGCCACTCAGTAGCACTCGACTCAGTCAGTCAGTCGCCCGCCAGCCGTTGAGCGCTCCGAACGCCGTCTCGGCCTGCACGCGCTCCGGCCCGCCATGTGGTGAAGTGAAACTGTCAAACGTGATACGCACACACTCACACACCGATGTTTATCGCTGGTTTCAATACAACACGTACTGTTTCTTATTAATCGAATACGTTGACTTTGTGATCTCTGTGTGGAAGTGGTGCCACCGTTTTGGAAAATTGGATTATACGAACGAATAATGGCCTTAGCCAGGTGAGCTATTTTGGTTGTTGGAGTCAACGCGGAACTAGTTTACTTTATCATGTTCAACGAAGGACTTTCCGTCGTCGGTTGGGTTATAATTTGATCGACTCGTAGAGCTCAGGTGCGATACTGATTACGTGAGTTTCATTAATGCTCCTATATTTTCGTTGGCGATCACAATGTATTTAGTTTGAATTCTCTTGCTGCATCATGGCTTCGTCCAGCATATCCAACTACTACAATGGGCGAAAGTTTGCATGCCCCTGCCCCTGCCTCGCACGCACATTTAACTTTCCTTGTTGTGTAAGCTGACAAACGACAAGTACTTACTTGGAAATCGAATTTACTAGGTTATAATATACATTTATTAATTTTATCTGATTGTTAGTGATTTAATAACGAGCGTTCATTAAATTTCTTTACGTTCTTTTGATGATTGGTCGAACAAGTTTTTAAAAACAGACGGCTTGCCTGTTATTTCCCCCGAATCAACCCCGTGTCTGTTGATGTGATGTCGGGGTTTCCTATTTATTCTTTCGCACCCTCGTCCGTTCATTGCTTTATCCCTATATGTATATGTTATATTTGAACCCTACATGTACACTACTTTAACTGCTTGCAAGTGGTGTATTTATCTAGCTTCTAAAGACCATTGGTTGCAAGTTTGTAAATTTCATTTCGTTTGTTTTTATTGCTTTAATTGAATTCATTAATAGTCATTGTATTAAATGCGTTGTTGATCAAATGATCAAAGCTATTTATATTTATTAACAAAACGCGTCCTAAGATTCGGAAATCTTACCTGAACAGGTAGCCGACACAACCGAGGATGGAAGTTGTACACTTTTGGTTTTAATATACTTTTTTTGTTATCCCTTTGTTCGCTCACAGCGCAGCGGCAGAAGATTAAACTCTCCTTTGTTGTTATAGAAACATATCAAGTTTCAGATTCACATTTAACACCTGTCCATACCTTGACGAGCAACTTTACAATAAATATCATTCAAATTGGTTTATAACTACACTATAAAACAAATAAAACTGCGTTTGTAATTTGTCAGTGACCGGTTTCGAACACCATCTTCAGGCAGACTGATTTTTTTGACTTTGTTTTATGTTATGTGGAATTAGTGTAGATATATACCAATATAAGTGATATAATGTTCCACCAAGAACCTGCAATCAAAAGTATCAACTAAGAAATATCACTCTTACTCACTAGGCACTTGAGTTTAATATGGTACCATCGTAACCGCCGCCGTATTGCTTTTAGTAAGTATGTATATAGTAACTATTTATTAATCTGTGATATCTTTCTTTATTGCAATATCAGCCTTACATTCTACATATAACCAAGATTTTTTATCATATAACTTGTGATACCTAAATTGAGTTTTTTTTTGTGTTAAGGTTAAGTAGGTGTGTCTCTAACATTGCAATTTATTGAATCTTAATCCTGACTAACCGTTGTCATTCTATACACACGCCTTAGATGCCTTATGCTGAGGTAGAGGTAGAGATGTGAATTCGCGGGGATGCGTCTTGCGAGGGTCGTCGACCCCGCAAGGAGAATGCGCCGAGGTTCGTGCAGACGCCTTCGCCTCGGCTTCGACCCCTCTTTTATCTCATTTTGTAAAAGACAACTCACGGTGGCTCCGCAAGGCTGCAAACTTTGTAATAAGTAAAACCGAACGTG
Source organism: Coleophora flavipennella (assembly GCA_947284805.1). Classification (NCBI taxonomy): domain Eukaryota; kingdom Metazoa; phylum Arthropoda; class Insecta; order Lepidoptera; family Coleophoridae; genus Coleophora; species Coleophora flavipennella. Next base: position 8,671,975 of record OX369299.1, read on the forward strand.
TGCCTTTAAGAGTCTTCAGGAGGCTCGCGTTTCCATACAAACGTAGTTCCGCTTTCATACAAAAACTACATGCCGGATTGAATCCAAACTTTGCGAATATGTTGAATAGACACATATCGATGTTTGTAATTAGTTGTCATTAGTAAATTAACAAAGGCTTAAATTGGTTGTGTACTGAAAGTTTGAAACGTCTTTTATTTTTTTCCATTTTATATTGGTGCATCGAAAACTAATTACAAACATCGATATGTGTCTACTCAACATATTTGCAAAGTTTAGATTCAATGCAGCATGTAGTTTTTGTATTAAAACGGAACTACGTTTGTATGGAAACTCGAGCCTCCTGGAGACCCTTACAACAATTTCTCCAAAGATATAGTTTGAAATCCCTAAAATCATATAAACATCTTCCACTTCTTAAGTTTTTAATCAGTATGTATTCTACTCTTGGGTGAGGCTTTATTACAATTTAACAGAATGACGTTATTATTCACCTTGTCCTGTAACTGGCAACTTTATTGGAATGCTTATTCAATTCCCAAAACTGTGTATGAAGGAAATTCTCATTTCCTACCTTCTAGGTTTTATTTCTCCCATTTTCTGCTAAATCTACATTCATATCTTCATATACCTCACATTTATTCCTGGTTCTCTATTAAACTACCTACCTAGCATTCTTTTCATAGATGTATGTAAGTAGATATGTTTGCAATTACTAGAGTATACCTACTTTTGTTTGAATAAGGTGGGCGAGGTTGTTTGCAACCACTTTGCAACTGTGAAGGGCCGGTCGCACAAAGCAAGATAATATTGCGGTCGTGTGTGCCCGTTTTCTCTGCTCCTGTTCTCTGACACCGGAATGCGATAACTAAAGTGGGTTTTGGCGACAACGATGCCGCACTTTGGATACGTTAATACGCAGTTAAACAACCGTCGCGTTTGTTAGCCACAAGTGGAGCGACTTGTGCTACAAGAGTGTGCTCCTTTAAGTTCACCCGTCATCTGCGTGTCTCTAATGATTTTTATCTCCGTTGTTGCTGGTATTTTATACAATTCTGGCTCATGTCCAAGTTAATGTGTCATTGTGAATGTGGAAATCTTTATGGCGCACATAATTTCTTATGTAACATTTCAATTATGGTTTTGCTCACGTGGCTTGTCAGCATTTTATTTGTAAATCGCCTGCTTATTAATTTCCGTTACTTGAACTAGGTATGTTTGAAGTTTGAACGTTTCACAAGGCCAAGGTTATTTAACAGATCTATTCTTGATACGTACTTACCTACGTATTCTTTACAGTGACGTAACGTTACACAAAATATTATTTGCGTTTGCTTCCGCGTTGTGTGTCGTAGAAATTGCCAAATAAATTATTTCAAATTAAAAATTTGTCGATCTGTCTTGTGTAGTGAAATCTTATACAATTTGAATGCCGCGTCTTGCCAATGGAAAGTGCTTCGCTAGTTGCGTCGTCGTCAGCTCTCGGCGCCTTCTCTTTGTGGGATCATTTTGATAGTTTCACTAACCCACGTTGAATAGCGCAACGCAGTTTTCTTTTATAGCTTGGCACAAGCATCAGTTAACTGTTAAATAACAATAACATAGATTCACTTCATAACTATCTGTTAATCTTGTACATCTTGTAATTGTAACTCTACCTGAAGTACGTTCAAAGAATTAGCTGCAGTACACCCGAACGGAGTTCTGGAAATATGTTGAAAAAAAAAAACAATTTTACAAAAACAATAATTAAAAAGTTTTTTTTTAATAATTTATAATTAATTTTAATCACTTTCACTGCTGGACGAAGTATCTTCAGAATAATCGCCTAATTAAAGACTTGAGAGTCGTGCCACCCCGTGCGAGTGCATGGAACTCAGGGCGACCCCTTTGATGCAACCGTTTTTTTTATTATGCACCTTGGCATCATCTCACCTGTTGGAAAGTGACGATGGTGCCGAAGATGAAAGCGGGCTTACCAATATTCCCCAACGCAATGGAGAACTGGCTATCTTATCTTCAAGCCGGAACACATCAACACTGATGTTTGGCGGCAAGACTTAGATAAGATGGTGGTAGCTAGCCAGTCGGGCTAAGAAAATGCCCTACCACCAACCAAACCGAGTCTTTCAAGTTGACCCCACCGGGAATCGAACCCGCGACCTCCTGGTGTGAAGCGAATGGACTAGCCATAACGCCACGGAGGCGGTAATTTGAGGTTTGATGCGAGCCGACAACGGCGAACAAACTATACCAGTCTAACATTCTGCAGTCAGGGTTGCAATATATCCCCGGAGTTTACGCCAGATTAAATTAAAAAAATCCTATATAATCAATGGCTCGATACTTGGGTGTAAACCAAGGTAAATTATACACAGTTTTTTGATTAAAACCGGGTTTTAGGTTGTTCGGGTTTTATCCTGAAAGCGCTTGTAGGAGGTTCGTAGTAAATTCGTCTGTAGATTGCATGCTACTAATTTATAAAGCAAGGTTGAAGCAATTAAGTAAATAGGAGGCACAAAGTTATAACTTTATCCGTGGCGATTTGTGACGACGGCGACTCGGCGACAATGGCGTGACTCGTGAGGCGTTAATTTGTTGAGGGAGTAATTCGGAACGGGGACATCTCTAACGACGACGACTGACTGTGCCGCCGCCGGTGAGAAGCGCGTTGACCCAATTTGTGCGTAACGTTCGTTGCGTAGGCACTAGGAATCGATGATATAGCTGCCGAATCTCGAGGTCTTCGCGCTCCGCGCTCCACTGATGAGTTCGGAATTTGGATCTGTGTCAGGGTCCGCCCCCTCGCTCGGCTCCCAGCGCTACCACCCGCGCCCAGCGCAGGCAGCCAGCCGCGCCGGTTACCACATAAAACTTAAGTATTTGTGCTCCACCGAATAAGGCTCACCTCACTCGCTCTCGTCTTAACGTTTTGAGGTCACTAAAACCTACTTACTTACTTGAATGTGGAGCACAAAGAATGAACATTACGAGTTTATTTCATGTCTGGTGCTCTGTTGGTTTTTATCTATTGTTTTGTCATTCAACCATTTTATTTACATATAAAAGTAATTTAATCAGTGCAGCCCCCTTCCCCCCCCTGTCATAGCATAGCGATAACGAAAAGTTGTCCAGGCTTAAGGTCGACGTATTTACATTCCAAAAGTTACTTTCAAAGGTCTGTTCATATTTACCATTCTAATTTATTTGCTCCAAAATAAACATAAATATAAATAATTGTCTGCGGTTTAATGCTGGCTATTTCGGTCGTTTCAAGTTCTATCGAGGACAAAGGATGCGAAACTGAAATTGGGCGAACTGAATGAGACCAGGTAGTGATCTTGTGATTATCGACCTTTTGCAGTTCCGTCGCCTTCGCCTCGCCGGCTGGCATTGTCGCCGCGAATAGGAAGCAGGGCTCGGCTCGGCTGCCGCTATTGGGCTTAAGGCCGATTTCAATGCACCATCTTTTACCTTGTGCCCCATACTTTACGCTTGACCCGAAACGAATATCGGCCGCGCGGCGGTACAGCGCAGCGATGAACGCGCACGCATGACTCTGGCGTGCTTCAAAGTTTACTTGAGAATACTGTGTCAGATTTCATTGCTTGAAATCGTGATTTTGTGCAGTGAAGCCTGTCGCTTTGTGTGCAGGCTCAACTATTATTTAAATGTTTTACTATATCAATAATCAATATTTTACGGTTGACGAATTAATGACACTTAATGTTATTTTCCAGCAAATTCCAAAAAGAGATGTTCTCAATTCGGTTGTATTTTTAGTTTATTTTTAACTAGCTTTTTCCCGCGGCTTCGCCCGCGTGGACATCGTTTTTATGACTGTCTTTAAGGGTAATTAGTAAATTATGTCGTTTCCCACCTACTCAACCATCTCTGTGCAAAAAATCACAACAATCGAATATTTTTTAGTTCCCTCAGGAATTGCATCAGATTATGCTATTTTCCCGGGATAAAAAGTAGCCTATGTCCTTCCCCGTGACACAGGCTACCTGCATGCCAAATTTTATAAAGATTGGTCAATTCGTTGAAGCGTGAAAAGGTAACAAACAAACTAACAAACAAACACATTTTCACATTTATAATATTAGTAAGGATTAGTAAGGATGTTTGTTACCTCGGTGTATTTATAAATTGATTTGGAAAATTATTATTTTTTTCAATATGGTATGTTGCCAGATTGATCCCATATAAATTTTATCGAAATCGGTTCAGTACTTTAACAAAAACAATTATAGTCGGTTTTTTTCACGTGTTCAGCGTGGTCAGTTATTAATTTAAGAAAGTAATCTACATTATTTTTCCTGACTGTCCAAATAGGAGGGTAATGTTCTTTAGATGTATTATGTATGGGGTATGTAATTTCTTCCCGTACTTATTGTCAATGGGGGGAAAGTGGTTTCATGAGTAGCACCTACCGTTTGCTGCTATCCAGCAAATAGAAAGCCAGCTGTATATAGCGCTCTACTCTGCCTTTTCAAATATTTTCAAATGCCGCTGATTGGCCATGTAGGTCAAATGCATTATGATGTCAAATTTGACCCCGTTTTCATACGTGTGCTTGGCGTATATCGTGTCTCGGGTTTATAATTATAATAAAATTAAAGTTGTCGGTTGTGGGTTTGTTTATTTAAGGCCATTTATAGTAATTTTTTGTACCGTTAATTAAATATTATGTCACACATTGTAGCTTGGTGTTAGAATTAAAATCACAAAAGCTTTGCTTTCAGTTTACAATTTGTGATTTATTTTTAATATACAGTGACGAAGTTAACATTTTGATAGGGATATTTTTGTCTACACTAATAGTCTAAAAAATAATTAATTTTCGAAAAGCCTAAAGACTTTTAGGTACAAGCTTTGTTTAGAGTGTTTATGCTCAAAAAGCTAAATGCTTTGTGTGCCAGATGTGAATATAAATAAATACACGTTTCCAAATCCAAAAAAGGCGAGCACAGTAAAGATTTCATGAAAATAAACGAAGATCCTGCGACCTTGAATCCACCTCTAAAGTTCATCATCAGATCAACTTCAAAATCCCAAAATGATTGTCATCCTAATACGGCTTCATACCAAATTTTAGCTTAATCGGATTTCTGGTTTGATAGAATTGCCGGACGGACTCTTATTACATTCAAGAGGGAGCGTGGTGCGCTAGCCGCTAGCCGCTCGCGGGGGTGATTTCCAATGCTTGATGACAAATACATAGGTGTTGGTTGTCGATTTGTGTATGCCCAAAAAGACCAGACCAGATGTTAAATGCTAAGCGAGAAAGTAAGTTCGCAGGGACAGCTAGTATACAATAAATTACACAGCTTTAAGTAGTCATCCCTAAGTCTTTTCTTAAAAATGAGCAGGGACTCAGATGTGCGAATAGTTTCAGGTATTTGGTTCCACAGTCGAACCGAGTGCGCTATAAAAGAATTACTAAGGAAGTCGGTGCTGAAAGTAGGAAAAGACGGTAGAAACGCATATTTACATGATCGAGGTTGGCGGCCATGAATTGATTCTCTACGCTGCACTGAAAGTTGTCTTTGAGATACGGAGGAGCAGCTGGACTGTGGAGTACATTGTACAGCAAACATAGTGTGCATATTACGTCGTAGCCGGATGGGAAGCCACTTCAGTTTGGTTCGAAACTCAGAGACATATACTTCCTCAAAATGAATACGAATCTCATACACACGTTCTGTAAGCGTTCCAGTTTGTTCAGCAGCTCCTCGGTAGAGTTGAGGTAACAATCATCAGCTTAGTCAAGCAGTGGGAGTAGGAGAGACTGAGCTAGTTGAGATCTGGTCGACACGGGCAGAAAATTTTTTGAGGCGCCTGAGCGAGGACAAAGAAGAAAAAAAAATTCTGCTTACTTCACCAATTTGACTAATCCAAGAAAGATTTACGTCAAACATTACACCCAAGTTTTTATTTTTTTTACTATAAGGTAAAGGAACGTTGTTGAGGAGTACTGGGGGCCGGGGGCAAGATGACGTATCAATGTTGGCTAGTTGGCGGGAGCTTCCTATGGTTATATAAACTGAGACTTGCTTGGGTTCACAAAAAGACCGTGATTGTTGAAACCAAGCCGATATTTTATAGAACATTAGCGTATATATCATCCAAAGTAGGTATTGGATCTTTTTTTTCTTTATTGAGCCTTGAAGACGACCACTTTTCATCACTTTTCATGTTAACTTCCTGTAAGATTTTTAGAAACCTTCGCATTAGAGTTGAAACACAAGGTTTGACCACTCCTCATGAGGTTTTTGAAGCTAATAAAAAAGAGGTCTGTCGGTAATCGGTATTTCGAACTTGTCCTTTTGCCAATAACTATGCCTTCATTACAATTCGGCTGAAATATTCGATTACATGAAGTGTAGGTGGGTTGGGTGTGTGATACGAGGACTGCAAGTGTGCGTCCTCCCAGTTGCGAGCGGCGCGGGCGGTCTCAACCGCGTTTTGTCGATGCTTTCTCGAGCGGCGAACCGAGTCGCGTTCTCTACGCCGCCAGTGCGCGCTACGGCCTGCCATCGCTAGCTCGACACACACAGTTGCGAGCGGCGCGGGCGGCCTCAACCGCGTTTAGTCGATGCTTTCTCGAGCGGCGAACCGAGTCGCGTTCTCGACGCCGCCGGTGCGCGCTACGGCCCGCCATCGCCAGCTCGACACACACAGTTGGGAGCGGCGCGGAGGCCTCAACCGCGTTTTGTCGATGCTTTCTCGAGCGGCGAACCGGGTCGCGTTCTCGACGCCGCCGGTGCGCGCTACGGCCCGCCATCGCCAGCTCGACACACACAGTTGGGAGCGGCGCGGGCGGCCTCAACCGCGTTTAGTCGATGCTTTCTCGAGCGGCGAACCAAGTCGCGTTCTCGACGCCGCCGGTGCGCTCTACGGCCCGCCATCGCCAGCTCGACACAAACAGTTGGGAGCGGCGCGGAGGCCTCAACCGCGTTTTGTCGATGCTTTCTCGAGCGGCGAACCGGGTCGCGTTCTCGATGCCGCCGGTGCAGGTGCGCGCTACGGCCCGCCATCGCCAGCTCGACACACACAGGTTCGAGCGGCGCGGGCGGCCTTAACCGCGTTTGTCGATCCTTTCTCGAGCGGCGAACCGGGTCGCGTTCTCGACGCCGCCGGTGTGCGCTACGGCCCGCCATCGCCAGCTCGACACACACAGTTTTCTCATCAAGCTCAGTACCAATCAAACTGGGACATTCCTGTAGCAACAGAAATAGAGTGTCCTGTCAGTGAGCTTCGTGAACGCTGAATATAAAATCCCGTGCTTATTGCCTCGCTATTTTTACGCGACTAACCAAAAAGGAGGGTAATGTTGTTCGGGTGTATGAAATATCTGTGGACCTGGCCAATTACGTCATGCAAATAGATTACTAAAATTATTAAAGATTGTAGGTTTTTATTCAATATTAAAAATTATATCTATTGTATAACTTTATTCGCATTCCAGGGAGGTCCGCAGATAATATTTAAGACGTGTTGTATGATTGTATCTGTTTCTTGGCTGAGCGTGTAACTTAAACGGATTGATAGATTTTGAAGTGTGTGTGTGAGGTGTCGTTAGATCTTCCTTGACCTGACCCCCTGAGTGACATAGGGTAGAATTTAAAGGTTTTAATTTATTAGTTACTTAGGTTAGGTTAATATGATATGAAGTAAGTCACGCTTTTTAGCCAGTATAACAATGCACTCAGGGTGCTGTTGGGCCTGCCGCGCTTTTGCAGCGCCTCCGGTGTGTTTGCGGAAGCACAAATTAATGGTTTCAACGCCATCATTAAGAAACGCTGTGTCTCCATGCTGAGGCGTGTGCGTGTCAGTGCCAGTACCAACAGTATCCTGGGCTTAGTCGCTGACAGGTGGGACAGCCGATGCTGGAGCGGTGGATGCACCTTCACACAGTGAGGAAGTACCTACCGCTTCCCATCGTAAGACTGACACTTTTTAATTACCTACTTTTTTTGTTTGAATATTTAGTTGTACCCTCCTAACAATAGTTTTTTAAGGTTTTTGTATTTGTTTTTAACACATTTATGGGTCAATGAAGCCTGAAAATAAAATTAACAATAAATAAATTTAACGTCGTTTTAAGTATACAAAGACTTGTGTGTGATTTCAATAGCACTCGTACCTTGGTCTACTATTTTAACTGCTGCATAAAATATTAACTGTGTCAGCACTCGGCAGTCAGTACCATAGCCTAGCCATAGCCTGTGTCAGGGCTAACAGATCATAATAATCGTCCAACAAATCACCAATAACATGAAATAGAATGTGCCCATTGTACAACCTTCATCACGTGTTTGAATTGATTAAAACTGCATTACATGCTTCCCTGTCGGTCAAAATTATTATTATGTGTATGAGTTTGTATACGTCTGAAGATTCTTTTCTAGTTACTTTGCATGTAAGGCACTAAGAAGGTACGTATATATATACACGTATGTACGTGGTATATATGAACTTCCTATATTGATACTAATTAAATAAAACTTTGTTGTTCTGAGGTATGACTGTATCATCAAGGTCTCTGTTTGATTGCCTTTGGCGTCATCGCTTATTTATCAGCATACAATACTTAGTGGTAATTTCCGCAATAATGCAGAATTTAATGATATTGGTTCCTAAACATTACGAAGTAACTAGTATATCATCTGTGACATTAGCAAATTCTACTTCTACCTAGTATCATCAGCTATAGTACAGAATTTAATGATATTGCTTCCTAAACATTACGAAGTAACTAGTATAATATCATCTGTGACATTAGCAAATCCTACTTCTACCTAGTATCATCAGCGACAGTACAGAATTTAATGATATGATATTGCTTCCTAAACATTACGAAGTAACTAGTATAATATCATCTGTGACATTAGCAAATCCTACTTCTACCTAGTATCATCAGCGATAGTACAGAATTTAATGATATTGCTTCCTAAACATTACGAAGTAACTAGTATAATATCATCTGTGACATTAGCAAATCCTACTTCTACCTAGTATCATCAGCGATAGTACAGAATTTAATGATATGATATTGCTTCCTAAACATTACGAAGTAACTAGTATAATATCATCTGTGACATTAGCAAATCCTACTTATTTATTTTATTTTTATTTATTTGCCAGGAAAAAATACAATACAAGTAAATTTATAGAACGGTGGTCCCTACACTAGGCTAAGCCTGTATCGTAGGGGCCGTGAGTGTAAACAATTTCCATGCTTAAGGTAAGCCGACAGTAAAGAATAAAACTAAAACTAAAATTTTAAATTTAAACTTAATAAACATAGTCATGCATAATAGAAAGTGAGTGAGTTGTGTATGGGTGTGTGTGTGTGATGTGTGTGTGTGTGTGTCTGTGTGTCATCGAGTTACTCTCAAAAAATCTTCTGTTTCATTGTAGGTCCATGTAGAAATCACATTATTTATTTTTATTTTACTCTCTCTAGTTGTGCAGAGCTTGATATCAGTAAGTATACTAGTATACTTCTACCTAGTATCATCAGCGATAGTACAGAATTTAATGATATTGCTTCCTAAACATTACGAAGTAACTAGTATAATATCATCTGTGACATTAGCAAATCCTACTTCTACCTAGTATCATCAGCGATAGTACAGAATTTAATGATATTGCTTCCTAAAAAATCCCAAATCCTACTTCTATTACCTAGTATCATTCATTAGCGATAGTATACAGAATTTATTGATATTTTTTCATCACACAAAGCTTTATTCATCGATGTTACGTTATTCATTTATTAACCTAACCAAACACTCGCATAGCCAACCTCCCAGTATCGTTGATGTATCATCTTTCATTTATCAGCTCGTTGTAGGAAGTCTGGTCGTATGTTTATATTGGGCTAAAGTCAAGGTCTTGCCAATCATTTTAACTATACACTAAATTCATGAGGCGATAAAACTTGAGGCCAAACTACTACTGGCCTTATTCATAACTAAATTGAAATAACCTAGCCTAGGTGGTAGGTTAATACTTCCTCTATTAATTTAATTATGACAAGCATTTATGACACTAAACAAATAAGTAGTTGCACATTTTTCTATTATCTATCAACGAAGACGCTGAAGAAAGATCTTGAGGCCAAGTTACATCTTAGGCTAGTTGCAGTTAGGGCAAAATATAAGGGCTGTTTTTGAACCCCAAGCCAAAATATAAGGGCTGTTTTTAAACCCCAAGTTTTTAAAGCCAAAACTTCACAGTGTCTTCTACTCGTGAAACTGAACAACATTAATTGTTCTACAACTTTTCCGAAATCACAAAAAACCGGCCAAGTGGGAGTCGGACTTGTTCACCGAGGGTTCCGTACCACCACATTTCTGGATAAGGATGAAGGAACCTTAAAAATAATAAATCGAAAACTATACATTTTAAAAATAATTAAAAATCTGTATGAAGCCCTATCATACGTGATACGATACCCCTACATGACACGGTTAACTCAATTCAAAATTTGGACCGCCGCGCCGTTCCTTGCATATTATTATATCAGCTCATATACGTCCCCACCGAGGGGCTCGAGCCTACCCTGAATCAGGGCGATTAGGCCTTAGTCGACCACGCGGGCCCAGTGCGGGTTGGTCGACTTCACACACAACCTTCGAGTTTCTTCGCAGGCGTATGCAGGTTTCTTCACGATGTTTTCCTTCACCGTTAAAGCAATCGGTAAGTATATGTACGTAAGTTTTTGAAAAACTCATTGGTACATTGGCCGCCCAGATTTGAACCCGGTACCTCTGGTTAGATGGACCGAGTCGTTATCGGTTGAGCCACCGACGCTTTTTTTTTCCTTGCATAATTGATTATATTTTGCTCTATACTTGTAGTATAAGTCGGTAATTACTTGCCAAATTTCATAGTTCTAGGTCAACGGAAAATACCCTATAAATTTGGATTCCCTTGAGAGTGCCGAAGTATACGTTTTTGCGGCATAAACGGCCGTATCTTTCTTTTAGGATAACTTAAAAGTTTTTTTTTTCACAGCTTTTAAAGGACTGTTGACCGGAATATATGATTTTAATTTTAACTCTATACCTCCACGGGTTCCCCAGACAAAGGGTCTTGACAGACATATGGACAGACAGACGGACAGACAACAAAGTGATCCTATAAGGGTTCCGGGGAACATAGACACCGGCAGGGAATTCCACTCCTTAGCCGTTCGCATGATAAACGATGAAGCGAAACGCTTTGTGCGTATACGTAGAACATTAACGACAAAGGGCTTCCTCTTTTTTATCTTTTATATTGAGTTTTTGACATCATTATTGTCTGTTCTCTGTTCTATCGTCGCTCCATCCATTTTCTTCCATATACATATGTATTAATGCCATCTAGTGCGACAACTCTACCAGTGAGGTGCGTCTGTAGATTCTTAGTTCTTATCTCGTCGGCATAAGACGCACGCAGACAGTACACCGTCACGTAGTAACTCATGTGCATGTATCGCGAAACGTTGCATAATCGCCTCGCGCCAACTCTGGCTCACATCACACTCTGTATTTAAAACGTGTTAAGTGCCGACATAATAATTTCAAAATAATGTTACCGAGAGCGGGATACACGTTCGTGTGTTTGCACATGGCGTCTTCGTGCACTTTGATCTCGAATGTACATACATCGTTTAGACATTGACGTGTATTTATTGCGTTACAGTTTACGTTACAGCTTTTTATTGTCTACCACAAAATCGACGTGTAATTTTAACTTCTGATCGGATATAAAAGCAATTTGCGTAACAGTTAATGCAAATATACTATTGATTGGACGAAGGACAGTGGGTACAATTACCCATCTTATTTATAAGGGGCAAAGAGGCTTTATTGTTCACTTTATTGCCTCGTAGAAGTTGTAGATACAGTTGTTTCCTAGCGTGGGATTTCAGCTCATAAGAATGTTTATGATTATCTTGGGGTAGATGGAACTACGACAGTAACAACACCTAGACTACACTACGTACGATAATGTTATTATCAGATAACAAAAGAGGCGCACATTGGTTATTTATCTTCTCCCTCGTTGAATTATTAATTTCCTCATTGAATACAGTATGTTACTGAAATTTCAGCAATAAATTGAAACAGAGATCGTTAAAGCGACCTCTGCTTCAGCCTGTATGACGTTGTATTCTGTTGGCGTGCCCTCGGCCTCGCAGCGCTTCCGTATTGGGCTTATCCTTGCTGTGCCCATGATAGTCTTTTTGCAATGAGCCTTGCCGCGTTACGTTACGTAGTAACTCCTATCTCGTGTCCTCTCCCATTGTTTAACAATACATGTAATCCACGCTTTGATTTCTATTCTAGGTATAATCAGCCAACCGCGCGCTCTTCTTGGCTAAAGTACGTACAATATATTATGTTTCTTATTAAAATAATTAGTCTTAATAAAACATTATTTAAATTATTTTAACTGTTTTCTAAAATCATCAGATTGTATTTAGTTCAGGTGCTAACTAGTAACTACATTTAAAGAGAAGTAGGCGTATACTAGCTGACGTCACAGTGGCTGGCCGATGAAGGTCGTGACGTAACGAACTACTTTGTCTAACCATTATTCAGTCATGTCTGTCGATCCATCGCTCGATTCCTCGCGAGGCCAAACGTTCTATTAAACAGGTTAGTCTCTCCTTTTTATTGTCCGTCTCTTTTACACGTTGCGTTATTCACTAGTGACAGACTGAGAGGTCAGTACCAAGACCTTTGCAAAACCTCTGCTGTTTCGTACCAGGAAATAAAACTTAAAGGCGACAAATTTGTATGACCTACCTCATAGTCGAATACATTTGGCCTGTACTAATGAATGACGCCAAGACGCCGATTTGCTTACAATTATTATTTGTATGTGGTCTGAGAACCGAGCTACTGAGTAGGTATTCCAAGTGCGTTCTACATCCATTTCCCTGGTGTAGGTAGGTAAATATATTTTTGCTATCGTCATTTTGTTTTAAGCGTTTGTGTTTTGGTAAAATTCGTGGATTATTTTATCTTTCAATGTCTTTGTGATAAAGAGGATCAATATGAAACATATTTATCGTGTGTTTGACGTCGATCGTATCCATTTGTTCAAAGATATAATAATCAGAACAAGGAAATACTTGAAATGGTAATCTATATGTATAATGATAGGACATGTATTAACAATACACAGTAAATACCTACAGTAATAAATGTAATAAATATAAACGGAATAAGTGAGTCAAATGTTCAATATTTTTTACCTGACTACACCAGAAGGAGGGTTATGTTTTTCGAGTGTATGTATGTATGTATGTATATTTCTTTCGCACACTCTGTAGCCTTAACGCCTTGATGGATTTTGAAGTACGAGGTGTCGTTAGATTCGTCTTGATCCCGAGAGTGACATAGGATTCTTTTTTACCCGACTGGCCAAAAAGAGGGGTTAAGTTTTGTGCAGCCTGGATTTTATTTTTTTATTAAATTGTGTGGTTATTTATTTTTGTCCACTAAAGATTTTTTAGTTAATTAATTTTGAATGATCCTATGGATATATATAGGGTCTAACAAAATTAGCTGAAACTGTTTTAACTAGTGCTTCTATCCATGGAACTGAACAACTTTCGCAATGAAACCCATAGTCAAATCTCAAAAAAATTAATAACTTCCCATACTAAGTTGGCTGATCAGCTGATCGAGGTGGCATGGGAGAGCGAAATTATTTTTTTGCGGTTTGACTATGGATTCCATGGGGAAAGTTGTTCAGTTTCATGGCTAGAAGCACCTGTTAAAATAGTTTCAGCTTATTTTGTTAAATCTTATATTATACTAGTTTCTTTTACACGTCATGTTTTTCCCTGTTAACTTTGTACCTAGGTAATCCAGATGTCAACAAGTAAAAATAGAGCCTTCTCCTTTTTGAATTCGGTTAAAAATATGTAATGTTCTGTATACATGTGACCGAGTATGTGACAGAGTTGTTTGATCGGACTGCTCATATTATTGTTATTTCGCATATTCACTTGTCGTGCTGTGTCCCTCGTCAGCTCGTCAGCTCGTCACCCGAGCTCACGTGGCGCGCGGTCACCTTGCGCTCTCATCTCGGTCGGACGGCTAGAGGTGGCAGGTTCCGCATCGCACCCAACGATGCCAGCGCAAATTTTCAAGATACCCCGTTTATTGAAAACCTACTTTTAGCTCAGAAACTTTTATATATTTAAAAACTTTTTTTTTATTCACAATTGGTAAACCCTTGACAACATCTCATCTGATGGTAAGTGAAGATGTTGCCGAAGATGGAAGCGGGCTTACCAAGATTCCCCAACACAATAGAGAACTAGCTATCTTATCTTCGTGCCGGAACACACCAATGATATCAACATTGATATTTGGCGGCAAGACTTAGATAAGATGGTGTTATTGGGCTAAGAAAATGCCCTACCACCAACCAAACCGAGTCTTGCAATTGACCCGCCGGGAATCGAACCCGCGACCTCCTGTGTAAAGCCAGTAAACTTTGCCTCTGGGCTACGGAGGTGGTTAACTGGTGGATTTGCTTATTCATTACAAAAAAAATGTCTTTTTGTGTCTTGTTTACAATAAAAAAAAATTGTCTTAAGATTACTCTACGTCGGTCGAACGGCCAGAGGTGGCGCAGTTTCGAGTCACACCCGGGCATAACAACTTAGTTGTTACGAGATCACTTTACGAAACCTACATTTTGCCCAGAAACTTTTTAAAATTGCCAACAAATGGTATGTAAGCCGGTCCAGTTTTTGATAATAGTGGACTGTATTTAGCGGAAGCGGGTGGAATATGGCGGTTCATCAAATACTATGTGTGTCCAGTCTATCGTATATGCGGTGAGAGACTGTTCTGCCCTGGAATAAAACAGGAAAGAGAAACAGAACAGTAAAAAGGAGAGGATATCGCCTGCACCGGCGCCGGTTCAGATCCTCGTGATCCAGCTGCAACTCCTTGCGGTACTTGAAATTAGCACTCAACGCCACTAACATAGATAGTAGACACACGTTATTTCATCATCTCCATTCCTAAGAATGGTTAACCCATTTGCTTTAGAAAAAAATCGGCCAAGTGCGTCTCGCGGTCACACAAACAGGGTTCCGTACCAAATCTTTAACCACCGACAGAACAAGACTCCTCCGGTACATTGGTACTTTGCTCTAGGTGAGTAGGGCTGTGTTTATTCTGGACATTAAAAAAAATCATTCTTCCACGAGAGTTTCCTGTAATCTATGCGTTCAACCTCATATTATTATGCTGTGATTTTTTTCAAGATTTTAGGCCCAGTAGTTTCGGAAATGAGGGGGTAATAGTCAATTTTAGGCCCAGTAGTTTCGGAAATGAGGGGGTAATAGTCAATTTTAGGCCCAGTTGTTTCGAAAATGAGGGGGTAATAGTCAATTTTATGCCCAGTAGTTTCGGAAATGAGGGGGTAATAGTCAATTTTAGGTCCAGTTGTTTAGGAAATGAGGGGGTAATAGTCAATTTTAGGTCCAGTAGTTTCGGAAATGAGGGGGTAATAGTCAATTTTAGGCCCAGTAGTTTCGGAAATGAGGGGGTAATAGTCAATTTTAGGCCCAGTAGTTTCGGAAATGAGGGGGTAATAGTCAATTTTAGGTCCAGTAGTTTCGGAAATGAGGGGGTAATAGTCAATTTTAGGTCCAGTAGTTTCGGAAATGAGGGGGTAATAGTCAATTTTAGGCCCAGTAGTTTCGGAAATGAGGGGGTAATAGTCAATTTTAGGCCCAGTAGTTTCGGAAATGAGGGGGTAATAGTAAATTTTTGCCTATTTTCTTAAATAATTTCAAAACTTATCTTTAATTTATTACAAAAATGGGATTCTGACAACAAGCCCTTTCATTTGATATGTGACACGATATGGTTTGCAATATATATTTTTTAATTTTCTAATTTACCAACCGAAACTGGCCCCCATGTTTAAAATTCATTTATTAACGTTACACGTCCGTCTTAGGGTCACCGACTTACATAATCATCATCATATCAGCCAAAGGACGTCCACTACTGGACACAGGCCTCCCCCAAGGGTTTCCACGACGACCGGTTCTGCGCTGTCTGCATCCAGCGGCTTCCCGCGACCTTCACCAGGTCATCGGTCCACCGAGTGGGAGGCCTTCCTACGCTACGTTTTCCGGTGCGCCGTCACCACTCGAGAAATTTACTGTCCCAACGGCAATCTGTTCTACGAGCTCTGTGCCCCTCCCGCCCACTGCTACTTAAGTTTAGCAATTCTGAGAGCTATGTCGGTTACTTCGGTTCTCCTACGGATCTCCTCGTTTCTGATTCGATCACGTAGATAAACTCTGAGCATAGCACGCTCCATTGCCCTTTGGGTGACCATGAGCCTTCTAATGAGGCCCATAGTAAGCGACCATATCTCAGTTCCATATGTCATCATCACTGGCAACACACACTGGTCACACACTGACTACATATGTGTATCATATTTCAACTCAATCGGTCTAGTACTTTTCGAGCAAACTGGCTCTGACAGACAGAGGGACAGACACACGAGTGATCCAATAATGGTTCCGTTTTTATCTTTTGAGGTACGGATCCCTAAAAATGACCAAGTGCGTGTCGAACAACGTGCAACGAGTCACGTGTCACGTGTACTTATGTAGTCTTTCAAAAAATAAATGTTATTTTAAAAACCGGTCAAGTACGAATCTACAAGATTTTAAGAAAACACGTTTCTTGTATGGCTCTATTTCATTTTTAATTAATTTTATTTTTATTGTTTGTTCTTCCAGCGGCAATACAAATACACACTCAGTGTAATCCGCAGGAGAACTAAAGTACGTTAGTACTAATATATATACTTTGACTAAAGTAACCGACATAGCTCACAGAATCGCTAAAGTGAAGTGGCAGAGGGCATGGCACATAGCAAGTAACTATTTAGTAATCTGCTAATTTAGTTTATTTAGTAATAGCTATGCTCGTAGAACAGATGCCCGGTGGGACAGTAAAGTTCTCGAGTGGCGACCGCGCACCGGACGTAGAGTAGGCAGGCCTCCCACTCGGTGGACCCACTACCTGGTGAAGATCGCGGGAAGCCGCTGGATGCGGGCAGCGCAGGACCGGTCGTCGTGGAAATTAAAAGATATGGGGAAGGCCTTTGTCCAGCAGTGGACGATTTTCGACTGATATTATGATGATGATGACTCAGTGTAAATTTCAACTCTACAGGTAGGACCTATTTCGGTTCATGAAATACAGCCCGCTGACTGACAGACAAATGGATGGACGGACAGCAGAGGCTTAGCAATAGGGTCCCGTTGGCATCCTTTGTGTATCCCCTAAAACACAGTTATTTCTGCAGTTTTTTTTTAAAGTTTGTATGGAACATTTTATATGAAAAATCTATGAACTTTTTACCCGTCTGCTCTTAAGGTTAGGCTCTTAGGGTTATGTTTTTCGAGTTTATGTATGTAATATTCATTTCTTTGACACGTTCTGTAGCTTGAACGGCTTCAGCGAGTACGAGGTGTCGTTAAATTCGTTTGGATTCCGTAAGTGACATTGAACACATCTTTACCCGACTCGTCAAAAAAGAGGTTGTTAAGTTTTTATGAATTTTAGTTTTTAATTAATTTGTTAAGTTTTTCTTTCTACGAATCGTCCTATCTCTGTCAGTCCTCGCACACACGTTAATCGTTAATTACTAATCACTAAACAGGATTGCATGATATTGTATGCTTTGTATGCACAGTCAACAAAGAAATATCACGTTTGCGCTCGCGACCTTGCATTGTTTCTCTAAGCAGTTTTTGCTTAGTTATTAGGTCTCGACTAGGTAGAGGGAAATTTTACGTTTAAAATGTTACCTTCCTCTGTAAAATCGGTATTTTTCTTCTCGATTTCCTCTGAGTCTTATCGAACTCTATGATATTTGACTTTGAGGAAAATCAATTGGAAGCTATTTTCAATTACTTACTAACTTTTTTCCGCGGCTCTGCCACGTGGACATCGAGGGTGCGCGGGGTTTTCTAATGCTTGATGACAAATCTGTGCATCAATACCTTTCATTTTAAAAAAAAGAAGCAAATCAGTTGGATAGATCGACTGGACGGGTTCGTAATTCGTATTAGATTTAATAAAAGGTACGTGTTGTGCGAGTCGCAAGTGGCTTGCGGGGTTTTCTAATGCCTGATGATGACAAATCTGTGCTAAATAATTTTCATTAAAAAAAAATGAGCAAATCGATTGGATAAAACGCACGGAAGGACTCGTATTAGATTTCAGAAAGGGCGGCTGTGTGCGAGCTACAGCGACTCGTGGGGTTGCCTAATGCTTGATGACAAATCTTTGCATCAATAACTTTTATTTAAAAAAAAACAAATCGGTTGGATAGAACGTACGGAACGACTCGTACTAGATTTCACAAAGGGTGGCTGTGCGCGAGCTGCAGCGACTCGTGGGGTTGCCTAATGCTTGATGACAAGTCTGTGCATCCATACCTTTTATTTAAAAAAAAAACAAATCAGTCGAATAGAATTCACGGAAGGATTCGTATTAGATTTTACAAAGGGTGGCGATGCGCGAGCTGCAGTGACTCGAGGGCTTGCCTAATTCTTGATGACAAATCTGTGCATCAATACCTTACATTTTTTTTAATAAGCAAATCGGTTGGATAGAACGTACGGAACGACTCGTATTAGATTTCACAAAGGATGGCGATACGCGAGCTGCAGCTTTTCGTGGGGTTGCCTAATGCTTGATGACAAATCTGTGCATCAATACCTTTTATTAAAAAAAATGCAAATCGGTTAGATAGAACGCACGGAACGACTCGTATTAGATTTCATAAAGGGTGGCGTTGCGCGAGCTACAGCGACTCGTTGGGTTGCCTTATGCTTGATGACAAATCTGTGCATCAATACCTTTCAATTAAAAAAAACAAATGTGTGGATAGAACGGCTGAAAGGACGCGGATTAGTTTTCATATATTTTTAATATATAGATTTCTACTGAAGCCGTTATTTTTTCACAAAAATAGCGGAAATGTTTGGAGTGGCTTTGACATTGAGTGCTTATTGTTACGCATTAGCGCTATGAGACGGCGACGCCTGCCGCGGCCCTGAGCGTATTGTGTATGTGTTTGATTACTCCATACGTCATCGCGTTTATTCGCAGTTTCAGTACGTACAAATGGTTCGCATATCGGTGCGATACGCCATCAACATATGTGTGTCGGTTATATAAGCACTATACTTTAATACTAACTAGCTGTCCCGGCGAATTTCGTTTCACCTTACACTACCCTACCCTACCCTGCACTACACTACCCTACCCTCCCCTTCACTACACTACACTACCCTTCCATACCCTAAAACCTTCTGACAATAACGAACTCATAAAAAAATAATTAGCCAAAACGGTCCAGCCCTTCTTGAGTTATAAATGGCGTAACTAACACGACTTTCTTTTATATATATCACTTCTTTCTTTTATATATATATTGTTATACATACATACATGCGTCGGTGGAGTAACGGCTAGGGCCGCTACCTCCTGTCCGGGAGGTCGTGGTTCGAACCATGCCACGCGCCAATGTGTTTTCGAATTTCGATTTCATATGTTTGTTTATCCGACGACGACGCTCTTACGGTGAAGGAAAACAGCATGAGGAAACCTGCACACGTTTGTGAAGAAACCCATAGGTTGTGTGTGAAGTCGACCAACCCGCCTTGGGCTGCGTAGTCGACTAAGGCACGATCGCCCTAACTCAGGGTAGACGCCCCGAGCACTCGAGCCCCTCGGTGGAGACGTATGGTATGATGATGATGAAGATTATTAGAAACCTTCGCAATGAGGGTTGAAACACAAGGTTTCATTGTCAGTTGTACACTATTCATGAAGTTTTTAAAGCTAATAAAGAGATCTGTCGGTAATCTGTATTTCGAACTTGTCCGTTTGCCAATGATGCTTTCATTACAACCCCGATCGCCCTAATTCAGGGTAGGTTTGAGCCCCTCGGTGGGGACGTACATGAGCTGATATTATGAATATGTCGCAGGTACCTATATTGTCAAAGTCGTGATATTATAATTTCACTACTTATAATTTGTGAAATTATAATTGCACGGTAAATTTAAATAAGGCACGATCGCCCTAACTCAGGGTAGACGCCCCGAGCACTCGAGCCCCTCGGTGGAGATGTATGGTATGATGATGATGAAGATTATTAGAAACCTTCGCAATGAGGGTTGAAACACAAGGTTTCATTGTCAGTTGTACACTATGCATGAAGTTTTTAAAGCTAATAAAGAGATCTGTCGGTAATCTGTATTTCGAACTTGTCCGTTTGCCAATGATGCTTTCATTACAACCCCGATCGCCCTAATTCAGGGTAGGTTTGAGCCCCTCGGTGGGGACGTACATGAGCTGATATTATGAATATGTCGCAGGTACCTATATTGTCAAAGTCGTGATATTATAATTTCACTACTTATAATTTGTGAAATTATAATTGCACGGTAAATTTAAATTTCGGCTCCATTTCTTACAATTTTACGGCCTATTCTTAGTGTCATTATAATTTCACTGGGCCATTATAGTGACATTACAATAACAATAAATGAGCGAGCGAAGCGAGAGATGTTAGGTTCGGTCAGATTTGATTGATTAAGATTATTCAGACAAAAGCCTCGCGATGCGAGGCAGAATCATAGCTGGATGGCGAGGCTGAATGGCCCTGGGTAACAGAATGCTTTACAGAATGAAGAAATCATCGGTTTTATTCGGAGATACATAGATGATATAGAATAGACCGTAAGAAATGGAGCCGATTGACAATTTACCGTGCAATTATAATTTCACTAAATTTAACTAGTGAAATAATAGTAACACGACTTTGACAATATACCTGCGACAAATAAACATACCTACTTTAAATTATTTGGACATTTCAAGAAAAACAAATACTTGTAGGTTTTCCTAATTGGCACGCCACCGCCCGCCACCTACACTCTTAATAAACTTTTTATAACAAAAGGGGCGCTACTTTGTACGGAAACCTTAACGAACTTTGTTTTAAATTTACATACATGCTGTAAACGTGACTATAATGATAAAAAAATACATATTGTAACACTTTTCCTTTATCAAAGTAATGTTATAATTATTTTTTTTACCATTACGTTGAAGGACAAATCCAAGAAGTTAATATCACCAAGGAGATTTTATTCATTGTTTTTTTTCTTCTAACGGAACGCATAATATATGCGGGGCGCGACATCTTTATATAGCATTACAAAAAAGTTTTTATTCCAATTTTTACCTGTCTGTGACAGGGCCCGTTTTGGCGCATGCGCGGTGATGTGCTGGGTTTTGGTTTTTTGGCTGTATCAAACCTTTTGTTGTATACTGAACCAAACTCAACTTCTTGGGTATTTTTCTTATTTAACTTAGATCTTTTATTTATGTAATAGGTTCAATCCCAATGTATATGATCAGATAAAATAGTGTATAGAGGGTGACTTTTAATTAGTTCTTGATAGCAAAGGATATGAATGTACTCGTGATTACAAACAACTTTCCTAAAGAAACTATATGTCAAATATGTAAAAAAAAATTGGTCCTCGATACATTTTTGCCGCTTTGATAACTTAATACCTTAATACCTATTGACATATAGTTTCTTTGGGAAAGTTTATTGTATATAGGTATAACCGCACATAACTAGGTATGAAACAGTTTCATAAACTACTATTATTTAACTAGTATGTATGTTAGTTTTTTTTAGGTCAAATCTTGCAAACGATTTTAGAGCTATTCAGAAATCCGATTGAGCTGAAATTTTCTATGAGGCCGTGTTCCCGGTAACAATAGATCCTTTTTGTATTTTGAAGTTGATCTGATGATAAGGTTTGGAAGTGAATTTAAGGTCCCAGGATCGTCTTTTACTTTCATTAGAATGTAGGAAATACTGTCCTCGCTTTATTTAATTTATTGTGAACGTGTATTTATATTCACACTAGCTGTTTCCCGCGGCTTCACCCGCGTGGACAACGTTTCTATGACTTTTCGAAGGTGTGCAGTGAAAAAAGTTGTAGGTTATAGGTTTGTCTACCTACAAATTTCAGCCAGATCCGTTCAGTAGTTTTTGCGTGAAATAGTAACAAACATACATCCATAGATTCTTACAAACTTTCGCGTTAATAATATTAGTAGGATTTGGCCACTGGACACTTCATACAACGGGCCAGTAATGACATTTCAAAAAAGGAATGATGGAACAAACAAAATGGCGCCGAAATGCTATACATTCAACAACCAAACTGTAACCAATCTGTATCATTCCGGGTGACGAGGGGGTGAAGGTTGCAATCTAGAGAGCGGCAGGGAGTGTCCATACTGTATGTTAGTACTAATATATATACTTTGATTTGGCACACTGAGCATTTGGCTTTTTAAACATACCTACTTGTAATTAAAAGTTTTTAGGGTTTTCGATAATTATTTTTACGAAACTTAGTTTACAACATGTACGAGTAAATTAGGGAAGCAGAAGCAAGCAGTAACTGTATCGGCATCTTTTGAAACGTTGTGTGGAGCAATAAAGATAAACATAAAATCTCGTAGATGAGACCGCAGACCACACGGTGAGATACGGAGGCTGTAGTGAACTAGTGATCAATGATCACTCATAAACATAACTTTACGGCTGCTCCAAATGATACAAATAAATTAAGATGATCCGGCGAACTTCGTGCCGCCTCAGAAACTCTACTTTTATTTACACTACACTGCATTGCATTGCACTGCACTGCACTGCACTACACTACACTACACTGCATTGCACTGCACTACACTACACACTACACTGCATTGCATTGCACTGCACTTCACTACATTGCATTGCACTGCACTTCACTACACACTACTTTACACTACACATTACTTTACACTACACTGCATTGCACTGCACTACACACTGCTTTATACTACATTGCACTGCACTGCACTACACTACTTTACACTACACTACACTCCATTGCATTGCATTTCACTGCACTACACTACACACTACTTTACACTAAACTGCATTGCACTCCACTACACACTACTTTATACTACATTGCACTGAATTGCACTACACTACACACTACTTTATACTACATTGCATTACACTACACACTACTTTACATTACACGAGTTTAAAAAAAATATTTTATACAAACCTTGTCCCGACACCTTGTAACGAACACAACAATAAAAGAATCATCCGATTTGATGCAGTCGTTCGGAAGTTATGCGCGTATATACATTTCGGCGATTCATTTTTAGGGTTCGGAAGTCAAAAAGGAACCCTTATAGTTGCGCCGTGTCTGGTCTGTCTGTCCGTCTGTCCGCGACTTAGCTCAGAGAGTATTAGTACTAGAAAGCTGTAATTTGTTGTGGGGGTATACACTATAAATATGAATAACGCCGACAAAGTGGTACAATAAAATCATGAAAAAAATTGTAGAGTGCCTCTCCTAATCGGTAATCGTGTGGGGTATCGTTAAATAGGTCTTTTAAAACAACTAAACCGCTATTTGAGTACATCCGAAAAAAATGTAAATAGTAGGAAAAATATTCAATTTAAAAGGAAACCTATCACGGCTAAGTTGGCTTTCTTAGTTTAGGAGTAATAGTCGACCAATTCAAGATGTGCAGTTGGATTTGTAAAAAGTTTGATAGACTTGCCATACAAAGTTTTCTATTACCAACTACAAATATAATTTTGTTTTGTAAAATAAAACTCGTGAAAACCTAAATTAACAGCATATCAATACTAATAAATTGTACAGCCAAGCTGTAAATACTTTCTAGCGAAGTCTTCCCCGCCTCGCGCAGTCGGGCAAACACGTACCTACGATAAACCTTACGCTTTCCTACTTAAAAGAATAAAAGATTAAATTTATATCTGACTTGATGAAAAGTTTAGTATTGCTCTGAAACTACTGGACCGATTGAGTTGAAATTCGGTGCAATGTGTAAGTCGTTGACCTAAAGACGGGCGTGTAACGTAAATAAATTGATTTTAAACATCATGGGTGCCACTGTTAGGGGGTAAACAGAACTATATCAAGTGAAAGGGCTTGTTGTGAAAAACTCATACACATTTCTTTTATAGTTTTCCGATAAATCGTTTTAAAGTTATTTAAGAAAATATGCGAAAATTTGAGCATTCCTTGCCTTATCTCCGAAACTTCTGGGCCTAAAATTAATAAAAAATGCAAAATATAATTCTTTACCTATAGGAAAATCTATAATATATAGTATAAGTCTATAGTAGTTAAAGTAACGTAGGACAATTCTCAATCATTCCAATTCAAAAATTCAAAAGACAATTCCCTCTCCACGCGAATTAAACTTGTCCGGTTTTTTTAATCATCTTCATATCAGCCGAAAGACGTCCACAGCTGGACAAAGTCCTCCCCCAAAGATTTCCACGACGACCAGTCCTGCGCTGTCCGCATCCAGCCGCTTCCCGCGATCCTCACTAGGTCGTCGGTCCACCGCGTTGTTTTAATATTTGGCTGCAAATTATAGAATCGGCTGAATCGTAGGCGTTTTATTATAATGAAGTGAGTTCACAATAACAAGTCGTCCTTCAAACGAGTACAGTCGAGGACCGTGCGGTCGGGTCGTCCTTAGGGCGCCTCATCTGACTCACGCAGTCTTCGTCGTAAAGAGGGCATTGCTCACTCGCTACTTCTCACTCACTCCCCTCGCTTATTCAAAGACGTACCGTTTGAGGAATATAATAAAATCACTCATGCACACGTACAGGACGCTGACGCTTCATTGTTCTATGCGTCCGACCTTATTCTCTTTCCATTGTCTTGGCAAGTGTCCGCAATTATTTTTTTTATTATTGATTGCAAATTTATGAGTGTACTGTGCCCGTCATTGTGGCCCTTATCAGGTCAGAAACTATGACCTGAATTAGTTGGCGCATGTTTACTGCGCTGCGGGAATGTAATGTTTACAGTTGCGGCGAATAGTCGCTATTATTCGGTATTCGGCATTATTCATCATTTTTTTGTGCTATTCGTCGAATACCGAATAATCTAATTATAAAATTCTCGTGTCACAGTTTTCGTTCCCGTACTCCTCCGAAACGGCTTGACCGATTCTCATGAAATTTTGTGAGCATATTGAGTAGGTCTAAGAATCGGCCAACATCTATTTTATTTTAGGGTAGGGTAGTGTAGGGTAGGGTAGTGTAGTGTAGGGTAGTGTAGTGTAGGGTAGTGTAGTGTAGTGTATGTAGGGTAGGTTAGGGTAGTGTAGTGTAGGGTAGGGTAGGGTAGTGTAGTGTAGGGTAGTGTAGTGTAGTGTATGTAGGGTAGGGTAGTGTAGGTTAGGGTAGGGTAGTGTAGGGTAGGGTAGTGTAGTGTAGGGTAGGGTAGGGTAGGGTAGGGTAGGGTAGGGCAGTGTAATGTAATGTAAGGCGGTACGTAGTTCGCCGGGACAGCTAGTAATGTATATTATTCGACATTCGGCGAATAGTTGTCTAAAATAAACTTTTAATAAAAAAAACTATAGGCTTAAATAATCACTTTATTTTTCTTAAAAAAGAAAACGCACTTAGTTTAATATTAATTATTATCATTAATATTAAATGTCATACAAAAATCGGTCATGTTAAAGTTAGGCTTTTTAATTAATATTTAAAATCCAAAAGGGGCAGATTGTGGTGCAATAAAACTAGTTTTTCTGCACGATTGGGACTTGGGATCAAGTTGGTTGCGCTTTTTTTCATACAGCAAACCTGCCTCAGAAAATAGTAATTATCTATTTTTTATATTCCTTTGTTGATGTCGAATAATAACAGCGAATTATTCGACTATTCGCCATAGGGAATGGCGATTAACCGGTATTCCGACTATTCGCTATTACAACTATTCGCGGCAACTCTAGTAATGTTATTGATGTTAACGTTCCCATTACCAGCTAATCAAGTGGCTACATGATTAGTACTTACAAATGTCAAATTAATTGTTCTTGTTTACGATTTATTGACCTTTTTAATTGAGCTCTACCTATTTGTTGTTAACGACGGGTTACATTGTTTTTAACTTTTGCATTGCAATCCCCTGAGTTTCTAATTTTTACAAGTTTTATATTATTATCTATAGCCGTGTTGGTTAGTTAGTTTTGGACAAGTCTTGGAAGCTAAATTAGAACCACTCCCCGATTTCCGATTGAGCTAAAATTTTGTATACACGTTAAATTTGAAGAAGAATGCATGGTTAGCTAAGTGACCTCATTCTATATCCAAAAGATGGCGGATTAGTAATTTTTTAATGCACCCCCATGATATGGGTATCAAATGAAAGGGTTTGTTGAGAAGAATACGAAATAATTAATATTCCTTTCAAATTAAAGCTTCTACCTAATTTTTTTAGGTTTTTCTAAAGTTATTTTGAGTTACGTAAAGTTCGAACTTTAAAAAGCAAAAACGCAAGTCTTTGTTAAATTTTCCGCTTAATTTTTGTACGGATCGAATGGTTAAAAGCATATTAATTCTAATGTTACATAGGTATAGTAAAGCGTTCGTCGACGCTGAGAACTTAAATTTAGAAGAGGATGTGAGCAGGTCGGATGACATCTATAATAAGACCACGAGAGACCGGCGGTACGTACTACGTAGGCACCACGGAGATTGCCCATTCCCAAGCTTCCACGGGTTGTTGACTCGGCAACACTCAGCGGTGGACCATCATTTAAGGCGAGGCACCGGTGGAGAAGCGGAGAAACCCTTTTTATAGGTCAATTTTTTTGGATAATTACTACTAAGTATCGGTCTTGCATAAAATATTGGACATACTTAAGGATATTGTCTGAGGAATGTGCTAATATGTTACACGATAGTGTGTACTTTACTCGAACATAAAAAATCCCAAAAACATGTCTAAAACGTCTTAAAAAAGTCTAAAACGAATTGTATATTAATAAAATTTCTAAATTTGCACATAGTTTTTATATGGAGATATTTCTTTTTTAAGTACTAGGTACAGAGAACCTGCTAAATTTTAGTTTTTAAATTGAAGTCTTAAGAGAAATAACAACGTAAAACATTGAAAAAGTGCAAAAGTGTGGTTATTGTCTTGACTCTTTACACCTAAAGGTAAAAACAGAGACAACTGTTTTAAAGAAACGATTGAATTGTTTTACAAATAATACTACTGACATTTACAAGCCACATATTCTTGAATGCGTCCATCGGACCAATGTTATATTTTTTAATCAGCCGTGACGACAGCCCACGGTATCGTTTACGATAAAGGACACCTTTTTTTGTCGCCAACAAGGTGGTCCTGGTGGGTGGTCGACCGCAAAGGGCTAACCGCCCCATCCTGCGACCGCCTTCGCCTGTACTTCCTCCGACAGCAATACATGATACCTACCCTATTAGAAAAAAAAACCGGCCAAGTGCGTGTCGGGCCACGCGCAATGTAGGGTTCCGTAGTTGCCATTGTCGTGTCCATATCTAATTTCCAAATTTCCAAATGCAGCGGTTTAGTTGACAGGGGGTGGAGACACTCAACTCCCACAAAATTTGGCACTTTCAAGCCTATTTTTTCGAAAACGGAACCCTAAATTATAAAATGGTTCAGAAGACTTACAACTATTTTTTAAGTTCTAACTAACGATATCACACATGACTGGGTTTGACGAGAAAAAAAATCATCCCACTTTACTTGTAGGGGGGATACCCTTAAAAAGTTTTTTTCCAAAACTTTTTTCATATAGTTCAGCTCTTAACTACTAATAGTCTAGGAGCTAGGCCGCGGACAGACAGAAACAGACAGACATGACGAAACTAAAGGGTTTCTTGTTATACTACGAAACCCTAAAAACTAACTTTGTGAAAAAATAGCTATACAGGGTTTAACAAAATTGGTGTAGGTCCCGTTAACTGGGGGTTCTACTCGTCATACTGAACAACTTTCTCCAAGGAACCCATAGTCAATTCTCAAAAAAAAATTGAAGCCTCCATACTAAAATGGACAAAATCGGTCGATCAGCTAATCGATTTCTATGTAGAGTAAAAAAAAGTCGTAGAACAAAAGTTGTTCAGTATGATGAGTAGAAGCCCCAGTTAACGGGACCTACACCACTTTTGTTACACCCTGTATATGATGAAGCGAGTGTTACAATTAATCACCTATTGGGTTAATCGCGATACGAGCGGTCCACTGAAACTGAATGTAGGTCGGGCGGGCGGGCGCGGGTGGGTCGCTCCATGTGCCACAGTGGCAAACTGTTGATCGACCTCGGCCGGATCGCGCCATCGCGCCAGATATCTTATCTAAACCGCTGGCGTGGAAAGCCAGCTCATCTATGAAAATAAACCTCTTTAATCCCATTACAGTAATACCTCGGTTTACGCGAAGCGAAGGATGCAAAAAATAGGTGTACAACGAGGTCAATGAAATAACAAGCAAAATAAATTACAATTTTATTTTTATTGCCTATAAGCTTACAAAAAAACGAAATACCTATGTATTTTATTTTTTTAGAGAAATACTCATCTAACGTTTTTTAAGTAGATTTTTTCTTGCGCTCAAGTAAATTTCTTTCGTAGCAAGTAACACCGTTTTCTATGGATTGCCGCAGACATAAAACACGGTTGACATTACTGTCCGAACTTTCCAACATCTCTAGACCAGAATATGTTTTTGAATTTTTTATTAGCGCGAATTTCAAAAACCGCGTTATAACGAAATCGCGCAAAGTGAGGTCGCGTAAACCGAGGTAATATTGTAATCACCACCTTGCACAGTTTTAGCGGCGCAAGGGGGACATTTTAGCTGATTGACTAATTTATTAAGTGAGGCTATTACAAATTGTTGACCTTTATTACTGTTTGGTAACATCACCACCACTTACATAAGTGAGGCCGCGTCTCCGTCAACGTTGTCAGTTTCTGGGTCGCGACGATTAAACTCACTTAGCCTGCTTTTGTTTACTTCTGTGACACTATTTTAGAGTTCCGTTCACCCAGGGGTGACCAACGGGACCCTATTACGAAGCCGCCGCTGTCCGTCCGTCTGTCTGTCTTCGGACTGTATTTTATTAATCGTAATAGGCATAATGTTGATTTTTTTACAGAGTGTATATTTCTATTGCGCTATAACAACATATAAAGGCTAGAAGAAATTTCTTTAGAAATAAGCTGTACCCTTTGTGTAAGGCCAACGTGTAATTTATGTATTCCGTGTACAATAAACTATAAAAATTTATAATATACTAGCTGTCCCGGCGAACTTCGTACCGCCTTACATTACATTACACTGCCCTACCCTACCCTACCCTACCCTACACTACACTACACTAACCTACCCTACCCTACCCTACATACACTACACTACACTACCCTACCCTACACTACCCTACCCTACATACACTACACTACCCTACACTACCCTACCCTACCCTATAATTTGAGATTTAAACTATCCTATCTCTCAAGTTGGATCGAACTGCACATGGTGTGCGAATTTTATTATAATCGGTTAAGTGGTTTAGGAGTCCATTGAGGACAAACATTGTGACACGAGATTTATATATATTAAGATAAAATAATTTTGCGAAAACAGTAAAAAAAATGACAATAATTTCGTATTCCTCTCAGCAAACCCTTTCATTTGATACCCATATCATGAGGGAGCATAAAAAAAACTGGTCGGCCATTTTGAATTTATAATGACTTCAATTAGCTAACCATTTATTGTTCTCCAAACTTTAAGATGCAAAAACCGGGAAGTGGTTCTAATTTAGCTTCCAAGATTATTATTTTTTAATTCACAATTGGTAAGCCCTTGTCATCATCTCACCTGATGGTAAGTGACGATGATTCCGAAGATGGAAGCGGGCTTACCAAGATTTCCCGACGCAATGGGGATCTGGCTATCTTATCTTCAAGCCGGAACACATCAATGTTGTTAACACTGATGTTTGGCGGTAAGATTTAGATAAGATGGTGGTAGGTAACCAGGCGGGCTATGGAAATGCCGTACCACCTTTTTTTTATTCACAATTGGTAAGCCCTTGGCATTATCTCACCTGATGGTAAGTGACGATGATGCCGAAGATGGAAGCGGGCTTACCAAGATTCCCCAACGCAATGGAGAACTGGCTATCTTATCTTCAAGCCGGAACACATCAATGTTGTTAACACTGATGTTTGGCGGTAAGATTTAGATAAGATGGTGGTAGGTAGCCAGGCGGGCTATGGAAATGCCCTACCACCAACCAAAACTAACAAACTAACTGACTAACACGGCAAGTTAATATAAAGCTTGTGAAAATGAATTTAGCTCTATCCTAAAAAAGGAGTATACACAAGCTTGTTTTTATAGTACTTGTACTGAAGTAGAATAATAAAAAAACGCTAAACACGTTAAAAAATCGACTCCCATCGCAACAACTTAGTACATTTTTGCATTATTATTTTTGGTTTTCGTTAATTATCTAATACTACACCGATTTTGATAAAATTTATATGGGACCACACGGGAAGCACTATATTTCAAATAAAAAAAGAATCATAAAAATCGGTTCACCCAGTCAAAAGTTCTGAAGTAACACACATAAAAAAAATTCGAGCGAGACCTATAGTACTCGCATATGATGTGTAACATGTGACAAAATACTTTAGGTTAGTTAGATTTGATGACGATATTGTACCTGGGTGGCGGATCTGACAGTAACGAAAAAAACCGACCAAGTGCGAGTCGGACTCTCGTAAAGTAGAATTCCGCGCTTTCGCGACTTCCTGTTACACATTTCCGTCCCATGTTACACATTTCCGTCCCATTTCACGAAATCACTCCCACAAATTGCAGGAAAGCGAGAGCAAAGATGTTACACATCAAAAAAATTCGAGCGAGACCTACAGTACTCGCATATGATGTGTAACATGTGACAAAATACTTTAGGTTAGTTAGATTTGATGACGATATTGTACCTGTGTGGCGGATTTGACAGTAACGAAAAAAACCGACCAAGTGCGAGTCAGACTCTCGTTGTTACACATTTCCGTCCCATGTTACACATTTCCGTCCCATTTCACGAAATCACTCCCACAAATTGCAGGAAAGCGAGAGCAACCGACCAAGTGCGAGTCGGACTCTCGTTGTTACACATTTCCGTCCCATGTTACACATTTCCGTCCCATTTCACGAAATCACACCCACAAATTGCAGGAAAGCGAGAGCAAAGATGTTAAACATCAAAAACATACAGTCGAATTGAGAACCTCCTCCTTTTTGGAAGTCGCTTGAAAATGAATTTAGCTCTATCCTAAAAAAGTAATTTATACAAGCTTGTTTTAATAGTACTTGTACTGAAGTAAAACAACAAATAATATAAACTGGCCAAATGTGAGTCTTACTGGTACTCGCGCTGAGGTGAGGAGTCCAAACTGATGTCGTCGCGTTGATTGATGTCTTTTGTTTGTAACGTGAACCGGTATCATTGTCATAGCTGTGTCACGTGTGGAGAGGTGTGGTGGTACGGAACCCTCGGACGCGCGTGTCCGACTTGAACTTGGCAGGTTTTATCAAATATTTGGGAAGAATTTTCTCCTTGAATCGCTTTATTATATCATCCTTATTTGCTTGGGCCTTAAGTAATTTTTGTGTTAATTACCTTCAAAATATAGCAATACTAGTAAGTAGCAATAAATATAGTTAATTTTACAGCTCATGTACAATCATTTATGTTACCTCACCGTTTCGTTACATTCACAATGTAACTTTGATTCATCTTTTCCAACACTGCTTGTTAAAGAGTCCATCAACGTTACCAATACACGATAAGTGTCCCAAGTGTTTGTTTGCGCTGTTCAAGTGTTGGCTGGCCGACGTGCATTCAACGGCGCAACGTTCACTGGAGATCGTCAATTCGTTGTTCCATTTCGATAAGCCCAGATAAAAGTATTAGTCATGTAAGAAACGGATTCAGTAATCGTAAAATAAATTCTCATCGTCCAACGATATTGGGTGTTATAGGAAGGACGTAGAGAGAGGATGTATGTATGTAGTCTAAACTGGTCAAGGGCGAGTCGGGCTCACACAAACAGGGTGCCTTACCAAACGACCACCAATATAACAAGACCTCTCGGCTTATACAGTCACATATAATAAGAGATCTGTTTATGCTGGCTTATTTGAAAGAACTACGATATTTACGATTATCGCAATTTTCCTGTAACTCAACTATGTATGTATGTAAATTCTGTTCTTTTTTTCCGCTCACCAAACTTGCTTCTTTCAAAATTCGTCAAAAATATTTTTCCAAAAAATTGTAAAACTATATTTTACTTTACAAAATTTGTGTTTCAATGTAATATAAATTATTTCTTTAACGCATTTTATTTGAAAACAATAAAAGGAAACCTTATACCTTATGAATGTTTATTAAAAATAAGTTATTAGTTTTATGTTTTTAATATTATGTTTTCACTGATGTGATATTAGTATAGTATACGAGTAGGACAGTTGAGTAAATATGCCAAATTTAAATTTTCTATGAATAGTGTATGCAGTTTCTGAAAAAAAAAAAACGCATGACGCGTGAGTGATCTTATGAGGGGTACCGTTTTGCCCTCGTGAGTGACGGAACCCTAAAAATTGTCTCCAAACCTGGATTCAAAAGTTTTAATTCAGTGCGCCTATGAGAAGGTCCAACAGTCCACACAAAGCGACCGCGGCGGCGCGGCGGACGGATGCAGTGCAGTGATGAAACTGACACAGATTCTAACGCGCGTATTTGGTAATCGAACTACAGCTCGTGAAAGTCTCGCAGGACGGCCGAGTGTCTCATTTTGCCGGCCTGCGTGCGCGCGGCGCGCCCCACTTTGAGGTAATCTCGACATTTTGACGACACCGAAACCCAAAAGCTACTTAATAACATAACTCCTCTTTCGTATGCAGTGATGCCAACTCTATATGCCAAAAAAGTCGTTAGTCGTACGCTTGAAAAGTCGCTAGTACAATATAAGAATGGCAATTCTGTCGCTAGATGTTATGGTGTTACTGTGTTTGAAAAGTCGCTAAAATGTATGTCGATTTTTGTCGCTAGACTGCTCCGTAGCGTAGGCAGGCCTCCCACGCGGTGGACCGACGACCTGGGTGAAGATCGCGGGAAGCCGATGGATGCGGGCAGCGCAGGGCCGGTCGTCGTGGAAATCCTTTGTCCAGCAGTGGACGATTTTTGGCTGATATGATGATGAGACTGCTCCGAAAATACGTTAGATCTAGCTACTAAGTCGCTAAATTGGCAACACTGTTCGTATGTTCGCGGCATCGTTGTTCGCGAGCTGCGCTCCGTTCGAGCCGTAGCGTAGCACGCTTGCACGTGAACGTCTGTCGCCTACGTAGCTATTGTGTTCGCGTCCCAGATTTGGGGAGCGAAATTGCGATCGTTGATTGGTGTATTACGACGTTGCTACATTTTCGCCTTGCATTCAATTCCATGAGAAGTTGCAGGTATTGCCTTTCGGTCACTGGGTCACTCGCCAGCGTATCGGGGCTAACGTTTTCTATCTGTATGCATATTGTAGGGACTATACAGGGTGTAACAAAATTTGTGTAGGTCCCGTTAACTGGGGCTTCTACTCATCATACTGAACAACTTTTGTTCTATGACTTTGCTGAAAACGTAAATTTTTTTTTACTCTTCATACAAATCGATCAGCTGATGACCGATTTTGTGCATTTTAGTATGGAGGGTCCAAAGAGAGAATTGACTATGAGTTCCTTGGAGAATGTTGTTCAGTATGATGAGTAGAAGCCCCAGTGAACGGGACCTACACCAATTTTGTTACACCCTGTATACATACATACATACTAGCTCTTGTTACAATTGGGAGACAATTACATTGTTATTTATAAGATTATTGTGAAAAGCGAAATAATTACAGCCTTCAAATGTGCACTATATAGGTACATGATGTATAGTGTATACTCGATTCATGTGTATGGAAGTAATACATTTTCTTTGTTCGAGGCTAGCAGCTGAACTGCATTGTATACATTGTTTTAATATTAATAGAATTGTGTTGTTTTGAGTCAACAGGACACTTCAGCTTATTCATTTGTAATCACCTAGTTTAACCGCATAAAGACGATATGTTTGTCGTTTTTAGTTTTGTGGCTTTGATACATCTCTCATTAGCGTTACGGTTGTTCTTAATGAGATACCATTATGAGCATAGACCTCAATTGCCTCATTATTCTGTATCTGACGAGGAGGACATGTCCCTTTGGTTCCGTCTTACACGGTAACATTTCACAAGTCTTGCTTCTGAAGAATGTAGGTATCTGCTCAGCGTCCTCAGCGCTATTAGTTCTTTTTACCCGCCTACGGCGAAGCAAAAGGAGGGTTTTGATTTTGAACGGTATGTGTGCTAAGTATGTGGGTGTGCGTATGTATGTTCCTTTGTTCCTTTCTAAGTACAGTTTAAAACGTCACTCGATATAACGTTCACTCTTTGAAACGTCAAAATTTTCTGGCTCCAGTTCGTTTACTTTGACGCTAATTTCTGTCTGTGTAACGAAAACTCTCAATAACGTAACAAAATGACCGGTCCCTTGAGTGTCGCTATATATAGAGTTTACACTTTACTTTCATAATTTGACAACTGAGGTATCGATGGAAGTGTCTTGATCATCCGCTGGTTATAGGCTATGTGACGTCACATTGAATTTAATATGGGGCCCTCTAGTCGTTAAGCCCTCTGACACGGCTTAACGATTGCCATCTGTAATGGCACCCGGCTCCAACGGCTTAATGTGTTTTGCGAAGTACCTACGGAGATGGTCGAGATAAACACCACTATCAATAAGCCGACCACGCGTGTCACACTGAGCAGCGAACCCTGGTCACACTGAGCAGCGAACCCTGGTCACACCCTGGACACTTCATACGACGGGCTAGAAATGACATTTCAAAAAAGGAATGACGGAACAAGCAAGATGGCGGCGAAATCCTATACGTTCTACTACCAAACTGTAACCAATCTGTATCAATCTGGGTGACGAGGGGGTGAGGTCGCAATCTAGAGAGCGGCAGGGAGTGTCCATACTGTATGTTAGTACTAATATTATATACTTTGCCCTGGTGGTAGGAAGCAACTAACGAGTAATATGTATGTTTGCAGGCTCGCATCGGCCAGCGAGTGCGGTGGAGGCGGGTCGGGCGGCGGCGCGCCCGCTCCGCAGTCGGCGCGCGTCACCTCCAACGGCGCTGGCGGCATGGCGGTGAGCCGCGTGCCCAGCCCGCTGCACGACGGGAACACGCCCGTCGCAGAGAACTGGTGCTTTACACAGGTAACCGCCATCGCCACGCCACACTACCACTTACACTAGCTAATAGTACCCAATGCAATGGAGAACTGGCTATCTTATCTTCAAGCCGGAACACATCAATGTTATTGACACTTCTCCTCTGAAACTACTAAGAAACGTATTATAAACAGATCCGATCTTCGGCAAGGTTTTAAGTAAAATCTCGAATTCCATGCAGACGATGTCTCAGGATATGTAATAATAAACAGCTTGAGCGATATGCAGCAGTGCGCCTTGTAAAGCTTATACTCGTAGCTGCCATTTTAGCGGTCATAGCAATTAAGGGTGCATTCTATATATATGTCACCGGAAAATAACAAGACTCGTAAGTTGATCAATTTTCAAGGTAGTTGATCAACTCCCGGAAAATGATAAACAGCAGTTAAAATGTATTATTTAACGTATGTATTTTAGTAAATTGATTAATTTACGGCGCCTTGTCGTAAGATCATCCGACGAAGGCGAGGTGTACGTTGATTGGTTAAACGACTCACGTGCTTGCTTTTACACTGTTCCCCGCCCGCCACCCGGCCGCCACCTTATACTAAGTCATAAAACTGTATGGCTAAATAAGAATAAATATAAAACATAAAAAAAATATACATAATCTTTCACATCTCATCATCGGTATTAAAATAACATATCTAAGTGTTTGTTAACTCTATGAATAAACACTAGCCAAATGCTTATAAAATGCCCTCGACCAATCAGAGAACAGTGTATTATGTGACGGGTAATAGTATACCGTTAAATAGTACACTGAGCAACGATTGGACCGTTAGTGGATGATTTTACTTGTGGCACAATCGTAAATTATTAAATTACTGCCAGGTACTGTAAGTTGACCAATTAGCTAAAATGCACTGCGTTAAATAATACATTTCTACTAACGTTTGTTATTTTTCGTCAGTTAATCAACTAACTAGAAAATTTATCAACTTACGATTCTTGCTATTTATCGGTGACATATATATTGTATATCGGCGTATCGATGCCTTTTGCTGATATATCGATATCGCCGATATTAAACCGATAATCCAATAGGTAAGCAAAATTTATGAGATACGCACGCAAATTCATCTCAATTTCAAGCTGACTCTTGCAATTTTTGCGATTTTCTCATAACCAATTAGTGCATATTTGCCATGTGCAGTAGAGACAAATCAAGCTTTACACTACCAATATAAACAGGCCTCGCGTCGGCTCAATCAAGCATAGCGTCGCGTGGCTAGCTTATGCTGGCAGTGTCTAACCTGTTGTTGTGGTCCTCTAGTGCAGGGTTCCTAAACTTTTGAGATAACGGAACAACCACCAAATACCTTTCATTTTATGGAACCCCATATCAAATAAATGCAAATCAAAGACACCATAATTTAAATAAAAACTTAAACTTTTATAAGAAATATTTCAAAAGTGAAACACTTTATTCTTTAATTTAACTTTCAATGTTAAGAATGAATTTGTTTTACTATTGAACCCTAGTGACTTTTCTACGGAACCCCTAAGTTCCGCGGAACCCACTCTGGGAATCGCTGCTTTGGGTGACACACATTCTGTGAAAATTTTCAGTGTTTTTTGTTTATCAACATTCTGTGAAAATTTCAAGCGGCTGCCTATCTTGTATATTAGATGTTTAATTTTTTTAAGTGTCCCCAGGAGTCTCGATTTTCCATACAAACGTAGTTCCGCTTTAACACAAAAACTACATGCCGGATTGAATCCAAACTTTGCAAATATATTAAGTAGGTACATACCGATGTTTGTATTTAGTTTTCGATGTACTAATGTAAAACGAAAAAAATAAGAGAAGTTTCAAACTTTCAGTACAAAACTAATTTAGGCCTTCGTTTACTTATGTTTAAATTTACTAAGATGAAAACTAATTACAAACATCGATATGTGTCTACTCAATATATTTTCAAAGTTTGGATTCATTCCGGCACGTAGTTTTTGTGTTAAAGCGGAACTACGTTTGTATGGAAAATCGAGCCTCCTGGGGACCCTTAAGAGGAAACGCGGTCTAAAGAATAGGTATTTGAATGAAATGTTCCTGTCTCCCTCCCCCAAACCTCTCCGTACACAGCAAGAAAGGGAGAACTGCATCGCAGACCGATAATAGGTACTAAAATTGTCCAAAAACAGCATTTCGTAGTCCCCTATTTCCTCCTCCAAAACTTGAGTAATGATAATATTTTATTTCAAAAATAATTGAAAAAACGCTTTACGTATGCCTGTTTTTTTTGTTTTATTGTTAATATGCGTATTATTTTTT
Organism: Coleophora flavipennella; assembly: GCA_947284805.1. Taxonomy (NCBI): domain Eukaryota; kingdom Metazoa; phylum Arthropoda; class Insecta; order Lepidoptera; family Coleophoridae; genus Coleophora; species Coleophora flavipennella. The sequence continues at coordinate 8,709,651 of OX369299.1, forward strand.
TGGTGAGTGTCTGAAAATGACGTTTCAGTTGGGCAATTTTCTAAGTTTTTGAAGGCTCCTACTTCCTATTATAACTAGAATATGGGAAAAAACAAAACATAGGAGCATGGCCATGGTAGATATAGGTTTTATGGAAAAAGCCAATTTTGCTTAATTGTCATTATCCAGGGAGGAAACAGGGGACTACGTTTGTATGGTAAAAATAGCGACCGCGTTTCCTCTTAAGTGTAAATATAAATGTTAGTAATTATGTTTAGGGAATTAATTAAGAAATAATTTACTTTTGGATCATTCCAACGAATCTTGTATTGTTTTCCTGGAAAATAATAAAATCAATAATTGACACTTTTCAATTGGGTGAAGCGCCCTGAGGAAGGGGGATATTGTGTTTTTTTAATATACTCATTTATAGGTGTAATACAGCATCAGTCTCAATTGCCTATACATTTTTTTAAAATTCTCAATTGGTAAACCCTTGGCATCATCTCACCTGATGGTAAGTGACGATGATGCCGAAGATGGAAGCGGGCTTAGCAAGATTCCCCAACGCAATGGAGAACTGGATATCTTATCTTCAAGCCGGAACACAACAATGAATGAATGTACTATTATAATTTATAACGTACTTTAAAATTACAAATAGTTTTTTTATTGGTTTAATGTGTAACTAATGACCCTTGTTCAAGAGTTAACAGTTTTTTTATATAAACAAAAGAACTGAGCAAAAGAATACCTTCCTTTTGTCATATTTGGCGCTTTTGTACAAAACGTTGTATGTAACGCACCAGAAATTCAACAATAATGATTTACCCAGAAATACTGAGAGAAACAGCGTATTATAATAGTATTATTTGTTGTTATTGAACACTAAACAAACAAACAAGCGACCATTATTTATTACTTTATATAATTTTATGGCTAAGATTTACGGGCTTTCGTTACATGGGACCGGTAAACTTAGCAACCGTTCCCATAAAAATTAACAGTAGTGGCGAATGTTACACGTCTTGTATGCAGTTGTAATGAATCGTTTATCGCATTTCAGTAACGTATGTAACGTTGAAATTAACTTATTACAATGTTATCGATTCTAACTAGCTGTGATCTGATCATTTAGAACTTTGAAGAAAGTGGCTTTTTAAACGACTTCAAGAAAGGAGGAGTTTTCTCAATTCGACCGTATATATATATATTTTTTTTTGTGTGCTCGCGGATAACTTCGTTATTTATGAACCGATTTTGACGATTCTTTTCTTGTTGGAAAGGAGATAACCCAAGGGGGGTGATATGATAAGAAAACCAGGATCTGATGATGGTATGCCAGAGAAATTGAGGGGAACCCTAGTTTACTGATTAAAGTAGTTTTTTTTGTTTAAAATTATTACAAGCTTAATATTAGTTTGCCGTGTTAGTTACTTAGTTTGAGGCAAATCTTGGAAGCTAAATTAGAACCTTTTCCCGGTTTCCGATTGGGCTGAAATTTTGCATGCACGTTAAGTTTGGAGAACAATGCATGGTTAGCTAAATGACGTCATTCTAAATCCAATGTGGCGGACTCCCAAAGATAGCGGATCAATTATTCTTTTATGCACCCCCATGATATTGGGTATCAAATGGAAGGGTTTACTGAGAAGAATACGAAATAATTAAAATTATTTTTTCAAATTAAATCTTGTGAAAAAAAGCCTAAAAGTTATTAGGTGTTTTGAAAATGATTCAAGGAGTAATTGATTATATACCTCATTTAATTAGTTTAAATATTGTTTGTAGATAAGCCGCTTTATATTGCGCATTCTTCGTTTGTCCTTGAATAAATCTATGATAGTTTTCTTGAGGTCGTATCCGCTTAAGTGGCCGTAAAATTGACGTATACGTCGTAAAACAAGCCGTCTTCTGGGAAACATCGGCGCCGCGCCCGCCGCCGCCGCCGCCGCCGACTAAAGATACTCGTGTACTAATTAGGGATGCCCCGATACCCCTTTTTGCCGATACTATACCGATACCGATACTCTTATAAAAATATCGGCGATACTGATACCGATACGCTTATTGAATTCAAAAAGGAAGGTAGAATAAATAAAACACAATTAATTAATAGTTTTAGTAATCAAAATTAACATTTATATAAGATTTTTATTTAAAAAACAAAGCATTCTTGAGCAAAGGCGATTACGCAAGTCTGTTTGAATAAGACCTGCGGTGGAAAATAGTCTCTCAGATGCGACAGATGCCTCGTTTGTAACGAAATAGATGGGACAATACGCGCGTTTACATTACATTTTTAAAGCGCGAAATTTGAAAAGTATCGGCAAACCCGAAGTATCGCCGATATATCGGTATCGGTATCGGATGCATCCATAGTTCTAATGTTTACGGGGCAGTTAGCGACGCAAGTTATGTGTAACAATGTATTGTGCGTTAATTGGGCCCTTTTAGTTAAACTGGAAATTCTTTCATAATAGTCTTCAAAGGTTACCAAAGTAACCGACATAATAGCTCTCAGAACTGCTAAACTTAAGGGCAGTGGGCTGGGCACATAGCTCGTACAACGGATGGCCGTTGGGGCAGTAAAGTGTTCGAGTGGCGACCGCGCACCCGAAAACGTAGCGTAGGTAGGCCTCCCACTCGGTGGATGGATGACCAAGTGAAAGTCGCGGAAAGCCGCTGGATGCGTGTAGCGCAGAACCGGTCGTCGTGGAAATCCTTGGGGGAAGCCTTTGTCCCGCAGTGGACGTCCTTCGGCTGATATGATGATGATCTTACCTTTACTGACTTGATCTATAGATTTACTACAGAGTGTCAGCCAAGTTCGTCAAGAACAGGCTCACAGCATAGCACTGGCGAACAACCTGATATTTAACCTTATGGAATCAGCTTTACAGTTGAATTTCGCGTGAGTGTCAACGCAACCTACGTCCTTTACTTCGGGCGTAAATGCACATTTTCGTTTATTGCGTGCTTAGTAAACATCCTAGGAAAATTACGTCTTAGCCGTTTTATCAATGCCTATACTTTCTTACCGTCGGTATTTATTTCATGCGCCTAACTTATGTAATGTAGGAGAAAAATACAATAATCTCTCAAAACTACATAGTTTTACAAAATAAAAAGTATCGAGCGAAAACCAATAAATCGTGTTTTAGTTTTAGCCATACGAAATAAGATGCTACAAAGAATCAGCTGTGTAGTTTTGACATTCACAAATCTTGCGGCCGACTCTACATACTTCGGCAAAAATGCACAAAGTTTGGGAGCCTGCTCTTAAGGAAAAGGGCGACACCGAAAAAGTACATTCACAAACCATTTCGGGCCACTTTCGACCTACCCGTTACTTAAATTCTGTTTGTATACATTTGTAATTTTGTGTCTGGTAAAACCTCTTAAACCACCTAGAATCCCAATTTTCCTAAATTTCACAATTTCTGAGATATCTATCTACGTATTATATGTATTTCAATTTGGAGTCCTGTATTTATGTTTTACGAAACCGCCGTAGAACTTAGTACCACCCATTTAGATCTCTGCAAATTTTTTTTGTATCGAACTTGGCCCTCATCAAAATATTTTATTGGGATTATTCTAATTCTAAACGATTATTTACGCAATCACAGTTACTTTTTTCAAGCGACTTCCAAAAAGGAGGAGGTTCTCAATTCGACTGTATGTTTTTTTTTATGTGACCTCAGAATTTTTGACTGGGTGAACCGATTTTTATGATTCCTTTTTTATTTGAAATCTAGTGCTTCCCGTGTGGTTCAATATGAATTTTATCAAAATCGGTGTGGTACTTTATTATAAAATTAACAAAAATCAAAAATATTAATGCAAAAATGTACTAAGTTGTTGCAATGGAAGTCGGTTTTTTAACGTATTTAGCGTTTATAATTATAAAATGTATAAACAATTAATTTTACTGTAACCACAAACGCTTGTTGTTATTGATAAGAATGAGTGGAGTACTATAATTATAGTGGAGTTATTACTAAGAAGTCACATAATATTTTACCGCCAACCACGAAACAATGCTTTTCTTTTGTTCGAAGGCAACAATTTTAAAGATCTTCTTTTCGGACGAGCGGTCGTTTTCGTAACAATTGGGACGACCGTTGGACGACTTAATCGTCGACCTGGTATTAACTTTTGGTGCTTTTTGCCTTAAAATTTAGCGCGGGGACGGCAACGGTAGTTTCCTCTTTGTTCCGGTCCACCGCGCCGCGCGTACCTATCCATATTTATATAACAACTAATAAAGTTCTCACTGAGCTCTGCGCCTGCGCTCTGAGTCTGATTGAGAGCGTACGTGACCGTTAATAACGGAAAATCTTATAGGTTCTTCTTCTTATCGTGTGGCACAATTAACCGTGCTATGCAAGGGATAGACGGCGGTTGCCCGGTGTTGCACTTATCATCACCCGTGGTCACGTGTAGGGCATTTAGATTTACACCTACGGACGTGTGCAACGCGACCTTCATTAATCATTACACATCTGCAATCAGATGTGCAGGTTTCCTCACGATGTTTTCCTTCACCGTTAAAGCGATCAGTAAGTATATGTACGTGAGTTTCGAAAAACTAATTGCTACATTGGCCATCTGGATTTGAGTCCGAGACCTCTGGTTAGGAGGACCGATTCGTTACCGTTTAAACCACCGACGCTTTTATAAATCTTATGTAAACTGTATAGATTGGCTGGCGGTTAGTTCCTAAGCCATTTACCTACTGTTAAGTATTAAGTAACTCTTGGTTCGCAGCAAAGACCAACTTCGTAACCACTTTTTAATTCAATTAAGAATTTTTTTGTAATTTACAGGATATGAAATCACTCCGATTTAGATTTCCTCGAATGCTATTTTAATACACAGAACTAAAGAAAAAATAACCTAATGCACCCTATTTTTTTTTTATTCACAATTGGTAAGCCGTTGGCATCATCTCACCTGATGGTAAGTGACGATGATGCCGAAGATGGAAGCGGGCTTACCAAGATTCCCCAACGCAATGGAAAACTGGTTATCTTATCTTCAAGCCGGAACAAATCAATGTTGTTAACACTGATGTTTGGCGGCAAGACTTAGATAAGATGGTGGTAGCTAGCCAGGCGGGCTTAGAAAATGCCCTACCACCAACCAAACCGAGTCTTACAAGTTGACCACACCGGGAATCGAATCTCCTGGTGTGAAGCGAATGGGCTAACTATTGCGCCACGGAGGCGGTCGGTTGAAATTGTTGTGGCATTGACGTGGCTTGCTTTGCCGCTAAGGTTAAACACGCGAGTTCCGTGCGTGCGTCGCGGTGGTACTTTTATCGCGCACGTGGAACGCCAGGCAGGGTGTCTCACTCAAGCACGTGTCTTCAACATACGTCATTGGTTGTTCCATGAAATACGAGGAAATCTTCTCACCAACCGCGAATATTACCCAACGCGATGGCGTAATGGTTAGGCCATTCGCTTCACACCAGGAGGTCGCGGGTTCGATTCCGGCGGGGTCAACTTGTAAGACTCGGAAGCTGAAAGTACTTAATGTACTGTAATTTAATGTGCTGTACAAACACAATATTATTTTAATTTTGTCGCGGGAAGCCGCTGGGTGCGGGCAGCGCAGGTCCAGTCGTCGTGGAAATCCTTTGTCCAGCAGTGGACGACTTTTGGCTGATATGTTAATGATTTAATTTTTATTGGAGGTTTTGATGCTTTTTAGGGTTTCCATACACCCAAAGCGTGACCAACGGAACCCTATTACTAAGCCTCCGCTGTCTGTCCGTTTGTCTTATTTGTCTGTCAGCGGGCAGTATTTCATGAACCGTAATAGGTAGACGGTTGAAATTTTCACAGAATATGTATTTCTGTTTGCCGCTTGCTGTAACAACAAATAGTGAAATAAAATCTGGTTACGCTGTTTTTAAAGGAGTTAGTATGTTTATTTTTATTTTTTTTATTCACAATTGGTAAACCCTTGACAACATCTCACCTGGTGGTAAGTGACGATGTTGCCGAAGATGGAAGCGGGCTTACCAAGATTCCCCAACGCAATGGGGAACTGTGTATTTACATTCGCTTTGCTAAGTGGTCACTTAGTCTGTGGTCCGTTTTTTAAACGTGACTACAATCGCAACAGCCAAGTACAATTTTGCAAAGTTTTTCTGTAAATGTTATTTAAAAAAAAAAAACCGATAAAATTTGTATGGGACCACCTCTTTTTGAATTAAAAAAATATTTTTAAAATCGGTCCACAATTGACGGATAGAAATCGGTGGACATTGTATACATAAAAAATATATACGGTCGAAATTAGAAAAAGTGAAATAAATAAGGGGGATTTCCATACTAAACGTGTTTTATATAGGCGTTTTAAAGGTATTTTTGATTAAGCTCTATCGTAATAATTTTATTACCTTTTCTGTGGTAATAATACATACAAGTGTGGAACTTGCTGTGATTACAGTACTAATACTTAAGTAAAACAACGAACAATAAGAATCAGGACAAGTGTGAGTCGTACTTGCGCTAAAGAGTCCCAACTGAATGATAAAAAAGAGCATATTTTTGTCGCTCGCGTTGATATATTGTTTGTGGACAGGTGTGGTGGTACGGAACCCTAGGAGCGCTAGTCCTACTCGCACTTGGCCGGTTTCTTATTTCCTTGGAGAAGAAACGCCATCATATAATCTGTTATTGGTTCACGTGAACGCAAAAAAATACCATTCTATCTAACGCTCAGAAATCTGCAAGCCAAGATAAAATTTTAATACCAAGTACCTTTAGTGCAATAAATCTTGTCACATCGCGTCGTATAAGGCCGGACGCCGAGGAATTCGCGAGCTGGTGTTATCTATAGCCGTGAGCCCGCGAGTGTGGGGATGATGCGGGTGGCCTTGGGCCGGGTCGGCGACCGGGCGAAGACCTCAGCAGCACCGCAAGCACCAACGGTCGGGGGCAACGACCAGACCAGACTACTAGTGGTAGCGCCTCGCCTTCCTTGCCCCCACGACTTCCGCGAGGCTCGCCACTCATTTCTCCAAACCCTGAAAGGACTCTAATTACACTAAGTAGATATAGGTTACAAACTGCTTCTAGGTATCTCATTTGTTTGCACGCACAAGATGTTTTGATTCGATATTTAGCTCGTACGTCTCCGGCAATATATTGTAGATCACTTTACCGCCTCCGTGGCGTAACGGTTAGTCCATTCGCTTCACACCAGGAGGTCGCGGGTTCGATTCCCGGGGGGGTCAACTTTGTAAGACTCGGTTTGGTTGGTGGTAGGGCATTTTTATATCCCGCCTGGCTAGCTACCACCATCTGAATTATGGATTTTTAAAAAAAGCACAATGTGCCTAATTTTCCGTTGTAGTTACCATGTCAACTTGTATTCAATAATGACGTGAAGTTTCATGGGCACAGTTTAGCTACAATTGATCAATTAGTATTGCGTAATCCAAGCATAATCCTATTGGATTAACGACTACACTAAAATTAAAAAGGTGCAGTAAACGGAAAGTATAGTTTTATGTGTAGTTATTAGTACTGAGATATTTCGATTTAATAAGTCGTTAAATTCGTTTTAGCAAGAGCTATTGGCCTACCAGCAACGCTTTGTGTATCGATCGTAAATCGAATGGTCGTATGGTCGGTTTTCGGGTGATTTACGGTGCGCAAGAGGTCGCCCCTCCTACGCGGGACCTTGCGAAAGCGTTTGCTTTGTCCGTAGATTTAGATCGATCCATTATTTATAAGCTTTCCTCGCATAGCAGATGAAGTGATGAATTGCGTTTTGTTTACCTTTTCCCAAATGTAATTGTTGGTCCTTATCTCGCCTCAGCAGAATTGGTAAAACCCTTTTGCTAGATCAATTTTTTTGGATAATTGCTACTAAATATCGGTCTTGCAAAAAATATTGGACATACTTAAGGATATTCTCTGAGGATTGTGCTAATATGTTACACGATAGTGTGTACTTTACTCGATCATAAAAAAATCCCAAAAACAGGTCTAAAACGTCTAAAAAAAAGTCTAAAACGATTTTTTCATTAATAAAATTTCTAAATTTGCACATAGTTTTTTATGGAGATATTTCTTTTTAAGTACTACAGAGAACCTGCTAAATTTTAGTTTTTAATTGAAGTCTTTAGAGAAATAACAACGTAAAACATTGAAAAAGTGCAAAAGTGTGGTCTTGACTTTTTACACGTAAAGAAAAAAAAAACAGAGACAACAGTTTTACAAATGCCTCGCCTTAAGATTAAAAAAAAAATACTTTCGCCTAGTTATTGACGGCGGCGGGCGACTGAATGCTAAAACTTATTTTCTTTCTGTTTCAGGTCAAAGTGGTGAAATTTAGCTACATGTGGACGATAAACAATTTTAGTTTTTGTAGAGAAGAGATGGGTGAAGTGTTAAAATCATCGACTTTCTCGGCCGGTGCTAATGACAAATTAAAGTGGTGTCTCCGCGTGAACCCCAAAGGACTCGACGAAGAAAGTAAAGACTACTTATCCTTATATCTATTATTAGTGTCGTGTAACAAATCTGAAGTGCGTGCTAAGTTTAAGTTCTCTATATTAAACGCGAAGCGGGAAGAAACGAAGGCGATGGAGTCACAGAGAGCGTACAGATTCGTGCAAGGCAAGGACTGGGGGTTCAAGAAATTCATAAGGAGGTGAGTGAACTTCGATGTAGTTATAGTTAATCGTTTTCGTCTCGTATTTTACCAAAAGAATACTTAATTAGATCCCAGTTCTACCCTCCAAAACGTCGCTATTACAATGTCGTGAAGGGTCGGGGTAGTCCCCTAATATCACAAGTTGAATTATTCCCTCGTACACCGGTAAAACCAGCACCTATCGCCTGTTTCCCTAACGACTGTGTTCACCAGTATATTTAGATCTCCCACGATTGAAACAACAAATTAGTACATAGTAAGTAAATTTTCCAATTTCAAACAAAGCGTCCCAAGTCCATTGGCTTTGATTTAAATCAGCCCTTTTCCATTTGCCACGTTAATCATAAATAACACATAAACAAGTAAAGGCGTGGCTCCACTATTCGATTTGAATACAAAGCTCGTTGATTCGCAAAGCTTGAAGGTAACTTGGAACTCGATTATAGCAAGTCGGCTAATGACCTCTTGGTCTGTAAGTTTCATCATTTCGTGAGGTGCTGCAGGTTCAACTGCGGAGTCCTCCCAAAGTTAATTATAATTTAGTACATATTGCTTACCTTTGCAATGTGAAAAATGTTTTATACAGGGTCTTCGGCAGATGGTTGAAAATACGAAAATGGGGGATAGGTGGGGTCGCCTCCCACCTATTTTGAGAATTAAAAAAAATCTAGGACTTGTAATTTTTTTTACAGGATTTTTTTTCCTTTTTTTAGAAATTTTGCCATTTTTATACCTTTGAACACATGTAACTTTTTGTTTTTTAAAGCTAGCTCCAAAATCTTTTTTTTAATAGACTTTTATAAGATTGTCGGCTCTAAAAAAAATTATGTTTGTTTCAAGTTATTGCTAAAAACAAAAATGTGGGCCCCCGAACTTAAAAGAAAAGTTGAACAAAAATTTAAAAGTCAACTTTGCGATGCATTTAAAAAAAAAAATGGGGCTGGAAGGCTTCTGTTTTTTTTAAAACATCTCTAAAGCTTAGGCTTTTGAATGGTATGTAATTTGTTTCGGTATCTTTTTTGTAACCGGAGTTGTTAATTTTTTTTACTCAATTGGACCATGTTGACGAAATTCCACTAGTAACATGTTTTGTGAAATGTATCAAATGCAAAGTTGAAAATAATGTAAATACTTACTGTTGGGACGGTTACAAAGAGCAGGTACGTTTTTTTACATTCTTGCACACACATAATGGCTATCTTTTGTCATTTATTGGCATATTGGAGTTAGCACTTCCATATGCCAATAAAATGTCCGCATTTTCCGCATTGGTAAATTGAGCCATTTTAAACCACAACAAAAAAACTTAACAATTTCACAAACACAGCAAAGTGAAATTAACGAAAACAAAAAAAAAACGTTAACGTTATTAACGTTTGTGATTTTGTTAAGTTTTTTTGTTGTTTGTCACTTTTTGTTATTATCAGACGTTTTGTTAAGACTTTGTTGTGGTTTAAAATGGCTCAATTTACCAATGCGGAATATGCGGACATTTTATTGGCATATGGAAGTGCTAACTCCAATATGCCAATAAATGACAAAAGATAGCCATTATGTGTGTGCAAGAATGTAAAAAAACGTACCTGCTCTTTGTAACCGTCCCAACAGTAAGTATTTACATTAATTTCAACTTTGCATTTGATACATTTCACAAAACATGTAACTAGTGGAATTTCGTCAACATGGTCCAATTGAGTAAAAAAATTAACAACTCCGGTTACAAAAAAGATACCGAAACAAATTACATACCATTCAAAAGCCTAAGCTTTAGAGATGTTTAAAAAAAAACAGAAGCCTTCCAGCCCCATTATTTTTTTTTTAAATGCATCGCAAAGTTGACTTTTAAATTTTTGTTCAACTTTTTTTTTAAGTTCGGGGGCCCACATTTTTGTTTTTAGCAATAACTTGAAACAAACATAATTTTTTTTAGAGCCGACAATCTTATAAAAGTCTATTAAAAAAAAGATTTTGGAGCTAGCTTTAAAAAACAAAAAGTTACATGTGTTCAAAGGTATAAAAATGGCAAAATTTCTAAAAAAAGGAAAAAAAATCCTGTAAAAAAAATTACAAGTCCTAGATTTTTTTTAATTCTCAAAATAGGTGGGAGGCGACCCCACCTATCCCCCATTTTCGTATTTTCAACCATCTGCCGAAGACCCTGTATAGAGAAACAGTGTTAGAGAACTGTATAACTGTAAACTGTATAATTATCTACCTATTTATTTCATGCTAGCTGTTGCCCGCGGCTTCGCCTGCGCAGTACCCGTTTTTTGCCACTTTCTTATTTTTTTTTTCTTTCACAAGAACCTTCTCCGGACAATAACAAACACAACAAAAAAAGAATTACCGAAATTGGTCGAACCGTTCACGCGTGATGCGATGACCAAAGGAAAATAGATTTATTTATATATATATATAGACTAGCTGTTTCCCGCGGCTTCACCCGCGTGGACCACGTTTCTATGACTTTTCGAGGGTGCGCAGTGCGCGAGCCGCAAGCGGCTCGCGAGCGTGGTAAAAAGTAGCCTATGTCTTAAGCCAGGTCCTAATCTGTCTACCTACCAAATTTTAGCCAAATCCGTTCAGTAGTTTTTGCGGGAAAGCGTAACAGACAGACAGAGTTACTTTCACATTTATAATATTAGTAGAATTACCGAAATTGGTCGAACCGTTCACGCGTGATGCGATGACCAAAGGAAAAGAGATTTATTTATATATATATATAGACTAGCTGTTTCCCGCGGCTTCACCCGCGTGGACCACGTTTCTATGACTTTTCGAGGGTGCGCAGTGCGCGAGCCGCAAGCGGCTCGCGAGCGTGGTAAAAAGTAGCCTATGTCTTAAGCCAGGTCCTAATCTGTCTACCTACCAAATTTTAGCCAAATCCGTTCAGTAGTTTTTGCGGGAAAGCGTAACAGACAGACAGAGTTACTTTCACATTTATAATATTAGTAGGGATTATTGTATGTCGCTATATTCGACTATTATACTAGTTAGTATGTGGTATTTATCCTACATGTGAATACCTGTCTGAAGGAAATAAGTTCTGTCACTCTAGCACTAAGTCTATTATCCAGCTTCACATAATAACTTCTGACACTCTAGTACTAAGACTATTATCCAGCTTCATAAAATAAAGTCAAACATATCTCAAAAATTCCTTGCCAGATTAATTCAGATTTTATTTAAGAAGATATTCGATAAGCCTACATATCTCATACATACATATCTAAAATTACTTTAATATATCTAAATTTAGTTTTTTAGATATGTAGGCTTATCGAATATCTTATTAAATAAATTATCTATTAAAAACCTTAAGCACTGTTTTAGAAAAAAATAAGCCTAACTTGCGAAACTACATAGTTGTCTTAAGTAATCGACTGTACTTTTATTTCTTCTCTGGTCACGCATATAGTACACGTAAAGTAGAACATTTTTTTTCAAGTGGCTTCTACTCATGAAACTAAAAAATTTTTGTTCTGCAACTTAGCAGATGTTCTATGAAAAGAACCGGCCGAGTGCGAATAGGACTAGCTCTCCGAGGGTTCCGTACCACAACACCTCTCCACACAACTATGACAATGATTCCTATTCAAATTACAAAAAAAGGACATCAACGCGAGCGACAGAAATATGTTTTATTTTTTCATTCAGTTCTGACTCCTTAGTGCGAGTACGACTCACATTTTGCTGTTTTTTTTTTGTTTTACTTCAGGATAAGTACTATAATCATATCAAGTGTCATGCTTGTATGTATTACCGTTTTAACGATAAATCTAAATCTAAAATACCTTAAAAAAACACGTTTTTGGTATAAAGACTCCCCTTTTTATTTTGGTAATTTTTTTAAATTCGTTGTTAGGCAATAATATCTAGAAATACATATTTTGTGAAAAATTTAACTGTCTACCTGTTACGGTTTATAAAATACAGCTCACTGGCAGACAGACAAACCGACAGCGGAGGCTTAGTTAATGGGTCCCGTTGGTCAGCCTTTGGCTATACGGAACCCTAAAAATGTTGACTTCTCAATTCTCATACAAACCATTCAACGTAAAGTCCGAAATCTTTTTTGTGATTTCACCAAGTTATATAATTTTAAACAAAAAAAAACCGACTTCAAACGCACTAGTCGCCACTACGATTTTCGAAAGTTCCCCTCGATTTCTCTGGGATGCCATCATCAGATCCTGGTGTCCTTATCATGGTACCACCCTTGGGATATCTCCTTTCCAATCAAAAAGAATCATCAAAATCGGTTCATAAACTACGAAGTTAACCGCCAACTCACATAATATATATATATATATATATATATATATATATATATATATATATATATATATATATATTATACGGTCGAATTGAGAAACCTCCTCCTTTTTTTGAAGTCGGTTAAAAACAAAAGTAGATCTGTTTCATGAGTAGTAGGCCCCCTTAAAAATGTGTTGTATTTTTTTCCAACAGCCGATATATAGAGTACACAGAAAGTTATACCACAGTCAAGTTTGTTGCACTTTAGGTTCACCCAAGGGTCAGGACAGGACGGGACGGGGGTCTGGCACGAGTGGCACGTGTGACTGCGAACGGTGACTAAGATCCTACGCTTCCCACTACAGACGGAAGTGGTGGACGTTGAACCGCCCAATTGTATTAAATTTAATTTACCCGAACACACGATCCTTCAAAGGCTTTGAGGACATTAAATTAATTTCTCTTGCAGAATTCACGGTGGCTAAGTTTGTTAGTTGCTCAAAGGTTTATATATTTAATAACGGACAAGTCTAGTGAAAGACACGAGGACTAGTAATTGAGTGGGTTGGGACTAACTTTAGTGACGAGCCTCACGGAGATTTTATTGTACTTTTACAGCTTTATATTAGCTTGCCGTGTTGACAAACCTTAGGAGCTAAATAAGAACCATTTCCCGGTTTCCGATTGAGCTGAAAAATTGCATACACATTAAGGCGCTAAGATCATTCAATATGAGAAGGTTGATACGTGTTTAAATAATATCTAACGTAAGTATATTCATTCAAGCGGACTTCAACGTGGCTGTTTGTTACGTTGAATGAAACCGAACACCCAATCCTCTATTTTTACATGTTTTTATTACATTTCATCACTTTCAAATATGTTTTAAAAAAATGTGTTTATTTAAAATGAAAGGTCTTAAAGTCACCAATTTTTGTGTGTTGGTTTCATTCAACATTAACTATTTGTTTTCGAGAAATTTTGCAATTAATGCCAAAAAAGGGTCTACAGTTTATTTATTTTTATCAAAAGTGGTTGTAGTTATTAAATTGTATTCAATTAAATCGAATTTATATTACTTTATAAGTATATTATATATTTTTTCCATGGTGATAGCTTTACACAGTCTTTCAATAATTCGAATTGAATATTGTCATTTGACCCATCTTAAGGCCTTAAGTTTGAAGAACAACAAATGGTTAGCTAAGTGACGTCATTCTTAACCCAATACAGTGGACTCCCAAAGTGGCGGATCAGTTTTTTTTTTATGCACCCCCATGATATGGGCATTAAATGACAGGATTTGCTGAGAAGAATACGAAATAATTATAAAATTTTCACATTAAAATTCTTTCAATTGTACCTAAAAATCTTTAGGTTATTCGAAAATTATTTATTTATTTTTTTTTTTGATTGGAAGGCGATCGGTATAGACTATAGTTAGTGGAAGGAATGGAAGACACGGTAGAAACCAATGATATATATATAATGTTACTATCGTAGTAGAAAAAGGTACTTCTATTCAAGGCCGCTACTCTGCGCAGACTTATTCCTTCGCAAACCCTTCTTTCTTTATAATGATGACACAAATATAACTTTTATTATTTTCGAAAAACCCCAAAACTTAGGTACACGCTTTAATTTGAAAATAATTTTAATTATTTCGTATTCTTCTCAGCGAACCCTTTCATTTGATACCCATATCTAGATACAATAATCATCCCGGAACAAAATGGCTTTGTTAAAAATCGCTCTACTATTAACCTTTTAATATATAATAAGGTGTAAAAAAAATCGCTGAGACTATTTTAACTGGTGCTTCTACCCAGGAAACTGAACAACTTTCCACATAAAACCCAGTCAAATCTCAAAAAAAATTGGCTCTCCCATACTAATTCGATCAGCTGATCAGCCAACTTAGTATGGGAAGTTCAAATTTTTTTTTGAGAATTGACTATGGGTTTTATGGGGAGAGTTGTTCAGTTTCATGGATAGAAGCACCAGTTAAAATAGAGTCAGCTAATTTTGTTAGACCTTATATACTAATTATTTATTTGAGAGTATGGAAAACAAAGTACAAGTAGATTCAGTATACACAGACTTTTGTAAGGCCTTCGACAAGGTGGACCATGCTATATTGCTCAAAAAAGTAGCATTCAACGGAATTCGCGGTGACTTACTGCGCTGGTTACTGTCCTATGTTGATAACCGCACCCAAAAGGTTGTGATTAATGGCCACGCTTCAAGTTAGATTTTTGTCACATCTGTGGTGCCACAAGGCTCGATGTTGGGCTCCCTTCTTTTGTACTTCATTAACGACATTAATAAATGCTTCCGTATAGTAAGTTTATTTTATACGCGGATAACCTCGAAGGGTTTCGCAGAATTGACTCTTATAGTGATTGTGAGAAACTTCAAGATGACCTGGCTCGTCTAACTGAATATTTTCATATCAATCGACTACATCTAAGCCTTTCAAAGTGCAACTTTTTATCTTTTACAAAAAAAGTTAATGTGGTTAATTACAATTACAATCTATGTAACACACCTCTTAAGATAATAACAGCTGTTAGAGATCTGGGTATATTCCTAGACAGTCACATAGACAATATAAAATATAAAGCCTTTCAATTTTACGGATTCATCATGAGAACATGTATTTCGTTTAAACGACTAGAATATGCTACAGCTGTCTGGAACCTCTATTATGATAAATATACTGACCAAATTGAGCCAGTTCAACGTAAGTTTCACCGTGCTTTCAATTATAGATGTTTTCGTACAAAATCATCCTACACTGATTTTCTGCGGAAATACTCACTTATTTCTCTAAAATCGAGAAGGTTGCTTCTGGACAAATGCTGCTGTACAATATTTTACATAATAAATTCGACTGTAATCATCTTATTAATGAAATCTATTAGATACCTAAGCGTGCACTACGTGTATGTACTCAACAAGCGTACCACTTATTCGCTCTTAAACCATGTCGAACTAATGCTGGTGAACGCACACCTTTGCAACATTTAATGAAATCATATAATAATCACTTCACAGATCTTGACCTATTTGTATTACCTTTAAAAATACAAAAGCTTTATCACAGAAGTGTTGACCGAACTTGATCTGTCTGTCATGTCAGATAACAAATTTTCTGTTTTACTTTTCTATTTTTTGTCCTCTCTGTATGAATTTATTACTTCAAATTGGGGACAATGGTGCTGGTTGTACAATTATTTTTTTCTAGTTTAATTCAATACTTATAGCATAAGCTTCATTGTATAATCGTTTGTTGTTCTAAATAAAATAAAAAATATCATGGAGGTACATAAAAAAATAACTGATCCGCCATCTTTGGGAGTCCGCCATCGCCATATTGGATTTAAAATGACGTCACTTAGCTTAACGTGTATCCAAAATTTCAGCTCAATCGACAAAGCATTGTAACTTTCCTGGTGTTACAGATGTTTATATGCGGTACTAACAATCTTGTATTCTGCAATCAAATGCAACGTGTGGGCCGCCGTATATTGCTACTCTTTACTATTAAAAACTACTTGAAATTGAATTTATGCATAATATATATTTGATATTGTTTCTTTTCAAATTCCAGAGATTTCCTACTAGACGAAGCGAACGGCCTCCTCCCTGAAGATAAGCTGACGATATTCTGCGAAGTGTCAGTGGTTGCCGACAGCATCAACATCAGCGGGCAGAGCAACGTGGTGCAGTTTAAAGTGCCCGAGTGCCGGCTCTCGGACGATCTCGGCGCGCTCTTCGACAACGAGAGGTTTTCTGACGTAACGCTGGCCGTCGGCGGCAGGGAGTTTCAGGCGCATAAAGCCATATTAGCAGGTGATTGACGTTATATTTGAACAGTTAGACAATATCATAAATGCAACGTGGTCCAGTTCAAAATGTCCGACTCTCGGACGATCTCGACGCGCGCTTCGACAAGGAGAGGTTGGCGGCAGAGACTCTCAGCCACGTAAAATCATATTAGCAGGTTATAGCTCAAAACCTATCCATTTGCAGCGCGGGGTGAGACGGGGAGACGTTATATCTCCGAAACTGTTCACCGCCGACCTGGTAGATGTTTTCAAGCTTCTGGACTGGGGTGGATTCGGCATCAACATCAACGGCGAGTACATGGGTTATGTAGATGGGTTATCTCCGATTCGCTGACGATATCGTGGTCGTGGCTGATACTATAAAAGACTTAAGCACAATGCTCGATGGCCTCAGTAAGGACCGAAACACATAACGGCGTTGCGGCGCGTCGCGAAACAAAGCGTTCTATGGGGTAGCCATTTTTTCGTGATGTTTGAGTGTTGATGGACGTGTCTCTGCCATGGATCGCAATAAACTTATTGCTTATTTGTTATTAAGAAGACATTACTCTATTTTAAAGAAACGACAAAGCAGATATTGGTGGATACATACATTTAATAAGACTATGAATCCCGATGGCGACTACTTTTCTCGAAAATACGAAGCATTAAAGATGGATAAAAAACATTTTTGGACTTCTTTGGAATGAGTATATCATCACTTGAAATTTCACTTGAAATCACTTGGATAAGCGGGTTAACGTGTTGTTTGCAAGCGTATTAGAAACAAACTGCATCATTGTCACCAAATTTGACGTCACAACGCCAGAATTAGCGGCGCGTTGCTCGCCGCAAATTTCTGCGTTGCGGCAGGCGGCGCCGCTGATTTTGGCGTTGCGGTGCCGCAACGCCGTTATGTGTTTCTTTCCTAAAGTCTCTCAACAAGTGGAGCTTAAAATGAACATGGACAAGACGAAAATGTTAAATTTCCGTGTCGCACCCACCCCTAACACTGGAAGTTGTTGACGAATATGTATAACTGGGAGAAACAGTCCAGCTAGGTAGGTAGGTCCAACTTCAAGAAAGAGATCAATCGACGAATCCAACTCGGCTGGGCAGCGTTCGGGAAGATCCGAGTGCCGGCTCTCGGGTAATCTCGGCGCGCTCTTCGACAACGAGAGGTTCTGTGACGTAACGCTGGCTGTTGAGGTCGGCGGCAGACGATTTCAGGCGCGTAAAACCATATTAGCGCAATTGACGTTATATTTCAAAATCATTATCCAACGTGGTCCATTTACTTGCTCGACTATATAAGCTGAAAATGAATTTAGATTTTTTATTAGGAAAATAAACTACACAACAAAAAGCGTAAAGTAACAGAGAATATCCGTTTATATTAGGCGTTTAAGTATGAATTTGACGATTGTATAAAAAAGTTTAAAGATGAAAATTAATATAAAGATCAATAGTTATTAAAACAAAATTTATTCTCAAAAGAGCATTAGTAGAAATTAATAGCTGGTAAATGTGTGCCTATTGTTTAGATATTTTGAGAGTATAGTGGCTTTAAACCCGTTAAGACGGTTATTTTCAACTCAATAAATTACCATTTTTAAAGGCAAAATAAACATATATATTTTTTAATTTTAAAGCTCTAGAGTTATCGCAGCACTTTCTTCGTTACTAACGTCATATTTGGGAATACCCTGCATAAGATTTCGTCACTTTCAGGAAAATTCAAGAAACTTAACTAGTCTAAAATATTGCCCCATCTGACCACTAAGAAAACTTCCAAAAAGACCATAAGCAGTGTCACCATAGGGTTAGTATTAAAAAACAATAACTTTTTCTTTTCAATAAAAATTGGCATTAAACATCAAAAACTGAATCGGCAATTTCATACTTAGACCCCTATTATTACAGGCAAATTAAAGTATCTAGGTATATCGTAGGATGAGTATAAAATCAACAGTCAACACTGATTGCACTGTAATATGTGTGATTTCCGCATTGGCTTTACTTGTTAACTACAATGTACTAATGGTTATCATTGGATTACGTCATCCTTTGCTATCTTTGTCCATGGAATAAATAAAAGCAGATACTTTTAGGTAAACACAGTGATTCGATAACTCCAGCAAGTAATCCTGCGCTTTGTTTCTCATTACAAACTACGACTTCATCGGCAGATAACACACAAATTAGGTAGGTTTTTTCAAAATCCACAATTGGTAAACCCTTTGCATCATCTTCCCTGATGATAAGTGACGATGACGTCGAAGATGGAAGCGGGCTTACCAAATTTCCCCAACGCAATGGGGATCTTGCTATCTTATCTTCAAGCCGGAACACGTCAATGCTGTTAACACTGATGTTTGGCGGCAAGACTTAGACAAGTATATATATTAGTACTAACATACACTATGGACACTCCCTGCCGCTCTCTAGATTGCGACCTCACCCCCTCGTCACCCAAATTGATAGAGATTACTTACTTACAGTTTGGTAGTCGAACGTATAGGATTTCGCCGCCATTTTGTTTGTTCCGTCATTCGTTTTTTGAAATGTATTTTCTAGCCCGTTGTATGAAGTGTCCAGGGTGTGACTTGGATAAGATGACATAAGAAGGTACATAATCTGACATTACCGATTCCTAAATTGTAAATATTTATACGGAGATATATCCACGCAGCAATTAGTTTTGTTCCGCCAGAGACGCGACACAGCGCACAAAGTTAGCGATACAATATAGAACGCTTGTTCCTCTTTACGGCCTCCACCTTTGTTCAGGACGTCTTTCGGCTGGTATGATGATATAACTTATTTACTTAACAAGAGGGTACAAATTCCTGTTAGAGCGCGATAGGTAGCATTCTAGAATAATGTCGAAGTACACCGACCTGCGTCGTAAGACCGGCGCAGCTCCGCGCTGAGTGATGCGTCGGATCTTCACATTGTGATGCGTCTCGGTCTGAAGACCCTTGACTAAATGAAAATTTTTGCCGAAGAAAAAAGTATTTTGTTTTTCTAAAAACCTTATTCGGACTATTACGAGCGTTTTCAAAAATAGCCAAATCGGTCCAGCCAGTCAAGTTGTTCTTAAATGATGTGCTTATATAGATTTGTCAAAAACTCAGATGGATAAGACGTCAAAAACTGTATCGATATCTTTTTATAGAAATGTTTTAAAAATAGCAAGGTGTGGTGTCATAATAGTCTTTCAGCTCCATTGATGTACTCATTTTGTGATTTTGAATAATTAAAATTTGGAGACAAATAGAAGACAAAGAGAGTAATATTTTTATAATTTTATAAGGACGACAACTTAACAAATAATAATTAATAATTTATTTTTGATGCAGAGACAGTTCTAGTACCTAAGGTCCCTCTATTAATCGCTTGTCTGTTGTATTTCCAGCGCGGAGTCCCGTTTTCGCCGCAATGTTCGAACACGAGATGGAGGAGCGCAAGCGCAACCGCGTGGATATCACCGACGTGGACCACGAGGTGCTGCGCGAGATGCTGCGCTTCATCTACACGGGCCGCGCGCCCAACCTCGACAAAATGGCCGACGACCTGCTGGCGGCTGCCGACAAGGTGTGTACTGTGTATAGTGAGCGTGACAGCATTGACGTGACCACGAGGTGCTCCGCGAGATGCTGCGCTTCATCTACACGGGCCGCGCGCCCAACCTCGAAAAAATGGCCGACGACCTGCTGGCGGCTGCCGACAAGGTGTGTACTGTGTATAGTGAGCGTGACAGCATTGACGTGACCACGAGGTGCTCCGCGAGATGCTGCGCTTCATCTACACGGGCCGCGCGCCCAACCTCGACAAAATGGCCGACGACCTGCTGGCGGCTGCCGACAAGGTGTGTACTGTGTATAGTGAGCGTGACAGCATTGACGTGACCACGAGGTGCTCCGCGAGATGCTGCGCTTCATCTAAACGGGCCGCGCTCCCAACCTGGACAAGATGGCGATGACCTGCTGGCGGCTGCCGACAAGGTGTGTACTATGTATAGTGAGCGTGACAGCATTGACGTGACCACGAGGTGCTCCGCTTCATCTACACGAGCCGCGCGAATAACCTCGGCTAGAAGGCGGATGATCTGCTGGCGGCTGCCTACATACAAGGTGTTTATTAATAGTGAAACAGCATATGCCAATTCATTAGTTTACTTACTGTTGCAGCGACCCTGCAAGAACTTTCCGCTAGCCATAACTATTAATCAATCCCATCCATCATGGCAACGTGCTGGCAAGACATAAAGTTATTGTACTTTTTACTGAAGTGATATCAGTAATCATTCTTCCCATTACATCATTATCATTACATGCCATCCTGCGGCCCCGCCAACAGGCGCTGAGAGTATCTACGTAGACATGACTGCCACCATATCATCGACCTGCCAGCATTGGCGCACCTATTTTACCCGCCATATTCTTATTATTTAGCTATAAGTTTTCCAGTATAATATACTAGCTTTTTCCCGCGGCTTCGCTGGCGTAGACATTGTTTTATTACCCCCTCAATCATCTCTGTACAAAAAAATCACAGCAATCCGTTGCTCCGTTGTGACGCCAACGTGCGCGCGGGTGGAAATGAGTTTTCCGATCTCTCGAAAACTCTATAGGGCTATGATTATTAGTAGTCTATGTCATTTTACACCCCCTCAACCATCTCTGTACAAAAAAATCACAGCAATCCGTTGCTCCGTTGTGACGCCAACGTGCGCGCGGGGGTGGAAATGAGTTTTCCGATCTCTTGAAAACTATCGGGCTATGCTTATTAGTAGTCTATGTCATTTTACACCCCCTCCACCATCTCTGTACAAAAAAAAACACAGCAATCCGTTGCTCCGTTGATTGCAATGGGGGTTTTAGAGAATCAAAAAGCATGAATATTTCATAACGGTAATACTTTACTTCATCGAACTTACTTCCAGTCAATTTTAAATGAAATCCAACCTCTCCATTTTGCAGTACGCACTGGAACGGCTAAAGGTGATGTGCGAGGAGGCGCTGTGCTTGAACCTGTCGGTGGAGACGGCGGCCGACACGCTCATCCTGGCAGACCTGCACTCCGCCGACCAGCTCAAGGCGCAGACCATCGACTTTATCAACACGTACGTGCACTCTACCCATTCGTTAATATGCAGCCCCCCTAATGAAAGCTACCGACATCCTACTGGGTTGCATCGTACCGGCAACACGCTCATCCTGGCGGATCTGTACTCCAGCGATCAACTCAACGTGCACTCTACGCTACTCCTCGGTTATATGTAGCCCCCCTAGAGACAGCTACACATTTGACTGGCTGCATCATACCGGGGCGGGCCGCACACCTCAGTGACCCGCAGGAAGACACTCGCAGGAGTCGTCAGACTGCTTAGAACTTATGACGGATGTACGACGACGATTTTTGATTGAGGCTACCGCACCTTTGGTTGGGCGGCCATTGACGCAAAATAGGCGCAACAGACGCCTGGGTGCTGAGAACATGTATTATTTTTATATATTCAACCGTTTTTTTTCAAGTATTCCTATCTTGATTTTTGGAGTCCGTACACCCAAAGGGTAACAGAGGGTCCCCATTACTATGCCTACGCTGTCCGTCCACGCGTCTGTCCGCAAGCGGCAATGCCTTATATATTACTGGCGTAAGGACCCGGCCAACGCGCGCGACTAATGCTCCCAGCGAATTGGTGCGAAAATCGACAGATTCGCACACTCGCGACTCAGTCGTCTGCGGGAAATTGTACAATGCGGTGGAAAGATATTCCATATAAAAATGCCTTATTGTGTTGTTAGAGGTTGTAAAAATCATGAAAGAAAGGCTAAAAAGAAACATGAGATGTCGTATCATCGTTAAGTAACCTTACATTGTATTTTTTCTTGTAAACAAATTAAATAAAGGAATTTTTAAAGCGACAATTCTACCAAGGTTCATCTAACGCGTCACTGACGTCAACTCTCGCCCACTCTAGTTCGTACGAGTTATGTCAGATGGCGCTACTTTTTACTTGTATGAAGAAAATCTGCGTAAAATATGGAGACGGGCGGATCCTTCTGTCCAAATCTGTGGTCAGCGGGCTGTATTTCATAAATCCCTATAATAGGTAGATAGTAGAAATTTTCACAGTGTGTATTTGTATCGCCGCTATAACAACAAAAAAATCGTAGGCACCATAGATTAGAGCAGTGCGCTCCGCAGTCTTGTATACTTTTCCTTTTACACGCACCGGCATTGTATTGTCACATAGTACGCTTGATAGCTCTCGCCACTTCATCCAGTATTGATACGGTGAGTTGCATCGGCGTCGATCGTCCAATCGTTTGAGACAACAGAACCCAGGTGTTTAAAATGATCGACTTCCTTTAGCTGGTGGCCTTTTATGTTGGTGCAGTGTGGTGTTGATTGACTCCCGAAAAACAGCACTGCATGTACTCCGTTTTCTTCCGGCTGATCTTCAATCCAGCGGTTTCTAGGATGGTTCTCCATAGTTGGAGTGATTTCTCTAACTCGACACTGTTGTATCTTATGTGAGAACGACACGTATTATTATTTTTTTATAAATTCTGATGCTCCTATTTTCACTCGGTGTTTTTTAACGTTGATTTATGTATGCCAAAAAGGTGAAGGTTTTTTTAAAAAGTGAAACTTTTATTACATCGTCTCAAGCTTTTTCGTCTGTGTGTTGCGTGGCGGCAAAGAGATTATTACATCGTCTCAAACTTTTTCGTCAGAGCAGCCATGATCGTTTCGTCCTCTGTACCGTAGCTCCAAGACGAGAGCAGCCATGATCGTTTCGTTCTCTGAACCGTAGCTTCAAGACGAGAGCAGCCATGATCGTTTCGTGCTCTGTAAATGTCTATAATGTGAAAAAAGTTTCACTTTTACCATGGTTTCATAAAACCATACACTCCTTTTTTTAATGGATTGATTGCTTTTGCATAACTTCACCTTTCCAAGATAATGTGTGACGATTCTAATAATTGAATTGCAGGAGTCACGCGACCGACGTGATGGACACGGTGGGGTGGAAGAACATGATCTCGTCGCACCCGCACCTGATCGCGGAGGCGTTCCGCGCGCTCGCCACGCAGCAGCAGCAGATCCCGCCCATCGGGCCGCCACGCAAGCGCGTCAAGCAGGTGCGTACTGCTGGTGTTGTGTATTTAATTCAATTCAATATATATTCAAAATAGGTGCACATTACCCTCTTTCTGATAGTCATAAAATAATAATAACAATGTCATTTGTGAAGAATCAAGAAATAAACAATAATTAGGTAATAACGTCAAAATTAAATCCTTGATATAAACCACTTTATGTCATTAGAACATGAAAACAATATGACACGAAAAGCTATACGTAAAAAATCATTGAATGCATTTAACAAGAGTAGGCCAGTTCACACGGACAGCACCCGGTCACGAGTATAACGCGAGAGTCAGCCATCGCTCCCATCAACCATGTTAGAGGGAAAGGAACGACCCGGCTCCCGATGCGCTGCAGGAGTCACGTTAATTACTAACTTCACAATAGAGAACACGCGAACCTACAATGAGAATAGTGTGACGCGCTCTGAATCCGAAAACTCCTTCGTTTGACTGTATGTAATATTGCTATTTTTAGTCAGATTTTAAAACTTTTTGAGTAAGTAAAATTAGAAAAAAAAAAATCTCACAAAAATAAATCACCTTGCTACCTTGGACACATAATCAGACGTAAAGCTCTACACATGCTACACGCTGCATACATCTAAGAAGAAGGGAAACGCAAAATAAAGAGACCAATTTTCACCTGGATGGACTCCCTCAGCCACGATATCCGACGATACACCGACCTTACAATAAATCAATGGATATGGAACCGAAGCGTAGACCCAACTGGAAGCAGCCCTATCTATCTAGCAGTCGTAAATTTCCTTTCCCATATATATATATATGTACACACCATTTATAGAACTTATACTCCCCATACTGGCTACGATGTTCTGAATTCGGGCTGGTTCTAACTCCTATCGCTCCTCATCCTGACTGCGCCGACCTACACTCCTATCCTATCTACGCCCCTCCTGGTTTCTTGGGTCCCCGCGCCCTTGCTGAAGTAATGCTGGCTGGGGGGGGGGGGGGGGGGGGGCTTGAACTGAACTGAACTGCATGCAGCATGTTGAAGGCCTGAAACGTCAATGCTACATCAATTTAGAGTAGTTCGTACAAGCACAAGTTTCCTCGCTTGTTGTGAGTGACGAACATGATCCATTATCTTTTTGGGTTACATCGTTGGTTAATCTTGGTAAAAGTGTTGTATACTTTTTTACTCGACTGCGCCAGAAGGAGGGTTATGTTTTTCTAATGTATGTCTGTATATTTCTATGGCACGCTCTTTAGCCTTAACGGCTTGATGAATTTTGGAGTGCGAGGTGAGGTGACATTAGATTCCTCTTGATCCCGTGATTGATATGGGATACATTTTTACGCGACTGTCCAAAAAAGAGGGGTTAAGTTTTAATATTATTATTTTTTTTATTCACAATTGGTAAACCCTTGACAACATCTCACCTGGTGGTAAGTGACGATGTTGCCGAAGATGGAAGCGGGCTTACCAAGATTCCCCAACGCAATGGGGAACTGGCTATCTCATCT
The DNA here is from genome assembly GCA_947284805.1 of Coleophora flavipennella. Taxonomy (NCBI): domain Eukaryota; kingdom Metazoa; phylum Arthropoda; class Insecta; order Lepidoptera; family Coleophoridae; genus Coleophora; species Coleophora flavipennella. The sequence continues at coordinate 8,735,053 of OX369299.1, forward strand.
TCATGCCGGAACACACCAATGATATCAACATTGATATTTGGCGACAAGACTTAGATAAGATGGTGGTAGCTAGCCAGGCGGGCTTAGAAAATGCCCTTCCACCAACCAAACCGAGTCTTACAATTGACCCCGCCGGGAATTGAACCTCCTGTGTAAAGCCAGTGAACTTTGCCTCTGAGCTACGGAGGCGGTTATTAATTTGTTATTTGACATTTATAATAATAGTTTGTTATTTGGCAGGCCTAGTGCGCCGCGGCCGCGCGCGCGCCCGCGCTCGATACCAAAGACACGCCGCCCGCGCCCGCACCTGCGCCTGCGCACATCTTCGAGTTCTACGCCGGCTGACTCGCGCCGCGTGTAGTCCCCGCATCCAAGTCGCTGTGGTGTGTTTAATTAAACTAATTAGTTGGAATCCACGGATTCACCTTCGTTTACTATGATGAATGATCTCAAGACGATATTCGATCCTAATGTTTTATTATCTCGCGGTCGTCGAACCGCTTTTTAATTACTTTTAATGTGTACTATACTTTAGGACATGCCGGACGTTTTTTGCGCGTTGTATGTAGTTTTGAATGTAGGCTTGAAGTAACATTTTTATGTATGTTGTTTCTGTGAATTTAGCAGTTATGTTCGATGTAAATTATTATACTATATAAATTGAATGAAGCTCACGTTTATGCCGTTCGAACCATTCTAGTAAGATACATTGGCTAATTAGAATTTACATGAATTTCTTTCCAAAAAAATTAAAAATTGTGCGAAGGAATTGAACCTTCTATTTTAATCAAATATGTGCAAGGTATGTAATGTTTCTTTGTAGGAGTTTAATGTAGCATTTGAACATATTTGATGTAGCGAACGAGGTAGTCGTATGCAATTAAAAACCTATTAATTTTTGGTAACACAGTAGGGATGTTGACTGCTTCAAAAATAAATTATGAAATGTGATACTCTAAACTGCCCTTTCCATTGATATTACAAAAAACCTTACTCATTACGTTTTGCACTGCGTCTTCAATTTTTAATTAAACACAATAACATAATTAGTACACCAATGACGCTGAGAAACTAAGACGTCACGCGTTTCTATTTCATACAATTTTAGAACAAAATTGCGTTTTTGACAGATGATAAAAAGCTTCGACCAAATATAATTAATGGACCGGTCCTATCCATACAGTAATCTCATAAAAAATGAGTCAATACAACTACACGCAAACGCACACTCACACGAATATTATAGTCAACCAATTTTCGTTCAAATATAAACAATGACAGAGATTGGAATGTAGTACGAATGAGATAATAAATTTCACTCATTTCGACTTTCAACCCATTTGGGGAATATCGAGCGATTGAGATAAAATGAGCGACTTCGCTCACACTGTAGGCATCAAAACCGCTGTTCGCGCAGGCCGGTCCATTGCTGTTATATTGGTCGAAGATAAAAAATAACTCAAATGACTAGCAGTCAATATCCCTGTTAAGATCACAGCGTCATGAATCGACTCAAGTGATGTCCTGTTGAAAAAGAGTAGCTACAATCCCACCATTAATATACTGTAAATATAATTAAACTGTAAGTGGTATCCCTGGTTACACCAATAATTTTTAACTACTATGTTTTGTGTTATGCCTACAACAACAAAATTTGTCTTTTTGTTGATCACCAAATTGTTTTAAAATGTTCATGTGATTGAGTGCATATGTGTGATACACAGTTTTCTTTGTCATTAGGGATGTGTGTCATCCATCATTAAGTTCGTATTTTGTCAGCATTAATTGTTACTCTTTAATTCTTAATATTTCTCATCTTTTACTTCCAGATTTTTTTTTATTTTATACATAATTTTAAAAGCATTATATATTTTATATTTTTGATTGCTTGTGAGTTGTAAATGATTTCTTCTATTTAATTTTTCTGAATTATTGAAAACCTCTCTACACATTTTGATAGATATGGAGTAACTACCCAATATTATTAATTAATAATGTAAATGTGGCCAACAAATATTTATACATATTACCATTTTGTACCCATTTCCGATTAACCTAGCAGACAAATGTTAACGTGTAATAAAATAGCTCTAAAATAGTTACAAAATAAATGTCAAAAGTAAACTGTGATTTTCGAAATTGTCATAAGTTGAGCAAGTAAATGAAGTAATTAAAAATACATTTCTTTTATTTTATTTCACGACATATTACCCTTAAACAAACGCAAGCCCGTGGTCATATATTGTATAGCCACAATGTGCATTCTTTCTCGAGAAGCCTTCACCGTCTGTCGTGGTCGGGCACGGGCATACACAAATCGACAGTAAACATTAGTAGCTAGGTATATCAACTTGACGAAAAATTTACAATAATAATTTAAAAAAAAATATGTGTGTGTGACTGTACAGTCCGTCCGGTGCTCTAGTTCCCAAACTAATGGACGGATTTGGGTGAAATTCAGGTTAAGGTAATATAATTTTTACCTAAAGGCGTTTTTTTTTTTAAAAAAAAGAAACCCATATCTTAATTTTTTAAGGGTTGCCACCATAAAAAAACCACTTAGGCTTTTTTAACTTTAAAACTATTAGATTTTAATGAAACTCGGTATGTTACTTTAACTGTATATGGCCGACAGTACGCAGTAGTCCGTTGTTCCAAGAAAAATCGGATTAAGTTACCTCCCATACAAATCTAGGTTGTTTGTTACTTTTTCTCAAAATTTGGCCATTTTAATTAACTTTGTGAAAAATTAGGACTTAATAAAGGCCTGGCACTGGTTACTTCATTATTCCAGAAAAAGTTCGAGTCAGGTACTACCTCCCATACAAATCTAGGTTGTTTGTTACGTTTCTCAAAAATGGCTCTAGCTATTTTAATTAACTTTCTAAATAATTAGGACACTGATTACTTTATTATTCCAGGAAAATCCGAGTAAGGTACCTCCAATACAAAACCAAATTATTTGTGATTTTTTTATCAAGTCTGATATACTTACATAACTTTAGTATTTGCTACTAAGTAGGTGTATTGTTGATTTGTGTATGCCCGACTACGACAGTTGATGAAGGCTTCGCGAGAAAGTGCACAGCGTGGCTGTAAAATTTATTTCACTCTCCGTTACCTATTTCATGTTCCTGAATAGAATGGCAGCTTTTGTTAGTCTTGTTTATCATACGCAGGGCTGCTTTATTATTTTTGGATGAGATCGTACAAAAGGTGAAAAAATCGTAATCCCATACAAAACAGCGCAAAAAAATGTCGTACGCCCATAACGCCTATACAAAACATAGAAAATCATTTTATTTAAAAACTCGTATTTCCATACAGTTACCAAAAATTGGAATCGTACTGACCACAGAACACTATTAGTACCATGGTAATGACTGCTATATAATTGCACGAATACGATTTAAATCGAACACACCGAACATCTGGCAGCCCGTTACACGAGATTAGTTTGGCCATTAGAAAAATATCGATTTTGATACGCTTTCGATACTTGATCTGAGTACTTGAGAGATACTTGATCATGAGAATAATCCCAAAATATCATATTGTTCAGGTCATCGCCAAAATATCCAAAATAAGGAATTATCACATCTGACAAAAACGTTGAAATCTGTAGAATGTAAGACAGCCACAGAACAGAATAAGCTTGTTATAAAATGAAATATGGACTCTTAATTTTAAAAAAAAACCTTCAAAAATTCGTGCCATAACCGAAACGAACCACCGTAATTCTTATATAATAATTAATTACGTCACTTACCATCAGCACAGATGAGATACTAGTTACCTATCAGGTGAGATGATGCCAAGGACTTATCAATTGTGTCTTTACTATCCTTATCCTTACTAATATTATAAATGTAAAAATGTGTTTGTTTTTTTGGTTTGTTTGTTACCTTTTCACGCTTCAACGCCTTGACCAATCTTAATTAAATTTGGCATGCAGGTAGCCTGTGTCACGAGGAAGGCCATAGGCTTCTTTTAATCCCGTGAAAATAGCATAGCCCGATGCAGTTCCCGAGGGAACTAAAAAATACTCTTTTTCTGGTTAATTTTAACATCGCAACGGAACCATGGATTGTTGTGATTTTTGCACAGAGATGGTTGAGGGGGTGGAAAATGACATGATTTACTAGTAAGCATATCCTGACATAGTTCCCGAGGGATCTGGAAAAAAATCATGTCCACGCACCGCGCACCTTCTAAGACAGTCATTACAACGATGATCACGCGGGCGAAGCCACAGGCAAAAGCTAGTAAAAAATAATTATAAAAATGAATCCCTGTTTCCCCTGGTCACTTTGGAATTTGGAACGACTTTACCGATAACGATGAAACTTTAGTGAATTATTGTGTGCACGTTAGGGAAGGTTTACAATAACAAAGCGAGCCGCTTGGATATATTTACTCATCATATCAGCCGAAGGAAGTCCACTGCTGGACATAGGCCTCCCCCAAGGATCTCCACGACGACCGGTTCTGCGCTGCCCGCATCCAGCGGCTTCCCGCAACCTGCACCAGGTCATCGGTCCACCGAGTGGGAGGCCTGCCTACACTACGCTTTCCGGGGCGTGGTCGCCACTCGAGAACTTTACTGCCCCAACGGCCATCTGTTCTACGAGCAATGTGCCCCGCCCACCGCCACTTAAGTTTAGCTATTCTGAGAGCTATGTCGGTTACTTTGGTTCTCTTACGGATCTCCTCGTTTCTGATTCGATATTTACTCAGTAAGCCCTATTTACAGGGTTCCGTAGTCAAACTAAGAACCCTTATAGTTTCGCCATGTTTTTGGATACCTCCCCTACATGTGAAGTGGAGGTGAATTATTTTTCTCGGTCTAGGTCTCGAAGGTACGCCAGTAAAAAGGACAATGCGTCAGAACGTCCCTATTTTAACCTGCTCCAAACTTTCACCGACCAACAGATTTCAAATGTATCTCAATAAAAACATATTTGTAGGGTGACAACTTCCCATACAAAATAGGTCAATGTTCCTTGGTTATATTTGCTCTTATCGCCCTTTTTTCAAGATTCAAGTTATTTATTCAAAATAGGTGCAAATTACACTCTTTCTGATAGTCATAAAATAATAATAACGTAATTTGTTAGTGAAACATCAAGAAATAATCATTAGTTAATAATGTCCAAACTAAATCCTAGAAATAAACCAGATTAAGTCCTTAGAACATGAAAACAATATGACATGAAAAGTTATAAATAAAATTATTGAATGTCATTGATAGGTACATTTGAAAAGAGTAGGCCATTTCACAAGGACAGCACCCGGTCACGAGTATAACGCGAGAGTCAGCCATTGCTCCCATCAACCATATCAGAGGGAAAGGAACGACCCGGCTCTCGACGTGCCACCATCCGCACAAACATTCAAGCGAGCATGCACCACTCATGTCAATGCTAAGATAAAAATATTAATTAAAAGAAGTGCCTACTAGACTACCCTTTTATGGCTTTTTTACACGGAGACAATAGCCGAGACAATCCACTAAGCCAGGACAATAAGGCAATAGGGCAGGACAATTGGAAAATGCTATGTCGTTCACACGTAGGCCTATGAGTCCAGTCAGCAAGGGAGTTACACCGTTGGATTCATACGCTCTTCTCGCGATGGATAGATGCGAAACTTCTATGAGGGCGTTGTTAAAAAAACCGGCCAAGTGGGAGTCGGACTCACGCACGAAGGGTTTCGTACCATTATCTATAAAAATCACGTTTCTTGTATGGAAACCCCCTTAAATATGAATTTTATTTTAATTTGATTATTTATTTTTAAAGTTAGTAATACAACTCAATATTCTGTGAATAGTTCAAGCGTTCTACCTGTTGTGGTTATCAATATCGAGTAAAAATATCACTTTTGTTGTACGGGAGCCCCCCTTAAATATTTTTTTATTGAAAATTAAATTATTTACTTTGAAAGTGAATATATAACTTAATATTCTATGAATATTTCAAACGTCCACCTCTTGCCGTTATCAATATCAAGCAAAAAAATCAAGTTTGTTGTATTGGAGCCCCACTTAAATATTTGTTTTATTTTAAATATTTATTTTTAAAGTGAATATATAACTAAATATTCTGTGAATATTTCAAGCGTCTACCTGTTGCCGTTATTAATATCAAGCAAATAAATCACATTTGTTGTATGGAGACCCCCCCTTATTTTATCACTTTTTCTAACTTTTAGTATTTGTTCTTATAGCGGCCACAGAAATACATTATCTGTGAAAATTTCAACTGTGTAGTTATCACGGTTCATCAAATACAGCCTGGTGACAGACGGACGGACGGACGGACGGACAGACAGACGGACAGCGAAGTCTCAGTATTAGGGTCCCGTTTTTACCCTTTGGTTACGGAACCCTAAAAATGTATTAATTTTAAATGCAAAAAGGGAAGCACTTTAGAACATGCAACACCACAAAAAGGGGGGGATTGGGGGGAGGAGGGTAGGGGAAGGTTAGGGGGACCCTCTGGTGTCACTCCCCCCCCGCGGAGCCCCCCCCCCTTTTTGAGAAAATGAATTTTGAAATTGGGATTTGTGAGGTAGTCTTTGGTCGGAAAATCGCCATGCAACACCACAAAAAGGGGGGGAATGGGGGGGGAGGTTAGGGGGACCCTCTGGTGTCACTCCCCCCCAGCGGAGCTGCCCCCTTTTTGAGAAAATTAATTTTGAAATTGGGATTTGTGAGGTAATCTTTGGTCGGTTTACTTTCCAGTGTTGAGATGAGTTTCTAAGTCGACGGAGCCCCTTCGGGGCTCCTACTTCTGCGTTCTCATGTTAAACCTAACACTACGACACAGTCTCCGAACCTAACGCATCCGAATCGGGGTGCTCCGAAAGTCCGAGCTCGCTTCGCTCGCTCCCGCTTCCATTTTCAGGTTTGTTGGGTTTCGATATGGGCGGCGGGGGCTACGCCCCCGTTAGGGGTCCGCTTCGCGGACCCCTTATTGTGAATCTTTGGGATCATATTGACTAATTATAGGTCATCTTTGTTCGTACATAAACACAAAACTTCAATATTTTTTTTCTCAAGATGGAGGAGGCTCCGCGCATCCTTCTTCATAGGGGGGGTCCACTTCAGTCCCCCCCTCCCCCCCACCCAATATCAATCCAATTTGAGGTGTTGCAGATTCTAAATATTTTTGAATATTGTTTCACATTGTATAATTTGTAAAGTTCTCATCAAAAGTGTAAGTTTTTTTGTCATAAAGGTCAAACAAAGTTTGGCGACTTTTGTATATACCTATAGTAGCCCATTCACTGAATTTAAATTTGATGTTACTGATTGTGGATTTAGACTTAAATATACTTTGGAATTCCCTATCCAGTACTGTAAAAAAATCATTGTAAAAACTGTTGGCTTGCACTTCATTATCAAAATCTGGTATGGGCAGTTTTTCATCTAGCACTGTTTTAAACTTTTCTATTCGACTAGCAGTGACCGGTCTCGTTTGAATTTTTATGTGTTCTGCAGAAATACTTGCGGGAAAGCTAGCCATTACTCCGCTATGATCTGACCTCGAACAATTAAAAACCTTTTTATTCAAATAACAGCAATTACAAAATATGTTATCTATACATGTGGCAGAGGTCTTTTTTATTCTTGTGGGTTCCAGAAACACATAATTTAAATCAAATGACTTGAAGAGACAAGTAATTCGAGTCGTCTAGGATTTTTTTTCCAACAAATCAACATTGAAATCGCCGCATAATTATCACGGATTTACGGCTTTTACTAACGATATTTAATACATCCTCCATTGCCGATTCGAAGCTAGCAAAGTTATCGTCATATGGGGGCCTATACACGCAAATAATGATGTGGTTCTCCAGCTCCACACAAGATAATTCCACAGTTTTTTCAATCGAAAGGCCAACAACGTCCTTCCGTTCTTTAAACTTTAGAGATTTTTTTGTAAATATAACTGAACCTCCACATTGTAAGGACTTTCGATTGAATGCACTGGCTGTACAATAATTTTCAAAACTAAAAAGCATTTCATGGTCTTTGAGCCAGTGTTCTGTTACACAAAAAATATCTACACAATACTTTTCCAGAAAAAGTTCTATTTCTAATTCTTTGCCGAGGAAGCCTTAAATATTTTGGTGAACTAGTTTTAAAAAACTTGGCTTCTTCGTTGTCTTTAAGCCTAGTTAAAATCTGAAGGTTGAACACTGCCGCCAACGCCGGCATCGCAGGGTATACTATCAAGTATATTTATAGCCTGTGCTATACCTGCGGTACCGTCACCAGCGGCGGGCTGCTCCGTCGTTAGGCAAGTTATTACCGACTGAATACAGTTGGTACGATTTAAAATACCGTAAGCTAACGAATTAGCTAGTCTCTTTTTCTGTGCATAAGGCAAGTACATTTTGTCTTGAGTCAACCTAAACTTATTTACAAAACTATTTGTATCAAAAAATAATACAAAGTCGCTATGACTACAAGTCAAATTGTATAAATATAAATTTAAATAATACAATTTTGTATTATAGTTGGGTGTTTCATTAGTACAGTAAGGGAATGCACACACTGTTACATTACATTTCTTTTCCTTGCTAAGCTCAATTAGCCGGTCAACAGATTTTTTAATGTGAGCTTTCTTTACATTTGTGCTATTTCCTAACATTAACACAAGTGAGGTGTATTGGTCAGAGGAACTTTTACACATTAATTTACCTACTATATAATCTAAAGAGGCATCAGGGTAGCACATGGTTTCCGTGGTAGTTGTCGAGTTCTTCACGCCACACACAAACAATGGTCCAAATCCAACACCAAGCTTATCAGAGAAAATTAAAGTCTTTTCCTGCGAACTAACTGGAGCCGACAAAATAGTCTCAGCAGCTCTTTTATAGTGCGAGGTTGGTACGACACTAATATGTTCGCAATGGTTTGTTGTTGAATTTAGGTCATTTTGCAAAAATACATTTTCACACTGGTTTGTTGCCGGCCCTTCGGCGGGGACTATTAGGCCGCAGTCACACTGATGATTGTTCACTAATGAGTCAAAGCGCTCTGAATTATACCTACACAGTTCCAACAGCTTATCTGTAGCCAAAACATGTTCTTCTATTTGTTTTTCGGATTGCTCATATTTTTGATTCATGTCTGCAAGACAATCCGTTAACCTAACTATTTCTAACTCCAGATTCCGTGTGTCCATGTCATATTTACTCTTATAACTATCTACTTGAACGTTGTACTTGTTTAATTGTGCTAATAAGTCCGTTCGTTCTGCTCTTAGTTGGTCTGTTGTTCTACATTTACAACAGAATTTATTTATTTGAAGTGTAGATTTCTTAATGAATCTATTAATCCTAGCATACTTTTTACTTTTGTTTCGGCTACTGTGACAAATTTCTACAGCAGACTTGGATTTCCGACCAACTATCTCATCGTACAGGTTCTGAGTATCAGTTAGCTGCCTTTGATGTTTCTCCGCCTCCAGCTGCTCAATGCGGCCCTGCGCCGCGGACAGCTCGCATTCCAGGTGTTGGATGCGGTCCAGTGCCTCCTCGTGGATTTCATTGCACTGGTCATAAGTGGAAACGGCTTTTACCAGCTGGTCGCGTTCGTCAAGGAGATCGTGTAATTTAATGTCATATTCACTAAGCTCATTTTTAAGTTCCTTATTTTTGTTCACTATTTTCTGGAGCTCCACTTCACTGTCCTCTAGCTCCAAAAGCAGCTTATCACACAAGTCCTGGCTTAATTTCAACTTTTCCAGTGCACAATGTAGTTTGGAGTCGAGCTCGAGTATTTTGGCCATACTTCTTGTAGTCATTTTTCAGGTAAATTCAATGCGATTCCGAAGCGATGAATTTCAAATTGTAGGTACGTTGCGTCACAGCTGATTTCTTTGGTCACAATTTCTTTGGACTATACTTTATTAAAACACGTCCGTCGTTTAAATACTGTCTATTAAAAAACTACGAAAAAGTCTCCGATTCCTGCTTTATTACTGCTGGAGTGCCGCAGGGTGGAGTACTGTCACCACTTCTTTTCTCTATCTTTATCAACTCAATTACTCCTCTCATAACTTCTTCTTATCATCTCTATGCCGATGACCTTCAAATATATTCCCAGGCTTCTCTGGAAAATCTGTACTCTGCTATTTACCAGCTCAACGAAGATCTTAACAGAATAAGTAATTGGTGCAAGTCATTTCGCTTGACCATAAATCCTAACAAATCACAAGTGATCATTATAGGAGGATCAAGGCAGATAGCTGGTGTTTCTTTTGGTAATCTCCCTCCCGTGGTTTTGAACGACATTCCAATTCCTTTTAGTAGCGTAGTCAAAAATCTTGGAGTATTGCTCGACAGCTCCATGTCGTGGTCTCCACATGTAACTGAAGTCAGCCGTAAGTTCTTTGCTGCAGCTCACTCGTTACGACGATGGAAGAACCTTCTCCCTCAGAAAACCAAGTTAGAGTTAGCACAGTCTCTTCTTCTGTCAATCTTGGACTACGCTGATGCGAGCTGTCCAGATTTAAACGAGGATCTGAAGTCTAAACTCGAAAGGTTACAAAACGTATGCATTCGTTTTATATTTGGATTACGCAAATATGACCACGTATCTGAATATCGCACCCAGCTCAAATGGCTTCCTATCCGTCAACGGCGTCACTTGCATCTCCTTTCCCTTCTCTTTAATATCCTGTATAATCCCAATGCTCCAACCTACCTAAAGACCAATTTTTCGTACCTTGGATCTGATCACGATCGACCGCTTAGGTCTAAAGAGGATAACCTGCTGAAACTTGTACACTTTCGCACGCACTACTACACCCAGTCCTTCTCTATTATGTCCGCTCGTCTATGGAACTCTTTACCTTCCGATGTTCGCCACACTGAGACACTAGCAGCGTTCAAGCTGCGTCTTCGGGAAATTTTCCTGATCCAGTAGTTTTGTGCGTATATATGTATATTTATACTTGTTATATATTGGCATATATAATACAATTATTATTATCTATCTACCCATATTTATATTTAAAACATATATATTTATCGTGGATTATTATTTCTTTGCCTTTTGGAAAATAGGCACCTTGCTATCAGATTCTTGCGCTATCGTTGTTTTACATAATATATTTGAATATATCTCATCTGCCAAGGGTTGTCTGGAAGAGATCGCTTTTAGCTATAAGACCGCCTTTGTACACTTAAGTCTGATAAAACCATTTTGTGATTATTCCTTGTGTGCAATAAAGAATTTATACATACATACATACATTAAACACAATAAACACTACATTTTACATACTAAACTACATTTAATATTATTAAAACTAAATAAAATACGGAACTTGCACTGAGTTATTTCGAGGACAATAGGCAAGACAATAGACAAGACAATCCACTGCGCGCGTGGTGGGGGAAGCTATTGGCTCCGAAAATTTGAAATCGTTCTATTTCATTGTCCTGTTTTGTCAATTGTCTTGAAGGCAATCCAATCAGTGGATTGTCTCTATTTAGACGATACTTTTTTTTTGTCTTGGCTTAATGGATTGTCTCGCTATTGTCCTCGTGAAATAGAACGATTTCAAATTTTCGGAGCCAATAACTTCCCCCACCACGCGCGCGGTGGATTGTCTTGTCTATTGTCCTCGTGTGAACGCGTGTTCCTAGCCAGTGAGCCAGCAGTCAAGGTTCCGAGCGCAGGCAAATCGTGTTTTTAATTTGAAATAACTCGGAAATTACAATGGTTCTAACAAAATGGTCTAACGAAATGACATCTAAATTTATATCACTTTAGCGGGAACAATGTCTCAACGTATTTCAATTCAATGTATTTCGTCATGTAGCGCATCCAGACCTTCGTTTTGCATTTAAATTTTTACATTTTTGGGGTTCCGTACCCAAAGGGTAAAAACGGGACCCTATTACTGATACTTCGCTGCCCGTCTGTCTGTCCGTCCGTCCGTCCGTTTGTCACCAGGCTGTATTTGATGAACCGTGATAGCTAACAGTTGAAATTTTCACAGATGATGATTTCTGTGGCCGCTATAAGAACAAATACTAAAAGTTAGAAAAAGTGATAAAATAAGGGGGGTCTCCATACAAAAAACGTGATTTTTTGCTTGATATTAATAACGGCAACAGGCAGACGCTTGAAATATTCACAGAATATTTAGTTTTATATTCACTTTAAAAATAAATATTTAAATTAAAATAAAATAAATATTTAAGTGGGGCTCCGATACAACAAACTTGATTTTTTTGATTGATATTGATAACGGCAACAGGTGGACGCTTGAAATATTTATAGAATATTTAGTTATATATTCAATTTCAAAATAAATAATTAAGTTTAAATAAAAAAAAATATTTATATTCCCACACAACAAACGTGATTTTTTTGCTCGATATTGATAACGGCACCAGGTAGACGCTTGAACTATTCACAGATGTTGAGTTGTATTATTCACTGTAAAAACAAATATTTAAATTAAAATGAAATTAAGATTTAAGGGGGCTTCCATACAAGAAATGTGATTTTTATAGATAACGGTACGGAACCCTTCGTGCGCGAGTCCGACTCGCACTTGTCTGGTTTTATTTAACATCACCCTCAGCTATTGGCTCTGAAATCGTTCTATTTCACTGTCCTGTCTAGTCCATTGTCTTGAAGACAATATAATCAGTGAATTGTCTCCATTTAGACGATGCTTTTTTATTGTCTTACTGTCCTGGCTTAATGGATTGTCTCGTCTATTGTCTTCGTGTAAAAGGGCCATTAGGTTGTTTAGCATTTTATTAATATTAAACACGATTATTAGTGTTGATAGAAGAAACACTGTCTACCCCATACATTTTTGTCACTAAAATATTCGGACGTCTATAATAACCTTTTTTACAAAGAGTTCTTTTGAACTGGAACTCATAGTCAATTCTCAAAAAAAAATCATATTCATATTCATATTCATTTATTTCTGCTTACATGTACTTAACATAAAGATGGAACAAAAACAGTAAAAATTGTAGTTTGTACACGCACCCTGTAAGGGCACTGCAGATGCATGCGGGGAGCAGACCGTCATATTTAGCCTTTGCTCAAAAGGGTTACATTGAAAAATATAACTATTTAGATATAATTAACAAATTGATGAATTATTTTGTTTCGTTATTATTAAAAAGCAAATAAGCTAAATCAAATGTACAAAATTAATTAATATAAGTAAATAATAATAATGTAAAGTATATAATTTAATTGCCTAATGAATTATTATTGGTTAATATTACAAGTAGCAAGGGTGACGTCATAGTTTTTTTAATCTATTTGTGATAATTTGTGATTTTGATTGATAAAAAAATTACTATTGGTTAATTATTATAAACATGCGAATTATTTGTCATTATAATAGTCTTTAATCGAGTAGTAGCTTTTCTCAATTAGATATTCTTTTAATTTTTTATGAAATATTTTTATCCTATTTTCGTTTTTTATTAATTTGGGCAGTTTGTTATATATCATTATTCCTCGGTAGTATGGACTATTTTTGTACAAGTCTAATTTAGGCTCTGGTAGGACTAGGTTGTCTTTACGACGTGCGCTAGAACAGAATGTAAACTGATTCATATTTTTTTTTACGAACAATGCTGTTTCCAAAATATAAATTGAGGGGAAAGTCAATATATTTTCTTTTTTGAAATATGGTTGACAACTTATTGTAGGCCCTACGTTAACCAAAATACGGAGGCATTTTTTTTGAAGGACAAATATATCAGTAGCATGGGTGCTGTGTCCCCACAACATGACCCCGTACCGGAGCCACGCGTACGCGTACGCGTAGTAAGCGGACAGGGCTGTCGGGAAATTTGTGTTAGACTTAAGGACTGCTAATGCATATGTGAATTGCGAAAGTTTTGTTTTTAATTTTTCGACATGGGTTTTCCAGTGGAGGTGTGAGTCGATGGTCAATCCTAACAGGGTGCAATTATTTACTTCTTCAATGTTTAATTTTGAAGTTACGGATTTTAAGTCAAGGGGTTTCTTTTGATAGGGTCTAAATTGAATTATCCTTGTTTTATTTAAATTAATTTCTAAATTATGATCTAATAACCATTTATTTATTGTATCGAATGTATGTATTATATGGTCTAAATATTTGTCTTCTGTGCACTTAAATAGCAATGATACGTCGTCCGCGAACAATATACAGGGGTGGTTCACTAATTTGGGTAGGTCGTTTATGTAAATCAGGAAGAGTAAGCAACCAGTCACACTACCCTGGGGTATGGAGCAATTCAATGTTTGGGTTTCAGAATAAACTTTACGTACCTCTCCACTTTCAAAGTTGCAGTAGTCTATTTCGACGTACTGCTTTCGGTTAGTTAGGTAGGATCTGAACCAGTTTAATGGTTTTCCTCTGATACCCGCACCTTTCAGTTTATCCAGTAAGATACTGTGTGAGACCCTATCGTACGCTTTCGACATATCGAGTAGCAACCCTACCGCATAGGCTTTGTTTTGGATGAAGGTATGTATTTCTTGTATGTACTTGTTTACAGCGTGTGTTGTTGATTTATTTTTACGGAACCCGAATTGGTTATTATGTAATAATCCAAATTTTTCCAAAAAGTTATAGACCCTGTTTACTATTGCTTTTTCGATTATTTTTGAGATAACCGGTAGAAGAGCTATCGGTCTATATTGTGAGACGTTATCGTTTTTGCCACCTTTTTTTAAAATTAGACCCTCCATACTAAAATGCACAAAATTTGTCAATCTGCTGATCGATTTGTATGAAGAAATTTTTTTAAGCCAAAGTTTGTCGCGCATTCCAGACAAAAACTGGTGTCAAATGTTTGTTGCGCGTTTTACGTTACATATTACGTGTCGCGCGTTTTTGAGTACATGAAACGCTCCAGTAAAATGCGTCATATAATGTGCAACAGAAAACACGCGACAAGGAACTGATAACAGATTTGTTGTCGGTATCTGTCTGTCGCACGGTTTTTGTCGCGTTTTGTGGTGCACAAAATTTGACGCGCGTTAGAGCCTCCAGTTTCCTTTTTTGTTATTTTGAATTTTGATAGTTTCAGTTCATTTTCGTTAAAACATTATTTTGTGATTTCATTCTAAATCTGTGTTCTGAATTCGTAGATGTGCTGAGTAAATGGATTTATATTATAAAAAGCGAAAAATAGTTTTCCAAGTGTATTCTGCACATTCTGCTTGTATTTGTAGTGAATATCCGTCAATTAAGTTAGTGTTTAGGTACGTTAGACGAGGTGTATGTAACGTTAGCACACATTTTCTAACCTACATCGTCACATATTTTTTTCGCTGCAATTTGCAATATATTACCATGAGTGGAGACCATTGTGAATCGCCCAGACGCACTGTTCGGCAGAGAAATAAACCCACCAAATATGGGACTTTCCTGGAGGTGTCCCCAACTAAGCGAGCCTCTATACGACAAGCACTGAAGTCCAGCTCCAACTCAGAGGACGATGAAATTTCGCAAGGAGCGTACACACCTAAGCCTACAGGTAACTAAAATGTCAACTGGGTAATTTATTTAATCTATTTATGTACCTTCTCAAATAGTATATGTACATATTAAAGTTTTCTTTCTTTTCACTGTTTTTGATTACTTTCACGCTGATTTTTCTTCTCCATTGACATTGGAGAAATTATTGTGCCCTATCACAATCTATTCCGAGGCCAAAAAAAATATTTACCATTCTTTTGATACCTTCGCGATGTAAACCGCGGTTACGTAGACAGCCGAAGGGCTAAGAACATAGGTAATATAGGTAGTAGGCAGGTACATATATTACATTAGTTTTTTTAAATTGCAGCCCCTTTTAAGTTGTAGGGAGACATTAGTAATGTGTATGCTTATCCTCCTAAGACCGGCGGTAGTTAATGCCTAAGGTATGTCCCATAGAATTTATGTAATATATCATTAAGACGGACGGAAGTGTATGATATTTGAGCAGGTTAGAGACTTCAGATTCATTTGAAATTTACAGAAACTCTAAATAACTCAATAGAGAGGTGATTTACGTAGAAATTCGTAAAAAAATCAGTTGTTTCTTTACTTTTTTGGTTCCATTGAGTTAAAAACATATGAAAAATATTTCAACGAAACAAACAAAAATTTTAATTGAATTAAAGTAAAGTGTCGGTGGCTCAACCGGTAACGACTCGGTCCATCTAACCAGAGGTACCGGGTTCAAATCTGGACGGCCAATGTACCAATGAGTTTTTCAAAAACTTACGTACATACTTACCGATTGCTTTAACGGTGAAGGAAAACATCGTGAGGAAACCTGCACACGCCTGCGAAGAAACTCGAAGGTTGTGTGTGAAGTCGACCAACCCGCACTGGGCCCGCGTGGTCGACTAAGGCCTAATCGCCCTGATTCAGGGTAGGCTCGAGCCCCTCGGTGGGGACGTATATGAGCTGTAATGATGAAAGTAAAGTGTAGTAAAGTACTCAAGTGGACACCGCGCACCGAAATCGTAGCGTAGGCAGGCCTCCCACGCGGTGGTCCGATGACCTGGTGAAGATCACGGGAAATTGATGGATGCGGGCAGCGCAGGACCAGTGTTCATGGAAATCCATGTGGACGAGTTTTGGCTGATATCACCTCACATCAGCTCATATACGTCCCCACCGAGGGGCTCGAGCCTACCCTGAACTAGGGCGATCAGGCCATAGTCGACCACACGGGCGCAGTGCGGGTTGGTCGACTTCACACACAACCTTCGAGTTTCTCCGCAGGCGCGTGCAGGTTTCCTCACGATGTTTTCCTTCACCGTTAAAGCAATCGGTAAGTATATGTACGTAAGATTTTGAAAAACTCACTGGTACATTGGCCGTCCAGATTTGAACCCGGTACCTCTGGTTAGAAGGACCGAGTCGTTACAGGTTGAGCCACCGCACTTTTTCCACCGTCGTTGAGCAAACGACGAGTTTTGGCTGATATGATGATGATGAATCTCTTTTAATTTTTTACTTAATGGTCATTTCATTACACTTCTATAAATAAAATTAATAATTAACCAATAGCGGTTAGTAGTTAATACCAATTATCTAACGATTACAATGCATTCAAAAAACTCGCTACAAATAATAGTTGTCGATATACTAATTACGATAGCTACAACCGGAGGACCCAAAAAAAACCAAAATGACTTTAAACTAATTTAATTTAAAAGTAAAGAGTTACAAATAAAGCTTAGTCTAATTCAGCTCGATGCTAGATATATAATGAATTAATTAAACAATGGTAATTATAACAATACATTAATCCGGTAAACAGTTAGATCGGGTTGCATCCTGTGGAATACTTGAAATGCTGACAGGGCGCCTAGTTACTTTAGTGGCTTGCGCAATGTTGGGTAGCAACTGCAGTGCCAGCTTTTTACCTACTGGCCGATACTATAACTCCTCCGCCCTTAGAACAGCAACTATTTTAGAACATTGAGAGAAAATGTTGTTGGAAATCTTGGCTGATTTTCCAAATTTTCAGGGTTTGCAGCAGCTGGCTCTAATTTGGCAGGTTTCGCAGCAGCAGCAGCAGCAGGCTCTGAAGTTCCATACTTGCTTCTACATAGGATAGCTCCATAACGACGATTGATTATTATTACTATAATAAGTACAGTTGCACCGAATAGCATGCTGTAGATTGGTATTGTAGTATGATAGATAGCTGCAGAGGACGCCTTGTCTATGTGTAAGGTAGGTTGTAACATTGCCTTGTTTTGCGCGCTGTGTAGTCCTTTTAAGTTTATAGAGTTCAATTTGATCTCAGGCAGTGGTTGGAAACTCTGCTTCATATTATCGAGAGAAATCTTCATGATCTTCAATGGTTGGCCTTCTATCTGGTCGTTGGAGTTGCTGATCGTAAACTCTTCTGTTCGTAGCAGACAGTTTGGGGGTACTGTAACTAAGAAACTTCCATGTACCATGTTAGAATCTTCTCGTCCGCATTCAGTGTGAATTTTAGTAGGATGTGGGAAAGATACAGCATAGTGTCTCTCGTCCAGTTTTTCTACAGCTTCCTTGGTCAGGGTGATTGTAGTCATCTTACAGGTAGTATCTAGAGCATGGTTGGTGATGAGGTTATGGATGCAATCAGCTTGAGTCCGGATTTGGCTGTTCAACTTTTCTTCGCAGAGATAACCGTTACTTAGCTTCGGACATTCTGTCTCTATGTACATGAATGTGTTCCTGTTAGTTGCTATGATGGGATAAGGAGGGATAATGGATTGGTTAAATTTATTAGGAAGGATAGACAATCTGTATAAATCAAAGTGTTCCTTAGTTATTATCGGAATTTTAAAAGTTATAACTATGCGTCTGTCTGAAAAATAGTAGCCTGGTTTAATTATATCGTAATATTCCCTTAGGTCTAGATCTATAACATATTCCTTACCGTAAATTAATCTTACTTTTTTAAACATTTTTCTTAACACATCTACTTTTAACATTGAATGGTGAGTGCTATAGGTACGCACAAAGGCTAGCATATTCTCTATTCTTAATATTTCTGTCAGTATATCATCTGTATTCTCTGTTAGTATAGTAAGGAGTTGTGCAAACTTAGCAAATTTAATCAGACTATAGTCTCTGTAAATTTCTTTATCTAAAAGTAATTTTAGAGTGCCTTTTATCTTTTTCTGATTTTCTACTATTTGATCTATTATATGGGTATGTTGTGTCATCCATTCTTTACTTATGCTAACATGGTTGTTAAATTCGTCTGAAATTTTTGCTTGGTTACCCTCTAGAATTTTAATGGCATCATCATACTTAGCTGCATCTAAATAATCGAGATTACCGGTTATGCTTTTTATCACAGAGCCTAATCCATTTATAAGACCTCTTTTCTTACGGTTAGGTTCTAAGCCTCTTAAATGTTCTAAAATCTTATCTAGTTTATGGGACAAGTAATCTATTTGGAGTTCATACAAAGCATAAGTATTATTGTCAAGTCGGTCTTTAAATTTAAAGAGCTGGGTCTGTAAGGTTATTACTTTTTCTTCAATGTTTTCTAGTTCGATATACTGCAGAAATGTATGATAGTGTCTAGTCAGTCTAGCAGTACCAAGTTTGAAAGGTAGCAGTCCAGGTCCGTCGTCCAAGCTTTCAAGTTTTATCTCCTGCATTTCCGCTGTCACGAGAGCAGATAGCATTGACAGTATCCTGTAACAATTGGGCTGATTTTGGTACTCGTTTTAGTCGAGATTTAGCTACAGGGTTGCGTTTTTTTGAGGTGTAGATATGGATAGGTAAGTCTGCCAGGACAGTATCGTGGGTGTAGCGAGCTGCAAGTTTTTGACGACTAGCAGAAGGGTTTTTAACAAACACCTGTTGTTGGGGCTGGTATTCGACTTCAGACTCGCGATCTACATTTCGGTTATCTATGAGAGCAGCGCGATTGGTCAGTGAGGTTTCATTTATCAGTTCGTATACGGTTTTCATTTGCTCACGGTGGTGTAGTATGTATTGTTGAAGAAGATGTCTAGTGAGGTCAATATCTACGGGGTCTCTAGGGTCAAAGTGTCCGTTGATTATGTCATATGGTCTGCAATTTGTGAAACTGTGAATGGAGCTGTTATATGCTAGGACAGCATAGGGCATCAGGTTTATGGCAGGCTTATTTTTGTGTTTTAATTTTAGGATACGCAGATGCTCCAAGATTGTTGAGTGGAACCTTTCTATGTTACCATTACCATTGGGGGCATGGGGCAGTGTCTTGTGATGGATGATTTTATGTAACTTAGTAAACTCAGTGAACAGCTGGTTCGTGAACTCAGGTCCATTGTCTGATATCAGTGTAAGAGGGAACCCATGGTGGGTACTGAAGTGCACCAGACTGTTTATAACACTCAGAGCTGTACTATCACGAAGGTGGTAAGCTTGCGCGTACTTGGAAAAGACGTCAATGATAGTCAAGTATTTTTCTGTCTCTACTGTAAAAAGGTCTACATGAGCGATTTCGAAGGGTTTGCTTGCTGGTGGTACCAGATTGAACTTTTGTTTAATGGGGTTTCTATCATATTTGGCTCGACCGCAGATGGTGCAGTCATTGATGTACTTAGTAATTTGGTCCTTCATTTTAGGCCAGTAGTATTTTTGGGATAGAGCCATGAAGCACTCGTTGATGCCACGATGATTGGTCTTGCCATCGTGATAGTTTTTAATCAATTCTTGTTGCCTAAGGTACTCACTAACATTTTCTAGCTCTTTCTTGGCTAACACTAGGTTCATGGCTGAACTTCTGAATTTTTCCTGGATGATGGGGATCACGTCATACATAGAGAGGGCTGGTTCTATTAATAGTGCTGTTTTAATTTTGGGATTTACGTACTCTTTAATGACAGCTACTACGTCATCTTCTATGTAAGACATTCTAACCTGCACTGAGACTCGCGTATGCGTGTCAAACGGTTTGGTCATTTTAGTCTTCTTTTTAATGTCGCCTACTACTGTCATGTGAATCTGTCGATGGAATTTATTTAATGGGTCGTCTACGATAGGGACATTGAGGATTGGATTTTCGTGGCTTGTGTGAGCTGTTTCTGTAGATGAACCAAGGGTGACCACTGATGGTGGCTTTTTTGATGATGATGATCCTATAGAGATAATCGATGGTGATCTCTGCGATGCATTCGCAACTATTGAACTTATCTCTTCGTTATGGATTTCTACGCGGGAAAGGGCATCTGCATTTAAATTAGTTTTTCCTGCTTTATAGATAACTTCAAAATCATACTCAGAGAGCTTCAACTTAAATCTTGTAAATCGGGTGTTTTCCTCTTTCATACTCATTACCCACTGTAGGGGTTTATGATCAGTTAGAATTTTGAATTTGCGGCCAAAGAGATAGGGTCTAAAATACTTAGTGGCCCACACCATAGCAAGCAGTTCTTTCTCTATGGTGCTGTAATTTAGTTCGCTCTCATTAAGTGTTCGGGATGCATAGCTCACGGGTTTATCTGACCCAACGGGGCCCTGGGAAAGAATGGCTCCAATGGCCACGTTAGAAGCGTCTGTTGTTAACAAGAAGTCTTTACTAAAGTCTGGATACTGTAATATAGGGTCGTTAGTCAAGAGGGTTTTGCATTTTTCAAAACAGCTAACATAGTCTTTGTCTAGTATAACTTTTCCATTTTTCTTTAAGCATTTGGTTAGGGGTTTAGTGATTCGGGCTAGGTCAGGAATAAATTTTCTATAATACCCTACAAGGCCTAAGAATCTTTTTATTTCTTTCTGGGTTCTAGGTATTGGATATTTTTGTATAGCAATAATCTTGTCTGGGTTGGGCTTGATGCCGTCTTTAGTGATGATATGGCCTAAATAAGCGGTTTCCAGCTTTAAAAATTCGGATTTGTCCATCTGTATTTTGAAATTGGATTCTCGTAGTCTTTGGAAGACCTTTTCCAGGTTTTGCATATGTTCCTGTAAGGAGGTGCTAAAGACAATGATATCGTCCAGATAGACGAGACATATTCTGTTTTGAAGGTCTTTTAGGACATTGTCCATCACACGTTGAAAAGTGGATGGAGAATTTTTTAATCCCATGGGCATTCGTAGAAATTCAAAGTGCCCGTGCTCGACATTGAAAGCTGTCTTGGGAATATCATCAGGGTTCATTTCTACCTGGTAAAATCCACTAGCTAAGTCAAGGGTTGTAAAGTACTGACAGTTTCCGAGTTTATCTAACACGTCTGCTATGTTGGGAATGGGGTATTTGTCGTCTATTGTCTTATCATTAACCTTCCTGAAGTCAACTACTAGACGCCACTTAATTTTTCCAGAAGCATCCGACTTTTTGGGCACAATCCAGATGGGAGAGCTCCAGGCGGAGTCAGAGGGGCGGATAATACCTTCATCTAACATTTTTCCAATTTGATCCTTAACTTCGTCTCTGTGTACGTATGGATAACGGTAGCTTTTAGTATACACCGGAATTTCGTCTGTCGTTCTTATATTGTGTTTAATTTTATTGGTAAAAGTTAGTGCTTCACCCTCGAGGTAAAAGATGTCAGCGTATTGCGAGCACAAACTTTCTAAGTTAGCGCGTTCTTCAGCGTTAAGATGGTCCATACGCAATCGTGATAAAACTTCTCTAACACGCGGCGGTACTTGTTCGGTGCGCGTGCACTCGTTATACAACTCGGCTACTATGGGACGGTCCATTGAAAAAATGACGTCGTGTGGCGATGGATTTGTAATTTCTAGTACTCCACGATTATTATTTACAGATGTTAGACAGTCATGGATAACACAATTTGATATAGATTGTTCAGGGATGAAAGCGTCTCCGTCTTGGAAGTTGATGGGCAGCCTCACTAATTTGCTTGTGTTGGCTGGGATAACAGTTTCGTAAAGGTTAACGTTACATGAGTTATACATTTGTATAGGATTAGTCGCAGAGCGAGTAACGAGTAATTTGTCCTTGAGATCAATCTTCGCTTCCCATTTTTCTAGCAGGTCAAGGCCTATAAGGCCGTCAAAATAATTATGGAATTTGTAAACGAATAATTTTATATCGTTGGGGTCTTGAAATTCTGCAAATGATGGTACAGTGATAGAATAGTCATTCCGGGAGCTGGCATGTACGTTGGTGACTTCAAAAGGGTCGTAGTTAAGGGGGACATGCGAAAAAAAATTTTCGACAATTTGAGGGTCAATAAATGACTGGTTGGCACCTGTATCGATAAGTAGCTTTATTGGGGGGTCCGATATTTGGATATAAGGCAACTGCCTCTGCGTTTGAAGATTTACTTCTATCTTGACTTTCTTGAATACGGAGCCTTCTGAAAATTTTCTTCAGAGCTATTGGTGGAAGGTTGCGGCTGTTCATCATCATGGTCATTGTTGTAGGGGACGTCAATCACGTTACTACAGTCTGGGTAGTATTGGGTCTCATCATAGTCATATGTCTGAGTCATGTCTGTGAAATTAATGTCACCTAGTTGGTAGTTATACATGTCAGTTTCAGGGCTGTATTCAGGATAATAGTAACCGTCATAACCTAGACACTCATTGAGATTCATCTCGCGGGGTTTGAAATAGTTGGAAGGTGTTGGGTTACTTGGTTTCGACCACTTATGTCCAGGGAAACCGGTTGGTGGTAAAGCCTTCGTTACGTAGTGGCTTACTCCACTCATGGGCTTGGGGCCTAAGTTTTGGAACTGGTTTTTAGGTGGTAATCTAAAGAGGTTACTTTGGGGGTTGTAATTGGGAGGTAACGCGCGGAATGCCTGTTGAGTACGAGTTGGACCTTGGGGAAACTGGTTCACTGGGGGTCTCCATGGTTGTTGAGGTGGCATAGGTGGCGTTGCCATAGTATTAGCCTGCTGGTTTCCACGTGGCATGGGTGACATAAATGACTGCTGTAAATGCTGAACAGGTGCATGAGGAACAAATGATCTCTGCGCTGGCATAGCCATGTGCGAGGCAAAAATAGACCTTGGAGTTTGCATTTTTGGGAAGTCACTACGATTCTGTAAGTACATCACATTTAATTCCTCTTGCACAAATTCTGACGCTTTTTCTATACTATCAGGACGCATACACCTGATTCGAGAGCCCAGGGGCTCCTTTAGACCTCGAACAAATGCTTGTTTAGCTAGCTTCTTATACAGGTCTCGTTTGGCTTCAATGGTGGTCTGAATGGTCTCGTGAAGGCCTACGTACGTCATGATAGTACTAAACAAATTTTGGCAGTGATCATAAAACTCCTGTGGGGTGCGATTACCTTGGGTAGCAAGAGAGAGGTCATTATAAAGAGCTGTCTCATCTCTTTGATCTGCAAAATTATTTACTAAAGCGTTTCTGATGCCAATCCAATTCTGTGAGATACCGTTAGAGTTTATGGTACGCGCGGCGGATCCAGTTATCTTATTTAGGATACCATTTATTAGGCACAGATTTGATAGCTCACTACCGGGATCCGTTTTTATATAACGTGCGCATAACTGATCGCAAAGGTCTATAAATCTAGGTAAAATATTAGGGTTCCCGTCAAATTCGGGAAGAGGTCTCAGGACCTTGTAAATGGTTTCTGGGTCCATTACTGATTCCTCTAATATTATATCTAAGTTAAAATCTAAGTTTCTATGACAATCTAAGCGTTCCCTACGCGATTGCCTACCCGGAGCAGGGCTTTCGGAACAGGATTTCCTTGGATGGAAAATCTTGAGGCCAGGTAATCACACAGGAAAAAAATATATATTTAGGGACAAGCAACACAAGGGCAATTCATATGTACTTGACTTACATGTATTTCATGTTGGTCTCTCTGCGGGATCTATGTCTTGATGTCTCCTCCAGCCGATAGCCAGGTTCGTATTCAGGATACTCGAACGCCGCCGATGATATTTTTAACGACGCGCGATAGTAGGGTCCACAATTCTATGTGAGAACGCGGCCCTAGCTTTTTTTGAGTATCCTACCGACTGCGCCAATTACGATAGCTACAACCGGAGGACCCAAAAAAAACCAAAATGACTTTAAACTAATTTAATTTAAAAGTAAAGAGTTACAAATAAAGCTTAGTCTAATTCAGCTCGATGCTAGATATATAATGAATTAATTAAACAATGGTAATTATAACAATACATTAATCCGGTAAACAGTTAGATCGGGTTGCATCCTGTGGAATACTTGAAATGCTGACAGGGCGCCTAGTTACTTTAGTGGCTTGCGCAATGTTGGGTAGCAACTGCAGTGCCAGCTTTTTACCTACTGGCCGATACTATAACTTACTTACGGATGATGAAATCAATTAAATGAGAACATGAAATAATAATCATGATCTAATTTTAATACCAATTATTGAAGTCTAGGAAGGCAGGAACTCGTTACTAGTACTAACTACAGCCGACAGTCCTTTACAAAGTTTTTTTTAACAGCCGTCTGTCAGCAGTCAATGTCAAACCAATCACCTGTAAGCCACACACAAAATTCATAGTGTGTGTTACTTACCACCATCAAAAAATCAAATTGAGTTGAGGGAAAATTTAAGGTAGCAATGCAGTCATGATTTTTTGGTTCCTTTAAAAGTACATTAGGTTATAATCACTACTAAGGGTGAATTATTGTCTGGTCGTTATAACAGAGTAAAAACTTATTCCCTTTAAAAGGTCTTTCTAGGCACATGGCTACTAGCTTAAGTCTATAGTGTCTTACTGAAACAAACTAGTGGATCGCATTCTCTATCACACAATGGCTTACAATAGATAAGGATGCAAAACTGCATCACACGAGAAAGGGGGTTTCATTTCTTGCTTAGAAACTTACACACATTCATACAGCGCTTCTTTCAAATTCTAACTGAACTTTAATTTTAAAATTATAATTTGAATTTTTTTCATTAAAATAAATTATGATACATATTGGATATACCTAGTGAGTATTAAAAGGATTTTTATTAAAGTACTTATACCTACAAATGGAAAAAGAAGGGATCTGGGAGGCTGTAATATTTATTAAAATAATATTATTATTGCTATTTGCTATTCCACAATGTATCAATGCCAGGCTACTGTCACTTCCTACATTTATTATAAAACTTTCTGTTATTTCGTCTGTATTCCTGTCCATTTCATTCATTTTAGGCTCAACAACTTCTGTTACATGTTGTATGCATTTTTTCCATTTCATACTATTCATTTTGTCTATCCCTTCTGCTATTTTATTTTTATTTATTATTAAAAGACATGTCCTTTGATATGAGTCCAAATGAGTTCAATAGGATTTAGCTCGCAGAGATACGGGGGAAGGCAAAGTACAATTTTATTTTTGGCTTTTGCCATTTCATCAATTACTAAGTATCACTCTCGGTAACCTTTGACAATGTTTAATAATTCCCTTTTGAACACATCAACCAGAAAAGGATGTCTTTTCTCTAAGCAAATCGATAATTTCTTGTTTTTTGTTCTTTTGTTTTTCAGGAGTGATACAATGCATTATCCATCACAACAATCTACTTCTAATTGGTCCAAAATATCAGAAAACCAATTTACAGGGCTTTCATATCTTGATGGTAATCACCTTGTTTTTTCAATTCAAACATCAATAGGCCACCATTCACAAAGCCATCTTCACTACTAATGTGGGTGGGTATTATTAGACGTTTGCCTTTTCATGTAACAATATAATACAAAATAATTAGTTTTGAAATATTACAAAAACACATCAATTCTGATAACAAAAACAATAGGACTGCATGAGCATGTGCAAGTCATCATTGTGGTCGTTAGAAATCATATTGCTTTGCATGCAAGTCATTATTGTCCTTAGGAATCTTAAGGCCTACAAAGCAGCCCCCTGGCCAAAAATAAACAAAAGAATAATAGGTGCTTAAGTAATTGAAAAGAAAATAGGAAGTCAAGATATGTGAGCATAGAAAATATGAACGTACCATAAAGGTTTTTAGGCCCATAGATAAACATCTAATAAATGCATTTAGCGGCCTGTTTGCAGTAGTTGCAACCCAAGTC
Organism: Coleophora flavipennella; assembly: GCA_947284805.1. NCBI lineage: Eukaryota > Metazoa > Arthropoda > Insecta > Lepidoptera > Coleophoridae > Coleophora > Coleophora flavipennella. Next base: position 8,761,565 of record OX369299.1, read on the forward strand.
TTTGATGTGGTAGGGCCTTCATTTACCTAGGTTTCATTCAAGTAATATATTTTTTCTATTATTTTGTCTCGCTTCTTCAATTTGTCTCAGATAACTGTTCCTGCATTTTATTAAATTTGAAACTAATCTTCTGTAATAAACTTCTGACACAAATTGGTTTTGTGCAAATAACCTTATTCTGAATGAAACGAAGACTAATGTTATGCTTTTCAGAACCACTTAAAAATAAGAAACCATTATAATATAAATGTATCTTTGGACAACACAAAAATTGAAACTGTAGAAAGTGTTAAATGTTTAGGCATAACCATTGACTGTTACTTAAATTGGAAAGGGAATCTAGACAGAATAGAAGCAAAAGTCTGTTCTATTGACGGATTCATTATCATCATATCAGCCAAAAATCGCCCATTGCTGGACAAAGGGCTCAAGGATTTCCACGACGACCGGTCCTGCGCTGCCCGCATCCATCGGCTTCCCGCGATCTTTACCAGGTCGTCGGTCCACCGCGTGGGAGGCCTGCCTACGCTACGTTTTCCGGTGCGCGGTCGTCACTCGAGAACTTTACTGCCTCATCGGCCATCTGTTCTACGAGCTATGTGCCCTGCCCACTGCCACTTCAGTTTAGCGATTCTGTGAGCTATGTCGGTTACTTTGGTTCTCCTGCGGATCTTCGTGAAGATATTGCAAAGCTTCCCGAACGCTGCCCAGCCGAGTTGGATTCGTCGATTGATCTCTTTCTTGAAGTTGGACCTACCTAGGTGGACTGTTTGTCCCAGGTAAACATATTCGTCAACAACTTCCAGTGTAGTCTCCAACCTTTAGAGGGGTGGGTGCGACACGGACATTTACCATTAGTTTTGTCTTGTCCATGTTCATTTTAAGACCCACTTGTTGAGAGACTTTACTGAGGCCATCGAGCATTGTGCTTAGGTCTTCCTAAGTCTCAGCCATGACCACGATATCGTCAGCGAATCGGAGGTGGGTTATGTACTCGCCGTTCATATTGATACCGATTCCACCCCAGTCCAGAAGCTTAAAAACATCTTTCAGGGCGGTGGTAAACAGTTTCGGAGATATAACATCTCCCTGTCTCACCCCTCGCTGCAACTGGATAGGTTTCTAGTTCTGATCCTGGAGGCGAACCAACATGAAGGCGTTTTCATACAGACACTTTAACACCTCGATGTATCGATGGTCAATTTGGCACCGCTGGAGAGACTGTAGCAAAGCCCAGGTTTCGAATGAATCAAAGGCTTTCTCATAGTCCACAAACGCCAAGCATGGTGGCTGATTGTACTCTCCGGTCTTCTGTATAATCTGCCGCAGCGTTTGTATGTGGTCTATGGTACTAAAGCTTTTTCGGAAACCGGCTTGTTCGGGAGGCTGAAAGTTGTCAAACCTACGTGCAAGACGATTCGTAATGACTCTCGAAAACTGCTTCTAGACATGGCTCAGAAGTGAGATGGGTCTGTGCTTCTTCAGCAGGGTGTTGTCACCAGTTTTGAAGAAAGGCATGACTACACTTCTATCAAAGTATATATATTAGTACTAACGTACTTCTGTGCCATGTCTTAGGCGTTTGTCCCTCGAGTATAACGGAATTATATAACTTCTGAAGAGCTTTTAGTACCGGTGATCCACCTGATTTCAGAAGTTCAGCCGTAATTCCATCATCACCCGGTGCCTTGTTGTTCTTGAGCTGTTATAGAGCCATTCTAATCTCGTACAGGCTGACGTCCGGGATATCATCAACGCACGCCTGCGCAAACATGCCGGACGCACTACAGTAGCGGAGCAACCCCAACAACATCCTGAAAGCATTATTATATTGGACACGTAGGACATTGAGTGATCTCTGCGTGGTATTGACAAGCTGCCGGTGTAGAATGTCTGACAGTGCGCACGAAACAGCGTTATTTTAAAGTCCGTAGTCCATACTACACAGAAAAGACCTGCGCACCAACATGTTGCACCTAATCGCCAATGCCCTACGTTCCCGCTCTATGTCTACGTTGTCTTTAAGATCGTCCGTCACATAGTGTCCCAGATATTTAAATTGCGTTACCCTATTTAAAGGCGCCCCATTAAAAAAAATAAGAGGCACAGAGGCTGGACTCTGGACGCCGGCCTTAAAGACCATGTATTCAGATTTCTTTACATTATAAATAAAGCCATGTTCAGAGGCATACTCGTAATATATATTATAAAAGAAAGTGTACAATGTGCGAGCCGCTAAAATTCAGAAACGAGTCCCAGGAAGATCAAGGAAGTTACATGGTGTGGTAGCCCTCTATCCCCCATCCATGAAGAAGGTTCCCGTTTTTACCTGAAGGGCGTGCTTTTGAAGATATAAGGGTTGGAAGTGTCATCCTCTAAAATTTCTAGAACAGTCCAGAACATTTGGGAGTATTCGAGAGCATTCCCCAACAACATCCCAGATCACTGTGGAACATTCTAGAACACTCTCGAATGTTGTGGAGTGTTCTGGAACAGTTTGGACCATTTGAGCCTTTTTTGTTTATCAACTCCCTGAGCGAAGCCGGGTGCCCCAGCTAGTTATTAATAAACAAAAACCGGACAAGTGCAAGTCGAACTCGCCCACCGAGGGTTCCGTACAAATGTGTAGGTACTCGTACATAATATAAATCGTAACATAGCAAACTGTTAGGTACTACATACACCAAAATTATTAGTTATCTACCTATACATACAAAAAAAGTAGAATATATATTTTTTAATCTTCGTCATAAATTGAAAACTATACATCATAAAAATAATTAAAAATCTTTTTAAGCTTGTGCTAGTGAAGCCCTTTCAAACAATACCCCACATGACACAGTTAACTCAATTCAAAATTTAGACCGCCGTTCCTTGCATAATGGATTACTTACTTTGAATAAAGACATTTTTTAATGATTTAATCAAAAATGTTCAGTTTTTAGATTGTTCCCCTCTACTTGTAGTATAAGACGGTATTACTTGCCAAATTGCATAGTTATAGGTCAACGGATCCTATGAATTTTGATTCCCTTGGAAGTGTCGAAATGTATTTTTTTTGCAGCATCGGTTGTATCTTTTTTTACGTTAACTTAGAATTTTGATTTTTACACACCTTCAAGGGACTGTAGATTAAAATATATGGTTTTAATTTCAACTCGATACCTCCACGCGTTCCCGTGATAAACGGTCTTGACAGACGGACGCACGGACAACAAAGTGATCCTATAAGGGTTCGGTTTTTTCCTTTTGAGGTACGCGTTCCCGTGATAAACGGTCTTGACAGACAGACGCACGGACAACAAAGTGATCCTATAAGGGTTCGGTTTTTTCCTTTTGAGGTACGGAACCCTAAAAATAGCTACTTTTAGTATTTATCAGGTTCAAAAGCCCATTTACCTACTACATTACATTGTCATACAAAAAAAAATATTGCCAATCGATTGTACTAAGGTGCCTTTAATGCAACTTCAAATCGTTGATTTACTGGACTGGATGTTGTTTGATGTTTTTAAGTATCTTATTTAGAGGCACACCCTGGGCCCTGGACACTTCATACAACGGGCAAGAAATGACATTTCAAAAAAGGATAAGTTTAGATAAAGAAAAATACTCTTTATTGTACACACTAGTTAAAAAAATATAAACAAATTATAAAAAGTTTAAAAATTTAACTTTAAAACTAATTATAAAAAAAACAATATAAAAAAAAGAAACTTATATAGGTACTACGAGGGCGGTTTGATAAGTGCATGACTTTGGAAAGAAGAAACACTCTTTTTACATATACATATATATTTTTATTTTTCTACATAATCTCCTTTCAACTCTACGCACTTAGTCCAGCGATGTTCCAACCTCTTAAACCCATCAAAAAAATATTTTATGTCAAACCCTGAAAAATAGGCCTCATTTTCGGCTACCACCTCTTCGTTTGACGAAAATCTTTGCCCGCCAAGCCATTTCTTCATGTTTGGGAAGAGGAAAAAGTCACAGGGGGCTAAATCTGGCGAATACGGAGGGTGTGGCAATAATTCGTATCCTAATTCGACAGTTTTTGATGTCGCGATTGCAGACGAGTGGGCCGGTGCATTATCCTGATGAAATATATTTTTTTTCTTTGCTTGATGCGGTCGTTTCTTGATCAACTTTTCATTGAATCTATCTAACAATGCAGCATAGTAAGCTCCGGTTATTGTCTTGCCTTTATCCAAAAAATCGATGTAAATAACCCCTTGGCTGTCCCAAAAGACTGTGGCCATCACTTTACCAGCCGAGCAAACTGTGTTTGCCTTCTTTGGGGCACGTTCCCCGGTAGAAGTCCATTGCTTCGACTGTTGCTTAGTCTCTGGTGTATAATGATGGACCCACGTTTCGTCAACTGTTATGTACCGACGCATAAACTCACTCGGATTGCGATTAAACATGGCTAGGCATTCCTCAGAAGCTGTTACACGATTTCGTTTCTGGTCGACTGTGAGTAAACGCGGCACCCATCTTGCAGAAAGCTTTTTCATGCCCAGAACATCATGCAAAGCATAAAAAACTCGTTCAGTCGAGATGTGCACAGCATCACTTATTTCGCGTATCTTCACTCGACGGTCTGCCAAAACAATATCATGTATTTTATTAACCATGCCCTCCATAGTGACCTCAATCGGCCTTCCTGGGCGCTCCGCGTCATTAGTAGTAGTACGTCCACAACGAAATTCAGTGAACCTCTTATGTACCATCTCATGAGAAGACGCAGAATCACCATAATACTTTTTCAATTTGTCTTCGGTCTGCTTAATAGTTTTACCACGTAAAAAATAGTTTAATTAGCACTCGAAACTCGCTTTTCTCCATTTTCAAAGAATACTTAGAAGTCGCCTAACTTTTTTGTTTCTAAAAAGCTTGTTTTCGCGCCAAATTTGAAAAAAGAACGGCATGCGCTTCGTAGTGAGTTTCCAAATATGAGACAAAAAAAAATATTAAAAAGTTTTTATTTAACCTAAAAGTCATTGAGTTGTCAAACTGCCCTCGTACAGCGGTACAATTTGGGCGGTCTTATCGCTCAAAGCGATTTCTTCCAGACACTAATAATAGTAATGAAGTAGTAATGTAAGGAATGACGGAACAAACAAAATGGCGACGAAATCCTATACGTTCGACTACCAAACTGTAACCAATCTGTATCAATATGGGTGACGAGGGTGTGAGGTCGCAATCTAGAGAGCGGCAGGAAGTGTCCATACTGTATGTTAGTACTAATATATATACTTTGTCCAGAGGTGTGGTCGTACAAAACCTTCCATACACGAGTCCGAGTCGCACTTACTTGGCTGGTTTGTGTTTAATGCTTCTTTGTTATTCCAGCTTTGTTCAGCACTGATGATGTGAAAGGGCAGGACATGTTCAAGTTTAAGTCCAGACACACCAAGCTTGATTTACAAAACAAAGTCAAGTCTGCGATTAGTAATTCACCAAAGTTATTAGATGCTCCCTTGAGAAAAAGTTTGGGAAAAGGATCTGTTGCTGATGCGACACCTAGACACGTGAAGGATATCATGAAGAGAAGTAAGTGTAAATGTTTTATTAAAGTAACAGGTGTATTGCTGGATATTTATTATTTTATTCATATCATTTCTTCATTTATCTTCAAGACGAGAGTGAATATACACTATTTAAGCTTGCGTGTTACATTCTCGGCTGCATCGGCACTTACCATCAGGTGAGGTGCAGCCAAACGCACAAAAATTTTTGATAAAAAATAATTACACTAATGTAAATAAATAATATCATCATTATCATCATTACAGCTCATATACGTCCCCACCGAGGGGCTCGAGCCTACCCTGAATCAGGGCGATTAGGCCTTAGTCGACCACGCGGGCCCAGTGCGGGTTGGTCAACTTCACACACAACCTTCGAGTTTCTTCGCAGGCGTGTGCAGGTTTCCTCACGATGTTTTCCTTCACCGTTAAAGCAATCGGTAAGTATGTACGTAAGTTTTTGAAAAACTCATTGGTACATTGGCCGTCCAGATTTGAACCCGGTGCCTCTGGTTAGATGGACCGAGTCGTTACCGGTTGAGCCACCGACGCTTTTTTTTTATATAATAAATAATATAAGTAATACTATTTTATTTGGCTTTAGGTTCAGCTAGCTATGATGCATCAGTTGCAAAAGGAGAATAACTTTGCGGGTATCTAAATAATGAAATAGCGACTTGAATTAGACATATATATGATAAAATGAACAGTGCAGTATATTAATATGTTGACGCCAAAATAGATAGGCATTAAAATATTGACACCATACAAGTCAAGAAAAGGTAGTGAAATCAAGGTAGTAAAAATGTTAAGATCAGGCTCCCAAAATTAGTGCATCTGTTCCAAAATAATGTAGAGCCGCAAGCTTTGTGAACGTGAAAACTACACAGCTGATCCTTTAAAGCTTCCTATTTCGTATGGCTAAAACAAAAACACGATTTATTGATTTTCGCTCGATACTTTTTATTTAGTAAAACTATGTAGTTAAGGCACAGATTACTAAATAGTTACTTCGTAAGTTAAGGATCTTTAAGATGGTAAGGGTCTCTTTATGATGAACTCCTGCTTCAAAAAGCCTAAACAGCGGAAGTGGTCATGGTTGCATCGTAATGGGGCGTAACGATGAAAGAGATTGACTTCATCTTGTCGACAAGGAAAGGAAGCCAATATTCAATGATGTCTCTGTGATCAAGTCAGTCAAAACAGAAAGCGATCACCGGATGGCAAGAGGCATATTGAATCTGCAAACCAACCTAGAAAGATATCGACTGATGAAGTCTACGCGTCTACTCGAGTTGAATAATCGCTTCGAATGCCTAAGAGATTGCGATAATGTGGACGCCTATAATGACAGGTTCGTGGAAATGGTTCAAACGGTTGGTTCTAAGATATTTTAAAATCGCCGTTCAATCGGAACCATAAAGATCTCGGACTTCACTAACAAACTCATGGAAGAATGGCGTAGTTTAGTTCTGCAGTCCTCTGAAGACGCTACTCAGTCAGGATCTCCAAGTCTCTGACTCATGGGATGCGCCAGTTTATTATAAATCGTATTAAAGAGGCGATTGAGCACAACAAAGGCTCAAAAGCATTTGCAAGAGATCTGTCTGTTTGTTGGACAGAACCAACTGACCAAGCTGAAGACTGAGGATGGCAGGATCATATCGTCTAAGCCTGAGTTGTTGGGAGAAGTTGATAAGTTCTACGGACAATATTATACACGACCACACGACTACCTGTCAGCAATCTGGCTAAAGACACAAAAGAGCCAAGAGCCACTACACCGAAGATATCCCGGACGTCAGCCTGTATGAGATTAGAATGGCTTTCAAACAGCTCAAGAACAATAAGGCACCGGGCGATGACGGAAATACAGCTGAGCTTCTGAAAGCAGGTGGAATATGTGTACCTGGGACAAACAGTCCAGTTAGGTAGGTCCAACTTCAAGAAAGAGATCAATCGTTGAATCCAATTCGGCTGGGCAGCGTTCGGAAAGCTTCGCAAAATCTTCACGTCCCAAACACCGCAATGTCTTAAGACCAAGGTCTTCGACCAGTGTGTGTTGCCAGTGATGACGATGTGATGTGATGATGATGATGAAGGTTTTCAAATTAAAGCTTGTACCTAAAAGTTTTAAAGTTTTTAGAAAATTATTGTTAATTTTTCTTTACAATTCTTTTATTTTTTTTGTTACCAGATAAAATAAATCGAATTAAAGTCAAGACTATCAAAATAGTAAACTACTAAACTTTTATTATTTAAACATAACTATACTGAATTAGTGTAACCTAAATAAAAAAAATTAGCTATTTTAATCCTTTTCGCCCCCCACTCCCACCTGCACATGTTTTCCTTGCTCTGTCTGAAGTCTTTTTAAAGGCTTTCATGTTGGCCAGGGAAGATTGTGCCCAGGGTGCAAGGGTCTTTCCGGACAGATCGTCAATATTAATTCTACACAAACAGACATGCACAGCCCATGTAAGCTTTGCGTGCATTTATAAAGACCTTTAATAAAGCTTATTATTTTTGTAGGAATTATAAAAGAAGTACAAAGTGAAAGCAGTGCAGAGAGTGACTTTTCCCGGAGCAGCAGCGATGAGTTTTTACCTGACAGCGAGGATGATGATGAGGTACGTATCAAGTAGTCTTAAATCTTATATGAATAATATACTTTATCGCTTTATGAATCGATTTCAAAAAATGGCGACTAATGAACGTTTAAACCTTACGACCTCATGTTACGGGTGACATTTGAATAAACACATTCGTCCACCCCGGAGAGCAACCATGGATGGTGCTTTTATATGACGAACCATGATATGTATTCTTATACATAAAAATGAATTTATGTTCGTTAGTCTCGCTAAAACTCGAAAACGGCTCAAGCGATTACGATGAAACTTGGTGAATTGTGCGCAAGCCAGTAAAGGTTCATAACAAAAAAAAAACTCTGCGAGTTCTTGCGGCACACGTACCGCACAACATGGATGGTCGCGGCTCGCCCAACGCGCAACATCGATGGCGAGCTGCTCGCGGCTCACCCGGCGCATACCATCAAAGCACAAACCCTTGATGCCTACGCGGGCGGAGCCGCGGGCAACAGCTAGTCTTTATAAAAGCGAAAGCTCACTCAGTCATTTACTCATCTCGAATACTACTTGACCTATAAAGCTGAAATTGAGCAGGTATAGACGTCAGCTAATAAAGGATTTTGCGACATGGCCGGATTATGGGAGTCTCCAGGCTATCTTAAGTTTATACAAATAAAGATAAGTTATGGAATAACTGTTATTCTGATCAAAGAATAAAAACTATTTACTACGTTAAAGAAGGTCAACTCCGCAAAATCATTTGAATGAATGGCAACTCTTGCTACGACACAATAAAGTGCAAATTCAGGTCGCACAGCGCTGATTACCTGCAGTTATATTCACCTACAAGTTGCCTCTCTTTCTATCGCGTAAGTCTTATCTCCATTGACTACTGAATTTGACCCATTCAAGGGGCCGCGCGGCGTAGGCGTTAGTACTAATATACAGGGTGTAACAAAATTGATGTAGGTCCCGTTAACTGGTGCTTCTACTCATCATACTGAACAACTTTTGTTCTACGACTGCTGAAATAGAAAAAAAAAATCATGCCTACAGCGCGGAGTGCGACAGGCCTGTTCTGGTAAATATTTTTTACACAGGATCGAACCAAAGTGGGCAAAATAAGTATGGTAGGTAAAAAAAATATGTGCCCTATTTTCCAATATTTCCACGGGAATAAAGTAGAGGGCAAAAGCGATGCTTTTACACAGGAACAGCTTAAGGTGGTCAAACTCGTAAGTTAGGTAAAATAATATAAGTTTGCACAATTTTTTAAATTCCCACGGGCTAAGGAAGAAAGCAAAGAAACAAAGGAATAAAGCAAGAATGTCGGTGGCTTAACGGCTAGGGCCGCCGCCTCCTGTCCTGGAGGTCGTGGTTCGAACCCTGCCACGTACCAATGTGATTTCGAATTTAGATTTCATATGTACGTTTATCCGACGCTCTTACGGTGAAGGAAAACATATCGTGAGGAAACCTGCACTGCACACGCCTGCGGAGAAACTCGCAGGTTGTTTGTGAAGGCGACCAACCCGCACTGGGCCCGCGTGGTCGACTAAGGCCCGATCGCCCTAATTCAGGGTAGGCTCGAGCCCCTCGGTGGGGACGTATGTGAGCTGATATGATGAAGGAAGAAAACGGGAACGAAGTGGCGGGAAAAAGCAATGACCACGCGTGCGAAGCTGCGGGCAAAAGCTAGTAAGTAATATGTGATCTAAGGGTGAAAGCAAACTTTTTTAAATCGATGATGTTTTTATGTTAGGTACTAAGATATTTGAGTACTGTTGCAGAGTGACTCGCTATCATCTGCCTGTGAAGAAGTGGACGAGGAGGATAAAGAAAACGGAAACAATCCAATAACCAAAGTATTAGCTACTAAGAACAAAATGAAGGGAAAAGACTCGGAGTACATTTTTACCCCAGATAATTATTTTATGATGAATTCCAGCAAGAAGGTGATTTTTTCCTTTTCATTTACAATTTATTATTTACAATTAAGAAGCATCATCTTACTTGATGATAAGTGACTATGATGCTGAAGATGAAAGCGGGCTTACCTAGATTCCTCAACGCAATGGGGAACTTGCTATCTCTGCTTTAATCTGGATAATGTTTGGTGGCAAGCTTAGACAAGATAGTAGCTAGCCAGGCGGGCGCGGGCAGAAAAAAATTGATCACATTACCACACTCTGGACACTTCATACAAGGGGGGCCAGAAATGACATTTCAAAAAAGGAATGACGGAACAAACAAAAAGGCGGCGAAATCCTATACGTTCGATAACAATCTAGAGAGCGGCAGGGAGTGTCCATACTGTATGTAAGTACTAATATATATATATACTTTGCTATTAGTAACAGATACTTGTGATGTCTGTGTCGCACCCACCTCTCTGAAGGTTTAGAGACTCTACACTGCAAGTTGTTGACGAATGTATACCTGGGACAAACAGTCCAGCTAGGCAGGTCCAACTTCAAGAAAGAAATCAATCGACGAATCCAACTCGGCTGGGCTGCGTTCGGGAAGCTTCGCAATATCTTCACGTCCCCAATACCGCAGTATGTAAAAGCTAAGGTCTTTGACCAGTGTGTGTTGCCAGTGACGACAGGAACTGAGACAAGGTCGCTTACTATAGGCCTCATAAGAAGGCTTAAGGTCACCCAAAGGGCGATGGAGCGAGCTATGCTTGGAGTTTCCACGCGGTTGAATGAGGAATCGCTAAACTTTAGTGGCAGTGGGCGGGGCACATAGCTCGTAGGACAGATGGCCGTTGGGGCAGTAAAGTTCTCGAGTGGCGACCGCGCACCGAAAGACGTAGCGTAGGCAGACACGGCGTGGACCGACGACCTGGTGAAGGTTGCGGGAAGCTGCTGGATGCGGGCAGTGCGGGACCAGTCGTTGTGGAAATCCTTGGCTCCCGCCTTTGGATGTCTTTCGACTGATATGATAACTTGTTAACAATTCACTAATTTAATTGCAGATCACAACTTCTGACCACACACTAGCAAGATTAAAGAATATGAATCTCAGTGAAAATATGCCGTATGAAAGTATAGAAATGTCTACAGAACACAAAAACAAAATATTAGATCTCAACAGATCTCACGAACAGTTGTTTGACAAATGGATTTATACGCTCAGCGATAACTACAACATAATACTTTATGGCATTGGATCAAAGAAGGCTGTGCTCCAACAGTTTCAAAGACAAAAGCTTGGTGATTTCCCTTGTGTGGTCGTAAATGGCTTCTTTCCAAGTCTCACTATGAAAAACATTATAGAAGCAATAATTATTGATCTCTTGGGGAACAGTCATGTGCCTTCGAATATTGGTGACGTCATCAATTTAATTGATAAACAATTGAGAGATTGGGACGTACACTTGTTTCTCATAGTTCACAACATCGATGGCACAATGCTGCGCAATGCTAAGACGCAGGCGATGCTGGCCGGTATCGCACAGATTAAGAATGTACACTTGATTGCAACTGTTGATCATATCAACTCGCCACTCTGTAAGTTTTTTTTAAATCCACAATTGATAAGCCCTTGTCATTATCTCACCTGATGGTAAGTGACGAAGATGCCGAAGATGGAAGCGGGCCTAACAAGGTTCCCCAATGCAATGGGGATCTGGCTATCTTATCTTCAAGCCGGAACACATCAATGCTGTTGCCGCTGGATGCGGGCAGCGCAGAACCGATCGTCGTGGAAATCCGTGCGGGAGGCCTATGTCCAGCTGTGGACGTCCTTCGGCTGATATGATAACCCGTTTCATTTAACTCTAGAAGTACTAGCTGGGATGAGCTCTCTCTTTTGAGCTATTGCCCACTTAAATTGGTTGAGTTGGAGGGAAGCTAGGTGTGAACGATTGACGCGCACATTCTCAGACACTACCGCGCAACACTGATGTCGAGCCGTTTGCGTCCTCGATGTCCATAACAAGAAAATTAAAAAAAATCTACGAAGTAGCACGTGTCCTCCTCGTTTGGTAAGAAGCCGTATTCCCGGGAACAATACATGTGCTTTTGGTATTTTGAAGTTGATCTGCTGATGAAGGTGAGATCAAGGTCCCAGGATCGTCTATTGTTTTCAATCAAAACAGGCAATACTGTACCTTAGCCCGGCTTTTTTAAATTTGGAATTAAGCATTTTCGAGTTTTTTTTTGGCACACTGAACTTACTACAAACTCTTCAAATAAATTTCGGAAAACCTAAAAGTTTGTAGTTTTTTTAGAAATGGGCTTGTGGGTGTTTCCTTTGGGAGAGTTGTTCAGTTTGACGAATGGAAGCACGGTTGGACGGCACAGCAGATACTCTGGGAACACCCTGTAGCTTGCCACTAATGGCTCTTTCTCACTTTCACTTATGTACCTGCATGTAAAAGTTTTTATTCCTTTCAGTATGGGACCACACAAAATTGAGTAAATTCAACTTCACTTGGTGGGATGTCACATCCTTCCTGGCATATACCGAGGAGACTTCTTTCGAAAATTCTCTGATGATGACGCAGCAAAGCGGCACACACCAGCTGGCTTCACTGCGAAGCGTCTTCCAGTCTCTCACCTCCAACGCCAGAGGAATATTCAAGATCATTGTGGTCTCTCAACTGGAGAATCATAAGCAGGCTCACTATCAAGGTATAAGGATTTCTTTGTCTGTGTTGTTAGGGCTTAGGTTTAGGATTACAGGACCCTGTCACTACGCCTACACCGTCCCTCCGTCCTTAAAAGTGATTAATCTTTTAAACTGTAATAGCTAGCCAGTAGAAATTTTCACAGAATCATGGCGAATATACTAACAAGAAAGTATCAAAAAAAAAACAAAAAGTAAAAATAAGGGGGGTTCCAATGTAGATCTGTGGTTTTTTTTGTTATTTCTCTATCATAAAATCGGTAATACAAGCCTTAAACTTGGTGTGATTATACTACATACTCTAAAGTAAGTAAAATAAATAATAAAAACCGTCAAGTGTGAGTCGGATTTGCGCTAAGGATCCCGGGACCCGGATTGAAGAAAAAAAATATTTTTTTTTGCCGCTCTCGTTGATGTGTTTAATTGCAATGAATAGGTATCATTGCTATTCATTGATGTTTTTTAGATTCCTTATCTCCAGAGGTGCGGTGGCACGGAACCCTCGGTGCACTAGTGCGACTCGCACTTAGCTGTTTTTTGAAACTGGCATATACTTTGGGTTCCTCGGGGAAAGTTGTTCAGTCAAGGCATTCGTGACTACCTGAACAAACAACCTGTTTAAAATGTGTAGTATTGTTCACAGCCCACACGCGTCCCCACTACTGGGGCACGGATCTCTTCCCAAACTGGGGAAGTTTAAGATTTTTAAGATCTTTGAACATGGTACACATATTTTACAAATAAACTTTTGATTGATTGATTGAAAAGTTTAGGCCATATTCCACACAGGTGGCGCTGTCTGGGGAGTACGTTGTAGGGCCGGTGGCGAACCCCACTGTAAGACGTTTTTCAAGCCGCCCACAGGCATCTAACACGATACGGCTTAACGACTGCCATCTAGTGATAGCAACTAGAACCAACGGCGTAAATGAAAATGAAAATTTATTCATAACACTTTTTACATGTCATCAAACAATAGTAAATAATACAAAAGTAACGGTCGATAATAATGCCAATAATATCATTCAAACCCATCCGGGTAGTCACCGTACTTCAGGTCCAGTTAACCTGCGCGATCGACGCAACCACGTTGCGCTGAGCTATGACGATGTACTATGTACTTAGCTAATGACATTATGACGAAATTTGTACTTGCCACAATAAAGCTGAACCAATTGGGGTTGCCAGCAACAACTGTCATATTGTTATTGGTTTAGCTTATTTTTAGTTTATCCTTTTTATTTTGCTATTTGCTGTGTATTGAATAAAAGCATTTATCTTATTCTATCTCTCGACCTCCGAAAGACTGACTGAGGTGAAATATGTGAATCCACTGACTTTATAGGCATCAAAATCTTTGGAAGGTTGATCCCAATGGACCAACGGATAAGAAATAAAATAAAAATAAATCCTAATCGCCATTAATTATTATATATTATATTTTATATTAATCGCCTAAACTATTTCTTATTTTGGTCGAAGCTTGAAGCTGCTGAATTCACAAAACCATTGTTTTCTCCTAGGGTTGCCCTTCAGGGATCTGTACTCGAAATCCCGCGAGCAGTTTCTGGTGAGCTCCGACCTGGCGCTGAGGGCCCAGCTGACGGAGTTCCTCGACCATAAGCTCGTCAAGATGAAGCGCACCTGCGACGGCAGCGAGAACCTCATCATACCCATTGAGAACGCTCTATTGCAACAGTTCCTAGACCAACAAGATAGCTAGTTAAGATTTCTAACTATACGTAACGTAATTATTTATTTTTTGAAGTTAAAAATGTAAAACAAATAAGTTATAGGTACTTAGTGTTTTTGAAACACAGTCCGTTGCAACACTTCCTAGACCAAGATATCTAAAGAGTTAAGGCGACGCATTGGAAATTTTGGTAGCAGGGATCTCAATTCTACAATTAGAAAACATATGGAAGTAATATTTTATATCCTGATTCTTCATTTCAATAACTTGCAGATACACGATTCGTTAACCTTTGTAACAGAAAGAACATACAGGGTGTAACAAAAGTGGTGTGATCCCGTTAACTGGGGCTTCTACTCGTCATACTGAACAACTTTTGTTCTACGACTTTGCTGAAATCGTAATTTTAGTAGGGAGGGTCCAATTTTTTTTCTGCGAATTGACTATAGGTTCCTTGGGGAAAGTTGTTCAGTATGATGAGTAGGAGCCTCTGTTAACGGTCCTACACCAATTATTTTACACCCTGTATATCAAAGAAACCTCTTTTTTGTTACCAGAGATTTGCATTCTAAGGCAAACCAGGCCGATTAAAACCTCTTAATTTTCTTAGTCAATTAGTCTAACTAAACACACATTTCAATACCTATGCCGTTGGATTTTTGAAGTAAAACTTCTTTACGCACGCTTGACTTGGGGAGTAAGCTGGAGGATGCGTGGCGTTACGGAAGTGTTATCGGGCGAGGCGAACGAAAGTTTAGAGGGATATATAAATTAGTGAAGATAGAAAGAGATACTACCGTTGCCAAGGCAACAATATCGGTTGTCAAAACAATCAAAATAATAAAAAAAAATCATTTTCAAAGGATAATAAAACTCTTTTCATGAACTGTCTATACCTCCATATGACAAAAAAGATTTAATTATTTTCTGAAGACTAAGTATTTACTTTCATACATACCTATATAAAGAAGTTTTTGGTACTTCAGTCGTGCGTGTGGTAAAGCACACTCGTATTTTTTGAAATTAATTGCTTAACAACGAAAAGCATTGAAAAAGTTCAAGTGTGGTTATTTTCTTTACCTTTACACTTAGGTTAAAAAAAAGACGTGTGGCACTCGGGGACTGCCGCGGTAAAGCTATTGCATAGCATTTTTTATCAACTTATGCAATTATAATTATTTATTTATGCAGTATTTACCAGTACCATATAGTCCTTGGGGCGCGGGATGTTTATGTAATAAATTAACACTAAGAAAGTTCATCATCATCACTCGCCATCGCCATCGCCATCATCATCATGATGGATAGATAGATGGAACTGTAAGTTTTTACAAACTCAATATATATTTTTTTTAGGGTGTCAGGTTTTATTTTCGTTACGAAATTTCTTGATTCGGTCCCCCCCTCAAAGCCCGCGATAAAAGCTATACATTAAAATAATAAAAAACAGAGACAACTGTTTTTCCAATGCGTACCCTTAAGATTTCCGACAAAGGTTTTTTTTCTCCCGTGACACTACCGTTACCTACCGCGGTTTTACTTTAGTAACCGTCAGATCTGCCAACTTGGGGTAGAAAGGGAGCCTCGCGCGAGTCTCTTCAACAGTATTATCATCAACCTATGTAGCTCGCACAATCAGATCTGACGTTTGTTTCACCACTCATGATACCGGAGAAAAATGACCAAAGAATAATATTAACTACAGCTTTGCCACTAAAATTAGTGCCACGGGAAACTAACTGTTCTATACTTAATCATGTTTACTATACCTACCACAGATGAGATACTACTTTACTTCTTTTTTATAAAACAAAAAAGTGGTACCTACTACTGAGTGTTTATAAAATCTCATCATATCCAATGAGAACAGCAGTCTGTTGCAATAGTTCCCACAGGCGTGATAGCTAAATCTGAAGACTGATAGTTAAGATTTGTAACTTATTTAGTCGGCTTCTTCGCAAAACGTCCCCTTGAATAAATTACAAAAAATAAAAAATGTATTTTATTTCGTTTTATTAATAAACATAGTTTACAATGAACATGAACAAGACGAAAATAATGTTAAATGTCCGTGTCGCACCCACCCCTCGGTTGGAGACTCAACACTGGAAGTTGTTGACGAATACCCCTGTATACCTGGGACAAACAGTCCAGCTAGGTGGGTCCAACTTTGAGAAAGAGATCAATCGACGAATCCAACTCGGCTGGGCAGCGTTCGGGAAGCTTCGCAATATCTTCACATCCTAAATACCGCAGTATCTCAAGATTAATGTCTTTGACCAGTGATGGATGACATACGGAACTGAGACATGGTCACTTACTATATGGGTCTCATAAGAAAGCTCAAGGTCAATGGAGCGAACTATGCTCAGAATTTCCCTACGCGATCGAGATGGAAATAAGGAGAACCAAAGCACAGTATTACAATATAGCGACTTACAGTAGTGCAACGAATATACTTATGCAGAGCAACGGTAGGTAGGGTACTTGCGGGGCACAACCTTTTTTTGAACGGCGGGTTTTTCGGCTGGCTGCAGGCTAGTACCTATGCCGTGGCGGCATCGTTCGACATCAAAGGTGTTGCGCTACTGTAAGCCATATCGTAATACTGTGACCAAAGTAACCGACATAGCTCACAGAATCGCTAAACTGAAGTGGCAGTGGGCAGGGCACGTAGCTCGTAGAACAGAGACAGTAAAGTTCTCGAGGGGCGACCGCGCATCGGAAAACGTAGCGTAGGTAAGCCTCCCACGCGGTGGACCGACGACCTGGTGCAAATCGCGGGCAGCCGCTGGATGCGGGCAGCGCAGGACCGGTCGCCGTGGAAATCCTTGGGGGAGTCCTTTGTCCAGCAGTGGACGTTTTTCGGCTGATATATCTTACAAATTCCAAAGATTACAATATTTTATTAGGTTACCTATGTTTTCCTAAAACAAGCAATAGTACGTATCTCCATAATATTAAAAAAACACGGGAGTTACCAGTTATGACAAACTTTGTATGTATGTTCTGTTCTATAGAATAATCTTAAACAATTTAGTGATAGCTAACAGTATAGGGCAAACTTTATCATGACTGGTAACTCCCTTCGCACTACATGGAGCCATTTTGAGAAAGGGACGGCTTGCTGCCAGGGCCGGGGGACACTGCAAAAAAGCCATTTATTCATCTTATTTATTTGCTATAAAGTAAAAATGCAATTACCAACCCGCACTGGGGTGTATTATCGACCTTCAAACCACTCTGTCCACCTGGTTGGGTGGTTGGTAATTTTTTTTCTTAGCTTCCAAATTGGTTGGTCAGTAGATATATTTATTTCTCAACCAACCACCTGGTTAATCAGTTCATTGTTTTTTTTCTTGATCGCCAACCTGGTTGGTCGGTTAGTATTTTTTCTTTTTACGGCATTTTTTCACTTGGTTTCATTGATGGCTGGAACTATATCCAGATAGAATCAGCCGAGTTGGCGAATGAGAACCGGGTAAAAGAATTCTTTAGTTACTTTGAAAGGTTTTGGCTTCGCAGCGAAGATTTTATGAAAAGGTGGTCAGTCTTTGGCGAACGTCACTGAACCACGAATTTCACGGAGGTTCAAAATTGAACAGTAATTTAGGAAAAAAGCGAGTGACAATACTAAATTTACTATTGTTTTTGCAAAAGGATGCGAATTTTTATAGTGTACGCAGCATGCAAATTAATAACGGCAAAGAACCGACAAATAGACTGACATCATTTATCAAAAACGATGCGTATATATTAAGATGTCAAATGCAATTGAATGGCGAGATTAGCATCGGTCATTTTTACACAAAGTGAAATAAGTAATTCAATTACATTAAATCGTATTTTGTATAAATAAATGCATTCAAGTGGCAGTATTTTTTTCCTTTCACATAAACTATACAATAGTTTGTCACTTGTTGCTTATTACCAACTGACAAACCATTAGTCAGTCCGTAGAAAGTTGTTCGGTTATTAATCAAAAAATTATATTACTAACCATCAAACCGGGCAGGCTGTCAGTTAAGAAAAAAAATTCGAGCGAGACCTACAGTACTCGCATATGATGTGTAACATGTGACAAAATACTTTATAAAAGGACGGCAAAGATACGGCAGACTAGGCTGTATGGTCATAGACACCTTTGCCTTTTCCGCGCTTTTAAAGCCTGAAAAAACGCGACTCCCTGGGACACATTTCCGTCCCATTTCACGAAATCACTCCCACAAATTGAAGGAAAGCGAGAGCAAAGATGTTACACATCAAAAATATACTAACCACCCAACCAGGAGGACAGAATGGTTTGTCGGTTGGTAATACACCCGCACTAGGCCCGCGTGGTCGACTGGGGCCTGATCGGCCTGATTGCCCTAATTCAGGGTAGGTGCGAGACCATCGGTGGGGACGTATATGAGCTGATATGATGATGATGAAAAATGCAATAAAACAATGGAAGTTATATTTAATTTTTATTTTACAATCCCAGAAATAGTCTTAATAGGATTATAATATAATATATATCAACAGACCAAGTTGTAAATTACTTAAACTTAATGACTTACACAATACAATAAAATTATTAACTAAAATTTTCTTCAATATTACAATCTGGCACGTTCACTATGATGCATCAACCAAACATTTAATTTTCATTGATATCTTTTAAGTTCATAAAAATTGCCCCGTAATAAAACATTAAAAGATTGTAGAAAAATACTTTTTTAACACAGGAATATATTCAATTTATTGTGAAATGTATTGAATTATTATAATTTGATGTAATGTATTGAATTATTATAATTTATTGCTACACCCGTTGGACTGCCGAGGTTGCTTATGTTATGTATGATGCTAAGAAAAACAATTAGTTTTACCTTCAGTTATGTGAGATTACAAATATTAAACACAAATAATAGTGTTTTGGTTAACTTGGAATGCCAACATAATAAAGAACTGAAAGTTTAAACTTAAAGACAACACAAGAATAAAACGGCGATAATGATCATACTTATTTTATTTAAGAATTTTTGTTTTCTTTAATGCTTGTACTTTTGTAGCTGCAATAGTTCCGCAGGTAAACACTAAAAAGTAAACACTAGAAAAGTATAATAAAATTGACATCAACATCTAGTAGCGATTACCTCGTGTGTATATCAGTTATTGGTCATTCATTACAGGCGGAGCTTAGAAATATGTTTATTTCTTTTCTGAATTCATGCCACTTATAATTTAATTTAAAAAATAATTTTAAAACTTCGAGAGCTATTTATTTTTATCCTACAGACAATGATCGTTTTTAAAATTTAAGCTTGTCAATAGAATAAAAAAAATGATTATTATAATAATTATACATAAACAATTTTTAATTGAAACATCAACTTGTCGGACAACAAACTACAGATACCACAAAACAGACATCAACATTAATCGATAGAAAAACTGTGGGCGTTAGATTCACGCGTTGCGTTATGGGGTATGGGGTGGAAGCGAAAGGGTGCGGCCTCTCACGATACAAGTAAATTAGTTGGTGCGCGATTGTCCATATTTAATTTTATGGAAGTGTAAGGCTTCGACTGCACTATACAGGGCGGAATCGGCTTAAGCAGGTAGAAAAACCTTTATGTCAACTCAATAAGAGCGTTACCTCTGTGATTTTCCGTTCGGCCGACAACGTTAAGGCCTCTACTGCGTTGATATTAAGGTTTTTCCTACCGACTCGAGTCTATTCCGCGCGGTATGGTGTGGGGGAAGTACTGCTAACTAAGACCACGCGGGAAAAACAAGAAATGTTTGTCAAAGGGCAATATCTTTTTTGGCATATTTTATGTACATACATTTTTTTTTCGAAATATTTCGCCGCACTATTGAACCTAAATTTATCGACAGGTAATGCAAGTACAAACCGAAAATATATTATAACATTTTGACAGGATGGGAAAAATTGTTTGACAACCTTCAATTTCAAATATCTCAGTAACGTGACGCGCTAGGTCACATAGTATACGAAAACTATATATTAAAAAATGTATGTACATATATTGTCACTACGCCACGCTCTCAAACAAAAATGTTCCAACCCTTTGCGATTCGTTGACATTCCTTTTTTACCTTCGAGCGACTAAGAAATAAAGGAAAGTTATGTTATTTATCGTCCAAAAAACCAACTTCCAGATTTTGATGAAGATGAAATTTAATATGTCACATAAAGAAACAAAAAGTGATATTTTTGAAAATGGCGAAGGATTTGTGAAGAGGTATGTCTAGGAAAACCCTTAAAAAGGTACCTCCCATACAAATTTGTGTGTATGTTACGCGATATCTTAATCGATTGGGAACCAATTTTAATTTTTCTTTGCGTGTTTTAATGCTGTTTATGAATACCACAGGGTAGGCTACGCGAGAAAGTATGCAAAATGTAGCTGTACAATTTTTTCATTTTATAGGTTATGCGTTTAGGGAGGTCCCATATAAATTGTATTAAAATCTATTTCGTATACTTAAAACAAAAAAAAAACTAGATGCGAGGTTGTTTTTAATGTCTTAGTGTTGTTAATGATAAATTTATCGAATATGCTCACTTGCTCGGAAATATTTATTGTTTTCAAATAAATAATGTGAAATGTCATGGCATGGATAATGGTTGGTTTACACGGTCCAAGCTACTGGCGTTGACAGTAGCTCGACTCGCCAGCTCGCACACTAGCTCGTACCGTGTAAACCAGCCATTAGTTATGCTGCCATTGATATTATGGAATTATCGCTGGAATGGTCGCTTATTATGGTTGGAATTTTCGCTTGCTGCAAATGAACTATCAATTTGAAAAATGTAACCAAAATGCCGATAGATGGCATTACTAGTCCACTTGTAGAAAAGTACAGACATTGCTGGTTGTTCCCGCGCGGCGCGGCCCGCATAGTGCATACACTCCCAATGTTTATTGTCCGATGCATCGGCGCGCTGTACAGTGTACACTTACGAACTAGTAAGATAACTCCGCTAAGGCAACACTCAGTTCTCGTTCTCGTCCTCGTCGTCGTGTTTCCGCTTCTTACCCCGGGTGCTCTCCTCGGGCGAGCCGTCCGCGTGATCCGCGTGCTCCGAGTGCTCCTCGTGCTCCTCGCCGTCTGACAACAATATACAATGTCACATTAATAAATTAATAAACATTTATAATATTAGTAAGGATATATTATACAATTGATACAAATTATACTCTTCCTGATAGAAATCAAAAAGTATTATTTGTCAATTAAAAATAATACAAAATGTCCAAAATTAAAATATAACTCAAATAAATATATAATAAAATTAAACGGCCTAAGCCTTAGTCAAAAATTAATAATAACTTAAATTAATAAACTAATAAATCAAACATTAAAATCCGACAGAAACAAAGAGATCCGTAGGAGAACCAAAGTAACCGACATGCCTCACAGAATTGCTAAACTTAGGTGGCAGTGAGCGGGGCACATAGCTTGTAGAACAGATGGCCGTTGTTGGGACAGTAAGTTCTCGAGTGACGACCGCGCACCGGAAAACGTAGCATAGGCAGGCCTCCCACTCAGTGGACCGATGACCTGGTGAAGGTCGCGGGAAGCCGCTGGATGCTGGCAGCGCAGAAACGGTCATCGTGGAAATCCTTGGGGGAGGCCTATGTGACAACAGTGGACGTCTTTCGGCTGATATGATGTCAGATGAAAATCCAACTACTATGTCATTCAAGGGGATTAAGACGAATCTTAAGACACCTCAACCTCCACGCAGTCGAGTAACGAACCATCACTTCCGTTGCGTAAAGGTTCATAAGTAAAGGTCCATTAGCTTTAACATTAGGAGGTCGCGGGTTAAATTCCTGTCGGAGGCTAACTTTGTAAGACTCGGTTTTGCTGGTGGAAGGGCATTTACTGAGCCCGCCTGTCTAATTACCACAATATTATCGAAGATACTTGATCACTTAACCGCCAAATGCAACATGTGCAATGCGATATTGAAATTTGCTAGATCTACGAAGGGATTACACGTCCATTCAATCAATCAATCAAATATGCTTTATTGTATAATTAAAAAAATATACAGATAATAAGTAGTACAGTAAAGTCCATTTTAAATCTAAGCACAAAAATAATGACGTGAGTGCCAAATTCGCAAATTGCTTGTGAGACTTCTGACGCTGGCCCGGGTGGGTACCGCGTCAAACTCGAATACTACAACCGCAGATTCATCTCCTCAGTCATCGTCTCCTCCAATAATTCAAATACAAATATCGATTTCCTGACAAAAATAATAGTTCTATGGAAGAAGGAGTGGCCTATAAGGCTTCTAAGGACGAAATATCTTTTCGTGTATTTGTTACATCATAATATTTAAAATATATTTTGATTTTTATTCGTACCGTATCAAATCCTCCTTAAACTACATTCACAAATACGGAGTCAGTTTACACACTCAGCACTAAAAAGCTGGGGGATTGGATGCCCTAATCTAGACATGGCAATCATGCGTGACGTGAGTGTTAGACGGGGAAGCGTGAGCCCCAAGTTCCATAGTCACCGTTATTCGGAAAATGGGTACATTCATTAAAATTAATATATTTAGGCGGTAGCCCAGGAGCACGTGCCCAGTTACTATGGTTAACTCTGCGTTGACGCAATCGTCAAAAGCGTCTTACTTAAGAGGGAAGAATAGTACGTGCTCGTCCATACAAAAAGAGAAAACGTTTTTCCACTTCTAAATATTTTCCAATCACCATGATTTTTTAGTATGTTATTGACACAATGAATTACTAGGTTTATAGCTTTTCCTTTTTTAAAATTTGCTATAGATTCAAACTTATAGGCAGCTCAAGTAACGTAATTTTTGTGATTAAAACTGTGTCGAATTAAGCCGTTTTTTGAACAAAATCAATGTATTTTTTTTAAAAAAGCGAAACCTATAAACCTAGAATATATTGTGCTGAAACGATCGACATCAAAATCAAAGAGATTTGTTAAGATTTAGTTAGTGAAAACCGTTTTCTCCCGAAATGGGAATTTCGTCCAGAAAAGTACCTATTGTCAGTTGCGAGCTGCAACGCTCTCTATCGCACGATTGGGGGTCGGGGGGAAAGCAAAGCACACGTACAATAGAGATGTCGATGGTGAAGTCGATAGTAGAGATGGGATCCCACCCACGTTATCGATATCGATCTGTTTAAAAAATTCTGGGAGTGGGAAAAGTTAATATTAGTAGGTTTTCAAGAAAAAGATTGACCAGTGATTATTGTTTTATTTCTTCCTAACTCAAAATGGATTACATTGCTTTTTTTTGTAAACGATTGTGTGTTTGTACTTCGCTGTTCCAAGACGTTACAGCAGCTAAACATGTTCGTGAATGTAGCCGAATTTGCCATCGTCGCATTTGGACGAATAAGACGAATACGCGAACACGAATAGCGATGTGATGTGCTAGCATTAGAGTTCGTTGTTTTGCATCAGAGCCCTTATCTTTTTGCTTTGCACTAGGTTGAGTGGCTTCCGTACTCGCCTCCCCTGCCCGGTGAAGTTGTAAAGGCCCCCACGGCCAACAACAAGCTTGACATTTCAAAAAAATAATAATTTCAGAGCCCTAATAAAACCAAAACCGTAATGTGGCTTATCCACCTACTCATTTCAACGGTCCACGAATAAGAATAAAAAAAATAAAAATACGGTACCTATACTAAACGTGACCATAGTCCCTTTTTCAGGCTGTTCGTCCCGCTGTCCCCAGCGAGGGAAAAAACGTCCCACTTTCGCAAACAGACCAAACGATAAATTAATTGAAGTATCTACCTATTATTTTTTCACTTGCAAACAACTGCTTAGATATTGAAGTCATGTTACTTACTAAGGCATAAGTAGCTCAACTTATGTGAACTAAAAAAAAAAAACGAGCAAGTGCGAGTTGAACTCGCGTAGAGAGGGTTCCGTACAATTACAAAGACATTTAGGGTGATTTTTAAATAATTAAAAATATCACATTTGAAATCGTCACATTAAGATGCACTAGCGCTGGTGTTTTAGTGAACTACTAGCTGTCCCGGCGAACTACGTACCGCCTTACATTACATTACACTGCCTTACCCTACCCTAACCTACACTACACTACACTACCCTACCCTACACTACTCTACCCTACACTACACTACCCTACCCTACACCACACTACCCTACCCTACCCTACACTACCCTACCCTACCCTACACTACACTACCCTACCCTACATAAGAACCTTCTCCTGACAATAACGAACTCGACAAAAAAAGAATTAGCGAAATCGGTCCAGCCGTTTAGGAGGAGTTCAATGACTAACACACGGACAGAAGATTTATATATAGTGAACTATTTTCCGTAAATTTACGTAATAAATTGAGTTTACCACTTTATTTACAATTGATAGAATTCTTATAGGTTTTCCTGTAATCTACAAGCAATAAACTATATTTTGTAGTTTTGGAGTAATCACCTAATGGGGGGAATGGTCAATTTTCTTCTTTTTCCAAGCGATTTCCAAAAAGGAGGAGGTTCTCAATTCGTGTTTGTCCAATAGTAGGCGCGGCGGGAATTTGACGCTTATGTGAAACGCCTAAATCTGGTCAGATCCCTTTACGCGGGAAGCGGCTCACTTCATACCTGATTATGGAGCGAAAACTATCGCTGCGTTGTTCTATCGTTTGCTAAAGCTCCTTGATAAGACAAGGATAGAGTTAGGAATGAGTGCAAAGCCAACGGTGAATGATTTTCGATAGAAATCTCCTTCGAATCAGTCAGTGCATTCAGCCGCGCCCGGGCGGTGCGAGTACCTGTTTTTAAAGTGATTGTTTAGTGATTGTTTTGTTGTTTTGCATAGAAAAACTCGGTGTTGTTGAAATTCCCAATAAACTGGGTAAGCAATACAATGTTATTATATTATCTATTGTTATTGTAGCATTCACAGTTCACGTTTTTTTACGTTCAAGTGCAATACCTACTAATACCTACTTACCCTATCTTTGGCCGAGACTGTTGAATTATATTTCACAAAGTTTAATACACAAATATTTTAGTCAGATAGTCAGTTTATGACGATTTCACCGTTATAAGTTTTATATATAGTGTCCATACAAAGATATTGAGAAATAATTGTTTTTGTAACCCTTGACAATAATGGCGACCACCCACAAAAAGCCCCCACAGTTGAAGCAAGATGGCGCAGCTGGCAGCGCCAGCTGATTCGTTCTCGCCGCGGACCAGAACTAGGCATTTGCCAGGGGAGTGGGTGAACCGATTTCGATGATTCTTTTTTTCTTCGAAAGCTAGTGCTTCCCATGTGGTCCCATATAAATTTTATCAAAATCGGTGTAGTGCTTTAT
The DNA here is from genome assembly GCA_947284805.1 of Coleophora flavipennella. Lineage (NCBI taxonomy): Eukaryota > Metazoa > Arthropoda > Insecta > Lepidoptera > Coleophoridae > Coleophora > Coleophora flavipennella. The sequence goes on from OX369299.1 coordinate 8,787,387, forward strand.
AAGAAAATTAACAAAAACTAAAAAAATTGTTCGAAGTTGTTCATTTGATATATGACACAGTAAGGTCTGCAAAACTTTTTTTAAATTTCCTAATTGGTCCCCCAAAAATACCCTTAATTTTTAAAAATATTTATTGACTGCACATCTGTGTTTGGGTGATAGTAAGACACACAGGCGCACGAGTGATCCTGTAAGGGTTCCGTTTTTTTTTGTAAGGAACCCATAAAACCTACTTATTATTTAGAATCTAAATTTTAGATGGTCACGTTAGGTATACTCGTATAATTATTATAGTATCACATTAGTAGTTTCGTTCACAATAACTAGCATAATATTTTATCACGCTTTTATTATCAGGTGAGGTGCAGCCAAACGCACTCAAATTTTTAATAAAAAAAAATGCTTCACCTGTATGTTTGTATGTAACCGACTCCTTTACTCGATTCTGACCCACTTTAAACGAACAAATTTAATTCAAACTTTGTAGACTAACAAGAATCAGCGACAATATAATAATCTCATAAGTTTGAACTAAAAAATAAATAGAGTTTAAAAAAACTAAAAAACACGCTTTTAAAGTACATCAGACTAAAAAGTAAAAAACAATTCTTAATATAAGTTGATAATAATAATTAACAAAAAATACTAGTCTTATTTGTGAAAAAGTGTGGGTTGCTCGATAGACGAAAAATATGGCACAGAGCGCCCCACGCTTTTTCACAATAATCTAGTATTATTTTAGTAATTCTAGTTATATTTTTCGTTAATTATTATTTTCGACTTATATTATGAATTATTTCTTACTTTTTAGTCTGATGTACTTTTAAAGCGTGTTTTTTAGTTTTTTTAAACTTTATTTATTTTAGATACACTGCATGTACCTAAATAACCTTACAATACAAAATTTCAGTCATTTAGGGCGCATATCGTCAACAAGCCGATTTATCAAAAATCAATTTAGTTTATACTCCTTGCTAATTACTATTATCTACATAACAAAATACTCACTCGAAATTATCACTATTCCCTACTGCTATTACCTTCAATGTCTCTGTAGCGGAGTGTCGGGGACGCCACAACAATCACTATCCGTAGGTACCAAGTAAGAAAACACTCCGCCTTTCGTCGCAACTTCTCGCCAACTGGCAGCGTCCGTCGATGTGTGCGTGAGGCTCTTTGTATGTGCTGTGCGCGATGCCCGGGGGCATGAGCGCACGAGCGATAGCAAATGTTTTCCCAAATACCTATTTCGTTAGGATCGCGAAGCTATTCTTCCCTCTTAACTCAGCTCCCCGCCAAGCCAACACAATCGACGCCTTACGGGGTAAGTTTTACACGAAGTCATACTTTTTACTTTCTTTTCAATTCGTTTTTTCAGAATCCTGTTCTCATTCCTGTCATGTTTTTTAAAGGTTTTATTCATCCCCTCGTTATTTTCTTTTTTATATAATAGAGTTCAGTGTTGGTGGAGAAATTATACTCTTTCATTGGACCAAAACGAACCGTAACCCTCCCTCCTATTGCTTACTAAACTAATTCGCGTACGCAACGCCACGAGTCGCCGCAAAAATTAGGTTTTTCGAAAATTATTTATAAATTGACATGGTTATAATAAATTATTTGAACTAATTTTCCAAGAAGCATAAAAAATTTTGGGCACATGCTTTAATTTGAAAAGATTTTTAAATATTTCGTATTCTTCTCAGCAACATTTGATACCCATATCATGGGGGGTGCATAAAAAAATAACTGATCCGCCATCTTTGGAAGTCCCTCATATTGGATTTTGGAAACCGGGAAGTGGTTCTAATTTAGTTTCAAAGATTTTGTCCCACAGTAACAGACAAACTAGTATGGCAAGAATTATCTTATAATAAAGCTTGTAAAATATTTCTCTAGAGACGAAATATTTTCACAGCACGACGGAGAAGTGGAGACAAGTAACAGATTTTCAGGCCTAGATAAGAAAAATAAATTGTATGAAAATAACAATATATTTGTCTCACAGTCACTACAGCAATTTCCCTCTGGAGATATAGAAACTCTTTGGTGATGAAAGTGCACGGTCAAAACAGGATGAATCGATTTGATCGAAGTTTACATAAATATTCCGAAAAGTGCAAAATCAGGCAACCATTGTCTATCCCTTGCATCATGATAACATCCGCTGTTGATCAAAGGCCTCCCCACAAGGAATTCCGCAAACACCGCTTGGTCCTGCACTACTCGCATCCAGCGGCTTCACCAGATCGTCGGTACACGAGTGGGAGGCCTTGTTACGCTACCTTCCGGTGCGCCGTCACCACTCGAAAACTTCACTACCCTAACGGCTGCTCGTTCTACGAGCTATGTGCCTCGCCCACTGTCACTTAGTGTACATACGTACGTATATAGTGTACGGGTATTTTAAACAATTCAAAATATTAACATTGCCCAGCATTCTTATTCAGCAGGTGGCTATGTTTACATACACAAACATTGATTTATTTAAAACGCGTAAAATTAATCAAAATTTTAACTTAAGGAGTAATAAACATAGCAGCCGTCTTGCGTCTGTGCCGCACACACTAAAAAAGAGCGAAAGGTCGGTGTATGTTATGGGACCAGCCGTGTTCAGTCGGCTACCAGACGACATCAGGGATGCACCCTCTACCCACTGTTTTAAGAACAGACTTAAGGAGTGGCTTCTAGAAAAACAGTTTTATGACATAAAATAATTCTTGCAGACAAAGCTCCAGCTCACGTAGGGTCTGCAGTTATTTTAGTACGTGATTTATAAGTATTACTTAACATATCAATTATCATTTATTGTATCAAATTCCTGATATTTATTTTTATTGTTCTTGCATTAACATTTATGTGTATTTTGTGTAGTATTGACTAGTGTAGTAGTAGACTTGCAACAAATGTTAAAAATAAATTTCATTTCATTTCATAGCAATTCTGCAAGCTATGTTGGTTACTTTATTTCTCCTACAGATCTCCTTACTTTGGTTTTAATGAAGTGGGCAAACTCCGAGCATAGCATGCTCGATCACCCTTTATGTGAACTTGAGCCTTCTTATAATATTTTTTTATTGCAGCCAAACATAGGTAGTCTTTTGAGGACCACGTCTCAGATTTGTACGTCATCCATCACTGGCAACACACTGGTCGGCTTCGTGGCCTCGTACGGCGAGCTGCTTGACAATTATCTCCTTCAATGTTCTGTACCTTGCTGTTTGTTGTCTAGTACAGCGGGATATGATAAGATAAGATAAGCATTTATTCAGAGCCCACACAAGCAAAAAAAAAACAGGTAATTACGGCGAGCTGCTTGACAATTATCTCCTTCAATGTTCTGTACCTTGCTGTTTGTTGTCTAGTACAGCGGGATATGATAAGATAAGATAAGCATTTATTCAGAGCCCACACAAGCAAAAAAAAAAACAGGTAATACAATATTATAAGCTACCTGAGCTCTCCTCTATGCCATAGACAATATTATACCCTTCAATGTTTTGTACCTTGTGGTTTGTTGCGCGACACGTCGGCGTCTCCGTCTGCCTCGTCATCTTCCTCTTCTTCTTCTTCTTCCAAGTCGCTGCCGTCGTACAGCGAGCTGGCCGAGCTCTCCTCCTCTGTGCCATAAACAATAAAATTTCAATAAGCATGTAATTAGTAATTTCTTTACTTCTAGTACCTACAAGTGTTTCCCTAGTTTTAATCAAGTCTTCTATATTTATAATTTGATTGACTAGAAGAGATACCTCAATAAGGGATAAGTCCACCGCTGTACATAAAGTTATTTTTATTTTCCTATATAAAATTTTTAGTACAATAAAGAGTACACATACAATATCTTCTTCCATGTCTTGTATCATCTCATCATCATCATATCAGCCGAAAAACGTCCACTGCGGAATGAAGGCCTTCGCCGAAAATTCGGTCATGTGCTGCCCACATCCAGAGGCTTCCCGCTAACTTCACTATTGGTAATCGCTTCATTTAATGGGAGGCCAGCCCTACCTACTCTATAAATCTCTCATAATAACACATTCTGTGAAAATTTCAGCCTGCTACCTAACATGGTTCAAAAGATACAACTTTAAGAGTCGTACAGACGGACGGACAGCATAGGCTTGGTAATAGGATCCCGTTACCTGGTGCGGAGCCCTAAAAAGTCATTTTTCTGCCACTCGGGTTGATGTCTTGTTTGAAATGAACAGGTATCATTGTTGTACCTGTATGGAGGAGTGGTGGTATGGGACTAATTTTTTTAAATCAGTGATTAAACGATACCGAAGCGATGAATCGTAAACCGCCGATTATCATGGAGGATTAATTAGTACCTAATTTAATTGACTTATTACGATTATCATCAACAATACATTACGATGCCAGTATGAATTTGGCTGCATAGGTAATATTCCTATGCCTGCTAGCTGAGGGCACCCAAAAAAGCATAATATCACTTTTAATTTCCAGGATATGTATGATTGACTCGTTTTGTGATGTGATAGTGTAGTTTCTTACTAATAAAATCAAATGTTCTTTATATTAGTGTTATTACTTATTATTATTAGGAACATAGCGGAGTATGGAAATACTTCAACAAAATTTCAAACTACGTAAATCTCAAGCTTGCTCTGAATTTTTTATCATTAGTTTTGACATCAGTGAGGCTGTTTTCAGCTGCTAGATTAATATATATACCAATTTTAGAAGCCCAAAAATTACAAAGTTCTTTGTTTTTGGAATTAAAAATTAGAAAGTCATTTTTGAATATTGTAATCGGAACAATTTTGAATAATAGATACTTGATTTTCTGTGTTGTTTTTGTTAATTTGTTGGAAAGTTATTGTAATATCCATAACAATATCATTATAGCAGTATCGTAAAGCTATATTTATCGTAATATGCATGGCAATACTATCGTTATCTGCTGGTAATCTCACCTGATGTTAAGTGAAGATGATGCTGGAGATAGAAGTGGGATTAGGTACTTTTTTTATGCCAATAAATTTTATAACATTATTTCTGTACTGTAGAGTCCATATCTACTGTATCACTCTATTTCACTTTTTCTACACTTGTTTTTTTTTTTTGCAATTGGTAAGCCCTTGGTATCATCTCCCCTGATGGTAAGTAACGATGATGCTGAAGATGGAAGCGAGACTACCAAGATTCCCCAATACAATGGAGAACTGACTATCTTATCTTCTAGTCGGAACACATCAATGCTGGGTCCAATGTGTATAATTTAGTTGACAAAAGTTATAAAATAAGTTATAAAATAGTTATCTAAATTAGTTGAGAAAAGTTATAAAATAATTTTGTTAGGACTGACATTATATTGCTTTCAGACTTCACTTTCATACAATGTTGGCATAAATTCTTGACATGTATTTAATTTTGGTGTGTGTTTATGTAAGGAAATTTATTTTAATATTTTAATTGTAATTATTTTGATTATGTAGGTTATTGTCTACTTAATTTTTTATTTAACTTTGACATGATATAAGTACCTAATGGATTCTTTATGTGTATCCATTTTGGATATGTTTTTGTTAACTGATGTAGGGAAATTATTTGTTTTAATTTTTATTTAATTCTAATTCTGGTTATTTTAATTTTACAACTATAAAAATTTTTCAACGCAATGTATGTTGCTTAGAAATAAATGAACTTGAACTTGAATTAGTCCCTGAATATAATACTTAGTACTTAGTGAAATGATAAAATCAATCTCACCAAGATTTTCATTGTAAACAGTAACAAGAGGCACATCTTCATCTTCATCCTCATCATCGTCCGAACCTGTAACAAGAAACAAAACATTTTTAAAACAGATAATTAACAATACTATAAGCTTAGCCATACACATACAAAACAAGCTCCTAAAACATTAGCTGTCATCTTTTTAATCCATTAGGGTAGTTCATTTCATTTCATTTATTTATCGTTTGCAATCATGTACAAAAATAAGGTCTTAAAATAATGTAAATATAGCATGGTACATGGATGGGCCCTGCTAGGGCATGGCAAACAGGATAGGTAAATTGTAATAATGTACAGAAAAATGAGGAGAGACCAGAAGATAGTTACGAGATAAATGGTTTTACATGAATATTTTAAATAAAAAAATATATAATTTTACTGTAATATTTTATCGTCCAAAAATTCTTTTATACTATAGTAACATTTAGATATTAATAGGTTTTTTAGGTTGTTGTAAAATTTTTTAGTATTTCCTTCCGATTTTAAAGTTTTTGGGAGTTTGTTATACACTACGATTGACCTATAATAAGGGCTGGTTTTGTAGATTTCCAATATTGGTGTAGGCTGTACTAACAGGTGATGTCGACGCGAACTACTACAGTATTCATATTTACTTAAATTTTTATGGACATAGCTAGCGATTTCAAGTATATATATACAAGGGAGCGGGAGGATATTTTCCCTTTTAAAAAACGGGCGACTAGAGACTCTTGGTTTTATATTTAGTAGTATACGTAGACATTTCTTTTGTAAAACGAAGACGCCATCAGCATGTGCGCTGTATCGCAGCCAAGCGTGTGCGTACGCGAAGTAGGCAGCCCGGGCTGACTCGTAGTGAGTATGTCTTTTTAGAACGGATAATGCGTAAGTGAATTGGGACAATTTGGTTTTTAGTTTTTCTGTATGCGTGTTCCAGTCCAAATGTGAATCTATTGTTACCCCTAACAGTGTGAATGCGCTTTCCTCGGAAATATTCAAATTAGTAGACAGCGGTATGAGATTAAGTTTTCTTTTCTGGTAGGGTTTAAATTGAATTAGTTTCGTTTTATTTGAGTTAATTTCGAGATTATGGTCGGATAGCCATGATTTAACTATTTGGAATGTTGAGCTCACGCTATTTAAACTTTCTGCCTTTCCATCACATCCAAACAATAATGAAACATCGTCTGCAAACATTATACAGCGTGATTGTGATACATCTGGCAAGTCGTTAATATATATTATGAATAGGACACATCCGATTACGCTGCCCTGGGGGATAAAACAATTTACTTAATTTAGTTGCCTCCTAGTCATCAGCCAACTCAACTTTTTCTAAACTGTGAAAAACGAGATTTTGTTCTAAAAATTTTTGAAATATTGAACTATAAAGTCATAATTTTTCATTGCAGTTGTTTACTAATCATGTGTTTTTGATAAATTAAACATCTATTATAATATATTATAAAAAAGTTAAGTTTGTATGTTGGTTTTGGAGGTAATCTTCGAAACTACTCATCCGATTTAAAAAAAATAGTCACCAATGGTTAGAATGTAATTTCAGGGTAAAAAAACCCCGCTCACTCTCGATATCCACGGGGGTGAAGCCACGGGCAACAGCAAGTAGAATGTATGTTTATTGAAAACCAAAATCACAGGAGTGCTATTTCTTGTATTACGGATTCTATTTGTATTCTGAACAGTTTGCCTAATGGAACCTATGGTAAAATAGCAAAAACATATTTTTTGACTCCATTTATATGTGACCTACCACACAAATTGAATAGCAGAGCTGACAGGCCAACTTTGTATGGAAGGTCCAAAATTTCTGTGAATTTGCTACACCTGTTCAGTATCACGGGTAGAACCACTGATTAAAAAGTGAAGCTAATAAATTAGGAACTCATAATAATCATCATGGACCAATGAGGTTTTTTATCTTACAATAGAGAAGCAATGTCTTTTCACAGATCGACGGAGAAGTGGAGTCAAATAACAGAAACTAAGACATAGCCAAAAAAAAGTCTCACTCTCACTACAGCTACCAATGATGTAGTGTCGGATGGAATAGCTAGTCCACGTGGACCATGTACACATGACGTGACATATAATACCCTCTGGGGATATAAAACCTCATTGTCATGAACAATGTATTACCTGATGCTTACTTTTCAAAAGAGAACCCATGTGAAATAGGAAACCATAAACGGTATACAATAGCATTGGCAAAGAGGTTCTGTCCTCGGCTGCTCTCTCTGAGAAACTATCATCATCTATCACCAATGGACGGAAATCTATGTCCAAATCTGTAACCCAGTTTTTCATATTATTAAATTCATCAGTTATTATCGGTTTTGGAATGTTGGGGAAGTAAAACAACAGTTTTTAAAATGAGTATAGCCAGTAACCATCTGAGAGTAATGAAATGAAATGATTGAGCTGATCGATTTGACGGTGATATCGTAAAACGTGGCATGGTGTGTAATTATAGGTAATTTAAATGATGTCATTAAAGTGATAGATGATTAATAGCTGAAAAACCTAGTGGACAGTAATGTCGTAAGTTTTAAGTAGATACAGCAATATCCCGCTTTGCGCGATAGATGAATTCCAGAGAATTGCGCTATGTTCCATACGCCGCTGGTGATACAAAAATGAGTTTTTAATAAACCATATTATTAAGTATGTACATACTATTTTTGAGGAAATTTTCTCCTTCACAGAGCAATTCATCAATAAAACATAGCAACAAAGAGCCAAAGAAATTGCCAACCAACTACTTAGGGAACATACCCACACTGTGACAGATTGTTTGGTAAATTTTGACCCCTCCGTATGAATTAGAAGTTATAACGAATTGCAATGTAGGCTCCTATCATGCGGGCATTACTGTACTTGTTATGTCTAAAGTATAGAAGGTGGAGTGTAGACCATTTCATTTAGTGCATACCATCTTCGTCTGTGTCATTGTTTCCGTTCATCTCGTCCTCCTCTTCGGCGTCGCTGTCTTCTACTTCTCTGTCTTTTTTGTCAAAGCTGAAAAACAAAGAGTACAAATTAAAAATTGTGTAAACATTTGGCACCACCTCACTTGACGGTAAGTGACAATTCTGCTGAGAATGTAGGTATTATGCAAGCTCAAATGGTGTCTGAATAGTCTTGCCATGAAGATTCTTTAATTAGAAGCATTAGTCTGATGATGAAATGGAAAAGAGGTCACAATCCAGGATAAAAAAGTAGACTGAAATTAAGAACATACTTTCTTAAGGGAAATTTTGTAGAAAAAATACCACTGAGCTATGAAAATAATATACTCAAAAACAACACAGCAGGGCCTCAATAATCTGACCACACAAAAATTTAACCTTGTTGGGATCTCAGAATCGTTGAGATTATATGTAGATATTTTTAATTTAACCTTTTTATTTAATTAATTAATTAATTTAACATTTAATTTTTAATTTAACGGTTTGGAAAATCAACACCTTATGATGATGAAGGGATCAATACTATACTGTATCTTATGTATGACGTGCCAGTGTGACCCTGGAGATAGATTGGCTACAGGTCTATCAGAGAACATCAACATAACCCTTGAAAAGTTAGCTGGTTTTTTGAGACATTTGCACTTCATTTGCATTTGTTTTTTCTAACTTTGTACGAAAAACACGTTTGTGTAAATCTTTAGTGATTTTCCAAGAAAAAGCTATAGTACAGTTGGCGTGCAAAATATGTTAAAAACTTCTTCATTTTATCAACTTTCCGACATAGTAAAAACATATAAGTTAGTTGCAACAAAAAATAATGATAGCTGTCAAAAGGATGCCCTAAGTCCCATACAAATTTTCAAAAAACATTATTTTCATGTTTTTTTAAATTCCAAAATTTATCATGTTTTTTGCATTATCAGACATCTGTGACCCTGTAGAATCATTGAATAACTTTGAATTCACAAGTTCATGAAAAAAATCCAACTTGACTTTTTTCATAGTTTTTTTTGTAAAATTAGTAAGTATGGGATTTGAGGCATCTTTTTGACATACAATTTTTTTTGCAATTAATTTGTTTTTTTTAAACTTTTTTAAATTGTTCAATCCTACTAATATTATAAAAGCGAAAGTTTGTAAGAATGTATGGATGTATGTTTGTTACTCTTTCACGCAAAAACAACTAAACGGATTTGGCTGAAATTTGGTCGGTAGATAGATTAGGACCTGGATTAACACATAGGCTACTTTTTTCCACGCTCGCGAGCTGTCTGCGGCTGTTGCAGCTGTGCCCCCTCGAAAAGTCATAGAAAAAGTTGTCCACGCTTATAATTTTTTTTACTGTATTTTGCACGTCGACTAAAGTATAATTTTTAGGATAATCAAGAAACATTTAAACAACTTTTGTTTAACGCTGAAAGAAACCAAAAACTAGGTTACACAGGACATATGGATTGGTTGAGGTTCAGATTATTGAGATCTTGCTGTATACTAAATATACTCACCCATCTAAATACTTGAGCGATGGCTGCAGTGCGAACACCTTGCTCCTGTAGTCTTCGATGGTTGTGACCTCATTATTGAATAGGTCGAGATTTTTCAAGCTCTCAAATTCTTCCAAAGGTTTTAGTGTCTCCAAATCTTTGATTTTATTTCCGGAGAGGTTCAGGTGAGTCAACTTCTTGCATCCACTGAGTAAGTTGAGTCCGTTGGATATTCTGTTATCAGACAATTCCAGTTTCCTCAGTTTGGGTAGTGTGGGGAATCCTTTGAGAGAGGTGAGGCCAACATTGTTGAGACTCAGACTTTCCAGATTAGTGTATTCATCTGTGAGCCCTACAATGGTGGTAGTCCTACAGTTGTCCAAATTTAGCTCCTTGACCTGTAAACAAAACAGCAGAGTGTTTTTGAATTATAAGTCACTTCTACTTTCGATCGACAGGAGTAAGAAAGTCAATCTTTTACATTATGGCAAAAAAAAACAAAGGTGAAATTTTCATGGCTGGCTAAAATATAAAAATTGTCTGTATGTGGGTGTGTGCATCCATCCGATGACTAAATCATGCGACTAAGCGGTAGCCCCAAAACTTACCGAGTGGCTAACGCGGGTTGCGGGGACAACGCGTTAGGTGGACCTCTTATTATAAATCTTTTTGACTTTGCATTGAATTGTGTGGCCACCTTATTGCGATCGACACGGGTTCGCCTCGGCGGTCAGCAGTCTTAGTTACTTAGTAGTTCGGAGTTTTTGAGCTTGATACAAGATCCGCTTCCCCTTTGGAGAGGATGACTCACTCCACTCCCTCTCAACTCCCCCTTTGTGCTTTCCCTATCCTGACACAAGTGCGGCCCCCCTTATTATAAATCTTTACGATCAAAATAGGAGGCCCAGCAGTCGCGAATGAGGGTTTGGAGTTTTCCATTGTCCCTATCTACAAATAACAATATATCAGAAACCAATTATGTCCATGGGGGAGGGGTCCGCCCTACCCCACCCGTCCACATTACCCCTCCCCAACCCCCAATGAAGGCAAGTTATTTAAGATTAACATTTACCGCTATTAACTTTATTCTTTGCTACTAAGGAAGCATAATGCTTATTTTTGATTTGTGTATGCAGGACTTATATGATGTTTTGACAACATGCTAATAACAGAAATTAATTAAATTTTTAAATAAAATATTTTGAAGTATTCAAAGAGTTAATTCTGAATAACTAAGAAATTAATTAACAGATAAATCACTGAAGTAATTAACAGATAATCAATCACTCAGCTGTATGAATCACCTCTAATTTCAAATAAGGTACAATTTTATATTTTGAGCAGAGTTCTTAGGAAATAACGCCATCTATGTTCAATATGTGTACTTATGTAATCTAATAAAGGGGCCTGTTTTATAAAAAAAAATACATTACGTTCTTTCTTCTTAGGACCTAGACCTAGGTAATGTAAGGGATATAAGTATGAGAAAATAGACTGATGTATGATGAATCAATCATCCATGATCCTTCACTTATAGATGACTTTTCAAGTATTTCATGAAGCCTTTACTTGTAATGCCTTGCCAGAAAGCCTGCAAGTAGGTACCTACCTACCTACCAATTTTCTGTCAAGCAAGTTATTTCCAATAGAGATTTTAAAATCATTTACCTAATGTTAAAACATAATTCTATTTTTAACAGTATTCTGGCTTCAATTTAGTAAGCCTTAATGCTAATTTAATTTAATTAATCGTGTGGCTGGCTTGCAGAGTTTTTCTTGAAGTGAGCCAAGGAAAACGTCAAAATGGTGTGAGTTGTCAAAGGCACAGGCGTAGTTCGTAAAATCCTAAAATTTTGTGTCCATTTTGGGAAAATTTTCGTTGAAATATAAAATGGTTGTGCTAATTTATTAATTACAACCGATAATTGTTGAAGTGGTGATGTCTTTAGGTTCAGAAATAGGATAATTTTGTATTTTGCAATGGCGGATGACACGAATCATCGCGACGCAATAAAAATGGCCGCTGTATTGGTAGGTAAGGCGTGCGTCAATATGCCACCAGTAGGTACCTATACAAAAACAGTGTAATGTAAAATGTAACTTAATAGAAATAAATCGTATATATCGTGCTTATAGTAAATAAAATTACGTATTTAAAGGACATGAGAAACAACATTGATTCTTGTGCTACTAAAAGATACGTAGCAGGTGAAAGGGCGCGAAATGATGAGCAGTGACATATAAGTCAGTAGGTACCAACCAAACACAGTTTTCTCTAAATACGTACAAACATGTATTTATTTATACTTTATGAACTTATTTACCTATTGTGTTTCATTTGGAACAGATGAAAAAATAATGCTTAAATATTTGATCCGCTAATTACAAAACTCAGGCCTTTTGTGTAATTTTGTGACATTGACATTCAGTGAGCCCTGAAGAAATGTATAAAATTATCATGATCTACTGTACATTAACATGAATTATGCTTTCATTAATACAATAGTTATAAAATTCTGTCTTTCAATCACAAACACACTGCGTTACCTATGTATTTTATAACAGACTAAGTACCTACCTATAGCTTTTACACTTAACCTCAATATGTGATTTTTAGCGTGTTTCTATAAGTAAAATGTTAGTTGTGGTTATAGGGATATTATAAATTAACCGGGGAAACTCACGCATTACAGAATGATAGCCTAGGTACGATTATAAACTTACGAAATCAAAATAATTTTGCGTGCACATGAATGAAACGTAACAATCTGTAATGGCATTTTTCAGTAGACAATAATGCCACATCTGACTTGTTTTTAGATCTATGGAGCAGTTAGTATTAGCATTGAAAATCAAGAAAATCTACGACATTAATTGAATATAATATGTACTTAGGTGTTTAAAATCGAAGTATCTGGTGAAATACGTATTGACAAAACATTCCAATAGAGCGAAAATTTGTTCTTTTTACCTGTGAAGGATTCCTTCCCCTTAGCTCCAAAGCGACACGCTTTTCCATTTTTCAGAGTTTATAAATTTACACTTCTTGATACACTTTAGCGGCCTACAAAATAAATTATCATGGGCTATGCTAAGCTTGGGTTTCAAAACAGAAGGAATATACAACACGAGTGACGTCGTACAAGTGGCGCCGCCTGGTGTTAAATTTTATTTGACCGGATGAAGTTCTATTCAATTACTTTTTACGTATTTGCCTTGAAAAGTTTGCTGCAGGTTTGAATTTATATTCTTATTATTAATTAAAAAATAAAATTGTATTAATATTATAACATATGTATGAAATACGATTGTAATAATAAGATATGAATTTACAAATACAACTTGGATAACTTATAGAGTTATCATAATATTGGTAGCACTGCGCGGATGCCTGTCTGTATAAAAAGGCGCATTTTTTAAAAACATAGTGTTGTTCTTGGGACCTGGGGACGGTGCGGTGTTCGACGATGGATTTATTTCCCGACTACGGCGAAGCAAAGGGAAATTTATCAGTGGTGTAAACGTCTATGGATTGTTTTACTTTAGCTTATTAGGCCGATTTAAATGTTTTTTTAGTCGAATCGTTTTAGTCATAGAGGTTGTATCACATACCATACATAATATGAAAAGAGTGCCATAGGCTAGACATTATACGCGCCTAACAATGGTAAGAAGAGTAAGTAATTTCGTAGTCGGGTTTAAATTTTATAACGTTCCATAAAAAAATACAGAAGACCAAAAGTTTAGGCTTTTGTTCTCAAAACAAGTGTGATTGATTGAATTTTGAATAGATTTTAACTTTTTTCCAATTAATGGATGTTCCCTTTCATCTTAAACATGTAAAATTACAATATAGTTAACTGGAAAGTTTGAAAAGTATTAGTCACTATTATATCTATTGGTATTTAATAAAGTATAGCAATAAGCAATAAGGCCGCCTATTGTATAGGTTTTCTTCTATATTGTTCATTTCTTTTTTATGTTAAGATGCAATAAAGAATATTGTATTGTATGATGTATTGTATTGTATTGTATTGTATTATTGTAAGAGCCAGCGCGCGCTTGCGATTTTAAGTTGGCCGATACTTTGATCGGTCAGACAGAAGTATGGCGCTATATGGCAGTGTGCCCACTTGACGATTAAAAGTTACCGCCAGTTTGAGCATGATTATGATTGCGACTGAACTATCGGTCAACTTAAAATCCCAAGTGCGCGCATGCTCTAAAAGTTGAACGAAGAAAATAGTATATCTAGTAGTTTAGTAGGTAGGTACTTACTGTTTGTTTTTTTATTTTTTATTTTTTATTCACAATTGGTAAACCCTTGACAACAACTCACCTGGTGGTAAGTGACGATGTTGCCGAAGATGGAAGCGGGCTTACCAAGATTCCCCAACGCAATGGGGAACTGGCTATCTTATCTTCATGCCGGAACACACCAATGATATCAACATTGATATTTGGCGGCAAGATGGTGGTAGCTAGCCAGGCGGGCTTAGAAAATGCCCTACCACCAACCAAACCGAGTCTTCCAAATACTTCCAATTGAACCCGCCGGAAATCGAACCCGCGACCTCCTGTGTAAAGCCAGTGAACTTTTGCCTCTGGGCTACGGAGGCTTTTGGTCACTAAGCCCATACCTGAACAAATCTGTACAAATAATTATTATTTCAGTTAATTCTAATTTATAAATATTCTATACAACATTTGCGTCATTTTACACATAGTAAGTATACACTTGTTATACAAGAGAGCAAAGTTGCTTTTTAACCGCGTGCTCAATTTTGATGAACGAGCAAGCGAAGGTCTCTAAAATTGAATCACTCGCTGCACTCGTGATTCAGAACTTAGAATCCTAAGCGTTAGCGAGGGAATCAAAAGAGCACGAGGTGAAAAATCTTTGCACTCGAGTGCAACACGTAACTTTTCATTCCACCTCAGCGAGGAAATGACAAAAAATTAAAAAAAAAACCTATGCGCATTACAAACAGTTTCAGTCAATTCTGTTGGCGTCAAATAAACTTCCTCGTCGCTATAATCACTCATTTTAGGTTTTTCACTTGTTTTCAAGTTTCTTGTTTTTAACCTTAGGTTTTAACAATATATAGTGAAAAGAAAATGGCGCGAGCAAAGAAAATAAAAAAAAAGTACACCTTGAAGGTTCCAAGTCTGAGTTCTTAACAAATTAAAAAAGTTTGTATGATAAATTCGGCACCATGGAGGTAGAAGTAAATAGGTTTATTAATGTTTTGAATTCACAAACTTAGTGCACTGCACACGATGTTCTAAATTCAATTTACTTTTTCTCCTCAAGCGAATAAAAACGCCTTTTTGCACTCAGATATCGAAGAGCAAAAATACAATTTCCGAGATGGGGGGATGAAAAAGAATTTGTGAAATCTAATGCGAGTCCATCCGGCGGCCGTATTGATGCACAGATTTATCATCAAGCATTGGAAATCACACAGTTAAGATAAACCTTATTTATCTTATCCGTGGGAAATCACTAGAGGCTCGCGCACCGCGCTCCCTCTAGAATTTAATACGAGTTCCTCCAGCCGTTAGGAGGTTAGGTATCAATTTGACCAATTTGTTGGAATTTCACAATTTTCGTACATGTTAGTCTATGTTGGCTTCTTATCAGGTGTGTTAAATGTCACAAGTGTATGTATTATGTATTTATATTTGTATGTGTGTGTGTGTATACATGTATGTTTGTCCACATATTTCTCAGAAACTAGAAATTGCAATATTTCTTTATTTGATTAGGTATCTTTCAATTTTTAACTTCGGGAACAGTGAAAGTTTCACCAACATCGATTCAGTAGTTTTCAAGATAGGAACTGATAAATGTGTACTATTCACTGGAAAATCACGTCATCGGTTTAATGCCGCCGGCGCAGTTTAGTTCAAATGAAGTCGATTGTATTTAATGTTTTTAGCGTTTTCAATTATTAAATGAATGGTAAATAAACAATATGTATATAATGCTTGACGACAAATCTGAGCATAAATACCTCAAATTAAAATGAAAAATAATGATGCACAGATTTGTCGTCAAGCATTAATAATCACCGATTCGCCCTTCTCAAGTTGCACTCAAACGCGATTTTTTTATTTTTCTTTCACATTATCTTCGGTTTTAATTGAAGTTCGCGGTTCGAATTGGTCAAAGAACACTCGTTGGAATGAGCTCTTTCATTTGAACTGTAGGGAAACTAACTAAGATCGCGAATCCTCTATACAGAGGCGTCTCTAGCTGATGTAACGCCCGGGTGCAATCATTAATCTAGCGCCCTATCCATCACCAGCTCACCTAAATAACCTGAAAGAATACAATGGTCGGTCTAAACATCATTTCAGCCGGAAGACCTCCACTGCTGGACAAATGCCTGCCCAAGGATGTCCAAGATGACCAGTTCTGCTGCGCTGCCCGCAACCAGCGGCTTCCCGCAACCTTCACCACGTCGTCAGACTACCGTGTGGGAGGCCTGCCAACGCTACGTTTCAGTGCGCGGTCGCCACTTGTGAACATTACTGTCCCAACGGTCATTTGTTCTAAGAGCTATATGTGACTTACCCACTGCCATTTAAGTTTAGCGGTCTATACGTACCTATAATATACTCCTATTCGTTGAGGATTTGTACATTCCATCACCAGGTCATCAGCGTGAGCTGATAACTATCAGACGCAAAACTTGAATAGCTTTAGAAAATATATGAAATACGTAATACGTGCCCATGAAATTTGAGGGTTGCCCTCGATTTCCCTGGGATCCCGTCATCAGTAGCTGACTTGGTGACAATGAGACCAATTCATATATTTATCTGTTTTCAGGTTTATTTCATGTTAAACAAAAGTTTCTATTGTAAGAGCCGCTCATCCGAGGCATGCCTTTCTTTATAACTAGACACATTTATTTATGAAGAGCTTTGAATGCAATGCAAAATGTATGCAAACCGGAGCTCCTTTTACGTGGGTTACGGTATACCACGCCCGGCATCTTAAACACGGTTGCAGTTTCATTGAAATTGCCGCAATTGGGTGCGCGTGGCGAGTCCGTAGCGCCCGGGTACAACGCACACCCTGCACCATAGGTAAAGACGCCTCTGCCTCTATGTCCATAATAAAAAAAAACACTTCTTCGGAGCAGCACGAGTCCTCGTCGTTATATCATTAAGTTTTAAAAAATAACAGCCGATATTGAGAAAAAGCCATCAAAAGTTAGTGAAATCTAGGTACCCTAAAAGATGGTTTTCTACAGGCGGACAAACATACTTGCCTACCTTAGGTTATAACAACCAATGTACAGCCACGCTGTGCATACTCTCTCGAGAAGCCTTCACAGTCTGGCGAAGTCGGCACACACTAAACAACAATAAAAATACCGCTTACCTAGTAGCAATAAAAATAGGTTTATTATTAATGAAAATTTGACAAATAGTGTTTGTATAATATGGTTTGTATGGGACCTTATTACCTTTAGTACCTTCTGATTTTTTCTGTTTTGTGTTTTTAGTAACAAACAACCTTTTTTTAATTTTTTTATTCACAATTAGTAACCCCTTGGCATCATCTCACCTGATGGTAAGTGACGATGATGCCGAAGATGGAAGCGGGCTTACCAAGATTCCCCAACGCAATGGAGAACTGTGAAGGAAAATGAACAGGAAAGGACTCTTACGGTGAAGGAAAAACATCGTGAGGAAACCTGCACACATCTGCGAAGAAACTCGAAGGTTGTGTGTGAGGAAAACACGGTGTTCCTCAAGGGAGTGTATTAGGACCATTACTGTTTATATTATACATTAACGACCTGCCAAAGGAAATACCCCACAAAATGGTCATGTATGCTGACGATTTAACTGTAATTGTACCAGATGATAATAAATCTATTTTGTTTGGACATGAAATTAATCTTACAATTGACATTATTAATACCTGGCTATGCAGAAATAATTTAAGACCTAATTTTGCAAAGACAAATTTTATACAATTCTGTAATTATAAGACGCAAAAATCAGTATTAGAATTGCGGTGCCAAAGCAAACCAATTCAGCAAGTGAATCATACAAAATTCTTGGGTATAATATTAGACGAGCACTGCTCTTGGAAAGAACACATAAAAGTTACCTGTGCTAAGCTTGATAGTTTTGTATTTGCTCTAGGACGTTTGAGAAATGTAGCAGGACAGGGAACTGCATTAGTAGCTTATCACGGCTATGTGACATCAGTCTTGCGCTACGGAGTACTATTATGGGGCAATTCTGTAGACGTTGAACGAGTTTTTCTCGCTCAAAAAAAATGTATTAGAGCTGTTTGTGCAGCTGGACCTCTTGACACATGTAGACCATTATTTCGAACACTTGGACTTCTAACTTTAACAGGACTATACATTTTAGAGGTAGGTTCATTTGTACGGAAAAATGCAAACCTGTTTCAAAATCCTGTACAGAATCCAAGATTAAGAGAAAGGGACCCGACAAAGTTGCTAATGCCATTGTGTAGAACTTCTCTTCACAGTAAAAGTTGCTATATGATGACTATAACAGTATATAATAAAATACCAAAGAAAATCCGTCAATTACAAAATAGACAATTTAAGACAGAATTATCTAAATGGTTAAAAGAAAAATGCTACTATAGTCTAAACGAATATTTTATAGATTGTTCACATTGACATTAAGTTATACAGGCGAAATGAAATAATTAATAATGAAATGATTTTATTTAATATGGTGTCATTTTTCATTTTTAAATTTATGTTACTAATTATTTTTTGTGTATTTGCATGCCTATTTAGGCTAAATGTGAGATACTTAAGCTAAAAATATTGTACATGTTTTTACCACGTTTAAAGCAAATAAATGATCTTATCTTATCTTATCTTATCTTGAATTTGACCAACTCGCACTGGGCCCGCGTGGTCGACTAAGGCCCGATCGCCCTAATTCAGGGTAGGCTCGAGCCCCTCGGTGGGGACGTACATATGAGCTGATATGAATGGAGAACTGGCTATCCTATTTGTTGTTAACACTGATGTTTGGCGGCAAGGCTTAGATCAGATGGTGGTAGCTAACCAGGCGGGTTTAGAAAATGCCCTACCACCAATCAAACCGAATCTTACAAAGTTGACCCCGCCGGCAATCGAACCCGCGACTTCCTGGTGTGAAGTGAATGGACTAACCATTACGCCACGGAAGCGAGCGGTTATACCTGGATTTGTATGGGAGTTACCTTATTATGATTTTTCCAGGAATAATGAACTACAGCCATGTAAGTTTGAAGTACCTAATGAACATTGTTTCTTTTCTATAGCAACCTGTTTGTTTATACGCTTTTCAATAAAAGTCACCGTGGGTCATCCTGATCCATCACACACTAGGGTCACTACACCCGGTGGTAGCGTTTAACTTTAAAAGACCCACCGTACCACCAGGGTATGGCAAGGGGTACGGTGGGTCTGCAATGTCATCAAAATCGTTAGACCCAGTTTGAAGAAAAAAGTAAAAAGTGATTTCGATAACTTACCACTTAGGTACCATGGCAGTGGCAACCTTTAAATATTGAAAAATACTTTAAATAGGTATTGAAAATTTGTCAAGTTACACCATATTTAGCACAGAACATCACAAATTTTCTTGTAAGCAACTGAAAAAATTTGTATATCTATGATTTCGAGAAGTCTAAGATAATATTTTTATTTGAAGTCCCGTAGTTTGAAGACCACGAAATATGTTTCATGTAAAGTTTGTTGCCAAGACTCACAAATTTATAATGCTTTCACTGTTAAAAAGTTATGAGATCTGTAGCAAAGCCAAGGCCCCAGCTGAGCTCCGATTTGTGCTGCGCATCATAGCCCATGGAGTCTGTCACAAATCCAAAGTATATACAGGGTGAATTTTAATTAGTTCTTGATAACAAAAGGTATGCATGTACTCGTGATTACAAACAACTTTCCCAAAGAAACTATATTTGAAATCAGAAAAAAAAATTTTGTTCCTCGATACATAATAAGTTATCAAACCGACTAAAATGTATGAATGACCAAAAATTTTTTTTCATATTTGACATATAGTTTCTTTGGGAAAGTTGTTTGTAATCACGAGTACATTCATATCCTCTGCTATCAAGAACTAATTAAAAGTCACCCTATATAATTAACCTTCGTGAATATTGGAAGAATGCAAATTTACACCCTATATAGCTCTGAGTGATCTTGACTATACCACATTTATTGCAACTAATGCCTCTGTGAGCAGTGCACCTTGCGAGTTTTTCAAAATGGCTGAAATATGATACCTTTTACGTTTTAACCCCCATGGCTCTGCCATTTTGAACAATTTCCAAAAACTGAATCGACGTAAAAATCTATACTTATCGAGCCTGCTCACAAAATCAGTTGACAAATGCGACCTGTAGAGGAGAACAACCGGACATCCGTCAGACAGACATACGAAAGTATTTTTGCCCCAGCTGAAACGGAGATGCTATTATAGGGGGGTCACAGATTTGTAAAACCATACCAAATTTCAACCTTATAGCTGTAACAGTTTTCGAACAAACGATTGTGGCATACCGACGAAGAAACAAGACACACACGAAAGAATCACTCTAACTTGACATGTTTGGGCGTCACAGATTAATGTAATTAATTGTACCTTCCAACGTTATATATAGTGTAACAAAATTAGCTGAAACTATTTTGACTAGTGCTTCTACCCATGAAACTGAACAACTTTCCCAATGGAACCCATAGTCAAATCGCAAAAAAAATTTGGCTCTTCCATACTAACTCGATCAGCTGATCAGCCAACTTAGTATGGGAAGTTCAAATTTTTTTTTTGAAATTTGACTATGGGTTCCATGGGGAAAGTTGTTCAGTTTCATGAGTAGAAGCACCAGTTAAAATAGTTTCAGCTAATTTTGTTACACCTTATATTTATAACTGTAACAGTCTTCGAATATAACGGCTGTGACATATCGACGGACAAATGGACTCATCATGGTGAAACCAAAGTTTATTATATTATGTGAAACTGTAAGGGTTCCTTGTTGAACTACGGAACCCTAAAACGCCCTCACTTTACATGTGGGCACAGTGTAGGGAGACATAATACCAAGACAGTAATACCGAAACTAAGAACCTCATCTGTGGTAATACTCATAAAACTTATTTACTCTTCTGTGATGTAGCAAAATGTTAGGATTTTATTACATACATGTGGGTTTTCGCCCTAATTCAGGGTAGGCTCGAGCCCCTCGGTGGGGACGTATATGAGCTGTAATGATGATGATGATATGTGTTTGTGTTTGTGGACACCTTGACTGGTACACTGGCACAAACTAACTGATGCCAAGGGCATTTCCAGGAGGGGTGATTGCATGGAAACATTAGGTACCCCTCTTTTTTATTGTTGTAGTTTACCTCCTTAAAAATTTATGGGGAGTAAAATCATAACGTTATATATAAACAGTTGTATAGTATAGTTATTAATAACCGCGTCTCCGTGTGTACATGTGTGCACATGGGTTCCCGTGTGTGCAGATAATATGCACACATTGGTGCCCATGTGTGCACATAATATGCACATGTGTTCACAAGTGTGTCCATGTGTTATATAGTATAGTTATTAATTTGTGCGCTACTTATCTTGCGCATCACCCAGCACATTTATAATCGTTCGTAACGAGTAAACTCCAGTCGTGCGTCAGAGCTGACACACACACTTTTTTTTGGGCTATCGGGCAAAAATGTATCCTACGTCACTTTGGGAACAACATGAACATCAATCCATCAAGCCGTTTAGGCTACAGGCACAGCCAAAGAGACAAACATACATACTTATACGCACTCGAAAAACATTATCCTTCTTTTCGGACAGTTGGGTAATATTTTAAAACATTCGTGCTTGCTTCGTTCGCGTTCTATTATTGCTCTGGAAGTTTTCTAGAGTCCGGTTTAAATCCTCACCCTCGCGGCACGTTTGTTTTAATCCAGAAATGATAAGCCTTTGGCATCATCTCACTTGACGGTAAGTGACGATGATGTCGAAAATGGAACCAGTCTTACCAATATTCCCCAACGCAATGGGGAATCTTCATGCCGGTACACACTACACATCAATGCTGCTAACATTGATGTTTGGCAGCAAGTCTTAGATAAGAGGGTGGTAGCTAGCCAGTCAGGCTTACAAAATGCCCTACCGCCAATCTAAACGTGTCTTACAAAGTTAAAACCCGCTGGAAATAAAACCCCCGACCTCCAGGTGTGAAGTTAATGGACTAACCACGCCACGGAGGCGATTGAAACGTACATAAAAAAAGAACCCGCGACCTCCTGGTGTGATGTTAATGGACTTACCACGCCACGGAGGCGATTGAAACGTACATAAAAAAAGAACTCGGGACCTCTTGGTGTGAAGTTAATGGACTAACCACGCCACGGAGGAGGTTGGAACGTCTTATAAAAAGAACCAGCTACCTCCTGGTGTGAAGTTAATGGACTAACTACGCCACGGAGGCGGTAGGAACGTACATATAAAAAGAACCAGCGACCTCCTGGTGTGAAGTTAATGGACTAACCACGCCACAGAGGCGGTTGGAACGTACATATAAAAAGAACTAGTGACTTCCTGGTGTGAAATTAATGGACTAACCACGCCACGGAGGCGGTCGAAACGTACATATAAAAATAACCCGCGACCTCTAGGTGTGAAGTTAATGGACTAACCACGCCACGAAGGCGGTTGAAAATTGAAAGTTGAATTTTGTAGAACACCGATAGACTGGTGACTTTGTGGCGATGATTGAGGCTTTGAAACATGTTTGATACAAGTTTCTCGTCGCCAATGAGTCTCCTAACGCGTCGGTCGATAGAATCCAAGGCATCTAGCTGGTAACGAGCCGATCCGTCCCATAAGTGAGAGCAGTTCTCCATACAGTTAACTACTACTAGCGCTATCTAGTGGTGTTTTAGTGAACTTCTTTTTTTTTAAAATAAAAATTTGAGTGCATTTGGCTGTACCTCAGCTGATGGTAAGTGCCGATGCAGCCGAGGATGTAACACGCAGGCTCAAATAGTGCCTAGTCTCTCTTCAAGACATTGAAGATTCCTAAATTATACGAATCGGGGAATACAGACACCGCCGGCAGGAAATTCCACTCCTTGGCCGTTCGCATAATGAACGTAGAAGCAAAACGCTACGTGCGTAAAGGTGGAACATCAACGATAAACGGGTGGAATCGCCCTCCGCACCTGGTCGTCCGATGATGAAATGGAGAGGGGGAATGAGGTCGTGAAGCTCCAGGACACACTCTCCGAAAAGAATCTTGTAGAACACCGATACACTTTTTTCTATTATGACAAGAACTATTTTTCGTAAGTGAACGTATTATATTGAGTTTACCACTTTATTTTTAATTAATTGCATTCGTATACTTAGGTTTTCTTGTAATTTACAAGTTATTAACTATATATTGTATTTTTTTCAAAATTTTACGCTTAGTAGAGATTGGGGGGGGGGGGGGGGAATGCTATAAGAGTTCGGTTTTTTTTGTATGGCACCCTAAAAATCATGTTTAACATACTTCAATGCGACTGCTTAACCGTTACAAGGCAATCCTCGTTTTTGGGATTTCGAAGGCAACAAGGAACCCTTGTAGTTGCGCCATGTCTGTCTGTCCGTCTCTTGTGTTCGCTGTCCGTCTGTCCGCGGCTTAGCTCAGAGACTATTAATACTATAAAACTTTGATTTGGCATGGTTATACATATTAATCACGCCGACAAAGTTGTACAATGAAATGTTGAATTTTTTATGGGAATGATACACTTTATACTTTATACTTCATGTAAAGAGGGAGTGTTTTTTTTGCTAACGTATGCTATCGTGTGGAGTAAACTGGGGTATCGTTGAATGGGTGTTCCAAACTACAGAGGGTTTGCTAAAACCATTTTTTGAATCAGGGATCGGTTCGCGATATATTAAGCTTTCATTATATCAGCCACAAATCGTCCACTGCTGGACAAAGGCCTCCCCCAAGGATTTCCACGACGACCGGTCCTGCGCTGCCCGCATCCATTGGCTTCCCGCGATCTTCACCAGGTCATCGGTCCACCGCGTGGGAGGCCTGCCTACGCTACGTTTTCCGGTGCGCGGTCGCCACTCGAGAACTTTACTGCCCCATCGGCCATCTGTTCTACGAGCTATGTGCCCTGCCCACTGCCACTTCAGTTTAGCGATTCTGTGAGCTATGTCGGTTACTTTAGTACTCTTGCGGATCTCCTCGTTTCTGATTCGATCACGCAGAGAAACTCCGAGCATAGCACGCTCCATTGCCCTTTGGGTGACCTTGAGCCTTCTTATGAGGCCCATAGTAAACGACCAAGTCTCAGTTCCGTAAGTCATCACTGGCAACACACACTGGTCAAAGACCTTAGTCTTGAGACACTGCGGTATTTGGGACGTGAAGATATTGCGAAGCTTCCCGAACGCTGCCCAGCCGAGTTGGATTCGTCGATTGATCTCTTTCTTGAAGTTGGAACTACCTAGCTGGACTGTTTGTCCCAGGTATACATATTCGTCAACAACATCCAGTGTAGAGTCTCCAACCTTTAGAGGAGTGGGTGCGACAGGGTTTTTTACCCGAGTACCCGGACCCGGGTATACCCGGGTATTTGATACTTCGGGTACCCGGGTACAAACAACGGACGTACCCGGGTCTCGGGTAATTTGATATGGACGTTGTTTTGCGTAATTGTTCCATTATTTTACATAAATTAAACTTAAAGTTTGGTCCTTTAAGTTTAATTTATGTTATCGCGTAGGGGGGCCGCTAAGTTGTGAAGCATTTCCTAGTAACTTATTGTAGTAAAATAGTTTTATTCTGTTTTTATTTTATTGTTTTTTATTATTGTATTTACTTATCTTTTCTAATTTGTCAGGGTTTTTTTAAATTTTTAATTAAAGTTTTATTTCATGCTTTTTAAACTACATGTATCTTAAACACGATAACTCGGCTGTAAAGGTTACCATGTTCTATCTAAAACCTATTCATTGAGACTATTCCAATGAGCCCAAACACGATTTATCTGTTGTAAGTTAGTGAGGAGTTAGGTATCCTGCTAATTCCAGAAGTTGCTGCAACATCAGGTCAAAATTACCATGTTTTATCTAACACCTATTCCAATGAGCTCAAACACGATACCTTTGCTGTAAGTTGGCTAGGAATTGGGTATCAGGTCAAGGTTACTATATTCTATCTAACACTAATTCATTGAGACTATTCTAATGAGCCCAATCTGATTTCTCTGCTGTAAGTTGATAGAGTTGGGTATCCTGCAGATTTCAGGAGATGCTGCAGGTCAAGGTTATGATGTACCTGGTGGGCTGATTATATTATCTGAGTGGTAATTATCGTAATAAAAGTTGATTTTTGATATCTTTGTAGTTTTTCCCAGTTTCACAAAAATACAAGAATACCCGGGTACCCGGGTATACCCGAGTATTTAAAAAAAATTACCCGAGACCCGGGTATCCAAAATTGTCTGGTATTTGAAAACCCTAGGTGCGATACGGACATTTAACATTATTTTCGTCTTGTCCATGTTCATTTTGAGACCCACTTGTTGAGAGACTTTACTGAGGCCATCGAGCATTGTGCTTAGGACTTCCATCTAGTCTCAGCCATAATAAGCTTTAAAGTGCTAATTTTTGTTCGAGTCAATCAAGTCCTCCTACAAAAATGTGCAGTTGGATTTGTCAATAGTTCATAGATATTCTATCCAAAATGTTCTATTACCAACTGTACATATAATTTTGTTTTTTAAATACATTTTTTTTAAAATAATTCGGAACTAGAGCCAACACCATCCTTTCACAGACTAATAACAAGGAGATATTGATAGGACAGACATATATAAAAATCTATGGGACTTTTTTTTTATTTATTTTTTTCAGTCCGAGAAAACAGTAGTGATTGATTACCTTCTCTCTGGTATAGACCGTCTCTATGGGTTCTTTTAGACATCAAAGAGAATATAACAAACTATGTTTTTATTAGACATGTTGGTTTTAATTTATGTAAGTACCTAGGTATGTAAAGTTTTGACGTGTTTTATATTTCTTATTCTCAGCACGATGTATTATTCTAGTTTACTCATTGACATTTATAAGCCAAAATGTCGTTGGATTTTCACAATTCTCGCAGCATTTGGTGGCGTCTGTTGGTTAATAATTCTTTTTCAAGATTCCATATACCGCAAACACGTTGTTCGAACAGGATTGCCCCAAACATTTTCAATGTTTTTGTCAGTCAACAAGAGTAGTAACACACCTGAAAATCCTCACAGTTTTTCCGAATTGATTCAGATAATTAATGAACGCAACACGAAAGAGAAAATACTTAACGCTGGAAAGTTTAATGCAATACGTAAAGATACTATAGTCATCGTAATATTACAAGTTGGTCAAAATTCAGACCATTTAAAATACCTCATTGCGTCTTTAGCAAACTCCAAAGGCATTCAAGACACATTGATTATATTTTCCCATTTACATTACGATGAGAGAATTAATTACTTGATTGGAAAAATAAATTACTGTAAAGTTTTACAAATATTTTATCCTCTTTCGATTAATATGTATCCTGGCTTAGATAACGGATCAGACAGTAACACAAGAGCTGCAAAATCTAAAATATGCAGTAGATTTCCAACATCAGATAAAGCCGAGAATTGCCACTGGGACGCTGAGAAAAAACTGCACTGGTGGTGGACAGCAAACATGGTGTTCGATAAACTGAAATACACTTCAGATCATGAGGGCCTCGTGACTTTTGCAGATGACGATTTTTATTTCTTGGAAGATTCCATTTACATGATGAGTTTTATGAGAAACATATGTAGGTCAATGAATGATTGTGATTTTGTATCAATTGGAGAAAACGCACAAAGCAAATTTGAAGTCCAACACACGAGTGCAGTCGAAGTGGTAACATGGAATGCCAAGGATTTTGCGACTGTTGTTGGATTTGACATTGCTACCTGGAATACTATTGTTAGTCATTACGACGTTTTCTGTAATGTAGATGATGACTCTTGGTCTGCATCTGTGTACCATTTGACGGTGAATCGCAAAGATAACAAGAAATACAGAGTTATAACAACCGTATTCCCAAGAGCTTACAAACTAAGCCTTATTGACGATAGTCATTATAATATTTTACTTTCGAATTTAGCTAACCGACTGTATAACATCATCGAATTGCAAAAACTAATTAAAAACCAGTTTTATCCAAATGAAGTTGAAATCGTGACTGACATTTTGTTGGAAGATGATGACTTGCCAATGTACGAATTCCCTCGAGGAGGATGGAGTGATCCCAGGAATAGGGTGCTCTGTTTCAACACCACGTTTAACAAGTTCAGGAAAGTTTTGCTGGACATGGAGGTTGCCTTTAATGATTATGTGTAGCTTCTGTCGTGAGTATCGTGCAATTTCACAACAGTTTGGTGACTGCTCAAAACAGAATCATTTGTCATAATAAAGCTATGAACGCTTTAGTGGGTAACTAAAACGTAAATAATGCGTTTAATGGCACTGATTTAAAATTAAAAAGGTGATTGAATTTAAAAATAGTTTTAATACATTTGCAATTTGATTTATTTTTTCTTACTTTGCTTAAGATATTCAAACTTTTGTGTACTTAGTATCTACTAACTTATCTACTAACTACCTAAGTGTACCCTATTAAATAATTGCAGAGCGAGCCCGAAACATCTCCGTTTTAGCTTGGGCACAAATGCTTTAGTATGGCTGGATGTCCGGCTATTCTCTTCTACAGGTCGCATTTCTCAACCGATTCTCGTGAAACTTTGTGAACAGGTTCGATAATTGTATTTTTTTTTCAATTCAGTTTTTGGAAATTTTTCAAAATGGCGGAGCCCTGGGGTTTAAAAACGTAAAAAAATTACATATTACAGCCGTTGCATAAAAATTGGTTTACCTAGTATGTTAACTGTTTACAATAAGTATCCCAAGGGTGAATAGAGTAAGCGGTGTTCAACCAATTAGATAAGTAGGCAAGTTACGAAAAAATTCACACTCACGGGACAGTTGTATTCAATTAGCTAGTTAGCTACACAGTTACCTGCCTAGGCACTTGAGTGTACGTGGCGATTGGCTGTTCATAGTTTAACAAACAAACACGGTAGTCACAGGACTAGTAAGTATAAAGAGACGTTATACCACAATCTGAAATAAATTGTAATTTTTTTTTTACTTTTTCTAGTCGGGCATACACAAATCAACAATAAACATTACACTTACCTAGTAGCAAAAAATAAACTAGGGTACCTATATCAGACTTAAAAATTCACAAATAATTTGACTTGTATGGGAAGTCGTTATTCGGGATTTCCTGAATAATTAACTACCCAGAGCAGTAGGCCTAATTAAGTCCTCATTATTCACAAAGTTTTATTAAAATCGTTAAAAACATTTTTGAGAGAAAAAGTCCTGGATTTGTATAAAATAGAAGTAAAATAAAATATTGTTTAAGCAATGTTAACACGTTCATTGACACTTGGAAACCCACGTGACAAAGCACTTTGGCACAATAAAGTTGTATGGAAAATTTAGATCTGAGAAGTGCCGTCACATTACATGCTCAACGTATCTTGACAAATGACAGCGAACGCTATGGCAGTCATCGTCACTGTAAGGATCATGAAGTGAGGCATTTCACAACTCTTCGGCACTAGACTCCTGGTTTGCCTCTGAAGATTCCTCTGACGCTTGAGGGAACAAAAAATA
Organism: Coleophora flavipennella; assembly: GCA_947284805.1. Taxonomy (NCBI): domain Eukaryota; kingdom Metazoa; phylum Arthropoda; class Insecta; order Lepidoptera; family Coleophoridae; genus Coleophora; species Coleophora flavipennella. The sequence goes on from OX369299.1 coordinate 8,816,413, forward strand.
CTCTTTTTTGATTAATATCTTTAACATCGCAACGGAACAATGGATTGTTGTGATTTTTTGCACAGAGGTGGGAAATGACATAATTTACTAATCAGCATATCCCGACATAGTTCCCGAGGGATCTGGGGGAAAAAGCGTTTGTTTGTTATCTTTTCACGCTTTAACACCTCAACTAATCTTCACGAAATTTATCATGGAGGTAGCCTGTATCATGGGGAAGGACGTAGGCTACTCAAATCTCGCGTAAATAGCATAGTCCGATGCAGTCCCTGAGGGAACTAAAAATGCTCTTTTTTGGTTAATTTCTTTAACATCGAACGGAATATACCCTCTCGTATATCTATCAGATACGCTAAACTACCAGGCTTATGATATGGCGTCCCCACTCACCGACTGCTAGGTACTAATATATATACTGTGGCTAGGTCATATAGTGAGGGCCGCTATTCCTACCAGCACCATAAGGCGAAGGCAAGGGCCAGTTGCGCTAGGTCTTGCCGCCAAGACGCTTGTCCCGGTACTCTGCAAGGCGAGTGCCTCGTGGAAGAGGACCACTACCTACTGTCCAGTAGACACGCTCACGTATCCACGCTCGCGCATGTCGGTGTCGCAATTGAATTGAATGAAGTGATTTTATATAAAGAGTTCAACCGCTTCCCCTCAAGGAGGTGGCAAGTGACATGGACTGTTAATCAGAATAGCCCGATATTCCTAAGGGATCTGGAGAAAACTTATGTTAACGCTCGCGAGCCGCTTGCGGCTCACGCACCAATTACCCTCAAAGACATTTGATATTCAGCTGTAGTCTTCTGTGGTAAAGTAAAGACTTTGGCCGAGCAAAAAAAACAGGATGAACAGGTGTACTGAAGAGGAACATTAATTGAGACTGCATTTAGACAAACGCAGCGTTTCACTTCCCTTAGCTAGGCTAAGAACAAGAGAAAAAAGGATAATCCTAATATTTTTGTATGTATGGTTAACAAACATTGTTATTCTTTCACGCTTCAATCGCTGGACGGATCGGGATGAAACTTGACACATATAGGTTAGGTCCTGGAATAGGACATAGGCTACTTTTTACCCTGGGTAAACGTCTTATTCCCATGAGAAAATCGAAAACAACGCCTGCGTTGTTTTGGCAAAGTATATATATTAGTACTAACGTAGTTTTGAATTAGGCTTATACATGACTTGTAGACGAGTAGCGACGATTCAGTGGAGAGCTGGAGAACAAAGGAGTGGACTGGAGCGTTCGCGAAGCATGGCGCGTCGGACGATACGACAGGTCCGGGGCTTCGTCCTCGGATGGTATTGCCAGGGTGAAGCGCGCCCACTACTGAGAGGGTTCAAGAAGTTTTAGAAGTCACTAAAACGTTAACTTTTATTACTAGCATCATCATCATCATCATCATTATATGGACCGCAATATGTCCACCGCTGGACAAAGGCCTCACCCTGCGCTGCTCGCATCCAGCGGCTTCCTGGGCCTGACAGGAATACCACTGGTTAATAATAATAACAACTGGTCATAGTGGAAAAAAGAAAAAAAATCATCGGCTTCGAAGATCGGATACGCTTTTAAGGAGCTATGTCTAGCAGCAACGGTCCAGAAACGGAACCTTTTTAGTTGCTCATCAAACAACTAATCACCTATCAATTTATTTTCATCATTTATTTATGACAATCATCAAAAACACCGATTGCACATCAAATTATCTATCCTTCTCAACTTGACTATAGTTGAGCGAGCGAAGCGAGCGTTAATAGGTTCGGTTAGGTTTAATTGATTATATCGTCGAGGAGCTTCGCGAAGTAAAGCTTCCCCTCTTCTCGGTGGCGGATTTGACTTACGAAATAATAAAACAGTTTTAATTAAACCAGATAAACGCTATACTTGTAGGTAAATAGTGGTACGCCACGAACCTAAATTGTTGCTTAATTATTAATTATATTTTAAGATAAGTATTTTGCTGTGCAATCTTTTCTTTTAAATTCTTTTAAATACAAAAAAAAAAAATCATTTCCGTCTAAATACTACCTAATTAAAACGATACACATCCTATTATTATATACAGTGTAAACTCTGTAAAACGTCACTCGATAAAACAAATTCACTCTTTAAAACGTTAATATTTTCTGGCTCCAGTTGGTTTACTTTGACGCTAATTTCTCTCTGTATAACGAAAACTCTCAATAACGTCACAAAATGACAGGTCCCTTAAGTGTCGCTATATAGAGTACGTTCCCCTAAATATGAATATGTTATTAGTTTATTACTCCCTTTTCTGGGGTTCACAGCCTGTGCACGGGGCATCCCTGCGAGCTCGGGAGGTGCGCGGTGCGCGCGCACTCGTCCCGGCCACGAGCCGCGGCCACGAGCCGCGCTAGGCCGAGCAACAGTGTGCCCGCGTGACCCGCGCGACCCACCGCCCTCGCGAACCATGCCCCATGGTAAGCACCACATACCCCCATAACTCCCGCCACCACAACCCTGGTCTCCGCATTATCAAAAGTACATATGACGCGTTAAATCCTTCTCGCAACAAACTTTTCAGTCAGAAATTCATGCACGTGCATTATTTATTCAAGATGCTCCACTAACGAATCAACTCAACATTAAAATACCTACCTACGTCATAAAAACCAGAATTATAGTGCAGGTAAATTTAAATTTTAATAAGACAGAGTGGGGGTAGTTTTAAATTTAGAAAGTTTTGTTTAGAGGGTATATACTTTGGTTATGTAGACCAAAAGGAGTAAATAAAATCTGTTACTTATTATGAAAATTGTGAGTGCGTGGAACGGTGACCTGAATCATGACTAAAACATGTCAAGTGAGTACCTGTAGATTTGTTTCTAGTAAGTATCCTTTATTTTTGCTGCTACTAAATCCGACTGCGTCAAATTCTTAGCTATTAAAACTAAAGAAATCTAATGAGTTGTTCTTAAAATGTGTAAATAATGACTTGGGTATTTTTTTCTTAGATATCTATAAATTTTCTTAGTGGGAGATCTCTGTCTAGCAATTATTTCCTATGGCCAATAAAACAGGACTTTTTTTATTATTCACAATTGGTAAGCCCTTGGCATCATCTCATCTGATGGTAAGTGACGATGGTGCTGAAGATGGAAGCGGGCTTACCAAGATTCCCTAACGCAATGAAAAACTAGCTATCTTATCTTCACTCGGAAGATACTTGAGCGAACTACCACCTACATTGTTTAAGATGGCTCTCCAGGGACTATTTTTGGCTGTAACTCTCTAACTTTGAGGTGTGCACGTTTCTCTACATTATTTAAGACCAAGGCTTATGTGTAGATTCAGAATAACAGGAGATAGATTTGTGTTTCCATATTTTAGCAAGAATCTGCTAGTAGATCAGTTCAAAAATTTAACGTTCATGTTCTTAGATACATCAATCGTACTTACCTAATATTATATTTGTTTTTAAAAAGGAACTAAAATGTAAGTGTATTTATAAACGGAAAATGACTTATTTTTTTGCGGTAAGATTTATGTTGAAATGTCCCATTATTTATAACTATTTCATAATTATTATGGTTGTTGCTCGAAGTATCCTGCGATCGAACCAATCAGAAATGAGGAGATCCCTAGGAGAACGAAGGTATAATCGACATAACTCACAAATCGCTAAACTTAGGCGATTGTCTAACTGCTAACACGTTACGGGTCAAATCACAATATTCAATTCAAATTATTAAAATACTGCGTAAAGCCATCACTATGGAAAAATATTGAAATACTTCAACTAATGATAAATCTGTTCAATTCTATTTAACAATTATAAAAATATTACCACTTTTCATGTATAAAAATAGCCTGATGTTTACCCTGTTTTTGGCATTAATTGCAAAATTTCTTGAAAACAAACAGTTAATGTTGAATGAAACTAACTCGCTAAAATCGGTGACCTTATATTACCTTATATAGGTACCTTCCATTATAATTGAACTCATTTTTTTTTACTTTTTTTTTATTAAAAATTTGAGCGCGTTTGGCTGAAAGTGAAGAAAAGAAATAATAACATTTATTCACCATTGGTAAGCCCTTGGCATCATCTCACCTGATGGTAAGTGGCGATGATGCCGAAGATGGTAGCGAGCTTACCAAGATTCCCCAACGGAGAACTGGTTAAACTTCAAGCCGGAACATCAGAATCGGGCATATTCGGTCTCAACGTAACCGCCGCGTCGGCGCCCGCATCAATTCGAACCTTAAATGAATGAAGTCACGTTCGATATTATTTTATTACGGACCTGCTTGAATTTGAGTCATCTTAACGCCTTAAAGTGGCAGTGGGCTGGGCACATTAGCTCGTAGAACCGTTGGCCATTCGGGTAGTAAAATTCTCGAGTGGCGACCGTACACCGGAAAACGTAGCGTAGGAAGGCATCCCACTCGGTAGACTGAAGATCAGGTCAAGGTCGCGGCAAGCCGCTGGAATCGGGCAGCGCATGTCCAGTTGTCATGGAAATCTTTGGGGAAAGCCTTTGTCTAGCAGTGGACGTCTTAACGTTATAGTCTTACGTAAATATTTACCCTTCATACTTACCTTTGAATTAAGTTGTAAAGATCGTAACATATGATCGATTTCGATGAAGATGTTTACATTACCAATACAATTTGTGATGAGATTTCAGAGAACCCTAACGATCAACCTCAACACTATAAACAAACGGAGTGGAGCCATCACAGTGATCTCATCATCTGTTACAAACTGTGTTTCCATTCCAGTACGTAAACGTAAATAAATAGCACGTACACTGGGTTACGTGGGTAGGTACGTAGGTACGTAGGTACGCACGAGAAGGTACACAGAGGTCGTGCCTCGATACACGTCTATCCAAATGTAACAAATGATATTTAGGTTACTTTTCCACCTCTGGGATGGGAATGTAAGCTATTGCATAGCTTTTATCGCGGGCTTGGAGCGCGGCGACCGAATCAAAAAATTCCGTAATGAAAATAAAATCCAATACCCCCCACTCCGCCTACGATGTAGCTCGGCCGAGCGTAACGTAACGTTACCGCGTTCTAAATACTTACAGTGCCATCTATTAGCGATTTGCGGTACTAAAAGGACTTAGTTAATTTTACTGGTGTAACTTTCTTAGTGTTAATTTATTACTTATATATCCCGCGCCCCAAGGACTATAATGGTACTGGTGAATACTGCATAAATAAAAAATTATAATTGCATAAGTTGATAAAAAATGCTATGCAATAGCTTTACCGCGGCAGTCCCCGAGTGCCACACGTTTTTTATTACAAGCTTTATATTAGCTTGCAGTGTCAGTTTCTCATCTGTGATGGATGCTAGTTTGGGACATATCTTTGAAGTTAAATTAGTTTCTGTTCCCGGTTTTCGATTGAGCTGAAATTTTACATACACGTTAAGTTTGGAGAACAATGCATGGTCAGCTAAGTGACGTCATTCTAAATCCAATATGGCGGACTCCCAAAGATGGCGGATCAGTAATTTTTAAATGCACCCCCATGATATGGGTATCCAATGAAAGGGTTTGCTGAGAAGAATATGAAATAATTAAAATTATATTCAAATTAAAGCTTGTACCTAAAAGTTTTTATGTTTTTCGAATAATATTACTATTTTAGAAAAATAAATAGTTCTCGAGTATCTGGGAAAACTGCTATTAAGTCTGTCTGTAATTATTTCACGCTTTAACTGCTGAACCGATTTAGTTGCAATTTGGTGTTGAACTAAAGTATTTACGTAACAACCTTTTTTATCCCAGAAAAAATTTTGATTCCCGGGGTATCTGTTAAAAACTTTAGTATGTTTTTTTTTACGGCTCCGAAGTCAACAAGGAACCCTTATATGTGTATTCGCCATTTCTGTCTGTCTGTCTGTCCGCGGTTTAGCTCAAGGATATAATTTGGCATGGGTATACATATTATCACGTCGACAAAGTAGTACAATAAAATCTTAAATATTTTTTTTTGCAATATCTTAGTCACTCCATGCATCGTTCTCAAAACTTAAGGTTTATGCAAAATTTCAGCTCAATCGGAAACCGGGAAGTGGAGAACAAAAAAAAACAAAAATTTAGCTTCCAAGATTTGTCTTAAACTAAGTAACAGAGAGACTTACTTAATTAACATGGCAAGCTAATATAAAGCTTGTAAAAGTATTATCTTATGATTTCTGACGTCTTTAGATTTATGCCAAATTTTAGCGAAATCAGTCCAGTATTTTTGTGGTGAAAGAGTAACAGACACACCGACAGACACCCTTTCAGATTTATAATATACTAGCTGTTGCCCGCGGCTTCGCCCCCGTGGATATCAACAGTGAGCGGGTTTTTTTTTTAGCCTATCGGTGAAAGTTTTTTTTTAATCGGATGAGTCGTTTCGAAGATTACCTCCTTACATACAAAGTGTATTTCTTTATTATATTATTATAGATTAGTATAACTATAGATGCTTAGTAAGGATTATTAAATACCCAGAAACCTTTAAGCAAGCTGGTGATTGTACTCACTTATTACATTATTTCGATTTGTGTGCAATAAACTGATCAAATATTAATATTATTTTTCTTACAATTGGTTAAATTCAGGTTAGGTAAATATATATATTTTTTTAAATAATTCCTGATCTAGCTGGTTATCTAATACTCGTAATAGTCTTTCCTGTTATATGAATAGGTACACATTTACACCCGTGCGTGATTGCCTTCTTACAAAACGTCTTTAGTAAGTACATGTTCAATGAATCATACTTATATACGCCGACGTAAATAAATCGAATACTAATGTACCCCGTAATCGAGGTAATATCATTTGTATAGCACCTATTAAGGGGCTGAAAGTGCTCTAAGAGTCTCGTTTCGTCCTGTCTACGAGTCTCGGACTCCGCAGGCAAGAAAAGCTACTTAAAGAAAATCTGAAGTATTTACGTGTATCTAAGTGGCTATTACCGCCTTAAAAACCTTTGTAATCACTGTGATGTTTGTTTGTAAAGATTTTATAGCAATAATATTTAAAATAAATAAGTTTGCAAAAGAATAAAAATATAGCAAACGTGGACTTATCCCTGTGATGTTTTCTTTTTAAAGTGTCATATTTCCTTGATTTTCAGCTATGATGAAAATCAGTTTTAGAAAAATGTGTGTCTAATTCATCTTGCAAGATTTGACCTAATCAAACATACATACATACAAACATTGCAAGTTAACTAAACGCTTGTGGCGGCAACTGCAGTAGCCCGCCACACAAGCGACGAGAGAACAAAAGAAATACGACACCGAGACCCACAGAACAAGTAACAACTGTTACGTGTTCTGTGCCTAGAACGCGCTAGGCTTCCAAAATTTGTGCATTTTTGCCAAAGTATGTAGAGTCGGCTGCAAGCTTTGTGTATGTCAAAACTACACAGCTGATTCTTTGAAGCTCCTTATTTCGTATGGCTAAAACGAAAACACGATTTAATGGTTTTCGCTCGATACTTTTTATTTTGTAAAACTATGTAGTTTTGAGAGATTATTGGATTTTTCTCCTACATTACATAAGTTAGGAGCATGAAATAAATACCGACGGTAAGAGAATATAGGTATCGATAAAACGGCTAAGACGAAATTTTCCTAGGATGTTTACTAAGCATGCAATAAATGAAAATGTGCATTTACGCCCGCCCGAAGTAAAGGACGTAGGTCGCGTTAAGACACACACCAGAAATTCAACTGTAAAGCTGATTCCATAAGCTTAAATATCAGGTTGTTCGCCAGTGCTACGCTGGCAGCCTGCTCTTAACATAACTAAGTATATATACAATACCAACCATAAACGGTTAGTCCACGGCCGGACCCCGGGCTCACCACCTCACCAGGCCCTTTGCTCTCGTCAAGTGGGAACACACCGTTCCTACTAACAGTGGTGACCCCGAAGTGATAACCCCCTACAAGCTTTTAAAAATAGAAAAAGTCTGAGTGCGTCCTAAAATCTTTTGAGAAAGTGAGTAAGTACCCACTTTGATGTAGGTAAATAGGGATCTACTTATTCTGGATTTTGGAAATTTTATTTTTTCTGTGGGAACGGAAGAACTACATTATCTCATAGTTTTTTCTGTAATCTATTCATTCCATTACATAAACTGTGATTTTTTCAAAGTTTCAGGTCCAGTACTATTAAACATGGCCAATTTTCGCCTATTTTCTCAGCATATAACAGAAAATGTGAGTGCTGAAAACAAGAGCTGATGTCATTAATAAAAATATTAAAGAGCAAGGGGCCCGGTAGAGATCCCTGTGGAACACCTGAGGGGACTAAATTCCAGTGAGAGTTAAAGCCACAAACTACAACTGCTTGAGTCCGATTTTCAATGTACGATGTAAACCATCTAAAAAAGTTACCGTGAATGCCTGCATTCATGAGTTTCTGCAATAGCATCGCATGCTCAATGCGATCAAAATCTACTTGCCCACCGTTTTCCATAGAAGTTAAGGTATAATCTACAAAAGTAATAAGATTGGTGTTTGTAGATCTGTTTTTTAAAAATTCCGTGTTGCTCAACAATGAAGCCAGAAGACAACGCATTGTATAATTGTGTATAGACCAATATCTCAAAAACCTTCGCAAATATACACAATTTTGAAATCGGCCTATAATTTTAACGTTATTTCTGTTACCACTCTTAAAAACTAGTGTAATGAAAGCGGATTTCCAGATATTTGGACGATACCTTAATTCACAGAACGTCTAAATAGAATGGTAAGAGAATACGTTAGACAATCAGCAAGTTCCACTATAAAAGTTGGTGTAATAGTGTCAGGACCAGCTCCCTTTTTCACGTCTAACGTTGACAAAAATTGTACACTACATCTGGATCAATATCAATATTGCTAATGGAGTTAATACTGCTGTGGAGGTCAGTACTATGATCCAATGGAATAGGACTAGAAGATGCAGTTAAAAATGTTGTTTTAAAATAACTAGCAAAGAGATTTGATACGCTTTCTCCAGAATCTGCAGAATGGCCTTCATAAGTTAGTGTTGAAGGAAGTGAATTAGATCCTTTGCGGGTGGATTTGACGTAGGACCAAAACATTTTGGGATCGTTAATTATCGATTCCTTTGTGCGTTTGATATACTCACTGTAACATTGTTTTTCTATAATTTTAGCTCTTTTTCTAAGTAAGGAGAACGTATCGTAGTCTGCCGAATTACCATAAACATGATATTTCCGTAAAAAATTAAATTTCTCTCTTATAACTTTCTTTAAAGGGGCGCTAGCTATTCCAAGATGGGAAATTCGAGGATCTTATCAGTTTTTGTGGTACAAATTTATTACGAAGGTCGAAAAGAACATTGTAAAAATATTCAATAGCCGCTTCTAATGAGATATTGTTTAGATTAATATCCATGTCCAATAAACATTCTCCTTGCAGGTAGACTGTAGAGCATGCTATAATAAACATTCTCCTTGCAGGTAGACTGTAGAGCATGCTACAATAAACATTCTCCATGCAGGTAGACTGTAGAGCATGCTATAATAAACATTATCCATGCAGGTAGACTGTAGAGCGTGCTACGATAAACATTCTCCTCGCAGATAGACTGTAGAGCGTGCTACAATAAACATTCTCCTCGCAGGTAGACTGTAGAGCGTGCTACAATAAACATTCTCCATGCAGGTAGACTATAGAGCATGCTACAATAAACTTTTCTCATGCAGGTAGACTGTAGAGCATGCTACAATAAACTTTCCTCATGCTGGTAGACTGTAGAGCATGCTACAATTAACATTCTCCATGCAGGTAGACTGTAGAGCGTGTTACAATAAACATTCTCCATGCAGGTAGACAACTAACTGTTTAACAAGTGGTTTTTTAATTTACGGAAAGCGAAACTTCTGTTTACTTTGGATGACCGCACCTCTCCGCACCCTCTCAAATGACATCTAATAATTTGTAGGAGGAAAACGCCCCAATGGTTATACCCATACCTATACAGGATGTAACAATATTGATGTAGGTCCCGTTAACTTGGGGTTATACTCATCATACTGAACAAATTTCCCCAAGGAACCCATAGTTTAATAGCAAAAAAAAATAATTTTGACCCTCTATACAAAAATGCACAAAATTTTAATTGATCAGCTGATCGATTTATATGAAATGTTATTTTTTTGCAATTTCAGCAAAGTTGTAGAACAAGAGTTGTTAAGTATATCGGTAGAACCCCCAGTTAACGGGACCTACACCGATTTTGTTGCACCCTGTACAGCATACCTACTGACAAGTGTTGGGGGCTGAAGGATCCCCTCAAGAGCCCCCTGAGCTGGGCCCGCGGGTACCTCGTCAATCTTCTTCTAGTTAGTGTCATCTCGCCTCTCTTTGTTTTGACAAAACTCTTCATCACTCTTTTTGACGTAACGCTTGTCCCACCTTGCCGATCCCAACCGAATTCTTTGTACATTTTTAAAACTTAATGAAGGTGTAATTTTGCTTATTTTTACCCGATTGCCCAAAAAAGAGGGTAATGTTTGTGTGTATGTATGTTTGTATGTATGTATGTAGGTTTCTTTGGCTGAGCCTGTAGTCTGTTTAGGTAATTTTAAAGTGCGTCGTCAAATGCGTCTTGATCCCATGAGTGACATAGGATACATTTTAACTGAGTGCCTAGAAAAGAGGCGTAATGTTTTTTTCCAGTCGGGTTTTAAATTTTCAATTAATTTGATTAAGTTATTACAAGCTTTTATTTAACTAAAAACGAGTCTTTCCCGCTTGAAATCATAGCCTTTATTTTTCCCTACATCTGGGGTAATATCCGTGGTCGCAAGTTCTATATTAACTAAAACTAATGTATGTATGTATGTATGTATAAATTCTTTATTGCACACAAGGAATAATCACAAAATGGTTTTATCAGACTTTAGTGTACAAAGGCGGTCTTATCGCTAAAAGCGATCTCTTCCAGACAACCCCGTGGCAGATGAGATATATTCAAATATATTATGTAAAACAACGATAGTGCAAGAATCTGATAGCAATTTAAGGTACCTATTTTCCAAAAGGCAAATAAATAAAAATCCACGATAAATATAAATGTTTTAAATGTAAATATGGGTAGATAGATAATAATAATTGTATTATAAATATAGCAATATATACCAATACATAACAAGTATAAATATACATATATAAGCACAAAACTACTGGATCAGGAAAAAATCCCGAAGACGCAGCTTGAACTCTGCTAGTGGTCTCAGCGTGGCGAACATCAGAAGGTAAAGAGTTCCATAGACGAGCGGACATAATAGAGAAGGACTGGGTGTGGTAGTGCGAGCGAAAGTGTAAATGTTTCAGCAGGTTATCCTCTTTGGACCTAAGCGGTCGATCGTGATCAGATCCAAGGTAAGTAAAATTTGTCTTCAGGTAGGTTGGAGTATTATATCCGAAGTATCCTATCATTATGGCTTGCGACCACGGCTATTACCCTAGATGAAGGGAAAAATAAAGACTATTATTTTGAAGCGAGAAAGACTCGTTTTCATACTTTGCAGTAAAGATTTTCTGTAGTCTTACTAATTATTTAACTTAAATTATAAAATAAAAGCTTGTATAATTACCTACAAGCATTTAGTTTTTCGAATTGAGCTAATTATGAACGAACAAGGTTAACATTAATGTAAGATTTGTAAGTTTATACTATGTACACATCGCATTAATGGTAGATGTATGCTGGTAGAATGAAAAATGTAAAGTACAAAACGCTATGCATTTTATATAAACAGCCACAATATAACGTATTTAATTCTATTACTTTGGAATATCTATCGCTATCGCTTACTAGGGAAAATGTAAACAATTTAAAAAAAATATAAAAACTTTTAGGTAAAAGCTTTATTTTAAAATAAATTTCATTATTTCGTATTCAAACCCTTTCATTTGATACCCATATCATGGGGGTGCATAAAAAACAACTGATTCACCATCCTTGGGAGTCCGCTATATTAGATTTAGATTGACGTCATTTACTAACCATGCATTGTTCTCCAAACTTAACGTGTATGCAAAATTTTATCTCAATGGGAAACCGGGAAGTGGTTTTAATTTAGCGTCCAAGATTTGTCCCAAACTAACTACCTAACAAACACTGCAAGATAAAACTTGTAAAAAAATCTTAAATTTTTAAAAATTGTTATCTAAATCCTAGTCTCCCAAATTTGATACAAAACCAAATAATTTTACTATAAAAATACTACTAATACTAAATAATACTATAAAAACCTCACTATCAGGCTACTCCTTCTTTTCGTGTGGAAGTGTCTTAATAAGTGATTTCAGGCTGTGACGCAAAATATTTTTTCTGATTTATTGCAACGATGAATACAAATGTTAAAATATAAAACTAAAAATCATTTTATTTTATTTTATTAACACAGATGTATGTATACAGGATTAGAGTGGGATAAAAATAGATTAAAATTTAAACTCACTAACACTTTTACATTGATTAAAAACTATAAACTATATCTACAACAATCAATAATATATAAAAGAGCAACTACACAGGACATGTCGACGGTCTATCGCCGATACTCTCACAAAACCTCACGCACACATCATTCACTCTTGTCCATCCATCACCAAATACATCAAAATATTGCATTGTTGTAGTTATCTTATTTAGTAACGGTAGGGCTCGTACTAGAGGTGAGTTAGGGTTGCTACTCACAAGCGGGCCGGCACTGTCGGTTCGGCAACAGTCAGGGTTGCTACACACAAGCGGGCCGGCACTGTCGCTTTGGCTACAGTCAGAGTTGCTACACACAAGCGGGCCGGCACTGTCGGTTCGGCAACAGTCAGGGTTGCTACACACATAAGCGGGCCGGCACTGTCGGTTCGGCAACAGTCAGGGTTGCTACACACATAAGCGGGCCGGCACTGTCGGTTCGGCAACAGTCAGGGTTGCTACACACATAAGCGGGCCGGCACTGTCGGTTCGTCAACAGTCAGGGTTGCTACACACATAAGCGGGCCGGCACTGTCGGTTCGGAAACAGTCAGGGTTGATACACATAAGCGGGCCGGCACTATCGGTTCGGCAACAGTCAGGGTTGCTACACACATAAGCGGGCCGGCACTGTCGGTTCGGCAACAGTCAGGGTTGCTACACACAAGCGGACCGGCGCTGTCGGTTCAGCAACAGTCAGGGTTGCTACACACATAAGCGGGCCAGGACTGTCGGTTAGGCAACAGTTAGGGTTGCTACACACAAGCGGGCCGGCACTGTCGGTTCGGCAACAGTCAGGGTTGCTACACACAAGCGGGCCGGCACTGTCGGTTCGGCAACAGTTAGGGTTGCTACACACATAAGCGGGCCGGCACTGTCGGTTCGGCAACAGTCAGGGTTGCTACACAAATGCAGGCCGGCACTGTCGGTTCGGCAACAGTCAGGGTTGCTACACACATAAGCGGGCCGGCACTGTCGGTTCGGCAACAGTCAGGGTTGCTACACACAAGCGGGCCGGCACTGTCGGTTTGGCAACAGTCAGGGTTGCTACAGACAAGCGGGCCGGCACTGTCAGTTCAGCAACATTCAGGGTTGCTACACACAAGCGGGCCGGCATTGTCGGTTCGGCAACAGTCAGGGTTGCTACAGATAAGCGGGCCGGCACTGTCGGTTCAGCAACATTCAGGGTTGCTACACACAAGCGGGCCGGCACTGTCCGTTCGGCAACAGTCAGGGTTGCTACACACATAAGCGGGCCGGCACTGTCGGTTCGGCAACAGTCAGGGTTGATACACACATAAGCGGGCCGGCACTGTCGGTTCGGCAACAGTTAGGGTTGCTACACATAAGCGGGCCGGCATTGTCGGTTCGGCAACAGTCAGGGTTGCTACACACAAGCGGGCCGGCACTGTCGGTTCGGCAACAGTCAAGGTTGCTATACACATAAGCGGGCCAATACTGTCGGTTCGGCAACAGTTAGGGTTGCTACACACAAGCGGGCCGGCACTGTCGGTTCAGCAACAGTCAGGGTTGCTACACACAAGCGGGCCGGCATTGTCGGTTCGGCAACAGTCAGAGGTGCTACACACATAAGCGGGCCGGCACTGTCGGTTCAGCAACAGTCAGGGTTGCTACACACATAAGCGGGCCAGCACTGCCGGTTCGGCAACAGTCAGGGTTGCTCAATAATTCATTGCTGTCATATACAGGGTACAGAAGAGAAGATCTTGAGTGTACTTAGTTACATATTATAGTATGTATATGACACCCGGCTAGGGCACTGCAACTTAAGGTAAGTAAAGTCGACCTATATAATATATATTGTGAAACATCATCATCATCATCATCATCATCATTGTGAAACATTTGTAATTTATGTAGTACATACTTTAATATTTAATAAACAATAAATGCATGCTTAAGAAATAAATTATCAAGTAATTATTTGTGTCATTTTATAAGAAATTCATAAATTAAAATCAAAAGTACCTACAATGTCATTGTTCATTTTATAAAATCTTGCAAGCTATAAAAACAATTTTCGATTAGCATTTCCTTTAACTTTCTTTGAAATATGTTTATCTTTTGCTCAGCTTTAATATGTTCAGGAATCTTATTATATCATTTCAAGGATGGGGCAGACTGTGGTGAGAAGTTTAGTGGCGTTATCGATGTACCTACGGCATTTATGCAATTGGTAGAGTAGGAGTTTTTGGCATAAAGACAACATATCAATAGCAGAGGTCATTTCTAAGGGTTCGGGGCCAAAATGGCAAAAAACGGAACCCTTATAATTTCTTCATGTCTGTCCGTATGTCACAGTCAATTGCCCTACCACCATTAGATCTAAAGTAATAAAATTTAGTACACAAATGTAGAATTATGACCCGAAATATGAAAATGAAGTTAGTATGTCAAAGTTTATTTTAGATTAGCCAAAAAATACTGATACTATAGGCATTACTAAAATGAACAAACGAAAATTTTTGTGGTGATAATTTTTTTTTTCCTCCTCCCATACAATGAAAGTTGTTTTTGGCTGCATCACCTTATCTACGGAATCTACGATGCAATTTTTTTTAAATCATAATGTGTAAGTTTGCCTCGCATATAAGCATAAGCAGCATAAAAAATATATTTATTTATTTATTTATTTTATTTATTTATTTATTTATTTGCCAGGAAAAAATACAATACAAGTAAATTTATAGAACGGTGGTCCCTACACTAGGCTAAGCCTGTATCGTAGGGGCCGTGAGTGTAAACAATTTCCATGCTTAAGGTAAGCCGACAGTAAAGAATAAAATTAAAACTAAAATTTTAAATTTAAACTTAATAAACATAGTCATGCATAATAGAAAGTGAGTGAGTTGTGTATGTGTGTGTGTGTGTGTGTATGTGTGTGTGTGATATGTGTGATATATGTCACATTAAATTGAATATAGCGCTCTATAGAGGCGATATAGTCAAGACCAAAGAACATTTTTTTAATTATGCTGTATCAAATGAAACGGCTTAATTAGCACATTTCAAATATGTATATATATAAAATTATAAGTTGTTGCTCGCGGTTTGATTGCTTGACTTTCTAAAATCACGCCTCAGATAATGTGAGCCGAACTTATTTTCTCTTCACTAAAAATGTAAAGCGGCTCTACAAATACTTTGCCACGAAATAATAACCCCAGTATTTAAATAAAAACTAAGATAAAAAACTAAAACCCGACTACTGAAAAATTCCCGCTCTAAAAAGTATGAAACAAAATGAAGTCTTTGAAATGAAGAAGCAGGCTCAGGAATCAGGTTACAAAATATCACTTTCATATGTTTCGTGATAAGTATCTGTCAAAAATGGAGATTCTATAGCGAACAAAGTTTCCAACGGGTCGCCTTAAATAGGAACAGTCAAATATATTAAGTATAAGTTGTGTATTTAATATACGATAAATATTGAATAGTTTGTACATAACAATTTTAAATGAGAATATTTTCTTTTCTCATACTTTTTAAAGCGGGAATTTTTCAGTAGGCGGATTTACTTTTTGAAATGACTTTGTTATCAGATGTGCCGCTGCACTGGCCGCTCCCAACACAAGTACCGTCACCGTGTTGCGATATGCACTTTGTTATCAGATTTGACGCTGCACTGGCCGCTCCCAACATAAGTACCGTCACCGTGTTGCGATATGCACTTTATTATCAGATGTGCCGCTGCACTGGCCGCTCCCAACACAAGTACCGTCAACGTGTTGCGATATGCACTTTGTTATCAGATGTGCCGCTGCACTGGCCGCTCCCAACACAAGTACCGTCACCGTGTTGCGATATGCACTTTATTATCAGATGTGCCGCTGCACTGGCCGCTCTCAACACAAGTACCGTCACCGTGTTGCGATATGCACTTTGTTATCAGATGTGCCGCTGCACTGGCCGCTCCCAACACAAGTACCGTCACCGTGTTGCGATATGCACTTTGTTATTAGATGTGCCGCTGCACTGGCCGCTCCCAACACAAGTACCGTCAACGTGTTGCGATATGCACTTTGTTATCAGATGTGCCGTTGCACTGGCCGCTCCCAACACAAGTACCGTCACCATGTTGCGATATGCACTTTATTATCAGATGTGCCGCTGCACTGGCCGCTCCCAACACAAGTACCGTTACCGTGTTGCGATATGCACTTTGTTATCAGATGTGCCGCTGTACTGGCCGCTCCCAACACAAGTACCGTCACCGTGTTCCGATATGCACTTTATTATCAGATGTGCCGCTGCACTGGCCGCTCCCAACACAAGTACCGTTACCGTGTTGCGATATGCACTTTGTTATCAGATGTGCTGCTGCACTGGCCGCTCCCAACACAAGTACCGTCACCGTGTTGCGATATGCACTTTATTATCAGATGTGCCGCTGCACTGGCCGCTCCCAACACAAGTACCGTCACCGTGTTGCGATATGCACTTTATTATCAGATGTGCCGCTGCACTGGCCGCTCCCAACACAAGTACCGTTACCGTGTTGCGAAATGCACTTGGCCGATGTTTTATTGACAGTGTCGCAACACACGCTTGCAAGCTTGCATTAGAAGGTAAACCGATAGAGAAACTTTGTAAGGAACATACTATCACTGTAATGAGTTTATTTCATTTATTCATAAATGCTAGCTTACAGATTTCAGATCCAAGTCACTAACATTTTAAAATCTAATACAATTCATAATTCCAATTTTATTAATAAAACATAGAAATATAAATATAAATTTGAATCAACCTAACTAATATTTACAACTTATATAATAGTAAATGTCAATTAATATTTTAGGCATTTTGTCGCAAAGTACGTCAGCATGCCCAAGCCGCGAGTGCATGTCGTTGATCATCTGAATGGCCCTAGCAGTTGGAGCATTACGTCCGCTCTGTGTGCCTATGCCTGGCCCCGGCAGGGAAGTGAACAGAGGTGGACGCAGACGTGCGCATCGATGGTGTGGAACTCTAGCAGTGGTACGGAGCTGAAACTTCTCAAGAGTCGCGGGATTTTGGATTTTTCCGCGCAAAAGCAGACAGTAATGGACTAAGAGCTGCATTTTACGTCTGAACTCTAGAGTGTTCAACCCCACCATACCTGACACGAATAACGACGGATACAGGAATGGGTAATATCCGTATGTCTTTTTGTAAAGGTACCGTGCAAACTTGCGTTGTATTTTCTCCAACATAAACGTATATTTCTGCTCCCACGGGTCCCATACGATGCCAGCATATTCCATTTTGCTACGGACAAATGCAGTATAGAGTCGAAGCGCTACACTAGGATCCCTAAACTGAGAACTAGATCTCATAACAAAACCTAGCATTCTAGTAGCGGCTTTCGTTACCTTTACTACGTGGCTACGAAAGTCCAACCTAACATCCATGGCCACACCCAAGTCACTAATCTCATCAACGCACTCTATTGCGACACCTTGTAGTGTATAAGTCGCAGGAATTGATGTGTTCAATCGTGAGAAAACAATTGTCTTGCATTTCGACGTATTCAAAGCTAGGCGATTACTGTCAGCCCATAAAGCGACAGCATTTATGTCACATTGCAGGGACTGTACATCATCAGCATTTCTTATACCCAGGTACAACTTTAGGTCGTCCGCAAATATATATATGACCAAACTTCAAAACTATCCGGAAAGTTACTAGTTTCCGCTTTGAAGCGGAACCTGCGTTGGCCGCGAGCCCGCATTTTGTGCTTGTATGACTAGATTTTGTCCGCGGCTGTGCCCGCGTAAATATTGTTAAGCTATTGCATAGCTTTTATCGCGGGCTTTGAGCGCGGCGACCGAATCAAGAAATTCCGTAACGAATATAAAACCTAACACCCCACGCTCGGCCGAGTTCTTAAAAAACTTACAGTGCCATCTATTAGCGATATGCGGTACTAAAAGTACTTAGTCAATTTTACTGGTGTAACTTTCTCAGTGTTAATTTATTACATAAACATCCCGCGCCCCAAGGACTATAATATGGTACTGGTAAATAGTAACGGTTCCCCTTATAGTTTTACCATGTCTTTCAGTCTCTCCGCGGCTTAGCTCAGAGACTCTATTAGCACTATAAAGCTGTAATTTGGCATGGGTATGTATATTAATCACGCCAACAAAGTGGTAAAACGAAATTTAGGATTTTTTTTAAGGGTACCTTCCCTAAGTGTAAAGAAGGCTTTTTTTTTGTTTCCGTACCCTATCGTATAGGGTGTCGTTGAATAGGTCTTTCTAAACTAAAACTTTGCTTAAAATACTTATCTATTATGGGTTCCGTTTGCGAAGACGTGGTGAAAAGCTATTACACTATATTGTGTTGTCATCGGAACTGTGGCTGTGTCAAAAATTTCAGCATGATCCGATAACAGGAAGTATTTTTTAAAATTATTTATTTTAAAAATCCGTTACAAAAATTCATCCGGAACGACTGACAAACAAGAAAGTCACTGTTAAAAAGTTCAAAGATTTTCCATACAAAAGGTCCTGTTACCAACTGCAAAAAAAAATGTTTTTTAAAATATACATTTATTTTTGGAAAAGACTACGGACCTTAATTTGCGCGAGTCCGACTCGCACTTTGCCGGTTTTTACCCGGATGCGGCAGAAGTAGGGTTATGTTTTTCGAGTGTATGTATGCATGTATGTATATATGTATGTATGTATGTACATATGTATGTACGTATGTCATCATCATCATCATATCTGCCACAAATCGTCCACTGCTGGACAAAGGCCTCCCGCAAGGATTTCCACGACGACCGATCCTGCGCTGCCCGCATCCATCGGCTTCCCGCGATCTTCACCAGGTCATCGGTCCACCGCGTGAGAGGCCTGCCTACGCTACGTTTTCCGGTGCACGGTCGCCACTCGAGAACTTTACTGCCCCATCGGCCATCTGTTCTACGAGCTATGTGCCCTGCCCACTGCCACTTCAGTTTAGCGATTCTGTGAGCTATGTCGGTTACTTTAGTTCTCCTGCGGATCTCCTCGTTTCTGATTCGATCACGCAGAGAAACTCCGAGCATAGCACGCTCCATTGCCCTTTGGGTGACCTTGAGCCTTCTTATGAGGCCCATAGTAAGCGACCATGTCTCAGTTCCGTAAGTCATCACTGGCAACACACACTGGTCAAAGACCTTAGTCTTGAGACACTGCGGTATTTGGGACGTGAAGATATTGCGAAGCTTCCCGAACGCTGCCCAGCCGAGTTGGATTCGTCGATTGATCTCTTTCTTGAAGTTGGAACTACCTAGCTGGACTGTTTGTCCCAGGTATACATATTCGTCAACAACTTTCAGTGTAGAGTCTCCAACCTTTAGAGGAGTGGGTGCGACACGGACATTTAACATTATTTTCGTCTTGTCCATGTTCATTTTAAGACCCACTTGTTGAGAGACTTTACTGAGGCCATCGAGCATTGTGCTTAGGTCTTCCATAGTCTCAGCCATGACCACGATATCGTCAGCGAATCGGAGGTGGAATATGTACTCACCGTTGATATTGATGCCGAGTCCACCCCAGTCCAGAAGCTTTAAAACATCTTCCAGTGCGGCGGTGAACAGTTTCGGAGATATAACGTCTCCCTGTCTCACCCCTCGCTGCAACTGGATAGGTTTAGAGTTCTGGTCCTGGAGGTGAACCGACATGGTGGCGTTTTCATACAGACACTTCAACACCTCGATGTATCGATGGTCAATTTGGCACCGCTGGAGAGACTGTAGCACAGCCCAAGTTTCGACTGAATCAAAGGCCTTCTGATAGTCCACAAACGCCAAGCATAGCGGCTGATTGTACTCTCCGGTCTTCTGTATAATCTGCCGCAGCGTATGTATGTGGTCTATGGTACTAAAGCATTTTCGGAAACCGGCTTGTTCGGGAGGCTGGAAGTCGTCAAACCTGCATGCGAGACGATTCGTAATGACTCTCGAAAACAGCTTGAAGACATGGCTCAGAAGTGAGATGGGTGTGCAGTTCTTCAGCAGGGTGTTGTCACCCTTTTTGAAGAAAAGCACGACCACACTTCTGTGCCATGCCTTAGGCGTTTGTCCCTCGAGTATAACGGAATTAAATAACTTCTGAAGAGCTTTTAGTACCGGTGATCCACCTGCTTTCAGAAGTTCAGCCGTAATTCCATCATCACCCGGTGCCTTGTTGTTCTTGAGCTGTTTGAGAGCCATTCTAATCTCGTACAGGCTGACGTCCGGGATATCTTCGGTATAGTGTCGGGTTAGTCTGGCTCTTGGGTCTTCAGCCAGATCGCTGACAGGCAAACGTGTGGTCTTGTATAATTGTCCATAGAACTTCTCAACTTCTTCCAGCAACTCAGTCTTAGACGATGTGGTCCTGCCAACCTCAGTCTTCAGCTTGGTCAGTTGGCTTTGTCCAACAGACAGATCTCTCGCGAACACTTTTGAGCCTTTGTTGTGCTCAATCGCCTCTTTAATACAATTTGTATTATATTGGCGTAAATTGCGAGTTAGGGACTTTGAGATCTGCCTGTTTAGTTGCCGATACGGAGTAGCGTCTTCAGAGGACTGCAAAACCAATCTGCGTCTTTATTCCATGAGGTTGCTGGTGAAGTCGGAGATTTTTTTGGTTTTGTTTGAACGGCGAGTTTTAAAAATCTTAGACCCGACCGTTTGAACAATTTCCACGAATCTGTCATTATAATCGTCCACATTCTCGCAGTCTCCTAGGCATTCGAAACGATTGTGCAACTCGAGCTGAAAGCTCTCGGGGTTTTGGAGCTGGATGGGCGCTGGTCGGAGCGTAGACTTCATCAGTCGACATCTTTCTAGCTTGGTCTTTAGATTCAATGTGCCTCTGACCATGGCCATCTGGTGATCGCTTCCTGTTTTGACTGAATTGATCACAGAGACATCATTGCATATTTGCCTCCTTATCGACAAGATGAAGTCTATCTCGTACGTAGTACGTATGTATTTATGTTTATTTATTTCTTTGGCACGCTCTGTGGCTTAAACGGCTTGATGGATTTTGGAGTGCGAGGCTCCGTACAATATATCCGTAACTAACAAAGTGGCACCTTATATTTTAAACAGTGTCGGTTTTCCTTGTTAATTCCTTAATTGAACAACAAGTCATTACAAGTTTTAGAATTTATTTAATTTGTTGCTTGCAAAGTTATAGACACAATGACAATAACTTGCAAGTACGGGATAGCGAAGAAAGATTCCACAGACTATACTTAGATAGTTGCAGATTAGCTTACTCTATCTATATCATTGAGGTCTATATTTGAGCGTCATCGGTGGCGTAACGGTTAGGGCCGCTACCTCCTGTTCATGGTCATGAGGGAGGTCATGGTTCAAATCCTTACCAATGTGTTTTCGAATATCGATTTAATTTGCACGTTTATCCGACGTTCTTACGGTGAAGGAAAATATCGTGGGGAACCTGCTCACGCCTGCGACGAAACTCGAAGGTTGTGTGTGAAGTCGACCAACCCGCACTGAGCCCGCGTAGTCGACTAAGGCCCGAACGCCCTATTTCAGGGTAGGCTCGAGCCCCTCGGTGGGGACGTATATTAGCTGATATGATGATGATGATTAAGGATGAGAATAGCAATAATTGCACAAGTACTTAAACATCGAACATACTACTCGTAACAATGAAACTGCGGCTTCTTCCGTTACACAAAGTAATTTCGTTACAAAAGTAACGCGGTAGGTAACTGTAGTGGAGGAAAAATAATTGGATCCTGTTTGTTTTCCCGTTTACTCAGCTGAAGCCGAAATGGAAGTCCGAGTCACGTCGCACGAACGGGAGGGTGGAAGGGGGGATGGGCGGTCGATCACTTCGGACGTTTAATTTTTAACATCAGATCGATGGCAGGACAATTAAGTTACATTACTTTTCAAGCGACTTCTAAAAAGGAGGAGGTTCTCAATTCGACTGTATATTTTGTTTATGTGTGTTACCTCAGAACTTTTGACTGGGTGGACTGATTTTTATGATCCTTTTTTTATTTGAAAGCTAGTGCTTCCCGTGTAGTCCCATATAAATTTTATCAAAATCGGTGTAGTACTTTATTAGAAAATTAACAAAAACCAAAAATAATAATGCAAAAATGTACTTAGTTGTTGCGATGGAAGTCGGTTTTTTAACGTGTTTAGCGTTTTCAATTATGTTCAGACTGGCGCTGGGGAGTAATATGCGAGTACAATGCTATGGGCGGGTAAACATTTAAAAACTTGTTATCGTGCTGCCTCGTAGAACAGATGGCCGTTGGGGCACGCACCGGAAAACGTAGTGTAGGCAGGCCTCCTACTCGGTGGACCGATGACCTGGTGAAGGTCGCGGGAAGCCGCTGGATGCGGGCAGCGCAGAACCTGTCGTCGTGGAAATCCTTGGGGGAGGCCTATGTCCAGCAGTGGACGTCCTTCGGCTGATATGATGATGATGATGATGAATCGTGCTGCATATGTTTCAGAGTAAGTTCTTTTGTTTTCGCCAAGTGCGACTCGGGGTCACACAAACAGGGTTTCACACAAACACTAGCTACAAACAGAATACTCAGTACAAGACCTCTCAGCACATACTTTGCTCTAGGTAAACAGGGGTGTACTTATTCTGGACTTTGGAACTTAATTTTTTTCTGTGGGAACGGAAGGACTTTAGATTTTTTCATAGGTGTTTCCTGTGATCTATGTATTGAACCTCATATATGTACTGTGATTTTTCCAAGATTTTAGGGCCAGTAGTTATAGGAAATAAGGGAGGAAATGTCAATTTTCCCATATTTTCTTAAAAAACTTTATTATAAACTATTTATCTTAAAATGTTTATTTGAAATTCTCACAATAAGTCCTTTCATTTATTACACGATATAATTTACTGCCTGAAGATGATCACGAAACCGGTTGCAGTATAAACAAATTTTTGTTTTATTTACATTAATTGTGGAATAGTGCAAGAAAAACCTAAATATGTTCAGTTCAGTGTTCCACCAAGAACCTACTATCGCAAGCATACAATACTTGAAAAAATTTGTTTTAATTTTTTCAAGTTACCCCCCAAAAGTGGCGCCCATGTTTGAAATTTATTTATTTACGTTACACTTCCTTCTTTGGGTCACCGACTTACATATGTGTACAAAATTTCAACTCAATCGGTCTAGTAGTTTCCGAGCAAAGGCTGTGACAGACGGACAGACACACACACGAGTGATCCTGTAATGGTTCGGAACCCTAAAAAGGGTACGTGTCAGTTCCGACGCGCTACAGGAGTTTACTTATTGTGTAACATGTTTTATATTTATTTAAATATATAAAATTTAAGCTACTCTGCTCACTTGGCACGAGGCGAGGTGGCAGGAGCACCTCCAGCGGAAGCACAGTCGGCTGGAGTTCAGTGCGACGGGGAGAGAATGCGTCGAACTATCCGGGCATTGTCGAGGAGGACTGCTTTCAGCTTATTATTATTATTATCCTACGGAAAGTTCGGCCTCCGGCCTCGCAGGAAGCGCTTCGGGCTTTGTCCTACAAAGAGCTGGGACTGCGGCCCCGCGGTTTAGGCTGTAGAGCCATGGAGTCTTAGCCTTTCTGATATAAAAGGTGACTGACATAAAACGTGAGTAAACTAAAGTGAGGTAAATTTCAGTCCCCATATATTTTTCGTACCGCGTCATGAAAATCAATTCCAAAGGTGTAAACTCCAAAAACGCATAAGGTTCTAATAGTTTCAAAAAAATAATCTTGGCGATTTTAGAACACAATCTGTGAATTAGAACTGATGGCATCAGGAGGTATTGGAAAATTGAGTTGATTTTAAGTTTGTCGATAGTACCTACAACGGAAACAGCTTCAGTATGTCGCGGGAACGAAGCTAATGAAATGTTGTCACCTGTATCATCATGATTAATTAATGTTTGCTACTTATTTAAATATGTTTGATTGATTCGCTGTTCTTCTTTTCGCTTCAATGTTTACTTTCATTGCTCTCTTCCAAGCATTTTTTTTTGTGTATCTAAACTGTAATTTTCGTAAATAATCATGAACAAAGGTTTTATCTGTGGCAGTAATGGATTGATGGATAGTTCAATATTATGTGTGTGCGAGGTCTATACACAAAGAGATAGAAATAAATGTACCAGGATGATCAATAAGTTTTTAGAATTAGTTAATTAATATTGTGTTATAGGAATACCTACTGTTTTGTTTGAATCTTAAATAAAGTGGTAGCCAATTCAATAAAAAGTAAAAGAAAATATTCACCTTTTTTTTAGAAGTTTTAATTAGCGGGGATTAAATTTGTGTGAAAAATTGAGAAAAGTTGATGGGGTCTTTAAATATTTCCGCCTGTTTATTTTTTGTACCAAAAGTGATTTGAAGAACTGCGGTCTACATTGGGAGATAAAGATAATGGTCCGTCTTATTCCGCAGTAGCATACTGGCAAAGTATACATATTAGTAATAACATACAGTATGGACACTCCCTGCCGCTCTCTAGATTCCGACCTCACCCCCTCGTCACCCAGATTGATGCAGATTGGTTATAGTTTGGTTCTCGAACGTATGGGATTCCGCCGTGATTTTGTTTGCTCCGTCATTTGTTTTTTAGATTTTTTTTTAAATTTTTTTGTTTATTCACAATTGGTAAGCCCTTGGCATTATCTCACTTGATGGTAAATGACGATGATGCCGAAGATGGAAGTGGGCTTACCAAGATTCCCCAATGCAATGGAGAACTGGCAATCTTATCTTCAAGCCGGAATACATAAATTTCGTTAACACAGATGTTTGGCGGCAAGACTTAGATAAGATGGTGGTAGCTAGCCAGGCGGGCTTAGAAAATGCCCTACCACTAACCAAACCGAGTCTTACAAGTTGACCCCGCCGGAATCGAACTGGACTATCGAATGGACTAACCATTACGCCACGGAGGCGGTTAAAAATGTCATTTCACGACCGTTGTATGCAGTGTCCGGGGTGTGATAATAGGTACTGGTGTGCGTAATTTATACGCAGCAGATCGGCTTGTAACGATGAGACTCGTTCGGGACGGCCAACAACCTCCGGTATACTGAAGAAAACATAAAAATTTTAATCGTGAAGATGGATCGATGTGTGACCATTCGTTATTTGCCTGAGATTTTGAAGCTTTTTTTTTCACAGTTCAGTATATTTTATCTAATGCGGTAAAATTAAATTTAAAAAGTCACCGCGCGTTGGGTTCCTCGAGTGTTAACAGGCGCACAAAAGGAATCAAGAGTAGACATTTGAAAGTGAAATTCAGCAGTGATTCAACGAGATCCGGAATCTTTTCAAGTTCGATTCGTGACCGTTGATGTGGATATGGGTACACCTTTTTTTCCCCGGAAACAAAAAACCAAAGCAAGGTGTGTAAAAAACCGTCCTCACCGCCAGCAAAGAGATTCAAGGTGTCTGCATCCGCTGGCAATATAATGGTCACTGTTTTCAGGGATGCGGAATGTATCATAATGATTGATTGTTTAGGTAAAGCAGAGTCACTAAACGGAGAGTATTACGAATCGTTACTCAAAAAACTACGCAAAGAAATAAAAAATAATTGGCGAGCAAAATTGCGTACCAGAGTGCTTTTTTTTTCATGACAATGAACCTCCACACCGGGTTTCAGTTGATGCAGCACCAGACATATTCTTAGGACTAAGCATCGAGTGATTTTTAATTATTTTATTTCAGAAAAATGATTCCATATTATGCAGAATATAAAATAATTAACGTTCATTTTATCTCAATATTATACTAAAAAAATACGCTTAAAAACAAAATTAAAAACAATGTCAATTTACACGTCATGTCAATAAAATAAAATAAAAATAATCACAAGTTACTATACTAATTAAGCTACTAATATTGCCGTCCAGTGACTGGCAATGGGGCACTCATGCTTACCGCTGATTATCTTCAGAATGCTGTTAGTGCTACCGCTGACTCTGTTTATCGTTGATGCCACTTTTTTGCGCATAATCAGGTGAAATCCATCCGTACGTGCGTCAGCAAACATACTGGATGCGCTGCAGAAGCGCGGCAGCCCTAGCAGCATTCTGAAGGCGTTGTTATACTGGACACGCAGAGCGCTGTGGGTCTTCTGCGTATATCTCACCCACAGATACCGATTTGACTATTTTTTTTTGTGAAAGGTATTAATGCACAGATTTGTCATCAAGCATTGGAAATCATCTAATTTTCGCCCTTCTCAATATAATTAAATAATTATGCAATCCAATGCGAGTTCATCCGGCCGTTCTATCTAAGCGATTTGTTCATATTTTTTTAAGTGAAAGGTATTGATGTACATATTTATCATCAACCATTAAAAACCAGCTAGATTTCGCCCTTCTCAAGTTATACCTGAACATGATTTTCATAGCTTTCTCTCTCTATATCTACGGTTCTAATTAAAGAAAGCAGTTCATTTTGATTTTAAAACATTCGCTCTTTCATTTGAGCTATTGCCCATTTAAAGAGTTCCAGGGAAGCTATGTGTGAACATTCACATTCTCGCACACCGAGCAAAGCCAATGGCGAGCCGCTGGGAGGTTGCCCACCACGCACCATCGATGGCGAGCCGTGGATGAGCACCGCGCATACTCAAAGTCTTTAAAAAAAAAGAATGCAGCACGAGTCCTTCTCGTATTTCTTTAAAACGAGTACTTACATCGCGAGTTCATAGTTCGGGGGGAGTTATACTATATAATATAGATTTTTTTATTCATAATTGGTAAGCCCTTGGCATCATCTCACCTGATGGTAAGTGACACTGATGCCGAGGATGGAAGCGGGCTTACCAATATTTCCTAACGCAATGGAGAACTTTTTTTTTATTTACAATTGGTAAGTCCTTGTCATCATCTCACCTGATGGTAAGTGACGATCACTGGCTATCTATCTTTAAGCCGGAACACATCAATGTTGTTAACACTGATGTTTAGCGGCAAGATTTAGATAATAAGATGGTGGTAGCTAGCCAGTCGGGGTTAGAAAATGCCCTACCACCAACCAAACTGAGTCTTTTAAGTTGACCCCACCGGGAATCGAACCGTCGACCTCCTGGTGTGAAGCTAATGAACTATCCATAACGCCACAGAGGCGGTTAAAAGATTATCATAACTTAAATAAAATTCGCGTCAAGATAACCATCGTTAGGTACTCTAAACGCAGCACACGTAGCGCGTTGTGCCAATATTTACGGCACTCAGGACTCTTGAGCGCAACGTTGGCAACGTGTCGGCGACTTCCGGTGAGTGGCCGACTTTACCCGGATACACCCGGATTTGATCCGTCCCGCCCGCTGTATTGTCGTGTGCGGCGTGCCTATCGAATGAGCCGATACAGCTACACTCAGCGACAGTGACAGATCTATCTAACGGATGTCCCAAAATAGGGATGACGAATGCTAGTCATCTGATTTACTTTTTATCATCTGTCAAAAACGACATTTTGTATTAAAAATGTTTGAAATACCTAGGCGTGACGTCATAGTTTTGCAGCGTCATTTATGTACTCATTTTGTGATTTTGGTGAATTTAAAAATCGAAGACTTGATGACAAAACGAGTAAGTTTTTCCGAAGTTTAAGTAGGAGGGCAACTTAGTGATCAAGAGTTCCTAATTTATTTCTTATGCTGTCGTCATCCCTATCCACAAGAAGTTTTAAGAATAAGATAAAGAATAAGATAATAATAAGAATAAGATAACACAGGTTTTTAATTGTAAATTTTATTTTGGTTATTTATTCATGAGCTTGTAGTTCGCTCCGAACAGGGAACTCGCGACGTACCTAGGTACTCGTTTTAAATAATGTAGGTACGCTTGCGCCATGTAGGATCCGTCGAGCGCCATCTAGTGGTGTTTAGAGGAACCATATTTTCAACATTTATAACCCCCCTATATCTAGGCAACCCCTTATCCGATTTGTCTCATGTTTTTAAACTTACAAATTATTTTTTCATCCCCCCATCTCGGAAATTGAATTTTTGCTCTTCGATATCTAAGTGCAAAAGCCGTTTTTATTCGCTAGAGGATTAGATAAATATCTGAGTGCAAAAACCGTTTTCCTTCGCTAGAGGAGAAAAGTAAATTGAATTTAGAACATCGTGAATTCAAAACATTATTATAACATTATAAACTTGATAACCAGTGAAAAACCTAAAATGAGTGATTCTAGCGACGAGGAAGTTTATTTGACGCCAACAGGATTGACTGAAATTGTTTGTAATGCGCAAATGTTTTTTTTTCCATTTAGTAATTTCCTCGCTGAGGTGGAATGAAAAGTTACTTGTTGCACTCGAGTGAAAAGACTTTTCATCTCGTGCTCTTTTGATTCCCTCGCTAACGCTCAGGATTCAAATTTTTGAATTCGCTTGCTCGGTCATCAAAATTGAGCACGCGGTTAAAAAGCAACTTTGTACTCTTGTATAACAAATAACTATTACATTTTATGTTTTGATAGGATTAAAAATCACGAGTTACGTGAGAACGTGGCTCCCACCAAGTTCGATACAAAAAAATTACAGAGATCTAAATTGGTACGTATCAAGTTCTACAGTGTTTTCTTAAATCTCAACTACGGGATTTCAAATTGAAATATTTATCTTAGACTTCTCCAAACAGTAGAGAATGTACAACGGTTTTCAGTTGCTTCAAAGTAAATTTGTTATATTCTGTGCTATTAATGGTGTAACTTGGCAAGTTATTAATATCCAATTATACCTCTTCTACACAGCTACCCACCCCGAGGCTCAGCCTTCCTTTTTTTTCACAAATTTACCCGCTGCACTGGGCTAATCTGAAGATTCCCTGAAATTTTCATCCAAATCGCTGCAGCCGTTTAGGAGTCCACAGGGAATGTTTTTGAGTTATAAAAAATAAGAATATTAAAACATTAAATTTAACAAGTTTAAGGCTTAAAAAAGTTCATACCTTCAGATTAATCAATACGATAAAACCCGCAGGATTCCGTAGTCTTTTCAAAAATAAATGTATGTATTAAAAATACTAAATTTTTTTGCAGTTGGTAGTATAACATTTTGTATGAACTTTCTACGAACTTTTTACAAATCCAACTAAACAAATTTTAACTTGATCCATTAATACTCCTAAACTAAGAAATAAAGGTTTTTTCGTAAACTGAACCTTGAATTGAAAAATAGTTTTAGCAAACCCTAGTAGTTTTAAAAGACCTATTCAACGATACTCCATACTAAAGAGTACCTACGTCAACATAAAAATCCCCTCTATGTACGTCTTAAATCAATCAGCTGCAATCTCAGAGTTGCATCGTTACTTTGAACTAAAATGCAAATCTTTTCGATCGGTGGTGTGCCCGAAATATTTTTTAACGTGCCATCTATGGCACGCGTGCCATTGGTTCGCCATCTCTGGTTGTAGAGAAGTAGGTACCCCATTTTTAAAATATTTTATCATACGTACTACTTTGTCAGCGTGAATCTTTGTCACCCGTGCTAAATTACAGTTTTATTAGTCTTTGAGCTAAGCCTGGGTAGTAACTAATTAGTAATCTGTGGCCTGGGACAGACTGACAGGCAGACGGACAGACAGACGGACAGATATAGCGAAACTTTAAGGGACTACGGAACCCTAAAAATCTATAACATTTTGATTTCTCACTTTGGCATTTTCAATTGAAACCATCGAAGTAAATTGTACAGTCACGCTGTACATACTTTTCCACGTAGCCTCCACCCTCTGGCATATATAAATCAACATTAAAAACAAATTAAAACAGGACTCCATAAAACTTAACCCCTCTTTTTTGCCAGTCGGGTATAAGTGTATCCTGTGTCACTCACGGGATGAAGACGAATCTAACGACACCTTAACCTTCCTTCTGAGGCAGTCGAGTAAAACACGCTTACATGATAGCAAAGAAAACAAGTTTATCACATTTGATGAATAAATTATTATCTGGGTTTGTATGGGAGGTATCTTTTTATGACTTTTTATGGAATTAAGTTCTAAAATTAAAATTATTAAGTTCTAATAAATCACAAAATCCTTAGCCATTTTTAGTCCTTCATGGCAGAAAATAGAAAAAACCTTGGATTTAAATGAAAAGTAATTATTTAGGTTTTTTCTAAAGTAATGACCAACATAGTGTCGTAGGCCATATAAACTAGTAACGTACAAATTTTTACTGAAATCGATGTAGACATTTTTGAGAAAAGAGAAGTTATTTTTAGTATGATGGCAACCCTCAAATTAGAATGAGTTTTTATTTTAAAAAAACGTCTATATACACGGTGGAAAGTTGAGATAGGTCAGCAGGGGCAGCTACTAGATCCCTTGCTGCTACGCAAAAATGCTTTAAGGAGACATTTACTAACTTTTTAAGTGATGTCCATCGACATTTACAGATTTTGAATAAAAAATTACAGTCAATAACTTATGGAAAATTTACACCAACACTTTTTACGAAAAACAATCGATCCTATTTTTTATCAAAATCAAAAGATTTTATTACACCACTTAGGTTAGTGTACTAGAAGTGTCAGAAATCGCATAAGATCTATTAACATAAATATAATAAAAAAAAATCTAAGTGATTGATTGATGATTTGTCTTGGAGTAACAAACTACCGCATGCTGTAGATAGTCTATGTAAAGTTCTAGTAAACTATCATCAAAATTATTAGGGCTCTTTATATGCAAAAAAAATTGGGATTTTTATTACAAGCTTTACATTAGATTGCTATGTTAGTTAGTTTGTTATTTGAGAACAAATCTTGGAAGCTAAATAAGAGCCACTTTCCGGTTTCCGATTGAGCTGAAATTTTACATACGCGTTAAGTTTGAAGCACAATACAAGGTTGCGAAGTGACGTCATTCTAAGTCCAATATGGCCGACTCCAAAAGATTGAATTGAACTTAATTGCACAAAATAAGAGAAAAAAAAGACAACGATTAAGGAAGATAGCGGACCAGTTATCCTTTTATGCACCTCCATGATATTAGTATCATTTTAAAGGGTTTGCTGAGAAGAAAACGAAATAATTAAAATTATTTTCAAGTTATAGCTTGTACCTAAAGTTTTTAGGTTTTTAAAGAAAATTGCTATGGTGGCAACTCAAAAAAATAAATAAAATTGCTGGAGATTATATAAATAATATTGCCGTAACCCAAATTTTACCCAAATCCATCCAGTAGTTTGGGAACTAGAGCACCGGACGATCGCACAGACACACGCACATACATCCTTTATTTTTGTTTTTAAACTCTGTTAATGTAAGCCGTTTTTCTGCCATAATTTTCACTCGAAAGTAAAATAGCTATTTATGCAACTGTTGCATAATGAGGGGTATGTAACCAGAGATATGCTATATATAAGGGGAGGTAGATAGGTTACATGCATCCTAAAAGTGAAGCAAAAAAAAGGTGCCAATTGGCATCTCTTTTCATAGTAGCATTCGGTAGGTACCTATTATAATGTGTGTGTAAATGGATTCGATTTTCAAATGTGGTTTGTTAGTGCATAACCCATCTATGGTAACAAATCTCTGTATGTAACACGAGTGTGGTTTATGAAACGAGCGCAGCGAGTTTCATAAAAGTATACACGAGTGTTAAATACTAATTATGTACAGTTGCATACAATAGTTTATCTACACCCATACAACAAATTTAAATTAAAGACAAAATAAAGTTTTGTATGGTACAATTATTAAAGGTTATATTTGCGGATGGAACCGATCCTTCTCGAGCATTTATAGTAGATGTAGATGGGATACTTGTAATAACGACTTACTTATTACAACGAATAAAGAATTCCATATTATACAAACTGCATAAGGAAAAATACAAACGTTAATGGCGCGAAAATAAATTTGCAGTAATATCGCACCGCGCATGCGCGCCGCCAAGGTTGCGTTCCGAAACACGCTAGTGTGCTCAAATAGCAAGCATCTGCGTAAAAATTAAAAAAAAAAAACTTCATTTTGTTACAACTTTGCGATAACGAAATGAAACTTGTATGGATCCTTAGTCACGGCTCCATCGAAAGGTATATCATTTGCTTAGCGTTTCTGATAAGTAAATGAAGGATTTACGACATGAGTGTAGATAAATAATATTTTCAAATTATTAAAAACCATTCTGTATATAATTTATGTAAGTACAACTATACTGTACACATAGTAAAAGTTGTTCATTTTCATTGTTCCATTTACTACACGATGTTTGTTTTTCGTCCTTCTAACGAACCAAACAACGCTGTTTGGCTCCTGGCTGTGTATAATAGTGATTTATTCATTCTATCGATACCATCGTCATCTTGGAAACAGGCAATAATATCGATAGAGCTTTAATTTTAAAATCTTATAATATTGGTATATGCTTTATATAATGGGCGTTAAGGTGTAGATGTGACCCCAAAATTTGGATCTTCCCTCGAATAACAGCCAAATTTAATCCAAGACTTTGTACTTATTAAAGTATTACAATTCAAGAATATTAACATTCAGGGACAGACAATAAGTAGGTACTAACAATGAAATAAGAGCTTCCTACTCTTTATGGAATCATTCTTCAAAGAATAAGCATAACAAATTATCAACAAGCAAGGTTAGCAGTCGCGCTAAATGATCGCCCTGATAGACAAGCTTTCTAATTTTTTTTTCTGTCCAATTCCTTCTTTCTGCTTTAAAATTTACGTCAACAAGACCAACAGTTTCAGTTTAAGTAACAGCTAGGAAAGATTTTGTCACATCTTACGTGGGGTAATAAGTTTATCGAAAACTATCATACCATTTTCAAAGGTCCGCTATCGATAGCTAAACCATCGATATTTGCGCAACTGTTGCTCCCTGGCAGCGATTTTACGACAAGTAACAGCTACGAAAGATTTTATCACATCTTACGTGGGGTAAGTTTATCGAAAACTATCATACCGATGTTAAAGGTCGGCTATCGATAGCTAAACCATCGATATTTGCGCAACTCTTGCTCCCTGGCAGCGATTTTACGACAACTTTTATCTCTACTCGGCAATCTATTCCGAAATCTATTTGTTAGAACCATCCTCCTATTACTCTGTGTCATTGGTTTTCTTTCGAGTTTCTTTTAGGAGTATAATATAAAAAATGTATTAATGGATTTGTGACATAGGTTCTGTTATTGTTTCTAGTTCTGATTTTTAGGTTTCCGTTCCCACAGGATACCAACGAGACCCTATTACTGAGCCTCCGCTGTCCGTTCGTCCGTCCGTCCGTTTGTATGTACAGGGTATTTCGTGAACCATAATAGGTAGACAGTTGAAATTTTTACAGAGTGTATATTTCTATTGCCGCTTTAATAACATATAATGAAATAAAATAATAAAGGATAGATAGATAGATGACACGTTTATTTGTCATTGCAAACACACACACACATACTAACTAATTATATATACTAATATATATATATTAAGTACTAATAATTATACATATTAAAAAAAACTTACTAAATTAAAAGAGCGAAAAAAAACAGAGAGAGAACATTAGATAAAAAAGAAGAATCATACAAATAACAACAAAATAATGTTAATAAATAAGTTGACACGAGTGTGATGCAGTGCGTGAGCCGCAAGCACATGAGTATCATCCAGATTCCTCAGAAAATATATCTGGCTATTTAGATTAGCAGTCTATGTCACTTTCAACCCCCTCAACCAATTCTATACAAAAAAACACTTCAATGTGTAGCTCCATTGGGATGTTAAAGGAATTAACCAAAAAAATCCCTTCCCTCAGAAACTGCATCGAACTATGCTATTTTGACGGCATAAAAAGTATCCTTTGTACTTCCCAGTGACACAGGCTACTCTTTTTTTTATTCACAATTCACCTGCATGCCAAGTTTCATCAAGGTCGAGGTGTAAGATACTCGTAACAAACAAAACATTAGTAAGGATTTCATTTTTACTGCATTTAAAATGTATTATGACATTACACCTCTAATGTTTATTATTTTATTCTTATATTAATAAATTTTTAGAATATGGCTCATTTTATGAATAAAGTGAAGTCAAAAATGACCACATTTTTCAGTTTAAATAGATTTAAAAAAAATCTTTAAAAAAATCTTCATTAATGCTCTTGCCATTACGCATATTGCGACACACAAATCATAATCACGATGTTGCACGTTCGCTGAAAAAGTACCCCTACCAGAGCCAGCGAATACAACATTTCTCTATATAAATACGTCTTTTTAAATCAAAACAATTAACAGCGACGATGGCGTAATAGCTAGGACCGCTACCTCCTGCCGGGAGGTCGTGTTCGAATCCTGGTACGTAGGTACTAACGTGTTTTCGAATTCATATACGTTTATCCGACGCTCTTATGGTGAAGGAAATCATCGTGAGGAAACTTGCACACGCCTGCGAAGAAACTCGAAGGTTGTGTGGAAAGTCGACCAACCCTAACTAAGTCCGCGTGGTCGACTAAGGCCCGATCGCCCTAATTCAGGGTAGGCTCGAGCCCCTCGGTGGGGACGTATATGAGCTGATGAAATCAAATCAAAGGTAACCCGACCTGAAGGCTAAGTGGCGCCCCTGTAAGTAAAAAAAAACAATAACACGCTGGTTTGAAAGAAATTTAATATACGCAATTTTATGAATTTGACTAATTCAATATGTAAATTAATGTAGTTTTTGATCAAAATAAATTGCTTTGTTTAAGCTGTTATTAGGAACAGAGAGGGCGACGGCAGCCTCCGACGGTTTTACTTGGATTTTTTAAAATTTATATTTTGGTTCATATTTGCCCCTTCGACATTTAAAAAGTTATTAATTCCTTTTTAAATTACGTTTTAAAATCTAGCGTGGGCTTTTTAATTTAATTTTATTTATTAATATTTTAGTAGTAAAAAAAACTTTTATTTCCTTAATTTTGGGATAAACTACATAAAAGAAAAAGTAAATAGTTAAAAATGTCACGTATCTAATTGTTTTGTCAAGAAGCTCTTAATTTGTTTATTATTTTAAATTTTTCAGAGAGTACGTAAAGTAAATTCTCTTTTCCATTCAAAGACTTACTCTCAAAGGTATTGTTGTCCGTATGTCGTAGATTCTATAAATTCTTCACGAACATTCATTACATATTATTATTTAAAGATACAAAACAAGCTACTCTGCTCACTTGGCACGAGGCGAAGTGTATATTATGATTATTATTCCTTTAGTCATGTAAAGTTTGCATTATCAACTTCAAAACGAGTTTATATTGGCATACTTTATAAACACAATGCCGTAATTAAAAAAAATAATTACATTATAACATTATTTTGTTAGAGAAATAATGTTATAATGTTTTTTTTTCCATTACGATACAAGTTAAACCAAAGAGATAATATCACTAACGAAGTTCCATATCATTTTTTTTTTGGAACACACATGCGGTTCGCGCCATTTTTACAGCAATACAAAAGGTTTTCATTCCAATTTTTACTTGTCTGTGACAGCGCCCGCTTTAACGCATGCGCGGTGATATGTTGGTTATTCATTGAATTTTGTTATAGATACTGAATTTCGGGGATAATTTTCATTCTCGTTTAAAAATGTCTGAGAGCATTGTTTTTACCTGTCTGTGACACCGTCCGCTTCAGTGCAAGCGCAGTGATGCGCTGGGATTCAGCGCTATGACACGTTTTGTTGTAGGTACTTACTGAATTTCGTGGAATTTTTTTCTTACTCTTAACTTTGATCTTTGTATTTTAGTTGATTCAATCCCAATGTATAAGATTAGATAAAGTAGTGTATGAAACTGCACATAATTTGGTCTTAAAACACTCGTGTAATGCTGTACTCGTATTTTAAGAACCCTTATTATGCAACAGTTTCATAAACTACTATTATGAATTCTCGTCAAGCTGCAGCGCCCCCTGATGGTGTGTGGCTCTAAAACATGATCTAGATATGATTATATTTACGATTACTGGATAGCGACAGTAAAAAAGGCAACTTTTAAGGGTTCCGTAGTCAACAAGCAACCATTATAGTTATGCTATGTCTGTCCGTCTGTCTGTCCGCGGCTAAGCTTAGAGACTATTAGTACTAGAAAGCTGTAATTGGCACGGGTATGTATATTAATCACGCCGACAATTGTTTACGAAAAATGGTTACGACTGTAGATCAGCTCTTAAATTGACACTTATAAAAAAGCAACAAACTTTTGCTGCAGCGCCTTATGGTGGTCTACAGCTATAAAATATGTATAAAAACCTGCTCTAAATAACACCAATAATGCAAAAAACCAGATCGAAATCGGCCGAATAGTTTCTGAGAAGCTCTCAGGTGCCAAACATCCTAGCTGGTGCAGCGCTTCCTGATGGTCTACAGATACAAAACATGTCTAGGATCCTGCTCTGAAATTATCATCATCATATCAGCCGAAGGCCGTCCACTGCTGGACAAGAGAAATTAAATTAAATATTCTTTTAAATGCAAAAAACTAAATCAGTCCAGTAGTTTCCTAAGACAATGGTAACAGACATACATAAACACACACACATACAAACAAACTCTAACCCCAAAACACATACACCGCCTCCGTAGCAAAAAAATATGCATGTCACTCCGACGCGCGACAGGCGTTTATTCATGAAACAATTTATTTTTCGGCCTCGCACGGCACGCTTCGGGCCTCGCCCTACGCATAGTACGTACAACCGTACAAGCTTTTATTTGAAAAGAATTTTTACGCTCAAAAAGGTAAATGCCCAAATGAATTTAAAAATACACGATTCCAAACTCAAAAAAAGGCGAGTACAGTAAAGTCTAGTTGTTTGGGTATGGTCACACATGTTAACATTTTTTTTAAATAATTGATTACACTTATTCTAATCACATTACATTTTGGGTATCGAGCATTCTTACGAGTATTTTATTTATTTAATCACCGTGTGTAGTTTATTTTAGACTTAAATACTAACTGAATATGGTTTCTTTTAAGAAAACACTTCACGATTTGTTTACTTATTTGGTCATTTACAAACTTTTTCAAGCGAATCTTATATATAAAAATTATGTATCACGTTGTTTGTCCGCGATGGACTCCTAAACTACTGAACCGATTTTAAATTTGATTTGCACACCGTGTGCAAATCGACCCAACTTGAAAGATAGGATAGCTTACATTTCAATTTATAGTCGCAATACTTAAGTCTTTAAAGGTCTTTAAAGACAGTCATAAAAACGATGTCCACGCGGGCGAAGTCGCGGGAAAAAGCTAGTACACTGTATTTCCTACCGTTGTATTATAATAATTTATAAACTATCCTCATATCCTACCATTGATTCCATCTCCAAATTTCATCATTAGTTCAACTTCAAAATACCAAAAGGATCTATTGTCACCGGGAATACGGCTTCATACCAAATTTCAGCTCAATCGAACCCCTAGAAGTCACTCTAAAATCAATCCAGGACTCAAAGATAGCCAGTTCCCCATTGCGTTGGGGAATCTTGGTAAGCCAGCTTCCATATTCGGCAACATCGTCACTTACCACCAGGTGAGATGTTGTCAAGGGCTTACCAATTGTGAATAAAAAAAAATTGTGAATAAAAACACTGCAAGCTACACAAAAGCTTTTAAAAATGAAATCCATCAAGAGATCAGATAGCCAGAGCTCCGTTCGTAAAATTTGTTTTTTTTAAAGCTGACCACAGCAAAGAGGAATTCAAATTATTTGATAATAGTTATTTACCTATGAAATTGCCGATTCCGTTTTTGAAGTTCAATGCCAATTTTTATTTAAAATAAAAAAGTTATTGGTTTTTTATTATTGACCTTAGGTGACCACTACCTAAGATCTTTTATTAGTAACTAGTGGCATGTCTTTCATGTTCCAATCCCATGAGCTATGTACTATTAAATGGAACAAAGGAGTTTTCTTAGTGGTCAGATGGGGCAATTTTTCAGACTGGTTAATTTTCTTGAATTTTTCTGAAAGTGACGAAATCTTAGGCGGAGTATTCCCAAATATGTCATTAGTAACGAAGAAACTGCTGCGATAACTCCAGAGCTTTAAAATTAATACGTGTATTTTTGCCTCAATAAAGGCGATTTTTCCAGTTGAAAAAGTCCGACTTCATGGGGTTAAAGCCACCGTGCTCTCAAAATATTTAAACAATAGGCATATGTTTACCACCATTTAATTTCTATTAGTCTAATGCTATTTTGAGAATAATTTAATGTTGTTTGTTCTTAAAATTAATTTTTGTCTTTAACTTTTTTATACAATCGGCAATTTCATAGGTAGACCTAATATATTTCGTAATCTATTTATTGTCTTTGTTCTCAATTTTTTTTTCTTATTTATCTCTTTTCTTCTCACTATAGTTTGCGAATTGTCGTGAAATCGATGTTAGCGGGTTTTCCCCGTATCAAAAAGCCAAATGAAAGTTGTTGCACGTCAAAATATACAATTCCCGGGAACCGGAAAAATACCCACATACTTAATCCCACACTAGCGACCCGCTTGCGCCTCGCGCACCGTGCACCCTCAAATAGAGTTATAAAAACAATATCAACGCGGGTGAAGCTGCAGGCAAAACATTCTAAGAAACGCTATGTCTACAATAGGCTTTTTTTACAATGCACGTCTGAAGCAGGTTACAATAGCATTGTATCGCGTGGCCCCCTCATGACAGTAACTACCTTCTTATCTTGGAAAACGTCCAAAATCTTTTATCCGTTTTCTTTACAAAAAAATATGTTCAAATATTATTCATGACTTCACGCCACTCTCATTGTTGGAATGGTAAATTACCAAACCCTCGAAATCTTCACCTTGTAGGTACGTTACGGGTTAAGTAAGACATAATAAAATAAATCGTACAGCCACGCTGTGCATACTTTCTCGCGAAGCCTTCACCGTCTGTCGTAGTCGGGCAAACACAAATCGACAATAAACAGTATTATTAGTATTTATTACAGTACAGTATTTAATATAGTATCTCTACGTATTAACATTACAAAATTGTTTTGGTGTACTATAAGTGTAAATAAATAAATAAATAAATAAACATTACACTTACTTAGTAGCAAATAATAAAGCTAGATGTATCAGACTTGATGAAAAATGTACAAATAATTTGGGTTT
Organism: Coleophora flavipennella; assembly: GCA_947284805.1. Taxonomy (NCBI): domain Eukaryota; kingdom Metazoa; phylum Arthropoda; class Insecta; order Lepidoptera; family Coleophoridae; genus Coleophora; species Coleophora flavipennella. Next base: position 8,856,051 of record OX369299.1, read on the forward strand.
GTATGGGAGGCAGGTGCCTTTCTGGATTTTTAAGAATTAATGAATGATCAACGGTATGGACGTATGAAATATATCTATAATAATATTAGAATACACAAAATGACGTTTTAGTTTTAACGCTTCAGTTTTAGCTGCTTTTCTAGTTGTTTTCGAAGGTTCTTTTATACTCTGGTCACTTGGGCCCTAACCTTACATTTCATCACCAGCAGTGCCAGTCACGGCGTAAACTCAGTAGATCCACAAATCATTTCCTAGATTTAGGGCCCGAATCCAACCCATTTAAAGTGGCTCCTCCAAAGTGGGGATCCTGGTTTTTAGAGTTCCATAGTCAAAATGGCAAAAAAACGAAACCCTTATGATTTCGTCATGTCCGTCCATATGTCACGTCACGGTAAAATTTTTCTACCACTATTAGACCTATAGTAATGATATTTTGTACACAGGTGTAAAATTATGATCAGAAATAAAAAATGAAGTCAATATATCGAAATTATTTTTGATGTGTAGCATCTTTCCTCTCGTTTTTCTGCAATCTGTGGGAGTGGTTTCGTGAAAAGAGAGGGTAGTGTGTAATAGGAAATGAGGTTTTTTTCAATCACGAAGGCTAAGGAAACAAGGCCATGCCACCTTTTTTTAGTCACTAAGGCTAAGGAAACATTACTATGCCGCCGAATGCGAAACCGGATGTTGGAATACCGGTAGGTTTTTCGCTTATGTCTGATGTTACACATCATATAAAAAAAGTTTATTTTCACCAAAAGTATGTGACTACTGTAAGGCTCGCTCGTTTTTTTTTTTGGGTAGCCTCCGCTACATGTAAGAGGAGGATGCTTTTTTTAGGGTAGCCTCCCCTACATGTAAGAGGAGAATGCTTTTTTTTAGGGTAGCCTCCCCTACATATAAGAGGAGGATGAATTTTTTTTAGGGTAGCCTCCCTATGAATTTTTTTGGGGTAGCCTCCCCTACATTTAAGAGGAGAATGCATTTTTTTTAGGGTAGCCTCCCTTACATGTAAGAGGAGGATGCATTTTTTAGGGTAGCCTCCCCTACATTTAAGAGGAGAATGCATTTGTTTTAGGGTAGCCTCCCTTACATGTAAGAGGAGGATGCATTTTTTTGACGTGGATGAGTTGGTTATCCTTTTTAACCCCTGACGCAAACAGAGGGTTGTTATAAATTTAACGTGTGTATTTGTCGATCTGTGTGCCTGTCTGCGCCATCGTAGTTTTCATTATTTTTATTTTTAGAGACCCGTACCGCAAAAGGAAAAAACGGAACCCTTATAGGATTACTTTGTTGTTCGTCAGTCTGTCAGTCTGTCAAGACCCTTTATCTCGGGAACGCGTGGAGGTCATCATATCAGCTCATATACGTCTCCACCGAGGGGCTCGAGCTAGGGTTGCCAGATCTACTATATAATATAGTATCTTACTATATTTTGGGCCAAGATACTATATACTGTTGAAAAAATATATAGTAGACAAATCTACTATATTTTAGCCATACAGTGACGTGTCTGTCATACATACTTAAATCGAGTTAAAAAACACGCGTTCAGAAACGAACCCCGAAATCCTAAACAAAACTGAGCAGATCATATCATAAGTAAAAATCACATTGTTTGTGTTTCTGAACGCAACTTGTCATGTCATGTCTCTGTCAAGTGTCAATGTCAAATATCATTCTGTCTGTATGATGTCCTAGCACCAGTTCTTTGTACCTTTATTGTTCGGTTCGCCTCTTTTGTGTGAAATATACTTACAAAATGAGTGATTTAAATGCTGAAAGTGGAAGTGAAGAAGATACAGATAGGGAATCAAAGTTAACTGGGCCTACCCGGCGGAAAAAGCGATTAATAATAAACTCAATAAAATGGCCCAAAGTTCCCAAAAATATAATTACATGAAAAAATAAAATCTACTATATATTTTAACTGGATACTGTTTTCTTTTGACCCCCTAAATGGAAATCTCCTATATTCTTCTTGAATTTTTCTGGCAACCCTAGCTCGAGCCTACCCTGAATTAGGGCGATCGGGCCATAGTCGACCACGCAGGCCCAGTGCGGGTTGGTCGACTTCACACACAACCTGCGAGTTTCTTCGCAGGCGTGTGCAGGTTTCTTTACGATGTTTTCCTTCACCATAAGAGCTTCGGATAAACGTACATATGAAATCTAAATTCGAAATCACATTAGTACGTGGCAGGATTCGAACCACAACCTCTCGGACAGGAGGCGGCGGCCCTAGCAATACCGTATCGAGTTGAAATCAAAACCATATACATACTCCGGTCTACAGTCGCTTGAAGCTGTTAAAAATTAAACTTCTAAGTTGACGTAAAAAAAAGATACGGCCGTTTAAGCCGCAATAAACATATATTTCAACACTCTCAAGGGAATCAAAAATTACAGGGTATTTTCCGTTGACCTCGAACTATAAAATTTAGCAAGTAATACACTGTTATACAACAATAATATAGGCAAAAGTCTAAAAACTATACAGATGTTATTAAATCATAAAAATATTATAGTCTTTTTAAAGTACGTAATCAATTATGCAAGGAACGGCGGCGGTCATGTGGGGTTATTGAGTAAACCGCGTCATGTGGGGTTATTAAGTAAACCGTGTCATGTGGGGTTATTGAGTAAACCGTGTCATGTGGGGTTATTGAGTAAACCGTGTCATGTGGGGTATCGTATGGAAGGGACCTCGGAACTCTAAAAAGGACCGTAACAGAAAAACAAAATAAATGGGTAAATACCTACAGTGGGTGTTTCAAGATTTCGGCAACCAAAGTTCATTTTACGCGACTTGTGGCAAACAATAAAGACTACCGTGCAGCTCATTTTTAACCGACTTCAAAAAAAAGGAGGAGGTTTCTCAATTCGGCCATATACATATATGTTTTTCTATATGTGTTCGCGGATAACTTCGTCGTTTATGAACCGATTTTGAAGATAATTTTTTTGTTGGAAAGGAGATATCCCAAGGGTGGTACCGTGATAAGGAAACCAGGATCTGATCTTAGAGAAATCGAGGGGAACCTTAGTTTCCTGTTTGAAATCAGTTTTTTTTGTTTGAAATTATTAATGTCTGGGTGAGTAATCTTCTTTGTTTTTCCTATACATATACATAAGTACATTTTTTATTACACATGTGTTAACTCTTCATTAATTAAATTCATATTCACAACTAAAACAACTCAATTCAGTTTTAAGCAAAATTGCACCCGATTTTAGCTAGGCACACATACGCATGCATAAGACTTTTTTATTATTACCATAAATTAATTACAATAAGGCTTGGGATAACATTAGTATGATAGCAGCATCAAAAATAAATTATCAACTATTGATCACTAAATTGCCTGCCTACTGAAACTTTAAAAAAACCTCACTTGTTTTATTTCCATCAAGTCTACAATTTTTTATTCGTTAAAATCACAACAATAGTACAGACGTCACGCCTAAGTATTTCAAACATTTTTGAACAAAATGCTTCCTCAATTTCTACAATCACTCTGTTAATTTAATACCAGAGTCATAATAATATGTAGGTACATATAGGATAGTAATAAAACTCCTTCAATCTTCTGTGCTAACATTATAAATTGTGTAAAGGTGTCTGGTGTTTGTATAGAGAGCCATACAAAATGAGATAAAACTCACTTCATATTGTGCAACATATTGTGAAATCCAGTGAACGCTCGCTAGATACAACCTCTGTAAAAACCGTTTCATGTCGCAGATGGTCTGCGAGCGCGGGCGGCGGAAACTCACGTCCGGCGTGTGTGGCTGTCGTTAGAACGACATGTCATGCTAGTATGTAACTCCGGTTTCGAGCTACATTCTAGAACTAGTCCGTACCTACGTAGAAAGGGCGTGTACGTAAAATGACGATGATGCCGAAGATGGAAGCTGGCTTACCAAGATTCCCCAATACAATGGAGAACTGGCTATCTTATCTTCAAGCCGGAACACATCAATGTTGTTAACACTGATGTTTGGCGGAAAGACTTAGATAAGATGGTGGTAGCTAGCCAGGCGGGTTTAGAAAATGCCCTACCACCAACTTAACCTAGTCTTACAAGTTGACCCCGCCGGAATCGAACCCGCGAACTCCTGGTGTAAAGCGAATGGACTAATCATTACGCCACGGAGGCAGTTTTAACAACACAAGCTTGTTAAAATACTTGTTCAAAATTACCAATACTAAATGGAATCAGGATAATAATAACTACCCCTACGATAAGAAGTACGTAGTCTCGTATAAATGGTGGATTTGTTAAATGGGCGCCCCCGCCCGCCCGCGCGCCCGCCTAAGGGGCAGACAAAATGTAAAAGAAAACGACATTTAATTGGGAACAAAATGTTCGGTCTTTTGGGGCTCCTACTAGTAATGGTATCGAAGCTCGTTGCTTCTTTTCATTTTAATATCTTGTATTTATGGGTAGCATTATGTCTCTTATGAAGAAAAGCGGTCAAGTGCGAGTCGGACTTGTACACCGAGGGTTCCGTACCACACCATCACACCTTCGGGTATGGAACCTTAAAAATATCAAAGAGTACAAATTGCAAACGCAATTTTATAATCGTAAATTAATGTATTTTAAAGTAATACGGATTTTTCCTTAACTTCTGCTGTGAGCCATTGCTTCTTGCCAACTTTCATGATTCTAAGTCAATGGGGAGTACCTACCTTTAAGTTTTAATGAGTCAGTTTGCATTAAAACATGTGACATAGGTGGCCATATCTTTTAAATGCGTCGACATAGAATCTTGAATTCCTTCTACCTCCAAGAGACCGTAGACCTTACATAATTTATAAAAAATATAAATTTTGATACCTTTACCCTTTCCGAATAAAAAGGGTCTTGACATACGGTAAGACGGACAGGCAGACAACAAAGTGATCCTAAAATTCAGCATATCTCTGCTCAAAGGATTAAGTTTGTTCCTGTTGATGTACGGAAACCCTGATAATGTGAGCCTGTTGACCAATAATAAGAAACGCTGAACACGTTAAAAAAACCGACTTCCATCTCAACAACGTAATTAGTACAATTTTTAATATTGTTTTTAGTTTTTGTTAATTTTCTAAAAAAAATAAGTACTACTGTAGTAGTGTAACACCGATTTTGATAAAATTTATATGAGACCAACTCGAAAGTATCGATTTAAAAAAAGAATCATGAAAATCGGCTTAGAATCCGCGAAGATATCACGTCACACACAAAAAAAATATACAGTCGAATTGAGAACCTCCTCCTTTTTGGATGTTGGTTGAAAATAGTATGGTACATGTGACCAAAACACAAAGTCTAGTTTAAATTAGCCACTGCTCATGCAAATGTCGCAGCCATTAAGTTAATCTGTCCTTTGATGATTGAAAGGCTAGCCCGTTGATTGAATGGCGATATTCAATTGAATGACTAAAGGACAACTAGCCAAGTAGTTGAAAGCAACGAGGCTCTTTGACCGTATAATCAATCTAACCTGACCGAAACTAAAATCGCTCGCTTCTCTCACTCATTTACAATTTTTTACTCTGTAGATTTTACACAAAATTTTATACAATGCGACGTACTTTATTTCAACCGAATTGCAATCCGGCTAGCTTACAATCAGCCAACTAGTTGAACGTAGAGTGACGCTTGTTCAATCAACGTGAGGCCTAGTCATTCAATCAACGGGCTAGCATTTCAATCAAATATAATGATACCACACGCGACCAGTTAAAGGCCCGGCCACCTGCGACCATTCATACAATTACGAGGGTGGCATACTTAAATGCCCTCAGTGCGCGAGGAGTTTCGCTGCGAAGATTGGCTACGTAAACCATCTTCGAGCGCACGCGCGGCAAACCGACCAGGAGTCGGAGTGGTTCGCCATGACTGGAATGGGTCGGATAGATCATCATCATCATCATAAAATGGCAGATTTAACCAGATGGCTGCGTGTCTAACACAAACATGGCGACTGAAACTCTCCCGTTCACTGTGTGTCACAGTCGCCAGAACAGTTGTATGAACGCCACCGTCGTTTGAACGCAAGACGAGGAAACCTGAAAGTTGAAATGAATACATTAATATCGGCGCCGCCGGCGTTGAAACAACTCGCACACAAAGTGAATAAGTATATCAATAGTCCACATTGTTATGATACGGGTGCCGCTGCCGGCCGGCTGGCAGATGGGGTTCGCACCGTGGCACCGTGAGAGCCGTCAAATAAACCTAATGTATATTTGAGGTTCCGCAGTCAACAAGGAACCCTTATAAATAAATAAATCCTTACTAATATTATAAATGTGAAAATGTGTTGGTTTGTTTGTTACCTTTTCACGCTTCAACGCCTTGACCAATTTTTATGAAATTTGGCATGCAGGTAGCCTGTGTCACGGGGAAGGGCATAGGCTACTTTTTATCCCGGGAAAATAGCATAATCTGATGGAGTTCCTGAGGGAACTAAAAAAATATTCGATTGTTGTGATTTTTTGCACAGAGATGGTTGAGTAGATGGGAAACAACATAATTTACTAATCACCGTTAAAGACAGTCATAAAAACGATGTCCACGCGGGCGAAGCTGCGGAAAAAAGCTAGTAAATAAATAAATAAATATTCTTAGACAAATCACACATGGTCATCTGGCCCCAAAGTAGGATTCCCTGCGTTATGAGAACCAGAGACTGATATACATACTTATATACGTTTAAATACACACACATATAGATATTTAACACCCAGACACAGAGCAAACAAATCTGATCATCACACAAATGTTGACACTGGGTGGGGATCGAACCCACAACCCTCGGATCAGTAGTCAAGAGCACTAACCACTGAGCCACCGAGTCAGTCAACTTATAGTTTCGCCATGTCTGTCTGTCCGTCGAATCGCGGTTTAACTTAGAAAACACAAGCCAAATTATTAGTTCCGGAAAATAATAATTTGGCTTGTGTATATATTTATCACGCCGACAAAGTGGTGCAATTAAATATTGAAAAAAAAAAGTTATACCTCCCCTACACGTAAAGTGAGGGTGCTTGTTTTTCCTCGTCTATCTTGTGTGGTGTCTCGTTAGATAGGTCGTTCAAAAGTATTGCGGATGTGTGAATACCATTTTTTGATTCCGAAATCCGTCTGCGGAAAATTAAACTTTAAAGTGCAAAGTATCCCCACCCTGACAGCTAAACCACTATTTCAGACATCTAAAAAATAAATGGATGGTAGGACATGTAATCAATTTAAAAGGAAAACTATCAAGGACAAGTAGGCTTTCTTAGTTTAGGGGTCAGTTGGATTTGTAAAAAGTTCATAGTTTAGAAATTCCCCATACTGACCCTTAAAAAAAACTTAGTCTGTATAATATATCATTTTATCAGCTCATAAGGAACTCGGGCTTACCCTGAATTAGGACGATCGGGCCATAGTCGACCACGCGGGCCCGGTGCGGGTCGGTGGACTTCACACACAACCTACGAGTTTCTTTGCAAGCGTGTTGCAGGATTTCTCACGATGTTTGCCTTGCAAGAGCGTGGGATAAACATAATGTACCTACTTAATAATAAAAAAATAAATAAATTAAACTGTTTATTTCAATAAAAAAAGGAAACATGATGCCACACAAAAAACGCAAATCTTGATAATAGTAATATCTTGTTAATCGTATTTATGGCCACCACGATACAGGCATTGCCTAGTGTGGGGTCACTGTAAGCATTCGTAGCGTAACTTTTTTCTGAATAAAGATTTATCTTATCTTATCTTATCTTTGATAAAAAGATTATGTGCGTGTATTGTTAGTTGCACAGCTCGCAACTTGAGCGTCTGGATGTCCACCAGCCTCGACAGTTAGGTACTTTTTCTGAGCTAGGAAACTTTTAAGGATCTTTTTTGTTTGGTTGTTGTTACTATTTTCTATTTTTTCTACTAGGTCTTTAGGTAGATTGTTTAGGACACAAAGTAGTGTGCACCTCCAGACTCTCTTACCATATACATTATTAGATTTAGGTATACAAAATAAAGGAAGATATGACAAATTACGCATATTACCAGGTCTTACACGTTTTTCTAGTTGATTTATGTTATTGTTATATTGTGTTACAATTGCAAGTTTCACTTTGTCGTACACATTTAGAACATTACAGTATTTGAATAAATTGTCGTAGTTGTCTTTGTATTTATATTTAATTTTTAGAGGGATATAGTGTACGTGGCAGAGTTCAAACCACGACCTGCCAGATAGGAGGTAGTGACCCTAGCCATTAAGCCACCGACGTTAATTTCAGTTAAAACATAGCAATTTATATAAATCAAAAACAACATTAATTTACACACTGAATTAGTGAAACTCATAAAACTGCGAGTATTCCATTTATTTTAGAGCAGCAGAGAATGTCAGTCCCTCTAGTTGGGGGGACTTTCAAAAAAGTTATTTAATTTATTTTTCTTTACTTTTCCGATTGCGTTTTGACACCCGGCGTGAGCTTTTTTAAAAAAACTAAATTTTGATTTTACTATAACAAAAATGTTTAAAATAATTATAAACAAACAAATACAATTAATTAAAAAATGAGCTTACTTTCAGCATGAGCATTAGCATTTATTCATGTCGTGGTCATCGAAGCTTTTTTTATTTATTATTCACAATTGGTAAGCCCTTCGCATCATCTCACCTGATGGTAAGTGATGATGATGACAAAGATGGAAGCGGGCTTACCAAGATACCCCAACGCAATGGGGAACTGGCTATTTTATCTTCAAGCCGGAACACATCAATGTTGTTAGCATTGATGTTTCGCGGGAAGATTTACATAAGATGGTGGTAGCTAGCCAGGGGGGCTTAGAAAATGCCCTTCAACCAACCAAACCGACTCCCGACTCCGCCGGGAATCGAACCCGCGACCTCTTGAAGCTAATGGACTAAACCATTACGCGACGGAGGAGCTTTAGGAGTAGGGCGATCCCGATTGAAGTTACGATTAACTTCAATAATTGAAGTCGCTTTTTTGAATGTCAGTCGGAGCGGCCAACTGATCGTGAACTGAAACGTCTCATTCAAATGATGAAAGAAGAGCATGAATGGTTTATCATTTTTAAAGCAGACACTTTCACATTATTTTTCATTATCCCCTCTGACAACGCCTCGCAGCCAATCTGCGTGGGTGGGGCGCGGGTGGGGCGCGGGCGCTTCATTCATATTTTTTTCAGCGAAATATCTAATGGTGCAGCGCTGGAGATTCTTTAAAGGATTTTAATATGAAAGCAACTATCATTTATGAAATGAAAATGCTGTGTAGAAACATTACCCTCCTTCTAGCCAAGACGGGTAAAAGATATGGATCCACTTATATTCCTCACTTGTCGTAGTCGGGCATAAACAAACACAAATAGTAGCAAAGAATAAAGCTACGTACGAGTATATCAGACTTGATGAAAAATTTACTAGTAGTTTGGGTTTGTATGGGAGGTAACTTACTCAGAATTTTCCTGGAATAATGATGTACCCAGTATAGTAGGCCTTATTAAGTCCTGATTACTCACAAAGTTTCATTAAAATTGTTAGATCCTTTTTGAGAAAATGTAACAAACAACCTTGATTTGTATGGGAGGTAACTTATTCCGATTTTTCTTGGAACATCGTAATCGGAATATCGTATAATATATATATATACATATATATATTGTTATAGTAACATACCGAGTTTTATCAAAATAGTTAGAGATTTACTATGAATTTCAGCCAAATCCGTCCAGTAGTTTAGGAACTAGAGTACTGGACGGACGTACACACACACACACATTTTGTTTTCCTATACAATTTATTCTCATCAAAATTTTAACTTCGTTTTTTTGCAATCACAATCTCGTTCGTCGCTCGAAAGTGAAAATACGCTATCTAGGAGCAAAGAAAAGCGTTGTATTGATGTGACTTGATGAAAGTTTTCCTAACAAGCTAAGTTTGTATGGGGAGCTCATCACCTTTTTGCGATTTTTTCAGTTTCCAATTGATTCGGAACAATGAACTACTGAGTGTGGTAGGCATCAGTGTAATAGTAACTCAAATAGTTTCATCAAAACTGTCAAAGCATTTTTTGAGAAACAATAACAAAGTAAGTATCTGGGTTTGTATGGGAAATACCCGAACTACCCTGATTCCACAAAGTTCAATTAAAATCGTTAGAGCCTTTTTTGGGGAAAAAAATACTACGGTCGCAGCTCTAAAAAAATCAAGATATTTATTATTACATATTGACTTCATTTTTAGGGTTCCGTAGCCAAATGTCAAAAAACGAATCCCTTACGGATTTGTCATGTCTGTCTGTCTTTCTGTCCGTCCGTAGGTCACAGCCACTTTTTTACGAAACTATAAGAACTATACTGTTGAAACTTGGTAAGTAGATATATTCTGTGAACCGCATTAAGATTTTCACACAAAAATAAAAAAAAAACAATAAATTTGGGGGTTCCCCATACATAGAACTGAACCTTAATTTTTTTTTCATCAAACCCATACGAGTGGGGTATCTATAGATAGGTCTTCAAAAATGATATTGAGGTTACTAATGTAATTTTTTTCTAAACTGAATAGTTTGCGCGAGAGACACTTCCAAAGTGGTGAAATGTGTCCCCCCCCCTGTAACTTCTAAAACAAGAGAATGATAAAACTAAAAAAAATATATGATGTACATTACCACGCAAATTTCCACCGAAAATAGGTTTGAACAAGATTTAGTAAGTAGTTTTTTTTAATACGTCATAAATCGTAAACCGCAATTTACCTTTCATTCAATCAAATCAAATATAAAAAAAAGTAAAAATTGAGTTTTTTTTTAATGTGAAGATACTAGCGCCATCTAGTATGATGGTACGGAACCCAATATGTGCGGTTCTGACCCGCATTTGGCCGGTTTTATTATTTTTGGTTACATCCGTGTAAACTTTATTACTATATAGGTCTAACAGTGACAAAGAAAACTAACTGTGACGAACGGACGGACGGACATAACAAAATTATAAGGGTGTTTTTTTGCCACCTTGGCTCCGGAACCTAAAAAACTGACCAAGTGCAACTTGGACTCGTGCAATTCAAACTTCTGGATGAAAAACCCTCATAGATTACAACTATGACATAATAACTAATCATTTCAATCAAAAAACATCTACGAGAGCGACAGAAAAAAAATCTTTCAACTTTCATTTCGATACGAGGGGTTAACCTCGATGAAATCGATTTAACTATTTTAGTAGTTTGCTGTAGTTAATTTTATACTTTCTAATTTTTGAAGAGTATAGGGAACAAGGAAATAGATAAGATCGATTTTTTGTACTTTCTATTATTCGCAAAGTACAGTGAAGAAGGAAATAAATAAGATAGAATTTTTGTACTTTCTTTTATTCGCAAAGTACAGTGAAGAAGGAAATAAATAAGATAGAATTTTTGTACTTTCTTTTATTCGCAAAGTACAGTGAAGAAGGAAATAAATTAGATCAAATTTTTGTACTTTCTATTATTTGCAAAGTACAGTAAAGAAGGAAATAAAATAAATTGAATTTTTGTACTTTCTATTATTCGCAAAGTATAGTAAAAAAAGAAATAAATTAGATGGAATTTTTGTACTTTCTATTATTCACAAAGTATAGTAAACAAGGAAATATGTTTATGTACTTTCTATTATACGCAAAGTATAATAACCAAGAAATAAATTATATCGAATTTTTGTACTTTCTATTATTCGCAAAGTAAACAAGGAAATAAATAAGATAGAATATTTAATCGACTTATAAAATAGAAAGTTATAAATTCGACACGTATGTCTACATCTATACTAATATCACATAAAGTTTGTATATCTACTTCTAAACTAATATTATATAAAGTTTATATGTTTGTATGCAAGAGGTTATCTTCGAAGCCACTCATTCGATTTAAAAAAATCCTTCACCAATATTTAAAATGGAATTTCACGAGGGACATAAGCTTAAAAAAACCCCGCTCACTCTTGATATCCACGGGGGCGAAGCCGCGGACAACAACTAGTATGTAATATTATAGGAACTGCAATAAATTCACAAGATTCCGTTTCCAAATTCAAAGAGCGTGTGCAGAATGTGAATATAAGTACACGACGGCGACGTTTCCAAATTCAAAAGGCGTGTGCAGAATGTGAATATAAGTACACGACGGCGACGTTTCCAAATTCAAAAAGCGTGTGCAGAATGTGAATATAAGTACTCGACGGCGACGTTTCCAAATTCAAAAAAGGCGAGCACACTATTTCCTACGATTCTATTTAAAGTAAATACGATCCTGGGACCTCGATTCCACCTGCAAAGTTCATCATCAGATCAACTTTAAAATACCAAAAAGATCTATTGTCACCGGGAATACGTTTTCATAGCAAATTTTAGCTCAATCGGATTTCTGGAAGTCACTTTAAAATCGTTTGCAATTTTTGACCCAAACAAATTAACATAGTAAATACAAACATTGCAATAAACGCTATTAAAGGAGACAAAGTATATTCAAGGTTTCCACAGATAAGCCAATGCCGTCGGACGTTCCCTGAACTGTGATGTTTGCTTGTAATTACGAACCTTTTGTTGTTGTTGGTGGCGGCCGGGGCCGTATAATAATGGAACCCATCGGGGGGCGTTCAGCCGAAACGATGTTGATTTAGCGCGAACAGACAGACCGAACCTTCTATTAGTTGGTTTTGTATTAATAACTTACAATAACTTCTACCGTTTCCAAGAAAGTGACTTATCGTTACTTACCTTGAAGATTTTTCTAGGGTTCCGTACCAGGTAACGGACGCGACCCTGTTACTAAGCCTACGGTGACTGTCTGTCTGTCTGTCAGACTTAAAAGAGTTGTAACTTTTAAACCGCAATAGGTAGCGGGCTGAAATTTTCACAGAATATATGTTATTAATAACTAGTTAGTTGTAACTAACAAATAATAAAAAAAAGTAAAAAATGTGTGGGTCTTTATCATCTTGTAAGCTCATATACGTCCCCACCGAGGGGCTCGAGCATACCCTGAATTAGGGCGATCGGGTCTTAGTCGACCACGCGGGCCCAGTGCGGGTTGGTCGACTTCACACACAACCTTCGAGTTTCTTCGCAGGCGTGTGCAGGTTTCCTCACGATGTTTTCCTTCGCCGTAAGAGCGTCGGATAAACGTACATCATCATTACAGCTCATATATGTCCCCACCGAGGGGCTCGAGCCTACCCTGAATCAGGGCGATTAGGCCTTAGTCGACCACGCGGGCCCAGTGCGGGTTGGTCGACTTCACACACAACCTTCGAGTTTCTTCGCAGGCGTGTGCAGGTTTCCTCACGATGTTTTCCTTCACCGTTAAAGCAATCGGTAAGTATGTATGTAAGTTTTTGAAAAACTCATTGGTACATTGGCCGTCCAGATTTGAACCCGGTACCTCTGGTTAGATGGACCGAGTCGTTACCGGTTGAGCCACCGACGCTTGACGTACGTATGAAATCGAAATTCGAAAACACATAATGTACGTACCAACGTGGCAGGATTTGAACCACGGCCTCCCGGACAGGAGGTAGCGGCCGTAACCTTTACGCCACCGCGCTCAACGCTTTCGTGGGTCTTGATAAGAATTTTTAGAAAGTTTTTTTTTGCTCAATCTTAAAAACTGCAACACATACTTGGTGTGAAAATTGATATAAAACGTATCCCAAAGTAAACCACCAAATAATAAAAACTCGCCAAGTGTGAGTCGTTCTCGCGCTAGGGATTTTATCATTATCATCATCATATCAGCCGAAAGACGTCCACTGCTGCACAATGGCCTCCCTCAAAGATTTCCACGACGACCGGCTCTGCGCTGCCCGCATTCAGTGGCTCCCCACGATCTTTACTAGGTGGGTCGTCGGTCCACTCAAATGGTTCAAATGAAATAAAAAGCAATCATTTTTCACTCTCGTTGGTATCTTTTGTTCCAAGTGACCAGGTATCATTGTTGTACTCATTTGGAGAGGTGTAGTGGTACCACGGATAAGATAAATAAGGTTGGATTGGCAATAGTCACACTTTTGTTTGAAAACCAGCGTTGTCGCCTGTCTCCCACCCACCAACTTCACTACACAAGCAATTGTTGAATATTTAATAAAATCAGTAGTTTTGTATGCGAAAATAACGAATACTTTATTAAGAAGAAATACAATACACCGGCTAGTAGTAATGTCCACAGAGTAGCGTGAGTGCAAAAAAAAAAAGGTAACATAAAAGGCGCGAAATTTAAATATTACAACACTCTCCCTAAATTTGAGCCTTCATAAAAATAATTAATTTTAAGCATTGACAGAATGAATTTACACTGAGACAAAACTAACTGTTAGAAATTCCATCGCTGGATTTAACTCCTATTTTATCTCTTAAATAACAAAATTTATTTTTACACAAAGGCTTGGTGAAAATGTCAGCATATTGTTCATCGCTACACACATAGTTTAATTCGATAATTTTATCATAGTATTTTTCTTTAATGAAATGAAACTTAATGTCTATATGTTTGCATCGTTTGTGAAAATTTGTATTTTTGATTACACTGATAGCACTTTGATTGTCTAAATTTAGACACACTGACTTTTGTTTGAATGCATCAATATCAGATAGCAATTGTTTAATCCACATGACTTCTTTTGTAGCAGCACAGGCTGCCATGAATTCTGCTTCAGTGGTTGATAGAGCCACTGTTTGTTGTCTTTGACAGGCCCATGTTACTGCTCCTCCATTTTTCATAAAGATATATCCAGTGACGGAACGTCTTGTGTTAGGGTCATTGGCAAAATCTGCATCACTATACCCCATTACAACATTGGGCTCAGCTGACATTGTGTAGTATATACCATACACTTTGGTTTCCTTTAGATACTTGAAAATTCTCTTTACAGCATTCCAATGATTCTCATTGTAAGAATTTAAAAATCTACTCACCAGGCTAACAGCAAAAGAGATGTCTGGTCGGCTTACTGTAGCAAGGTGCATCAATGATCCTACTGCTTCCCGATATGGAATGTTTTTTTCTGTTTCTCCTTCTCCTTTTTCCAATATTGTGTGTGGATCAGCTGGAATGCTGTTAGGTTTACAATTAGTTAAATTAAATTTATTTAATAGTTTCTCAATGTAGGTTGACTGGTATAATCTATACCAGTATGAAGATATAATTGTCAGACTTTATTATTTCCATACCAACAAAATTTCTGAGTGGAAATGTTTTTACTTCAAATATTGACTGTAAATCGTTAATTAACTCCGTTATGGTTGATCTATCCTTGGAAAATATCAGTCCATCATCTACATATAAGCACAGATAACATTTTTCTCCATTAATAGTGCCTACATACACACACTGATCTGCTTTGCTATTAACTAGCCCAAACTTCTTTAAAACCGAATCAAATTTAGAGTTCCAGCATCTGGGAGATTGTTTTAAGCCATATAATGATTTATTGAGTTTACATACCTTATTAGTCTTGCAGGCTAAGCCTTCAGGTACAGTCATGTATATGTCCTCTTCAAGCTCACCATACAGAAAAGCTGTTTTTATGTCTAATTGTATTATTTGAAGGTTATGTTGGGCAGCTTCTGATAGTAATAGGCGGATAGAATCATACCTGACAGTTGGTGCAAATGTTTCTTGATAGTCAATACCTTTAGTTTGTAAGTACCCTTTCGCACAAAGCCGAGACTTGTATCTTGGTCCAGAAGATTCTTCTTTGATGCGAAATACCCATTTACATCCAATTATTCGCATATCAGGAGTTTTATCGACTAATGTCCACGTTTTATTTTGTTGATGAGCGTCAAGCTCTTCTTTTATTGAACTGATCCATCTTGAAGCATCAGCTGACTTTATTGCTTTTTCATAGTTATCAGGAACTTCAGAATTCAATAATTGTTCATCAAAACACAGGTAAGAGCTTTCTTCTTTTTCTTGAGAGGCTAACTTACATTGTCTTCGTGTTCTAAGTGTAACATTCCTTTCTGGTGAAAATTCTATGCTTTCATCGGGGAAGTACTCACTGTCTGACTGAGATTTATTTTCTGTTACAGTATTAAATGAGTCATCACTTGAAAGTTCTTCACAATCCTTATTTTGAATACTGCATCCATTTGTGGTTAATTCAATGGGCACATAGTTCCTTTTGACTGTAGACTCTAGAAATATTGCATCTCTACTTTTTATTGCTTTTCTTGAGTTAGGTATTAAAAATCGGTACCCTTTGGTGTTTTCGCAGTATCCAATGAAAATCAGTTTTTGAGATTTTGAATCCAATTTCTTTCTTTTCTCTTTTGGTAAATGAACCATCGCCTCACATCCAAATGTCCTCATATGACTGACATTGGGTTTTTGTCCAGTCCACATTTCTTCTGGAGTTTTATAGCACAGTGATTTAGTTGGAGAGCGATTAATAATGTATGCAGCTGTATGTATTGCTTCAGCCCAATAGACTTTAGGTAGTTTGGCATTCAACATCATACACTTTGCTCTTTCTATCAAGGTTCTGTTCATTCGCTCAGCTGTGCCATTTTGTTCTGGTGTGTAAGGTGTGGTCGTCTGATGTACTATTCCAGCATCTTTAAGAAAGTTTGAAAAATTTCTGTTTACATATTCAAGTCCATTATCAGTTCGGAGAATTTTAATTGTGCGGTTTAACTGATTCTCAACTAACTTCTTAAATTCAATAAATTTTTCCAGAACTTCTGATTTGTTATGCAGTACATATACAAATATCTTCTTTGAGTAATCATCTAAGAATGTCACAAAATATCTAGCTTTGCCAAATGACTGGGTTTCCATTGGCCCACATATGTCGGAGTGAATTAATTCAAGCAGGTCTTTTCTCGGAGATTCTTGGCTTTTGAATGGTAAACGTGTTTGTTTTCCTTCCTGACACGTTATACACTTCACATTACTTGCATGTATACCAAGCTTTAAATCAGCAGTATTTTCAGTCAACTTGCTCAAGCTTTGAAAGTTTAGATGACCCATCCTTTGGTGCCACAGGTAAGTGTCTTGCTCGATAACATCTGATATGCATGCATGAGCTGCAGGCATGTTCAAGCGATACATATTATTTATCAAGCTTGCTGTTGCTACTATGACATTGTTTTTGTTTAGTATATCACAACCATTCTTGTTAAACTTTACTTGGCCACCATTCTTTATTATTTGACTAACTGACAGCAGGTTTGTAGCTAGTTCAGGCACAAACAGCACATTTGTAAATAATATTTCATTTTGTTGACCTCTCTCATTATGAACACATAAGCTTATTTTTCCAGAGCTTTGAACCGGTAATGATTTGTTATTTGCAACTTTAATAGTTTTTATATCTGGAATTGTTTCTTCTATAAACAGATTCTTGTGCTTGGTCATATGTACTGAGGCACCGGAATCAATATACCAGTCATCAGAGTAACCAGAAGAGGCAATAAATACTGCTGCATAGGACGATTGGTTCTGTTTACTTTCCTTATTCTTCTGGTGCTTATTAGGTTTTGATTTACACTCAGGGCTTTTGTGACCATATTTGTTACAAGTATAACAGCGAGGACCTTTTGAAATATATTTGTTTTTATTGTGAAACTTTTGACTTGAAGCGAAAGCACTTGAATCTGATTCATTCTGTTTGACATCTTGTAGAATTTTAGATTTGATTGAGTCGGAGCTAATCTTCATTCCTGAGCTTTCAATCGCAATTATCATAGGCTTGTAACTCTCGGGGAGGCCGGACAATAGCAGTGTTCCAAGCCACTCGTCGTCTACATGAAAGCCAATGTTTCTTAGTTTATGTGCTGTTGTCATTATTTTACTGACATATTCTTCTACATTAGAACATCCTGCTAGTGTAGTATTGCATAAGTCTCGCAGCAGGCCAACCCGGCGTGTTAGTCCTGAATCATCAAAAGCATCAAATTTAATTGGAATATAATTCAATTTTATCATTAACAGTGATATACCTCTAATTTGGTTTCAATTAATAAATAAGGAGTATTATTAAACTCTTCTTTTAAGTCGAAATTAAATGCAAATTGCTTCTTCACGGGATAAGTTGTCCCAAACCTCCTTTGCAGTGCTGGATTCTTGGATATGAATATAATTCACGGGATCCACAAGAAGAATTATCTAAGATCTGGCCTTGGTGTCACGCTTCTTATCAATTTCCAATGATGGATTAGAAGGTTCGACACAGTCCCATAGTTCTTCGTGTTCCAAGTACGTTTTTACAGCAAATCGCCAAGTTGCGTAGTTATCACGGCCGGTTAATTTTTCTATTAATGCCAATGAGTTATTTGACGACGACATGTTGTTAATTTATCTGAGCACGCTGCGGTTGAGGTTATGTGTTTTGCAAACGTTTTTAACACTGAGTTTATTTACTTTTGTTCACTGATTTTAACTAATCGGACAATCTGGGCCCAAAACCTGTTGAATATTTAATAAAATCAGTAGTTTTGTATGCGAAAATAACTAATACTTTATTAAGAAGAAATACAATACACCGGCTAGTAGTAATGTCCACAGAGTAGCGTGAGTGCAAAAAAAAAAAGGTAACATAAAAGGCGCGAAATTTAAATATTACAACAGCAATAATAACACATATACACGAATTGCACGCACTAATAAACCAAACTCAAAAGGGCTGCAATTGTGTCTCACACCATTTCGAGAGTCTGTACGTTAAACACAACCACACGCAAATAAAAAGTAGGAACGCGTGCTTCCGTTAACTATGATTGTCTAATCATACTTGAGGCACGCCTACCCAGCGCACATTTCCAATCCAACCTTATTTATCTGATCCGTGAGTGGTACAGTCTGACCGGCACGCGACACTTTTACGGATTTTACATCCATTATTATGATGAAATATATTTTTTGTATCACGTATATAAGGTGTAACAAAATTAGCTGAAACTATTTTAACTGGTGCTTCTACCCATGAAACTGAACAACTTTCTCCATGGAACCCATAGTTAAAACGCAAAAAAAAATTTGGCTCTCCCATACCAACTCGTTTAGCTCATCAGGCAACTTAGAATGGGAAGTTCAAATTTTTTTTTGAGATTCGACTATGGGTTTCATGGGGAAAGTTGTTCAGTTTCATGGGTGGAAGCACCAGTTAAAATAGTTTCAGATAATTTTGTTAGACCTTATATATATTTTTGTATCACGTATAATAGGTGACTTTTAATTAGTTCTTGATAGCAAAGGATATGAAACTACTCGTGATTACAAACAACTTTCCCAAAGAAACTATATGTCAAATATGAAAAAAAAAATTTGGTCCTTCATACATTTTTGTCGATTTGATAACTTGTTATGTACCGAGGACCTAAAATTTTTTTCTGATTCGACATATAGTTTCTTTGGGAAAGTTGTTTGTAATCACGAGTACATTCATATCCTTTGCTATCAAGAACTAATTTAAGGTCACCCTATATATATTTTTGCGTCTGTCAGTTTCGTTGCGTGTAGACAAATTTTATATCAATTTAGAAAACCTAATTTAAGTTATTTAGTAGCATTTTGAATTATTGCAAATCTGTACAACGCCGGTTTGTTCAAGTTTTGGCTTTTGGGACATTTTTAGACATAACATGGCATTCAAGCTTGACGTAGCTTTCCTCTCTAGTGTTATATATAAGTTTATAACATTATTCACAAACTTTTTCTGCTGCTTCATCCTAGAATCTAGAAAGGTAAACAATAATTTATTACAAAATATATTTATTTACCCTATGCAAGAAAGTTAATGTATTCGTTCGAAATTCAGCGTTTAGGATTTTTTAATTTATTTATTTAATAATTACAACGGGTTATTAACCCAATTACAGTAATTATAATAAAATAAGATTCAATTAATATTTATCATCATATCGTAAGTCATTACATAGGAATTGTAGTAGCACATTCATACGTGTCGTCTCTAAGAAATCTAAACAAGCCCGCATTACCTTGGACCATCCATCACATCAAATCACAATCAGGTTTTGCTCGGAGAAGCGCGTTGAGCGTACTCGTAACTCGCCCAGAAGAAGGCTGGATGTAGGTCTTTTGAAGTGCGAGTAGTGGAATTATTCGCCATAGTTATTTGGTACCACATATTACTGTAATTACCAGTAACAAATAACAATAACATGCCTCCAGTGGTCTCGAACTCTTAACGATTTCTCCATGCCCGATTTGTCGTCACGCCAGGTGTGACCTCAAAGTTTGTTTCCAATAAAATCTTTCAATAGAAATTAGACCAATTTTTATACCGATTTTACATTTATAAAACACTAGCTGTCCCGGCGAACTTGTTTGCACCATACACTACACTACGCTACCCTACACTACCCTACCCTACACTAAACTACCCTACCCCACACTACACTACCCTACCCTACACTACACTACCCTACCCTACACTACACTACCCTACACTACACTACCCTATCCTACTCTACACTACCCTACCCTACACTACACTCTCCTACCCTATCCTAACCTACCCTAAAACCAATTATTTTTTGACTGATAATATTTTTTTAATAAATATATTTTAATACCTATTATTCTATTCCAGACGAAGACAAATGCAAAAACACAAAAGTCATAAAAATTCGTCAAGCCGTATAGATAAAGATTTTCAGTTGTATAATATTTTCAGACAATACCTCGTTGAGGACTGAGGTTTTCGAAGATAACCGCCTGCGTGGCGTAATGGTTAGGCGATTCGCTTCACACCAGAAGGTCGCGGGTTCAAATCCCGGTGCGGTCAACTTGTAAGACTCGGTTTGGTTGGTGGTAGTGAATTTTCTAAGCCCGCCTGGCTAGCTACCACCATCTTATCTAAGTCTTGCCGCCAAATATCAATGTTGATATCATTGGTGTGTTCCGGCATGAAGATAAGATAGCCAGTTCCCCATTGCGTTGGGGAATCTTGGTAAGCCCGCTTCCATCTTCGGCAACATCGTCACTTACCACCAGGTGAGATGTTGTCAAGGGCTTTCCAATTGTAAAAATTATTTTTTTTATTCGGAAATACTTCATTGTACAACTTAGTTTGACAGGTTAAGATCGTTTGTTATTTCTAAATATATGGTATTTTGCTTAAAAATGCATATCTGGCAATTATTTGTCGTTGTCGAATAATGCATACTGTTATTCGCTATTAGACGATTAATGAAAAATGCCGAACAATGTCGAATATCGAGGAATTATGACGGTTAACTGCAGCATCTCTTATCTCGATTTATGAATTGTATAGGGTACCTGGTAACATTTTTTTTATTTTTTTTTAATTAAAAATTTGAGTGCGTTTGACTGCAACTCACCTGATGGTAAGTGATGATGCAGTCGAGGATGGTACACGCAAACTCAAATAATGCCTATTCACTCTTGCCTTGAAGATCCCCAAATTATAGGAATCGGGAAACACTGACGCAGGCAAGGAGTTCCATTCCTGCGCTGTACGCATAATAAATGAAGAAGCGTAACGATTCGTGCGAAAAGGTGGAACATCAACAACAAAGGGGTGCAACATTGTATAGGTTGACTGGTAACATTGTATAGGGTGATTGGTAACATTGTATAGGGTGCCTGTTAACATTGTATAGGGTACCTGGTAACATTGTATAGGGTGCCTGGTGACATTGTATAGGGTACCTGGTAACATTGTATAGGGTACCTGGTAACATTGTATAGGTTGACTGGTAACATTATATAGGGTACCTGGTAACATTGTATAGGGTGCCTGGTAACATTGTATAGGGTGCCTGGTAACATTGTATAGGATGCCTGGTAACATTGTATAGGGTGCCTGGTAACATTGTATAAGTTGACTGGTAACATTGTATAAGGTGCCTGGTAACCTTTCAACTCGTGACTTTGCTCATGAAACTGAACAAATTTTTTCTACTACTGTGCTAAAATCTAAAAAAGAATGTCTTTTCATACAAATTGACCAGTCGGTGAACCCAAGTTTGTAACAAGGGGGCAATGGGGGGCCACAACATTAACGCGAGTGTATATGCGTAGTTAGTCTGCACTTATACTTTCCAAATTTACCTCCCGTTGCTGGATCAATGTTGAAAGGTCCCTCTCTGTTATCATTTTACCCTATAGGTAGGCGCCAAGAGACGTTGACACTTATAGATAGGTGTAGATAGGAGGTGGAGAAAAACATTGCTTCACAATATGTTTCTCAATTAGGGGTGGGTGAATGTAGAGATCGTGTATCTCGATTTTCACACATTTACATCTTTTGTAATCTTGCTATTCGCGGATCGTATTAAAAAGCTAAGTTTAAATTCAAACTTATAGGTCGTTCGAAAGCTTTTCTGAAACAGGTGAGTCGCATTCTATTCGTGACTGCGAGCCAGGGCAGAGGTCCCTTTTCTGAGTGTTATTTTCACAGCAAGAGTGCAATACACTTACCACCAGGTGAGATGATGCCAAAGGCTTACCAATTGGGAATAAAAAAAAATTATTAATCTGTTCATTCTCAAACCAATAATCAGCCAGCCGGCGGAGCTCTATTTTTGATGAGTAATAAAGAGTGCTCTACTTCTTACTTCGCAATTTACCGCATTTTTAATCATAGAAGTAACCCAGCTGAGTATACTCCCCCGGACGACTCGTTGGTGCGTCATAGTACCTAACAAAAGTTTTTTTAAACTGACTTCCAAAAAGGAAGAGGTTCTCAATTCGACTGTATGTTTGTTACGCGATAACATTGAAGATGGTGGACCGATTTTCATTATTCTTTTCTTACGACAGGGTATACTGTCAAGTTGTTCCTATACAAATATTATCAAAGGCAGTGTTTTACTTAGCTTTTTTATAGAAAATTAACAAAACCAAAAATGATAATGCAAAATTGCGATTGAGAGTTGCGATGGAAGTAGGGTTTTTAACATGTAATTAGCGTTTCCAACTGTAAACAGTCGGGATAGAGTTTTAGTAAAATCGGTAAGACTTATATGTTATGAGTGCTTTTGATTTATGATCAAACATTTACTTCATTAATTTGGAACACAAGTTCATTGTTCCTTCGGATATGGGAACGGAATTGAATAGCCTTTATAGGTGTAGATTAGTACTCACCATTACAATATTCGCAGCTGGTTTCCACCGAGGTCGTACTTGAAACCGCACCCTGCTGCAGACAGCCGATTTATATTTGTACGATTAATATTTGTATGATTGCATTGTGGCTCGGTGCACAACTGTTTATTAGAAACATTTTCGGTTAAAATCTGCGTTAATAAGTAGACAATTCATGTCAAAATGACTATTTTCTTTCGAAATAGGTTTATCGTCGATTCGAAAGTTTATTTTGAAAGTAATTAAGGTGTCTGCTTAAAAGTTGTATAAGGACTAGATGCCATAGTGAAAATGAAAAAATGTGTAGTATTTTAACGCAATTAAAAAAAAAACTTTTTGTATAATAAAAGAATCCCAATTCCCCTCAAAGTGAATGATTGCACAGCAAAATGCTTACCTCAAAACATAATTAATTAAGCAACAACTTAGGTTCGTGGCGCACCGCTATTTACTTACAAGTATAGCGTTTGTCCAGCAGTGGACGATTTTTGGCTGATATGATGATGATGATAGCGTATATCTGGTTTAGGCAAAACTGCTTTATTATTTCGTAATTCAGATCCGCCAGCCAGGAGGGAGGTCATCATCATCATCATATCAGCCGAAGGACGTCCACTGCTGGACATAGGCCTCCCCCAAGGATTTCCACGACAACCGGTTCCTCGCCACCCGCATCTAGCGGCTTCCCGAAACCTTCACCAGGTCATCGGTCCACCGCGTGGGAGGTATAATCAATCAAACCTAAACGAAGCTATTATCGCTCGCTTCGCTCGCTCAACTCTAGTCCTGAAGAAGATAGATAATTTGATGTGGAATCAGTATTTTTGTTATGATTGTCATAAATAAATGATGAAAATAAATTAATAGTTGTTTGATGAGCAACTAAAAAAAAATCCATTAAAAATGCTATTTAAAAATTCCATAAGTTGTAGCTACTACTTCATTCTGCCTAATAATTTAGAATACATTATTGTAGGTATGTAAAAATAATATTTAGGTGGGTAAAAACATACCTAGTGAATATTATTTAGGTATTGTTAATGGCAGGTATGATTTTATCGATCCAGTCCAGTGGTTAAAGCGTTAAAGAGTAACAAACATCCATACATCCATACATACAAACTTTCACTTTTATAATATTACGAGTAAGTAGGATTACCCGATGATGTCTTAAATTTGACATAAAAACAGTTTAAAAATTGTGTCAAAAGAACTCTTTGTAAAAAAGGTTATTATAAGACATATATTTAAATAACAAAAATGTATGGGTAGAGAGTGTTTTTATTATCAACGCTACTAAATAAAATGAAGATCAAACTAAGAATCGACGTGGAAGCGATAAGACATGACAAGTCTAGCAATTCTTTTACATAATATTTTATCTTATCATTGACATGTCAACTCATGAGTGGTGCACGCTCGCTTAAATGTTCGTGCGGCTGGTGGCGCATCGGGAGCCGGGTCGTTCCTTTCCCTCTAATATGGTTGAGGAGAGCGATGACTGACTCTCGCGTTATACTCGTGACCAGAGTCCAGATGGTGTCCGTGTGAACTGGCCTACTCTTGTCAAAGGAATTAATGTCATTCAACGGTTTTAATGTATTACTTCTCGTGTCATATTGTTTTCATCTTCTAATGATATAATTTGTTATAAGTCTATGATTGTATTTTAATTTATTAACTAATGATTTTTTATTTATTTATTTTTCTCAAATGACACTACGTAATTACTATTTAATGAGTCTCAGAAAGAGTGTAATTTGCACCTATTTTAAATAAATATCTTGAACCTTGCATCTCATCATAAAAATAGTACCTAGTAAATTTTTAATGTGTATCCCTGAAGCTAAGGGCGACAATCGTTTACCTATACTAGTAACTAATACGTTTTACTATTTTCAAACGAAATAAAAAGTACCAAATTTCAATTCAATCGGTCTAGTAGTTTTGAAGCAAATTTGCTGTGACAGACAGACAGACACACACACGAGTGGTTTTGTTTTTATGTTTTGTGGTAAGGAACCTTAAGTTAGAGTGGAATTTAAGGATGGACATAGAATAAAAAAACCCCGCTCATTCTCGATATCCACGGGGGCTAACCCGCGGGCAACAGCTAGTAGGTACTGAGGCGGAATCTGCAGTACCCACCACTAACAAATTCATGGCCACAGTTCAAGACTGAACTATCGGTCCAACTATATGGAGAGTAGCATCCTCACCTCGATAGACGACACCATCGTCGTAAGAAGACTAATTACAAAGCGTCTACTACGCGCTATTAACATTTCCTTGCTAATAAGCATACCTATATATAAGGTCTAACAAAATTAGCTGAAACTATTTTAACAGGTGCCTCTACCTATGAAACTGAACAACTTTCCCCATGAAACCCATAGTCAATTTTCAAAATAATTTTTGAACTTCCCATACTAAGTTGGTTGATCAGCTGATCGAGTTAGTATGGGAGAGCCAATTTTTTTGCGATTTGACTATGGGTTCCATGGGGAAAATTGTTCAGTTTCACGGGTAGAAGCACCAATTAAAATAGTTTCAGCTAATTTTGTTACACCTTATATATCAAATCAAATCAAAAATCAAATCCATAGAATTGTTAGTTCAACCACTTAAAAACTATATACACAAGCACCAACCATACACGGTTGGTCCACGGCCGGACCCCAGGCTCACCACCTCGCCTGGCGGAGATATCCCCATTTGTTCTCGAGAGTGGGACCATACCGTTCCTACAGTACATTAAAGATAGAGGTATAAGTAACTAGTATCTCATCTGTGCCTATACAGCACAATAAGACTTGACTTGCGATGGCGACCATCATATCAGACAAAAAACGTCCACTGCTGGACAAAGAGCTCCCCCAAGGATTTCCACGACTACCGGTCCTGCGCTGCCCGCATCCATCGGGTTCCCTGCGATTTCAAAGATTTTTATTGAACTTTAAAGAACAAGGTTATATAACATTAACACTTTTTTTTTTAATTTTTTTTTATTCACAATTTAACTTTAAGTTGTAAACAACTGCAGTAGTCGATGAAACTGTGTCGCATTTGTTAACTCCCCATTCCGGTTGTTGAGGAAGTTCTTAACTACAATATATTTTAATCAAATAAAGAAAAGAAGTAACAAAAATAAACAAAAATATAATATGAATATACAATAAGAAGACATGAGATACATGTGGCTACCGGAGGCAAATGAAGTGATTATCCCTACTATCCCTACTTAATATTATAAATGTGAAAGTAACTCTGTCTGTCTGTTACGCTTTCCCGCAAAAACTACTGAACAGATTTGGCTGAAATTTGGTAGGTAGACAGATTAGGACCTGGATTCAGACATAGGCTACTTTTAACCACGCTCGCGAGCCGCTTGCGGCTCGCGCACTGCGCACCCTCGAAAAGTCATAGAAACGTTGTCCACGCGGGTGAAACCGCGGGAAACAGCTAGTTATAAATAATAATAATAATAAACAAGATGAAAAACATCACATGTGTGTGCGTGAGTGTTCGTGTGCTTGTGTAGGCGTGTTCGTGTGTGTGTGTGTGTGTGTGCATGATAAATAGTGTATGTCGGTAAATACTATACCAAGTCATATTCACTAGATGCGATGCAATTGGCGACGATGGCGATATAATTTTGAAATGATGTTTGCACCTTACTCTACATTGTACGAGCAGAAAACAGGTGATGACGAGCGTGTTGAGCTAATTTCCATGCAAATGAAGCTAGCGCAGCGAATTGGTCAGTTTAGGAAACAGGAGCGGCGGCGGCGGCGGCGGCGCGGGTGGGGCGGGTGGGGCGCCTAGTGTTATTGCATATTGGATAAGCCGCAATACGGCACTGCTCTGGCGCTCGCTCGAGCTTCACGACACACTCACGCATTGCAGATGTTTTTAATCTACTTAAAAAAAAACCGACTAAGTACGAGTCAGAACCGCACACATATGGTTCCGTACCATCATACGAGATGGCTCTAGTTTCATGTTTTAAAAACCATCATACTAGATAGTGCTACTTTCCTTATGTTTTAAAAAAAAAGTGTGTGTGTCAGCTCCGACGCACGACTGGAGTCGACCTCAAAAAAAATTAAATCCCCTAATTTAATTCGTACCCACCTTTGATTTCGTTATTGTTGGATAATGTTGTGTATTTAAGTATAATAATATTATTTCATACTTTTGAGTAAATTTCATTTTAAAGTCGGTTTTTAGTTTTTTTAAACTTTTATTTTTATTTTCTTTATTTTTAGTGATAATGCTATCTAAACAACGTTAAACCCAATCAACTACTCTATGCATACCTACGTATAATATTGAAATAATTTTCCTCCAACTCCTAACCGTTAAGGAGTTGTACCTTCCTTCATCAGCTTATCAACATGAGATGATGACTAACAGACGCAAGTATTTTAATAGCTTCAGAAAACATATGAATCACGTAATAAGTGCCTACGTAATGAGTAATTTGAGGGTTGCTCTCGATTTACCTTGGATCCCATCATCAGATCCTGACTTGGTGACAATGGGACCCCCTCGGGAGCATACTCTTTCGAATGAAAAAAGAATTTTGAAAATCGGTCCACAAGTGACGGAAAAATCGGTGAACATACATAAAAAAATAACAGTCGAACTTAGTACCTCCTCCTTTTTGAAGTCGGTAAAAATGCCAACACTGGTGGCATTACATCCTTTTTGGTGGCTCCATAAATAATAAAAAATTGTACATTTGTTCACTATGAAATTTAGTATTACATAAAAAGTATCCTTCATCATACCAGCTCATATAGTCCCCACCGAGGTGCTCGAGCCTACCCTGTATTAGGGTGATAGGGCCTTAGTCGACCACGCGGGCCCAGTGCGGGTTGGTCGACTTCACACAAAACCTGTGAGTTTCCCCGCAGGCGTGTGCAGGTTTCCTCACGATGTTTTTCCTTCACCGTAAGAGCGTTGGATTAACGTACCTATGAAATCTAAATTCGTTTTGAGGAAACACACACAAAAAAAAACATACAGACGACTTGAGAACCTCCTCTTTTTTGGAAGTCGCTTGAAAAAAAGCAAAACGTATCGTTATATCAATAAGAAAAAAAGCGGCCAAGTGCGAGTTGGACTCGCCCATGAAGGGTTCCGTAGCAGCAAGTAACATAATATAAAAGTTCTTGTAGTTCGTTGTAACTTTGATCGATGTTTTTTATCCAACGAAAACAGTGAAAAATCGTAAACGTACAATATTTAGCATTCGCAAGAGTATCAAAAAATTAGGTCCGCGCGCACGAGTTTCAACGACGTCTGCCCGCTCGGGTAAGCGCAGTCGGGAACCTGCCCCCGCGCGCTCCACACCCGCTACCGATCAAGCCACGCCCCGCGCGAATTATAATTATTATTTACTTAGGCACCTATTACAGATTTATTATTAGAAAATAATGGTTTATGAGTAAAGTTTATGTTTATGAAATTAAATATTTTTTTATTTTATTTTTATAATATTAGAGTTGATAGAATGAAAGGTAAATTGCGGTTTACGATTTATGACGTATTAAAAAAAACTACTTACTAGATCTCGTTCAAACCAGTTTTCGGTGGAAGCTTGCATGGTAATGTACATCGTATATTTTTTTTAGTTTTATCATTCTCTTATTTTAGAATTTACAGGGGGGGCACATTTCACCACTTTGGAAGTGTCTCTCGCGCAAACTATTCAGTTTAGAAAGAAATTACATTAGAAACCTCAATATCATTTTTGAAGACCTATCCACAGATACTCCACACGTATGGTTCTGATGAATTAAAAAAAAAAAATCAGTTATAAGTATGGGGAACCCCCAAAATTTATGTTTTTTTTCTATTTTTGTGTGAAAATCTTAATGCGGTTCACAGAATACATCTACTTATCAAGTTTCGGAAAAAAGTGGCTGTGGCATTCGGACTGACAGACAGACAGACATGACGAATCCATAAGGGTTCCTTTTTTTGCCATTTGGCTACGGAACCCTAAAAAGCACAATGTAGCATACTTAGTAGGGATTTGTCAGTTTTAATTGTCTATTCCATAGTACTTTTGTTTACCTTTTTTTTTTGATTGATATATGGTCTAGTCACAGTCATGTTTAAGTATATGGCAAGGTTAAAACTATCTAATTGTGTTGTTTTTGACCGCATTGTTGTTGTTCTAACAATGCAGCGCTGCTGGTGGCGCCACTTGGAACTAAAATCTCAAAGTACCGTACCGCACCTGTGACGCGCCTACTTATACATGGGCGGCGGCGCATTACTAAGCCGCTTTAGGAGACGTAACGTGATGTTACTACTGTGTATGCAGAGTACCTTAATTCAGGCAAATTGCAATCCACCTGAAAACGAGACAGTCGCATTATAAAACGGCGCTTTTTTTGTAAACAGGCTAGCCCTTTTGTAATACGGCGTATTATACAGTTCTGACTGCGACATATACAAAGTTAAATGGCAACATTCGTTTGCACACACAAACAACCTCTCACCCCAAACGCATATACAGTCTCCGTACCGTCGCGGGTAAAAAAAACGTAACTGTATGCTGGCAGGCGGGGAGCAGCGCCCGGTAGCGGGCGCGGGGGGCGCGGGCGGCCCGAGGCGATGATCCGGCGCGGAGGTGGCCGCGAGCGCCAGCGCCTGCACTGCCTGCACCATGCGGCAGCCTTCCACCGATGTAAGTCTTCTTCAGTTCCTAACTTGATTTTAACTTTCGAACGACTGAGGAGCAAGTGGTCGAGTAAGAAGGTATTGTTATGGCAACAAACAATCGACCTGGAGAATAGGGATGACGACAGCATCAGAAATAAATTATGAACTCTTGATCACTAAATTGCCCAAAATTAAACTTCGAAAAACCTTACTCGTTTTGTTTTCCATCAAGTTTTCGATTTTTAACTTACTAAAATCACAAAATGAGTACATAAATGACGATGCTAAACTATAACCTCACGCCTAGGTATTTCAAACATTTTTAGAACAAATTGTCGTTTTTGACAGATGATAAAAAGTTACTTAGATGACTAGCATTGGTCATCCCTATTTGATGTGAATCGATTGCCTATTTTTAACAGCCTTCGTGGCGTAATGGTTAGTTCATTCGCTTCACACCAGGAGGTCGCGGGTTCGATTCCCGGTGCGGTCAACTTGTAAGACTCGGTTTGCTTGGTGGTAGGACATTTTCTAAGCCCGCCTGGTCCGCAACTATACCGATGGCTCTAAAACAGAGTCTTGTACGGGTGCAGGCGTCTTCTCATTGGACTTGAACATCCATGTATCACTGGCATAGGGAGAACATAGTTCCATATTCCAATGTGACTGTGTTGCCATCACCAACGCTGCTACCGCGGTGATGAAAATAGGTGTCACGATCTACTGCATTAGAATACTCTCAGACAACATGGCCGTACTTCTGGCTCTGGAGAGCAATACCATGAACTCCAATCTAATAATATCACCTTGCACTGGAGCGAATAGCTTCAGTTAACAGGGTCATCCTGCAATGGATAAAGGGGCACAGTAATTCATTGGGGAACGATGCAGCCATTGAGCTGGCTAAAAGGGGTTCCGAAACTCCAGTAGCTGGCCCCGTGCCACTCATGCCAATCCCTTTTAGACAAATACGCTCATGGACAAGGCTGCACACAGTTCATCAACACAATGCCCGCTGGGCTAATCTAACTAGCTGCAGGCAGTCAAAAATGGTTTTGATGCAACTCAAACCACAACTGACCCGAAAACTCCTCAGCCTCAAGCGACGCGATCTTCGTATTGTTGTGGGTACTATCATCGGGCACCTACTCCTGAAGAAGCAACAATTCATCATGAATGTCACTGACAGTCCGCTTTGCAGAGGATGTCTTGAGACAGATGAAACAGTCATGTCACGTCACGTGATCCTGGAATACACTGATCTGATCGAACGCCGGGTAGAAATCCTCAATGATATGGGGTCGCTCCGAGAAGCCTGCGAATGTCCAAGGTGTCCGTTCTGTGCTTCTGGAAGGAGCTGGGTTGGCTGGACAAGCCAAAAATACCTGCACGCATAAAGGACCTAAAAAGAGTCACGAGAGCCCACTACCAATAACAATACCAAGCCCGCCTGGCTAGCTACCACCATCTTATCTAAGTCTTGCCGCCAAACATCAGTGTTAACAACATTGATGTGTTCTGGCTTAAAGATAAGGTAGACCGTTCTCCATTGCGTTGGAGAATCTTGGTAAGCCCGCTTCCATCTTCGGCATCATCGTCACTTACCATCAGGTTAGATGAAGCCAAAGGCTTACCAATTGTGAATAAATAAATAAATATTCTGGGACAAATCACACATGGTCATCTGGCCCCAAAGTAGGATTCCCTGTGTTATGGGAACTACATACATACTTATATATACGTTTAAATACATACATATTATATAGATATTTAACACCCAGACACAGAGCAAACAAATCTGCTCATCACACAAATGCTTGCCCTGGGTGGGGATCGAACCCACAACCCTCGGATCAAAAAAACCTTCTCTAACGGAGTAAAAAAATGGCCAAGTGTGAGCCGGACTTGCATTACGAGAGTTCCGTACCACCACACACACAACTATGACAATGATACCTGTTCACATTACAAACAAAAGACATCAACGCGAGCGACAAACATAAGCTTTTTTTGTAATTCACTTCGTACTCCTTAGCGCAAGTAAGACTAATATTTGGCCAATTTTTAATATTTGTTGTTTTACTTCAGTATTAGTATAGGCAATCGGTAAGTCGTATGTACGTAAGTTTTTTGAAAAACTCATTGGTACATTGGCCGTCCAGATTTGAACCCGGTACCTCTGGTTAGATGGACCGAGTCGTTACCGGTTGAGCCACCGACGCTTTTTAACGGTGAAGGAAAACATCGCGAGGAAACCTGCACACGCCTGCGAAGAAACTCGAAGGTTGTGTGTGAAGTCGACCAACCCGCACTGGGCCCGCGTGGTCGACTAAGGCCTAATCGCCCTGATTCAGGGTAGGCTCGAGCCCCTCGGTGGGGACGTATATGAGCTGTTATAATAATAGTATAAGTGCTGTAATCGCACCAATTTTTAATATTTGTTGTTTTACTTCAGTATCAGTATAAGTGCTGTAATCACACCAATTTTTACGCTTGTTTGCATTACCGTTTCCAAGATAGAACTGATTTAGTTCCTTTAAAATACCTATGAAAACACGTTTTTGTACGAAAGACTCTTAATTATTCAGTCTTTGTAATTTTTTGTTGTAACCGCATTAGAAATACACATTTTGTAAAAATCTTAACTGTCTACCTATTACGATTCATGAAATACAGCCCGCTGACACAGATAGACAGACAAACGGACAGACAGCGGAGGATTAGTAATAGGATCCCGTTGGTCACCCTTTGGGTGGACGGAACCCTAAAATCAATAAGATAAAAAATGTGTATACTGTGCGTGTACAAGAGTATCTGTGTCCGTCCGGTGCTCTAGTGCCTAAACTGATAGACGGATTTAGGTGCAATTTGGTAAAGGGAAATATTATTATAGTTCAGCCGTTTTATGAAAATTATTCTTAACTTGATATTTGGGGGTAGCCTGCCACCGTAGTAAAAAAAAAAGTGGAGTGCAAAGTAGGATTTCGTAGTTTTTTCAAAAAATAAATTACATTTTAAAAAACAAAATTGTTTTTGCAGATAGTAATGGAACGTTTTGTATGTTAAGTCTAAACTTTTTTTACAAATCCAACTACACTTCTTAAGTTGGTCGACTATTTCTCCTAAACTAAGAAATCCTACTATAATGACCTTCGGTACCTCAACTCCGAAGCGCAAATCAGCGCAGTCAAGTGGAACTCACCTTCAGGACGCTACGCGCAGCTACGCGCAGCTACGCGCTGCTACGCGCTGCTACGGTACTGAAATTCGTAGTGGCGTAGTAGGCACCATCGCATCGCCGTTTCCGATTGTACCCGACTACGGCGAAGCAAATAGGAGTAAATATTGCTACCAATTTTTTTTTTGTTATTCCCTGCACTGTTCTTACTATATTTGTTTTTTTTATTATTATCTTTATTTGTTAGACAACATGATCCATTTTTGTTAGTAACACAAACGTTTTATTACACTAATGTTAGTAGAACACAGAATAAAATAATACAGATAATAAAAATAAAATAATAATAATAATAAAAGTTAAAAAAAACCCTTCCACACCCCATGCGCTTACCAGTTACAGGAAGCATAGGGCCCCTGTCTGACCAGTACACGCATGAAGTGCGAAAAGAGTTGGGAATCATACCTGTCAGCTATCCCCTTCAGTTTTCCTTACCTTCTTTTGTTTACCGTATACGCATTATGTATCTACTGTGTACACTGTAAGGCTATGCGAAATAAACGATTTATCTGTCTATCTTATGATTTGAATCGATATGTATGTGGGTGGGTTTGTAATATGTATGAAGTGTACATTGAGTTATTCTTCAATATCACCATATCAGCTCATATACTTCCCCATCGAGGGTCTCGAGCCAACACTGAATTAGGGCGAGCGGGACTTAGTAGAGCACGCGGGCCCAGTGCGGGTTGGTCGACTTCACACACAACCTGCGAGTTTCTTCGCAGGCGTGTGCAGGTTTCCTCACGATGTTTTATTTTACCGTAAGAGTGAAGTCTTCAATATAAAAAGTTTAAAATACATATTTCTAAATATTATGTTAAAATGTGACCTTTTTAAACCCCCTAAAGACACAAATTTTAGCGGTTTACAATCACTTTATTTATTTATTTTATATAAATTTATTTTACAGACAACAAGATCCACGTATGTTAGTAAACAAATGAGCTTAATCTATGTTAGTAACATAAAATTATTTAGCAATTTATGATTTTTTTAAAAAGATATTATTTTTTTGGAGTTTACTCCTTAAGAATCGATTTGCATATAAGGCGCCCGGTATGAAAAAAATATGAGGAGTAAAATCTAGTGATTACGCGCAACCTATTGTGCGCACCTCTGTCACGTGATACAAAACAGTCAGGCTGAATCTAAGATGACGTTCTGTCATTGTTGCAGTCTTAAGGCGTGTCTCCTGCTCCCGCTTTTTTGAAACATTACACAGAAAACATGAAACAAAAACATTTGTTTTCATACTCAAGCCGTCTCCTGCTACAGGGAAATGTTTCTGAAACAAAAAATGTGCGCGACACGGCAGTTGTAGAAAAATGAAACAAATCCTTCCCCTCTCCACCCGCGCGGGGAGTATAATTGTACTGTATCTGTGTATTGTTTTGCAAAACAGGTCGGAGGAGACGCGCTTTTACTATTTTTGATCTGTATATATAGTTTCAGTATATTTATAATATATAAGATATTTATGATTATAAATATACTGAAAATTTGTGATATTTTACAATCTCCATCGTATAATTTGGTATTCCACTCCATCATGGATGTCAATTTTGTGAAAGCAGATAGCAGAAACTTGCCCAAAGTGTACGCAATCAAGGATTGAAATGTTCTTCAAAAATAACCCCGATTTTTATTCTGCAGAGCTGAGAAATGTAAAAACAGCAATGTAAGTACTATAAAAAAAAATAACACTACCTACGTAAGTAACCTTAATCCTACGAAGGCAAAATAATGGTCTTTCTTTCAATTGTAGGTTTTTAGGTTATAAAGAATAAATTTTGTTTACAGTAAGTAATTAGTTTGCATTTTCAGGGTTGCACGAGAATCTTATGGTGACGATGTTATTGGGTACGTGCAACTACATCTTGGATCAGGACTTTGCACACTCAATTGCAAGATCTGCCCCGAGTACAAATTGCGGGCTAGTTCATACAGAGTCACCATGGTGATAGACGAGACTAAAGGTGAAATCGTCAGTTGCCAGTGCTTGGACTGTGCAGGTTCAACTGGTGGTTGTAAGCATGCAGTGACATTTTTAATGTGGACCCATCGTCGCAGTCTTCCTGCACCGAGGTTGAATGTTACTGGAAAAACCCAGCCTCTCGAGAGTAGGGACTACTATGAAATACGTCACTGTAGATCAAATTTGCAAAAAAACAGCTCCACATCATGAAACCAGCACAGACCTTTTCCACGAGTTTCTTCAAGAAGCAAAAAAGAAGAAAATTATGAATTGTGAACTGTTGAAGTATCAGAACGACTTTAAACACAGTGATGTTAGAAAGTTTTCACTTCATCTATTCAAGCGTTTCCTTATTCAAGCGAGTGATGATATAAAGAATGATGTCCACAAATTACTAGAAACATTACAAGAGAAACTTAACAAAAATGCTCTTGATTTAATTGAAGAGTCAACTTGAAATCAATGTAAGAGCCCTTTATGGTATGACCTAAGATATGCTTGTATAACCGCATCCAAAGCATATTAGGTTTGTTGCTGCCAAACACCAGATGGATCATTAGTAGCTGCGATCATGGGAGCTAAAACACCTGACACATCAGCTAAGAAAGGAGGCCGGAAATTGGAATCATCCATCAGTTATAAAAACTGTGCAGAGTAAACTTAAAACCAAAGTCAAGCCCTGTTTTGTGCCTGTTTAGACAATCGTACTTAAGAAGTAAACTCCAGTCGTGCGTCGGAGCTGACACACACACTTTTTTTACAAATAAAAATTCTCTTGTAGCTCTCATCGAAACGCGTTTTTTTGTTATGGAAAATTATTTACGTAACCCTAAAAATCACGACCCCAAAGCGAATCCACACTTTCTCTGGAAATCGGGGCCTGCACAGAAGCTATCGAAAAAACATTTTCAATGTTAAATTAAGCAAATCGGTTGGATACAACAGCTGGACGGACGCGCATTACATTTAATTTTTTAAATACATTTGCAGGATGGAAAGAAGAACCGCACCTGAAGGGAAAGTAGCCTTAATGTTGCAGATGGCAGATCAAAGTGTACAGCCACGATGTTCATACTTTCTCGCGATGCCTTCACCATCTGTCCTAGTCGTGCTTACAAAAAAAAACAATTATAAACATTACACTTACTTAGTGGTAAATAATACAGTAAGACTAGATAAAAAAATCACAAATGATTGCGGTTTGTATGGGAGGTAATCAAATCTAATATATTTATTTTAAATAGGTGTTTACACACTTTTTTAAGTAGTCAAAAAACTTATTGTCTATTACAAATAATGTCATGATTCAGATTATAGTCTCATTTTATGTTATTTGAGAATCAACACATAACCATATATCTTTGCCATTTACATAATCTATTAATTTATAATATCCTCTAGAGCACAAGCATTTTTTGACACAAATCTTGAATTTATTCTCTGACAAACTAATTACATTTTCTGGAATTTTATTGTAGAATCTTATACACTGCCCCACAAATGACTTTTTAACTTTACTCAGTCTCGAAAAGGCTATATCTATTTTATTTACATTTCTTAAATTCAAATTATGCCTGTCACTGTTTTAAGGAAATAAATACAAAGTCTTACAAACGTACATAATGTTTTCATATATAAATTGAGTAGCAACAGTTAAAATATTGATTTCTTTGAACTTATTCTGTAATGACTCGCGTGATCGCATCTAATAGATTGCATCTGATTACTTTACTCAGATTAATGCTGTAACAATTAAGTGCCCAGTGCAGTAGGCCTAATCAAGTCTTTATTATTCACAAAGTTCCATTAATATCGATTGGAATCAAACTACTGCGTGATGTAGGCCATATCAAGTTACAGTAACGTACCGAGTTTCATCAAATCCGTTAGAGCCTATTTTTACTCGAAAATGGCTAATAAGTGATTATTTACTATTGTGGCATCCATAAAAAAAGATAGGAAAAATTTTACTGGAGATGTAAAAATAATAAATAATATTGCCCTAACCCAAATTTAACCAAAATCCGTCCAGTAGTTTCAGACACGCAGCACACACGCACACACACAGAGACATATACACATTTTTAATTTTTTATGTAACGATTAGAGTAAGACAATCGATCCCCATCAAAATTTCAACTTTTTTTGACATCACAATACCTTCTTCACTACTTTGTCGAGCGAAAGTAAAAATATGTAAATTTAATAATCATCATTACAGCTCATATACGTCCCCACCGAGGGGCTCGAGCCTACCCTGAATCAGGGCGATTAGGCCTTAGTCGACCACGCGGGCCCAGTGCGGGTTGGTCGACTTCACACACAACCTGCGAGTTTCTCCGCAGGCGTGTGCAGGTTTCCTCACGATGTTTTCCTTCACCGTTAAAGCAATCGGTAAGTATGTACGTAAGTTTTTGAAAAACTCATTGGTACATTGGCCGTCCAGATTTGAACCCGGTACCTCTGGTTAGATGGACCGAGTCGTTACCGGTTGTGCGACCGACGAATTTAATAATAAAAAATGTTTATTAGTAAATTTAGCCGGCAATAGAACCAGTAAAATGTGAAAAATTATAAGATTGAATATAGGAATTGCAAAGTAGACTATTTTTTTAATATGTAGAACTGCATTGATAGACTTTTGGAAACTCGCTAACCTTGGCCAGATATCAAACCATGAAAATGTGAAGAAAAAACATCCTGTATTTTTACCCGACCGCGCCAGAAGGAAAGTTATGTTTTACATACACAGAATTAATCAATATACATACATACAGCATTTATATTTATTTATTCTGGATTTGTATGGGAGGTACTTTCTTCTGATTTTTCCCGGAATAACGAATTACAGCGTATAGTAAGCTAAATTAGATAGAGTAACGTACAGAGTTTCATCCAAATAAAGTAACTCTAAAAAATCAAGGTAAAGGAAATTAAAAAAAAAGCTGTAGAAGTAAAAAAAAATTGCCCATAATATTTACCCAAATTTGTCCAGTAGTTGGAAACTAGAGCACCGGACTCAGAATTTATTCGGATCCAAAAGTAAGGACTTAACTAAACTCGACGAGATTTTCTGTGAGTGCGCATCAAAAGATTAGAAGAAAACAACTAGAAAATTCTTATAAAAAATTTAACCATTTATTGTGTTGGATGGCGATCGTTCTATGCTGAATCATAATGGTTGATAAATAGTGAATTTTATGGTATCTGAGAGCTTACAAATCTGTGACTAGTTCGCAAATTTTGTAGCTTTTTAGAGAATGAACGAAAATACACATCAAATGTCACAAATGAAGTCTATACACTCTATAAAAATCCTGTTAGATAACGACTGCAACATACATATTATTAATATAAAAAGCACACGGAGAAAAAAATATAGTCAGAATAACTATTCAAAGTTATAGTTAAATTAGTTAAATGACGTATCGTTGATGTGTCAACTGTTTTCTAGAATTGAGGATCTGTATAGCCAATTCAGCGATACAGATCCTTAGTTTGACGAAACAGTTGGCTATATTAACGATACGTCTTTTAACTAATTTAACTATAAACTTTGAATAGTTATTCTGACGATATTTTTTTCTCCGTGCACCCTAGGTCAGTCGGGCCAATGGAGAAAGAAAAGATAAGAGAGAGAGAGGACCTACTTGGAATCTGAAGATTGTCTGAAAATTTCATCGAAATCGGTCCAGCCGTTTTGGAGTCTATAAGGAACATTTTTTTTTCCTTCACATAGCACAACAGAGATAGACTGGATTCAAGTGCTAATAACTACAGCCTCCCTGATATAATAAAAGGATTTGAATGTAAATCACATGTTAAACGCTCATAAGAATTAGAAATGATTTGAACGATTAAAAATTATTCAAAATGATTACAAATCAAATCATTTTTAATCCTTTTTAATGATTTTGTTTAATCAGGGCTGTGATTAAAATAACTAAAAAAGAGATTATAAGGTTTTCTTATTTGTTTACTTAGCTTAAGTAATAAAAATATGTATCGTTTATTTAAGTAAATAAACTTTAAACAAAAAAAAATGTTATGAGGACAGGTTATAGCGGTGAATACTTATAACCTGTTTTGTCCGTTAAATTTGGAACCATATTAAAATAAATAAACTCATGTGAGTCCAACTATGTAACTTAATTAATTAATTCATTAACTTTAATTATCTTAACGTTAGTTAAAAAACACTATAATATTAAGAAATTATAAAGTCACATGAACAATGCGTTCATAAATCTTATTATTGGTCAACTGACAGCCAAAACCGTGTGCTAACACTGGTCTTATGTACAGTTGGTAATATTACAAATTATACAGTCAGTCATTCAAATCACCTACCCAGATAACCAGGGTTGTCAATTTTGAACTACATAAATATAATCATAAAGTTTAAAAGACACTTACAATTACAAATTTTGAAATTACATGAATACAAACGCAAATTTAAATTTCCAACTAATTAACCAAGAAAGTGTAACAACGGTACTTTTTAAAGATTATTTTAATTTAATTAAATCATGGTAGATCTTATCTATGGTTTCTGTATCTTTCCTTTTATTAATTAAATCTTGATGCCTCTCCATTTACATAGATTCCATAATCAGACGCTTTTTATAATTATGTTCTGTATTTAAAATTTTTAATATTTTAAGATTTTAGCCTGCTTACCCTCGAGTAGGCTTTATCATTACAAAATACAAAAGCTTTAGCTCAACCTTTTTTTTTAAAATAAAGACAAAAATAATATAAAACTCATGGCATTTAAAAAAACAGAAACAAAACGATTTACAAAAAGTATTGTATCATATAACACTTGACAGTCCTACCAGCACATCACACACCAGAAACTATGCACTCGCGACTTAGCTTGCTCAATAGCAAGTAAGTGGTTGTAGCATCGTCTTGAATTCATCCAGGGAAGCAGCAGTTGAAACAGCAGGTGGCACAAAGTTCCAGAAAGCAACTCCAAGGACAAGAAAAGAGCTCTTGTACATTGATGTACCCGGAATCGGCGATAACAGCGTATAGTCCGGTTGTTCTCAGATCATTGCAGAGTCGGATCGATAATAGCTTCCAGGTTCTTGAGAATACTAACTTACTCAATATCTTTACCAGCTAACGACAGCACTGGCTTCTCACTGCTATCTATGAGGATAGTACGTTTAGACAAACACCAAAAAAAATGTTAGACAAAAAATTCATGATGTGTGAACGGAAGATTAACACTTATTTTTTTTTTTTGTTTCTGCTCCTCTATGAACTTATTCAGTCCACAGTCTCTGCACCACCTCCAAAATGGGCTGAAATCGTACACTCGGCCACAATTGATACATGTTTTTTTTTGGGACTCCATTTGCTCGGAATGGTTGCAACAATATGAATCATTTCGACCCTCCGTCTCCGTTTAAATAGCAATGCTTATCAAAACTAGGGCTACCACTTTCTTTAATTTTTCATCAATACAGTAAAAACTGATATCTCATAACAAACTCCAATAACCTTCAGTCGAGATAATGAATAGTCACCACGCGAACACATGTATTATTATCATGTATTTCACTGCAGTTACGATATAAAATCATAAAACCCACGTCAGTCCCTTCGTTCGGCGTCAACGAACATTATTCAACTTGATTTCATATTTAGTAGGGTGCGCCAAAAAAAAATTTTAATTTTTTTTTCCTTAGATACCATGAAAATATCGTCCGAAATGACGAATAAAAAATTCTGGTAACGTATGAGCTCTTAATTTTAATATTAACAGGTGACGATTCATAATTTTTGATTTCCCATTTAAATAACACAGGAATGTTATTTTTATTTTGTTTGGATTTTTAATGCATTTAAACAAATAATCCTCTAGTGACGACAAATACTTATTTTTGTAGGGAATTTAACGATCTACAAAAAAGCTCTGAGATGATTTTTTGCTAAGTCGACTCCTTCAAAAGTTATCTAATTTAAGAAGCTAGTGGGTGTTTGATAGACATAAAATTGTGACTTTATAATTTCTTAATATTATAGTGTTTTTTAACTAACGTTAAGATAATTAAAGTAAATGAATTAATTAATTAAGTTACATAGTTGGACTCACATGAGTTTATTTATTTTAATATGGTTCCAAATTTAACGGACAAAACAGGTTATAAGTATTCACCGCTATAACCTGTCCTCATAACATTTTTTTTTGTTTAAAGTTTATTTACTTAAATAAACGATACATATTTTTATTACTTAAGCTAAGTAAACAAATAAGAAAACCTTATAATCTCTTTTTTAGTTATTTTAATCACAGCCCTGATTAAACAAAATCATTAAAAAGGATTAAAAATGATTTGATTTGTAATCATTTTGAATAATTTTTAATCGTTCAAATCATTTCTAATTCTTATGAGCGTTTAACATGTGATTTACATTCAAATCCTTTTATTATATCAGGGAGGCTGTAGTTATTAGCACTTGAATCCAGTCTATCTCTGTTGTGCTATGTGAAGGAAAAAAAATGTTCCTTATAGACTCCAAAACGGATGGACCGATTTCGATGAAATTTTCAGACAATCTTCAGATTCCAAGTAGGTCCTCTCTCTCGCTTAACTTTTCTTTCTCCATTGGCCCGACTGACCTAGGGTCCTTTTTACTTTTAAATTGCATATTTTTAAGACCATTTTTCAAACAACTATCAAATGTCCACGTAAGCTATTTATATCTTGTTATTGAAGTGTGGTTTTCCTTAATAAATGCGATGTACCTATGCTGACCACTCTTATCTAAAAAGTTTTATGTTTACATATTTTTAGTTCGGGAATTCACATGACTAATATAATGTGTGTGTTACAGTCGTTATCTGACAGAAAAACATCCTGTTTTGAGAGTAGGGAAAATCCCAAAGTTCTGTCATCCACGGATTGTAAGTACATTCACCATCAACCAACTGATCTATCTCAACCAGTTCACGTATTTTGGGTACCAAGAAGCTAGAAGCTAAGAAGCTAGTGGGTGTTTGATAGACATAAAATTAGCATATGATTTGACTAGGTTAGGGATCATCTATTTTGAATGGAAATTATTTATTTAAAAAAATGGTCAGATTTCAGACAAGTTTCGTCATCAAATAAATCCTATGGGACGGACGCGGCCACACAACACACACTCGCACAGACACATACACACGCTCGCACGCGAACACACACAAAAACGCACACACGCACACACATAGACACACCCACACATACTTGTTTAAAAGCTTTCAATTAACTTGCAATGTTTGTGTTTACGTATGTATGTATGTTTGTTTAGTTCAAATCTTCCGATTGATTTAAGAGCTACTACTAGGGGGGTCTGATTGAGCTGAAATTTGTATTGAAATCGTTTTCCCGGTGTCATTAGATCCTTTTGGTATTTTAAATTTTATCTGATGATGAACTTAGGAGGTGGGATCAAGGTCCCAGAATTGTCGTTTATTTTCAATAGAATGGTATGATACCTCTATGAAATACAGTCTTATTTGAATTGGGAACCGTGTATTTTTTAAATTCATTTGAGCACTTGGTTTTTTCAATATTAAAGTCTTTTTAAAATAAAAGCTGGTACCAAAAAGCTTTTAAGTTTTTCGAAAATTATTATAAAGTTTCGTTTTCTAAATATTTATATTCTGTCTTTGCAACTAACTTAAGTTTTCCTTCTATAAGGGCTTACCAATTGTAAAATAAAAAAATAATAAAAAAATGTATATTTTTTCTTACAACGTCACACATGCTTGTTCTGGTTCCATATCGCTATCGTTTTCAACAGCAGCGCATGCCTCTTGCCGTGGCTATAGCTCACGCCAAACGTTATTACGGCTCTGAAGTTGGTCGCAAGACGCGTCGCAGTAGCAAACTTTGGGTGTTATTAGAACGTAAAGGTATCTACTACTCGGTTATACCGGCGCGACGCAGTAAGCACTTGCATCACAGTCAGATCAACAATAATGTTTAGCGCGAGCTGTACGAAGAGGCATGCGCTGTTGAAAAGGAAAACGAAAGCGAAAGGGCTCAGACGGGACTACACATTCTTGTCAAAATGACAGTTAGCCAGCAGTTGTTCAGTCGCACCACAGATCTACTACAAATAGATTACTATATTGCGTGGCCACTACAAGGCCTCTCGCTTTAATCGTTTTTAGCGTTTGTGTTGCCACCTTAATATTAATTCTATTAAGTCAGGGTAAATTTCAATGTTACAGCGCAACCTAGCGCCTTTGTAGTAGATCTGATAAAATTTAAGTAATGCTTTAAAAAAGCTTTTGTACAGCTTTATTTTTTTACATACCTTTTCAAAATCAGGTGTCACATAGAAAGCTACAAACATATATAATTTTTGTACGATAAAATTTAAATTTATTTGGCAACATTGAAAAAACATTGTTTGGCTAATAAACTGTCAGATTTTGACAATTAATCAGCAAAAAAGTGGTCATGGCGATAAGGACAAAAAATAATATCAGTATCTTTTTCGCACTCGTGCCTTATCGTAACCATCCTTCTTATCCATCCATTAATTTCTTTACTTATCTATTTGTAGTAGATCTGTGAGTCGCACCCTCGTTCATAATATACTCGTACCTCTGGCTCACTTGCATAGCTACCACGATATACATCTCGCTCGCCCGCACGCATATCAAACAATCAGTCAGTTATGAATACTTTGCTTTCAGAAACGTTAGTTTACGTTCATTTCACACATCGTTTGAACATAAGGTTGAAATAAAGTATTTTCACGTCATCATCATATCAGCTCATATCATAATAGGTGTCTCAATAAGAGTGCACTTTTTAAATTTTGCGGGAATTTTTTTCTCGTGCATGTAGCAACTCTGAAATTTGACAGCTGTCACCTTTGATTGTTCCGATTATTTAAAATGGAGCGCTAGATAAAAGAAGAGCGCGTTATTATTTTGAAAACCTATTACAAAAATTAGGCAGAAATTGCAGTAACTGAACAGCATTCGTTACACTTGATCGAAGCCAGTTACGTATAAGTACTATAAAAGCCTCGATCGAAGCCAGTTTCGAAACTCCGGTTTCGTAGACGGCCGAAGGGACAGGAACATGATAACTGAGAGCTTGTGGCCTCAACTGGACGGCGTGGGTCTGGACGACATGTGTCTTCAGCAGGACGGCGTCACCAGCCACACCGCGTATGAAACAATAAATTTTTTGCAGCAAAGATTTCCAGACTAAATCATCTCACGAAACTGATATTGTCTGGCCACCAAGATCAGGCGATTTAACGCCGTGCGATTTCTTTCTTTGATGATTTTTGAAATCTCGGCTCTAGGCATATAAACCAGAAACAATTCTTAAGCTCAAGGCCGAGATCCAAAGCGTCATTGGTGAGATACAGCCACATGTTTGTCAAAAAGTCACTAAAAATTCATGATATTCCGGCCTTATTTTTATAAAGGGTTTTCACAAAGATAACGCGCTCTTCTTTTGTAAAGCGCTCCATTTTAATAAATAATCGGAACAGCTAAAGGTGACAGCTGACAAATTTCA
This sequence comes from Coleophora flavipennella, assembly GCA_947284805.1. NCBI lineage: Eukaryota > Metazoa > Arthropoda > Insecta > Lepidoptera > Coleophoridae > Coleophora > Coleophora flavipennella. The sequence continues at coordinate 8,900,629 of OX369299.1, forward strand.
GAGATGCCACATGTACGAGAAAAAAATTCAAAAAATTCCATTATTGGGACACCCTTTAGGTACGTTCCCAACGAGGGGCTCAAGCTTACCCTGAATTAGGATGATAGGGCTTTAGTTGACCACGCGTGCCCAGCGTGGGTTGGCCGATTTCACACACAACCTTCGAGTTTCTTCGCAGGCGTGTGCAGGTTTCCTCGCGCTTTTTTCTTTCACCTTAGAGAGTTGGATAAACGTACATACGTACATAAATCGAAATTCGAAATAGCGGCCCTATCCGTTACGCTACCGACGCTCCCTTTTCAACCGATTTTCAAAAAGGAGCAGTTTCTTTCACTATTTTCAACCGACTTCAAAAAAGAAGCAGGTTCTCAATTCGACTGTATGTTTTTTTGTATATTTGTTACGCGATATCTTCGCAGCTTGTGAACCGATTTTCAAAATTCTTTTTTTATTCGAAAGGATATTATTATACTCTCATTGCCACCAAGTAAGGATCTGATGATGGGATCCCAGGGAAATCGAGGGCAACCCTCAAATTTTATTGCCACGTATTACGTGTTTCACATGTTTTCTAAAGCTATTAAAGTATTTGCGTCTGGTAGCCATCATCTCATATTGATGAGCTGATGAAGGAAGGTAACTCTTACGGTAACCTTAACGGTTAGGAGTTGGAGGATAATTCTTTAAATATTATACGTAGATAGATACGTAGGTACGCATAGACCGATAGTTGTATTCTCTCAGGTTATTCAGATGAGCTGATGATGGAAGATTTAACTCCTTAACTTTCATGCAGCTGATATGATGATGGAAGCCATAGGTCTCTGTATCTGTTAATGAAACACATGCATTATTATTTGACGATTCCTATTGGCGAGTGGATGATTGGGTTTTTTTTTTTAAATTCACAATTGGTAAACCCTTGACCACATCTCACCTGGTGGTAAGTGACGACGTTGCCGAAGATGGAATTGGGCTTACCAAGATTCTCCAACGAAATGGGGAACTGGCTATCTTATCTTCATACCGGAACACACGATATTTGGCGGCAAGACTTAGATAAGATGGTGGTAGCTAGCCAGGCGGGCTTAGAAAATGCCCTACCACCAACCAAACCGAGTCTTACAATTGACCCCGCGACCTCCTGTGTAAAGCCAGTAAACTTTGCCTCTGGGTTATGGAAGCGGTTAAAGTTGTTAGATAGATAGCATTATCACTAAAAATAAACAAATTAAAATCAAATTTCAAAAAACTAAAAACCGACTTCAAAGTGAAATTCAATCAAAAGTATAAAATAATATTATTATACTTACTTAAATACACGACATTAACCAACAATAATGAAATCAAAGGTGGGTACGATTAGGGGCTTAATTTCTTTTTTGAGGTATTTTTGTCTGCATACCATTGAATCTAAAACATATTTTGATACGTAAGTAACTGTGTGCTGGTACAGATCTTAAAAAAAAATTTAAGCCCCTAATTTAATTCGTACCCACCTTTGATTTCCTTATTGTTAGTTAATGTCGTGTATTTAAGTATAATCATATTATTTCATACTTTTGAGTGAATGTCATTTTCAAGTCGGTTTTTAGATATATTTTTTGGTATGTATATTACACGACATCCTCGCACATTGTGAACCGATTTTATTGATTACTAGCTTTTGCCCGCGGCTTCGCCCACGTGGACATAGCTTTTATGACTCTTTTTGAGGGTGAGTGGTGCGCGAACCGCAATCAGCTCGCAAGCATGGACATGAGTTTTTACCAGGTACCTCAGGAACTGTATTGGGCTATTCGGATTAGCAGTCTTTGTCACTTCCCACCCCCTCAACAAATTCTATACAAAAAATCACTTTAATCCGTTGCTCCGTTGCGACGCCACCGACGTGCGCGAGCGTAGAAAACAGTTGTCCCCAGATCCCTCGGGAACTATGTCAAGATATACTTATTAGTAAATCATATCATTTTCCACCTCATCTCTGTGCGAAAAATCACACCAATCCATTTTTTCGTTACGATTTTAAATAAAACGAACAAAGAGTATTGTTTTAGTTTCCTCAGGAACTGCATCGGACTATGATAATTTCCACAGATAAAATGTTGACTATTTTTATTTCCAGTGATACAGGCTACCTGCGTGCCAAATTTCATTCAGATTCGTAGAGGTGTTGAAGTGTGAATAGGTAACAAACAAACAAACACATTATCACATTTATAATATAAAGTAAGGATTTCTAAATCTTAAATAAAATATAGAGCGTCGGTGGCAAAACGGTTAGGGCCACTACCTCCTGTCCGGAAGGCCGTGGTTCGAATCCTGCCACTTACCAATATCTATACGAATATCGATTTCATACTGGTATGTACGTTTATCCGACGCTCTTACGGTGAGAGAAACATCGTGAGGAAACCTGCACACGCCTGCGAAGAAATTCGAAGCTTATGTGTGAAGTCAATCAACCCGCAATGGGCCCGCGTGATCGTCTAAGGCCAGATCGCCCTAACTCAGGGCAGGTCGAGCCCCTTGGTGGGGACGTATATAAACTGATATGATGAAATATTATCAAAAAACTAATTCAAATCATTATAGGTATCAATCTAGTAATAAAATTTCCTAACAATATTAATATGGGTCAAATCCGCGAGTCGTATCAACTTCAAAGGAGCCCATAACGCACTTCTCGTTGCCGCGCTGGATGGCAATAGACAACCTTAGCAGCAGGTAGGACCTCACGTCACATCTCCTCTCTCGAAGGCGACGGCCAATCTTCTTTGTGAAGGCAAAGGCCTCTGAGGGTTCAGCAGCCGGTTGTGTCACAGACCAGCGGCACAAAGCAGTAATTTGCCTCCAAGACCGAGTACTCATTATGCTTCTTTCTCTCCGCAAATTGAGCAGCAATTTTGTACGGGTGAGGAGTGAGGCAGAAAAAGTGGCTTCCCAAATCAGACACGTTCCTCTCTGCCATAGCACCTGTTTAAACCCTCCGGCCTTTTGCCATCAGATCGACTAAAGCCCGGCCGGCGGCTGCATCAAAGATGGAATATTCCATCTGGCCGAGACCAGTGCCCTCCGAGTGAGGTCATTAAGGAATTGGTGACCTGGTAATCTTCACAAACACGTCTGCAACTCAGTGAGTGATGGCCAATCGCCTCCACCGAGGACCCGCAAACACATTGATGAGGTTCACAGATATTGATATTGCAGGCGGAGAGCAACTGCCACACGCAAATAGTCGCCGTCAGAAGAGTTCCCATATCTCTGCCTCCTGTTAAAAGATGTTAAACTCGATTTATGTGTTTTTATTTTTTTACACGATTGGAATCTGTAAAAAAATACCTCTCTGTTCGTCTATGAAACACATCGCTACGTACCATAGTTCCAGAGTTTAAAATAGCGTATGCTGAAAAATACATAAAAGAAATCCACTCAAAAGTATGAAATAGTATTTTAATGTTTTAATACAACGTAAGCGCGTTTTGTTATCCCTGCAGTGCCATCTATTGACATTCTGCTACTATGGTTATAATGTTTGGTATGTGTAGCTAATATATAGAAAAAAGTACTCTTTTGTTATTATTGTATGTATCGATAGATAATTTCCCACGGGACCTCTTTAGTTTTCTGGGATAAAGAATACCCGACTATTCAATGATGGTCAAAACACCCCATCCTTATGTAAAGGTTTCATATTGTTACGTTGAGTCAATCTAAAGATACAATTTTTTGCATTCCTGTAGGAACCCTAATTTTTTTGGGATTCACAATGTCCCAGTTTTAGTTCGCGATAAGGGTATCAACGTGTAAAATTTGATTGTAATAGGTCAAGCCACATTTACGTGGTGAGCCACTCTATAAATGAATACTTTTGATTTTCCCACGGGAACTCCTGAATTTTCTGGGATAAAAAGTATCCTATATGTTAACCCGGGCTATAAGGAACCACCATACAAAATTTCATCAAAATCGGCCTGGTAGTTTTTGCGTGATGCGCGAACATACAGACAGACAGACAGACAGACAGACAGACAAAAATTCCAAAAGTTGTTGTTTTGGCCTCTGTATCGTTAGTAATGTCCACCACAGTTATTATTTTCCAAAAATATTTCATGTACAGACACGGCCCCGTTACAGTTTTATTATATTATAGATTATTTTCAATTGATAGGTAATACTGTCAGGTTTATCCCATATAAATTTAATCAAAATCGGTGTAGTTTTATTTTAGAAAATTAACAAATGCCAAAAATAATAATGCAAAATTGTACTAAGTTGTTGCGACGGAAGTCAGTTTTTACAACGTGTATAGCGTTTCAAATTATCACATAATTTATTTTTATTCAGAAGTATAACGTACAAAGACATGAAATAACGTAAGATAGTTTATTTGAAGTACGGTCAGGCCTGTCGCACTTCTCGCTGTAGGCATGAAAATGTACCTACGCCAAAGTATATATATTAGTAGGTACTAACGCCTACGCCGCGCGGCCCCCTGAATGGGGCTAATTCAATAGTCACAAAAGATAAGACTTAGGCGTTAGAAAGAAAGGAAACTTGTAGGTGAATATAACTGCAGGTAATTAGCGCTGTGCGACCTGAATTTGCACTTTATTGTGTCGTAACAAGAGTCGCCATTCATTCAAATGATTTTGCGGAGTTAACCTTCTTTTACGTAGTAAATAGTTTTTATTCCTTAGTACGGGTGGCAACCCTATGTGAAATACACACGATGGGGAAAAAGGTGTCCAAAAATTACTATTTATAGGTTCTTTGTAGAAGTCGTATAGTACATAAACTAAGAAGTTTTTCCCTACAAATTACCATTTTGATAATCTGTTAATCTTTCCTTTTTAATTGTTATGAGGTCTTTTGGGACATTATACGAAATCCTTGTCAAAAATATGTACTTAAATCAATGCAAATATATCGACATGTATACTTACATGTTTGTTTGTGTGCGGAAGAGGAAAACCAGCGTCAAAACATAGATGTTTCACTTGAACAAGCCGTAAAAGGGAAACAAAACAGTCAATGTTATTTGTATATGTCGGTGAGATTTATTCTCCCCAGAGGATGGAAACATCGCAAAGTATAGTTTCACCAATGTAGGAGCTTTCGTTGAATATTAAACGGCGAGACGCCTCCCAGACTCCCAGAGGAGCACCTATTAGGCGGTTATGCAGTTTTTACGGTCGTGTTGTCAGCATTATACATGTGTGTATGTGTTTGTCTGTTGACTCGTACCTATACTAATATTATATAGGTCAAGTTTGTAAGTATGTAAGTTTGGATGTAAGTATGTAAGAGGTAATCTCTAAGATCGCTCATCCGATTTCAAATATTTTTTAGCAATGGACTTTCAGGATAAAGAAAGGCTAAAATATTTTTCGAAAAACCGATAAACTTTTAGATACAAGCTTTAATTAGATAATAATTTTAATTATCTCGTATTTTTCTCAGCAAACCTTTTCATTTGTTAACCACGTCATGGGAGGCATAAAAATGACTGGCCCGCCATCCTTGGGAGTCCACCATATTGGGTTCAGAATTACGTCACTTAACTAAGCATTCTTTGTGCTCTAATTTTAACGTGTACGCAAAATTTCAGCTTAATTAGAAACTGAGAAGTCGTTATACCTAGTCAGTTCATAAGCTCTGTCACTTATTGAAAACTTTTAAATTTTGAATGCTGGACACAAATTTGTTTTTGAATTCGAATATTTTTTTTATGAACATAATATAAAGCACTTTTTTGAATTTCATTAATTTTTAAATATGGAATGGACGCTTAAACAAGTGCGACTTGCTTTATCGCATTGCATCGGTGCGGTTACGCGTCAAATCAAATTTTTAAACTACTGAAAAATTTAAATATAACCAAAAGATTCGTTCATCGCTTCATCAAATGATGTATTGAGGATTCAAGTGTAGAAGACAGAAAAAGAAATGATCACCCTAGCACTATATAGGGAATCATCTAAGAACTATAACTTTGTAATTAAATCATAAAAATGTAGTCTTTACATAAAGTACGTAATCAATTATGCAAGGAACGGGCGGTCCAAATTTTGAATTGAGTTAACCCTATCATGTGGGATATTGTATGAAAGGGCTGCATGGAACAAGCTTAAATAGTTTTTAATTATTTTTATGATTATAGTTTTCGGTTTACGGCGAAGAACAATAAAATATCTTTTCCCTTTTTATATGTATACGTGGTAGGTACATAAGAGGTGTCACTTTTTAAATCATCAGATCGTTTAAGGGGTTCACAAAATTGGTTCCGCCGAATGAAAAAGTGTTTCAAATGCAAAGGAGAATCCTTTAAAAAAAAAAAAAAAAAAAATTTGCTTGGAACTGGTTTTAATAATATGATACGTATATCTTTCAGTGTGGCCTATGTAATTAGCTTATAATAAGTATAACGTAATAAGCTTGTAGTAAGTTGAAGAAAAACTTATAATCTTTTAAGTTTGCGTGTACCATCCTCGACTACATCGTTACTTACCATCAGGTAAGATATAGTCAAACGCACTAAAATTTTCAATAAAAAAAGGTAAGGTTTTAGATGAAGAGTTTTTGTACCTACTCAAAAGCCAAGCACACGGCAGGTTTCCAAATTCAAAAAAGGCGAGCACAGTATTTTCTAAAATAAAAGACGATCCTTGAAACTTGATTGCACCTCCGAAGTTCATCATCAGATCAACTTCAAGATACTAAAAGATCTACTGTCACCGGGAATACGGCTTCATACCAAAGCTCAATCGGAGCCATGGATGTCGCTCTAAAATCGATTGCAAAATTAGACCTAAACAAACATACATACAATAAAAACATTGCAAGTAAATTAAAAGTTTTGAAAAATGTGCCTCGCGTACCGCAAACCTACGATATTCACGCTGGCGTCGATATTCACGTGGACAAAGCCGCGCGCAACAGCCCGTCATATACAAACCTACGATATTCACGCTGGTGTCGATGTCCACGTGGACAAAGCCGCGCGCAACAGCCCGTCATATACAAACCTACGATATTCACGCTGACGTCGATGTCCACGTGGACAAAGCCGCGCGCAACAGCCCGTCATATACAAACCTACGATATTCACGCTGGCGTCGATGTCCACGTGGACAAAGCCGCGCGCAACAGCCCGTCATATACAAACCTACGATATTCACGCTGGCGTCGATGTCCACGTGGACAAAGCCGCGCGCAACAGCCCGTCATATACAAACCTACGATATTCACGCTGACGTCGATGTCCACGTGGACAAAGCCGCGCGCAACAGCCCGTCATATACAAACCTACGATATTCACGCTGGTGTCGATGTCCACGTGGACAAAGCCGCGCGCAACAGCCCGTAATAAACAAACCTAGGATATTCACGCTGGCGTCGATGCCCACGTGGACAAAGCCGCTCGCAACAGCCCGTATTATTCAAACCTAGGATATTCACGCTGACGTCGATATCCACGTGGACAAAGCCGCGCGCAACAGCCCGTAATAAACAAACCTAGGATATTCACGCTGACTTCGATATCCACGTGGGCAAAGCCGCGCGCAACAGCCTGTCATATACAAACCTACGATATTCACGCTGGCGTCGATGTCCACATGGACAAAGCCGCGCGCAACAGCCCGTAATAAACAAACCTAGGATATTCACGCTGGCGTCGATGCCCACGTGGACAAAGCCGCTCGCAACAGCCCGTATTATTCAAACCTAGGATATTCACGCTGACGTCGATATCCACGTGGACAAAGCCGCGCGCAACAGCCCGTAATAAACAAACCTAGGATATTCACGCTGACTTCGATATCCACGTGGGCAAAGCCGCGCGCAACAGCCTGTCATATACAAACCTACGATATTCACGCTGGCGTCGATGTCCACATGGACAAAGCCGCGCGCAACAGCCCGTCATATACAAACCTACGATATTCACGCTGACTTCGATATCCACGTGGACAAAGCCGCGCGCAACAGCCCGTCATTTATACAAACCTACGATATTCACGCTGGCGTCAATGTCCACGTGGACAAAGCTCCCGCAACAGCCCGTCATATACAAACCTACGATATTCACGCTGGCGTCGATATCCACGTGGACAAAGCCGCGCGCAACAGCCCGTAATATACAAATCTGCGATATTCACGCTGGCGTCGATATCCACGTGGACAAAGCCGCGCACAACAGCCCGTAATATATAAACCTACGATATTCACGCTGGCGTCGATATCCACGTGGACAAAGCCGCGCGCAACAGCCCGTAATAAACAAACCTAGGATATTCACGCTGACTTCGATATCCACGTGGACAAAGCCGCGCGCAACAGCCCGTCATTTATACAAACCTACGATATTCACGCTGGCGTCAATGTCCACGTGGACAAAGCTCCCGCAACAGCCCGTCATATACAAACCTACGATATTCACGCTGGCGTCGATATCCACGTGGACAAAGCCGCGCGCAACAGCCCGTAATATACAAATCTGCGATATTCACGCTGGCGTCGATATCCACGTGGACAAAGCCGCGCACAACAGCCCGTAATATACAAACCTACGATATTCACGCTGGCGTCGATATCCACGTGGACAAAGCCGCGCGCAACAGCCCGTCATATACAAACCTACGATATTCACGCTGGCGTCGATATCCACGTGGACAAAGCCGCGCACAACAGCCCGTAATATACAAACCTACGATATTCACGCTGGCGTCGATATCCACGTGGACAAAGCCGCGCGCAACAGCCCGTCATATACAAACCTACGATATTCACGGTGGCGTCGATATCCACGTGGACAAAGCCGCGCACAACAGCCCGTAATATACAAACCTACGATATTCACGCTGGCGTCGATATCCACGTGGACAAAGCCGCGCACAACAGCCCGTAATATACAAATCTGCGATATTCACGCTGGCGTCAATGTCCACGTGGACAAAGCCGCGCACAACAGCCCGTAATATACAAATCTGCGATATTCACGGTGGCGTCGATATCCACGTGGACAAAGCCGCGCGCAACAGCCCGTAATATACAAACCTACGATATTCACGCTGGCGTCGATATCCACGTGGACAAAGCCGCGCGCAACAGCCCGTAATATACAAACCTACGATATTCACGCTGGCGTCGATATCCACGTGGACAAAGCCGCGCGCAACAGCCTGTCATATACAAACCTACGATATTCACGCTGGCGTCGATGTCCACATGGACAAAGCCGCGCGCAACAGCCCGTAATAAACAAACCTAGGATATTCACGCTGACTTCGATATCCACGTGGACAAAGCCGCGCGCAACAGCCCGTCATTTATACAAACCTACGATATTCACGCTGGCGTCAATGTCCACGTGGACAAAGCTCCCGCAACAGCCCGTCATATACAAACCTACGATATTCACGCTGGCGTCGATATCCACGTGGACAAAGCCGCGCGCAACAGCCCGTAATATACAAATCTGCGATATTCACGCTGGCGTCGATATCCACGTGGACAAAGCCGCGCACAACAGCCCGTAATATACAAACCTACGATATTCACGCTGGCGTCGATATCCACGTGGACAAAGCCGCGCGCAACAGCCCGTCATATACAAACCTAGGATATTCACGCTGACTTCGATATCCACGTGGACAAAGCCGCGCGCAACAGCCCGTCATTTATACAAACCTACGATATTCACGCTGGCGTCAATGTCCACGTGGACAAAGCTCCCGCAACAGCCCGTCATATACAAACCTACGATATTCACGCTGGCGTCGATATCCACGTGGACAAAGCCGCGCGCAACAGCCCGTAATATACAAATCTGCGATATTCACGCTGGCGTCGATATCCACGTGGACAAAGCCGCGCACAACAGCCCGTAATATACAAACCTACGATATTCACGCTGGCGTCGATATCCACGTGGACAAAGCCGCGCGCAACAGCCCGTCATATACAAACCTACGATATTCACGCTGGCGTCGATATCCACGTGGACAAAGCCGCGCACAACAGCCCGTAATATACAAACCTACGATATTCACGCTGGCGTCGATATCCACGTGGACAAAGCCGCGCGCAACAGCCCGTCATATACAAACCTACGATATTCACGGTGGCGTCGATATCCACGTGGACAAAGCCGCGCACAACAGCCCGTAATATACAAACCTACGATATTCACGCTGGCGTCGATATCCACGTGGACAAAGCCGCGCGCAACAGCCCGTAATATACAAATCTGCGATATTCACGCTGGCGTCGATATCCACGTGGACAAAGCCGCGCACAACAGCCCGTAATATACAAACCTACGATATTCACGCTGGCGTCGATATCCACGTGGACAAAGCCGCGCACAACAGCCCGTAATATACAAACCTACGATATTCACGCTGGCGTCGATATCCACGTGGACAAAGCCGCGCGCAACAGCCCGTAATAAACAAACCTAGGATATTCACGCTGACTTCGATATCCACGTGGACAAAGCCGCGCGCAACAGCCCGTCATTTATACAAACCTACGATATTCACGCTGGCGTCAATGTCCACGTGGACAAAGCTCCCGCAACAGCCCGTCATATACAAACCTACGATATTCACGCTGGCGTCGATATCCACGTGGACAAAGCCGCGCGCAACAGCCCGTAATATACAAATCTGCGATATTCACGCTGGCGTCGATATCCACGTGGACAAAGCCGCGCACAACAGCCCGTAATATACAAACCTACGATATTCACGCTGGCGTCGATATCCACGTGGACAAAGCCGCGCGCAACAGCCCGTCATATACAAACCTACGATATTCACGCTGGCGTCGATATCCACGTGGACAAAGCCGCGCACAACAGCCCGTAATATACAAACCTACGATATTCACGCTGGCGTCGATATCCACGTGGACAAAGCCGCGCGCAACAGCCCGTCATATACAAACCTACGATATTCACGGTGGCGTCGATATCCACGTGGACAAAGCCGCGCACAACAGCCCGTAATATACAAACCTACGATATTCACGCTGGCGTCGATATCCACGTGGACAAAGCCGCGCACAACAGCCCGTAATATACAAATCTGCGATATTCACGCTGGCGTCGATATCCACGTGGAAAAAGCCGCGCACAACAGCCCGTAATATACAAATCTGCGATATTCACGGTGGCGTCGATATCCACGTGGACAAAGCCGCGCGCAACAGCCCGTAATATACAAATCTACGATATTCACGCTGGCATCGATATCCACGTGGACAAAGCCGCGCACAACAGCCCGTAATATACAAATCTGCGATATTCACGCTGGCGTCGATATCCACGTGGACAAAGCCGCGCGCAACAGCCCGTAATATACAAATCTGCGATATTCACGCTGGCGTCGATATCCACGTGGACAAAGCCGCGCGCAACAGCCCGTAATATACAAACCTACGATATTCACGCTGGCGTCGATATCCACGTGGACAAAGCCGCGCGCAACAGCCCGTAATATACAAACCTACGATATTCACGCTGGCGTCGATATCCACGTGGACAAAGCCGCGCACAACAGCCCGTAATATACAAATCTGCGATATTCACGCTGGCGTCGATATCCACGTGGACAAAGCCGCGCACAACAGCCCGTAATATACAAATCTGCGATATTCACGGTGGCGTCGATATACACGTGGACAAAGCCGCGTACAACAGCCCGTAATATACAAATCTGCGATATTCACGCTGGCATCGATATCCACGTGGACAAAGCCGCGCACAACAGCCCGTAATATACAAATCTGCGATATTCACGCTGGCGTCGATATCCACGTGGACAAAGCCGCGCGCAACAGCCCGTAATATACAAATCTGCGATATTCACGCTGGCGTCGATATCCACGTGGACAAAGCCGCGCGCAACAGCCCGTAATATACAAACCTACGATATTCACGCTGGCGTCGATATCCAAGTGGACAAAGCCGCGCACAACAGCCCGTAATATACAAACTACGAGAAATTTTCCAATATTTAATTTCACAAACTGGACTCGAAACAAGTGTGAAAAATAATTACATCTAGTAACTTATTAATTACTTTAAGTGTGCAATACTTGTATAATATGTTTATCGGTAACGGCTCTAACGTTTTGGCTGAAGTTTTCTAGGGGGTTTTTGAGAAGAAAACTCGATCTTGGCAGGTCTCATCTCTGGGAAAACGCTTTTTTCTCAGTTTTTACGCACTACGTCTTATCGAAGCGAACCTAGCCGAGCGGTTACGAGTCTAGCTCACAATCCAATTTTACCTGGGTCCTGGGTTCAAATCTTATCGTGAAGTTTTTTTAGGTTTTTTTTCATGTTATGAGCATTTTATTTTATCTTATTTATTTTAAAAACGTTCACTGGCTTTACACAGGAGGTCGCGGGTTCGATTCCCGGCGGGGTCAATTGTAAGACTCGGTTTGGTTGGTGGTAGGGCATTTTCTAAGCCCGCCTGGCTAGCTACCACCATCTTATCTCAGTCTTGCCGCCAAATATCAATGTTGATATCATTGGTGTGTTCCGGCATGAAGATAAGATAGCCAGTTCCCCATTGCGCTGGGGAATCTTGGTAAGCCCGCTACCATCTTCGGCAATATCGTCACTTACCACCAGGTGAGATGTTGTCAAGGGTTTACCAATTGTAAATAAAAAAAAATCCGTTTTCACACTAAAAAAAATTTTTTTTCACATGCGTAGGACACTCCGAGCATCGCTCTGTCGCCCAGGCACTACTTCTAACGAGCGCTGCGAGTAGGGCGCGTTGCTTCTGCTGTGGCGTTACTCAGGAATAAAGTCCTATCTCTACTCTGTTCAGATATTCCCTCTTGTTACTACTTCCAGACAGTCGACAAAGCGGTGTGCACGGAGGAGAGCGGCGCGGCGCGGCTGGAAGCGGTGCTGGTCGCGCTCGTGGAGCGGAAGGCGCGCGCGCTGCACGCCGAGCACGCCCGCCGCGCGCGCACCCACCCACTTCTGCTGCTGCTGCGGAATTATGTGCCCGATGGTCAGTACTTTCTTGCTGATGATAATCGATACTTTGAAGCTGGTTGCGCTTTTCGAGCACGATTAAGGAACTTCACGCCTAGCACACATCTGCAGCTGTTGCTTGCTTCTCGTAATAAATTATGTGTTGAAGTGAGTATGTAAGTAAGTACTATTGTACTAAGTTTAGACTCCCTACTGCTGCGGAATCAACGCCCGACGACAGCCAGATATACTTTTTTATTGTATTTTTTTATCAAAAGCGTGGGACATCGATGGTAAGTACTTACAAAAATCACACAGTCAAGCTGAAACCGTCATTACGAATAATATACGTAGTTAATGATTCACGAAATCTATTTCTATTTTATTGATTGTTTTAAATTACAATAGCTAAAGGGGTATCATGTAATGTTCAAGAAGTTATTTTAGGATTATTGATTGAATTCATTAAATCCAAAGGGCTGTTCCATTTTTTAAAGATTACCTCTTTATGATTACTGTAAGTAAGCAATTCTTGTAACATCATCATGAAATCAGCCGAAAGATGTCTACTGCTGACAAAGGCCTCCCCCAAGGATTTCCACGACGACTGGTCCTGCGATGCCCGCATCCAGCTTCCCACGATCTTCACCAGGTCGTCGGTCCATTGTAATTTTGTATATCCTTACTAATATTGTAAATGTGTTTGTTTATTACCTTCTCACGGTTCAACACCTCCACCAATCTTGATGAAACTTGGCATGCAGGTAGCCATGGTAGGTTCTCAAAGGATATACGATAATTTTTATCTTTTTTATTTTATTTTATATATTAAATACTCTTTTTTTTGGTTAATTTCTTTCACATCGCAACGGAACAATGGATTGTTGTGATTTTTTGCACAGAAATGGTTCAGGGGTTGGGAAATGACAAAATTTACTAATTAGCATATCCAGACTTAGTTTCCGAGGGATCTGGAGAAAACTTATTTCCACGCTCGCGCACGTCGGCGTCGCAACGGAGGAACGGATTGAAGTGATTTTTTGTATACAATTTGTTGAGGGGGTGGGAAGTGACATAGAATAGCGTGATATAGTTCTTGAGAAAACTCACGTCCACCCTCGCGAGTCGCGGGCGAAAGCTAGTATAACATTATAATTGGTTTGTTGGAAAAGGCTCTAACGATTTGGCTGAAAATTGCTATATGGGGGTTTTGGGGTCGAAAAATCTATTTAGATAGGTCTCATATCAGGGAAACGTCTCGGCGTAATAGTTATCATATTTTTACATAGGATTTCAGTAGCTAGGCCAGCTTACCGGTTACGAGTCTAGCCCACCATTCAATTAGACCTCGGTTTGAACCTCGGCGGAGGCGTGAAGTTTTTTTAGGGTTTTTTTTATCGCTTTATTTCAACTTATTTATTCTGAAAATCCATTTTCATCATCATATCAGCCGAAAGACGTCCACTGCTGGACATAGGCCTCCCCCAAGGAGGATCTCCACGATGACCAGTTCTGCGCTGCCCGCATCTAGCGGCTTCCCGCGACCTTCACCAGGTCATCGGTACACCGAGTGGGAGGCCTGCCTACACTACGCTTTCCGGTGCGTGGTCGCCACTCGAGAACTTTACTGCCCCATCGGCCATCTGTTCTACGAGCAATTTGCCCCGCCCACTGCCACTTAAGTTAAGCAATTCTGAAAAAAGTTTTCATACAAAAAAATAATTGTTCACATCTAGGTACCTCCTAACATTAATTTATAAAGGATCCTGACCGGGGCCGGGTGATCCCGTGAGTGATATAGGATCATTTTTTAACCGACTACCAAAAAAGAGAGGTTATATTTTGGCATTCGGGGTTTTAAATTTTTAATTCAATTAGTTAAGTTATTTGAGTAATTTCCAAATAATTCAAAGAAAAAACTTCTTGTTTTTTTGAATTATTGACCATTAATGATTATCGACCGTTTTTTTAAATTATTGACCATTAATGATTATCGACCATTAATACTTTATGGTCTTTTATGAGTGACCAGTGTGATATCTTTCATGTTCCGATTCCCGGGGCTACGTACCTTTGAATGGAACAGAGGCGTTTTTTTAGTGCTCAGATGGGGCAACTTCTTGACTTGTTAATTTTCTTGAAATTTCCTAAAAGTAACAAAATCCTATGCGGGGTATTCCTAAATATGACACAAGTAACGAGGAAACTGCTGCGATAACTCTAGAGCTTTAAAATTAAAAATTTGTATTTTTGCCTCAATAATAGGTGATTTTTTCAAGTGAAAAAACCCGTCTTTATGGTTCTTAAGCCATCGTGGTCTCAAAATATCTTATAGGCATATGTTTACCATCTTTTAATTTATTATAGTCTATTCAAAACATTTGCGAATAAATTTTGTTTTAACAACTATTTTTTTAATATTAATTTTCTTGTTTAAACTTTTTATCAATTTCTTAGACAAAGACCTTTTTACTAGGTACCAACTTATTTATTTATTCTGTAAATGCAGAGGAGGCGTCCATCGTGGGCAGCGCTGACGGGGCGCTGCCGGCGCACTGGTGCGAGCACGAAGTGGCGCGGCATCAGCGCCGGAAGCTTAAGCTCAAGTCACATTACGGGTAAGCAAGCACTCGTCTTTTTACCGCTTTATCAGTCTCTTCTACTAGCATTATCTGTCGTGGGCAGCCCTGCATTGCACTGCCGTTACATTGGTGCCTCACAAGTGCAGGAATTCCAAGCTCAATTGCACCATGAGTGAGTAAGCATTCGTCTTTTTCACCTTTCAATTAGAAATATATGTTATGGGCAGCCCTGACGGGGTGCTGCCTGCGAGGTGGTCAAGTTCAAGTCGCAACAAGAGCAAGCACACCTCTTTTACTACTTTATTAGCATCAATATTATTGCGATTTTTGTGTTTAGCATCATAGTCGTGGGCAGCCCTGAATTAAGCATCATATGTCGTGGGCAGCCCTGCAATTAGCATCATACTCGTATATAGTGGGCAGCCCTGCAAAGTGCTACCTGCGAACTGGTGTTTCACAAGTGTAAGAGACTCTAGTTAAAGTATATACGAGTATACCCCTCTTTTCTAACACTTTGTTACTACCATTGGTCGTGGGCAGCCTAGACGGGGAGCTGTGAGTACTGATGCGTCACACACTCACTCTTTTGTCCGGTCCTACTCCGTAACTTTAGACTAGCGACAGCGGTACATTTTGTTAAAAGCTTTTTTTAACTTCTAATGTTTGTATGTATGTATATGTATGTTAGTTTGTTTAGGACAAATATTGTAATCGATTATAGAGCGACTTCTAGCGGTCCGATGGAGCTGAAATTTAATATGAAGCCGTATCCCAGTGACAATAAATACTTTTGATATTTTTAAGTTGATCTGATGTTGAATCATGGTCCCAGAAACGTCTTTTATTTTCGGTAGAATCGTAGCAAATACAGTCTAGTTGTTTGGAAATGGCGAAATATATAAACAAATCGCAAGTTTTTTCTTGAAATAAACCATTTTCTGTTGGTATCTAAGTCTTAAAAAATACACAAGGTGATTAAATAAACAAAATGCGTGTACTCGTAAGAACATGTTCGATATCCAAAATGTGATGTGATTAAGATAAAACGTAATTAATGATAAAGTGTTGTGGCGTACGCAAGTTTTAATTTTCTGCGCAAAGCGAGCTACTCCATCTTAGCCTTTTTCCTATGACCAATCAGGACACAGGGAGATCACTAGCTAGAGAGACGGTTCACGGAAGTTCCATTGCGTATCCCAGACATTCCACTGGTTTGTTTACATGATTTACCATATCTAAACAGCTGGACATTACTGTACTCATCTTTTTAGGGTTCCTTACCCAAAGGGTAAAAACGGGACCCTATAACGAAGACTTCGCTTTCCGTCCATCTGTCACCAGGCTGAAATTGACGAACCGTAATAGCTAGACAGTTGAAATTTTCATAGATGATGTATTTCTGTTGTCGCTATTACAAAAAAATACTAAAAATTTGAAAAAATTAACAAATAAGGGGTCTCCATACGAAAAACGTGTTTTTTTTAAACATGAAACTAGCGCCATCTTGTATGATGCTACGGAACACTTTGTGTGCGGGTCTGACTCGCAATGGCCGGTTTTTGAAGTTGGAACCGTATTTTTATATTCATTTGAGCATTTGGCTTTTTGACCATAAACCCTCTTTTAAAATAAAAGCTTGCACCTAAAAGTTATTAGGTTTTTCGAAAATTATTACTCTTACAAGAGTATTGGATTTTATGTGTCCGTTAGTTTCGTCTCTATCCTCTAGTTCGGATTTTTCATGTTTTTCATATATCTGTCTCCCTTCATTTATATTTTCCTTCTTTCGACTAATTAGAAGTGCTTGGCAAATAAGACATGCTTGTCTTTCATTTTTCTTCGCGAAACATTAAGTATTAGCAAAAGTGTTACCTACTTACGGTACCCGAGGGAAATCTCGTATCGTTGTCCTTCGGCGATATCCGATGCGTCCGCCGACCGGTTTGGGCCAAGTTGATGGATTAGGGCATCTTTTGTTCGAGGGTCGGCGCCCGCGCCCGCGCCCGCGCCCTGGAGATGGGTACATACATGTAAATAGGCAGGGAACGGCCGAAAGAGATACGTATCTATTGGTATGCAAATGTACAAGTTATGGCTATATTTTTACTGCTTATATTCTTGATATTTCTTAAACGATGCGTATGCCAGCCAACATAATAAATAACCATAGGTACCTATATAGTTTTTACACCGCTGGGCAGCATAAAAATGCTGGCACTATAACCAATTCTTGACTTTTACTGGTCGTTGTAAAACATTGTTTTTTGGAAATCATTACCATCACCATCACCAGGGCCTCTCCTATATATTTCCACAGCGACCGGCCCGACGCTGCCCGCATCCGGCGGACTTACGGGGCTTTCAGCACGTTGTCGGTCTACGGAGTGGAAGGCCTACCTACGCTACGTCTCTTCTGGTGCGCGATCGCCACTCGAGAATTTTACTGCCCCATTGGCCATCTGTTATCTGTTAGCTATGTGCCTCACCTATTGTCACTTGTAATTCTGTAAGCTTTCGGTTACGATAGTTCTCGTACGGATCTTCTTATTTACTTATTCGTGATTCATGATTTGTGTGGTTTAAATAGACAGTAAAATGTTATTTAGTAGTTAGTAATTAATTGATTGGACAGTTATACAAATAAATACAAATTACATTATTTAAAAACTGAAACTTACAAAGTAATTTTACAAAGTTAGATGTGTTCGATAAATACCTACTTGGGACGTAAAATTATAAATGGGTAGTACCCCATAAGCGAAAACTATTTCAATGTTGGGCGGTAACACAGGCAATGAGGATTTCAAGTTTCACTTAAATGTTTGTGCGGATGGTGGCGCATCGGGAGCCGGGTCGTTGCTTTCCCTCTAATATGGTTGATGGGAGCGATGGCTGACTCTCGCGTTATATTTGTGACCGGGTGCTGTCCGTGTGAACTGGCCTACTCTTGTTAAATGCATTTAATGATTTTTATGTATAACTTTTCGTGTTATATTGTTTTCATGTTCTAATGACATAATCTGGTTTATATCAAGGTTTTAATTTTGACGTTATTAACTAATTATTGTATATTTCTTGATTATTTACAAATGACATTGTTAGTTGTTTCATGAATATCAGAAAGAGTGCAATTTGCACCTATTTTGAATAAATATATTGAATAGAATTGAATTAGGCGGTAACACAAAGGTGATTCAATCACTAACAAGCATGTAATTTATAATTATTTAAGCTGATAGTGAAAAAGCCATCGTGACTCAGTACGCGTCCCTCAACTACCACCCCGATTAACAACACCCCCAACACCGCTTCCTTCAACTGCTCCATTGTCAAACATACACCCATTGAAACTCCTAATAACCCTCCAAAAACCTTTATAAATCATCTATTTTATCGCTCAAAGAGTTTTTTGCCGTCCAAGAAACTTGGGTATATATGAACTTTTACTGAAAGATTGAATAACCACCAACATTCTATACCTAATCTTTTATATTACCACCCACATGTTACTGCCAAATATAAATTTATTGGAGCGTGCTAAGCTCGGAGTTTCTCTGCGTGATCGAATCAGAAACGAGGAGATCCGTAGGAGAACCAAAGAAACCGACTTAGCTCTCAGAACTTAAGTGGCAGTGGGCAGGGCACATAGCTCGTAGAACGGATGGCAGTTGGGGTAGTAAAGTACGCAATTGGCGACTGAGCACCGGTAGGCAGGCCTCTGATTCAATGGGATGATTTGGTGAAGGTCGCAGGAAGCCGCTGAATGCGGGCAGCGCAAAACTGGTCGTCGTGGAAATCCTTGGTGGAGGCCTATGTCCAGCAGTGGACGTCCTTCGGCTGATATGATGATGATGAAGACGCCCATTAATATCTTACCAGCCAAGTAACTCCACCCAAAAAAATACTTCTCTTCATAAATAATGTATAATATTAAACAATCGATTTATTATTGAGACACTATCGCGAAGCAAAAGTCACGTTGAACTGAGAGGAGGCTGGCGGGTCGCATAATTGTTTACAGTTGATGACGATCCATTTTAACCGACTTCAAAAAAGTCAAGTCATTTATTAGTAGTCCGATTTTAATGATTGTATTTTAAGGGTTCCGTAAAGGGTGACCAACCAGACCCATTACTAAGCCTCCGCTGTGCGTCTGCGGGCTGTATTTAAGAACCGTAATAGGAAGGTAGTTGAAATTTTCACAGAATGTGTATTTCTTTAACGAATAATAAAAAGTTAAAACTTGTTTTTACAGGTATTTTTGATTTAGTTCGATATTAAAAACGGCAATACCTGCAAGTGTGAGACTTGGTGTGATTATAGCACTAACGATGAAGTAAAACAAAAAAAATTAAAAACCGGCCTACACGCGCTAAAGAGTCCGAACTGAATAAAAAAATACATATTTTTGTCGCTCGCGTTGATGTCTTTTGTTGTGATGTAAACAGGTATCATTTTCATAATTGTGTGGAGAGGTGTTGTAGTAGGGAACCCTCGGAACGCGAGTTCGACTTTCACTTTGCCGGCTTTTTTATTGGATAGGTTATGTCTTTGTTCTCATATAAATTTTATCAAAATCGGCAAAGTACTTGGATTGAATAAAAAAGCGTCGGTGGCTCAACCGGTAACGACTCGGTGCATCTAACCAGAGGTACCGGGTTCAAATCTGGACGGCCAATGTACCAATGAGTTTTTCAAAAACTTACGTACATACTTACCGATTGCTTTAACGGTGAAGGAAAACATCGTGAGGAAACCTGCACACGCCTGCGAAGAAACTCGAAGGTTGTGTGTGAAGTCGACCAACCCGCACTGGGCCCGCGTGGTCGACTAAGGCCTAATCGCCCTGATTCAGGGTAGGCTCGAGCCCCTCGGTGGGGACGTATATGAGCTGTAATGATGATGATGACTTGGATAGAAAAACAACAGAAACAAAAATAATACTAGCACTTTTTGTTGTGATTGAAGTCGTTTTTAGGGTTCCATACATCCAACGGGACCCTATAGCCTCCACTGTCTGTACGTCCGTCTGTCCGTCTATCCGTGTGTCAGCGGGGTAATAGGTAGACAGTTGAAATTTACACAGAAAGTGTGTTTCTGTTGCCGCTATCACAACAAATACTAAAAATTAGAAAAAAAGAACAGATAAGGGGTCTCCATAAAAAAAAAAACGTGTTTTTTAAAGGTCTTTAGAAGTATTTTTAATTTAGCTCTATCGTAAAAACGATAATACATAAAAGCGTGACACTTAGTGTGATTATAGTACTAATACTGAAATAAAACAACAAATAATAAAATTCGGCCAAGTGTGTGTCGTAATCGCGCTAAGGAGTCCGAACTGAATGACAGAAAAAGCATATTTTTGTCTCGCGTTGATGTCTTTTGTTTGTAATGTATCATTGTAATTTTACTATTGTTGAGGGTAGTGTGATTATTTTAATAAAGTCAGTTGTCATCCCGACACGGTGGTATCATTACACAACATGGTGGCAGCGGTGGAAATAATTATCAAATAATTATTTTAGCCAGTTTTATCGTGATTATTTCGATCGGTGCAGTGTATAGGCAGTGTTTATTGTACAGAACAATGGAACACGCGAGACCGCCGACGGAATTATGTGTGGATGGCAGCCCCGCCAGCCGGGCTGACGCGTGGAAGCGATGGAAGACACAGTTTGATTTGTTTCTAAAAGCATCCGGGGTGTATAAAGAAGAAACGGCAGTGCAAGCTAGTTTGCTTATTAATTTAATCGGTGCAGATGGATTCGATATATTTCAAACATTCACATTCGAAAATGACGGTGAACGTGATGACGTCAAGGTCTTGTTAAAAAAATTTGACGAGTATTTTGGTGTAAAACCGAATATAACGCTGGCCAGATACAATTTTTTTACAAGAAATCAGCAAGAAGGTGAATCGATATGTCAGTACGTCACAGCATTGAGGTTACTGAGCAAAAATTGTGAATTTTCATCGCTTGAACAAGAACTGATTCGCGACCGTATTGTATGCGGAATAAGGAACTCAGTCGTCAGGGATCGTCTTTTAAGAACGGACGATTTGACGTTAAACAAAGCTATGAAGATTTGTGAGGCCGACGAAGTGTCATTGGATGGCAGTAGGCAGTTGGAGTGCCGCGAAACTGACGCAGCGAGGAGCCTGGGTTTCCCGCGTGTCGACTCGGTGCAGGCGCGCGGCGGCGGCGCTCGGAGCGCGAGACGCGGCCGCGGCCGCGGGGGCGGGCGGACCGCGCGTGGCTACTCGTGCGCCGCCGCCGTTCCTTCGGGCTCTACGCAGCAGTGTTTTGGTTGTGGCCAAGGATGTGCATTAGGTGAATGCCCAGCGTTGTCTTCAAAGTGCTATTTGTGTCAAAATTACGGGCATTATGCGAGAATGTGTCGTATGAGTAAAAACGTGAAGAAAATGTACGATATTAGTGTAAATGAAGGTGAAGAAAACGAATGTTCTAGTGATGACTGTGAATCGTTTTACATTTCAATGTTGACAAACGTACAGGAGGTGAGTGCGTCATCGTCGTCCTGTAAGGATTGGTTTGAGACTTTGAGAGGTGAGTTCGCAAATGAAACTTTTAAATTGGACACTGGCGCGGACATTAATGTGATTTCCTATCATAAGTTTATTGAGTTAGGTCATGATCCAAAAATAATAACAGTTAGGCATAACATGAAGCTACAGTCATACAGTGGTAATATAATACCTATAAAGGGAGTTTCTAATTTAAAATGGTGGTATAAAAATAAAAAGTATTTGATGAAATTTGCTATAGCTAATATTGATTGTCAAAGCGTTCTGGGCCGACACTCTTGCACTGAGCTAGGTTTGATTCAGCGTATTCACAGTGTAGATGTAACGGAGTATAATGATTTGTTTACTGGTTTGGGTTGCTTACCCGGCAAGTACCATATTGTGGTAGACAAGTCAGTCCCGCCGGTTGTTAGCCCGTCGCGCAAGGTTCCGCTTAGCCTCCGCGATACATTACAAGGTGAACTCAATAGGATGGAGGGTTTAGGAGTGATAAGAAAGGTCACTCATCCCACTCCATGGGTTAATTCAATGGTAATAGCAGCTAAAAAAAATGGTGGGTTGCGTATTTGCCTGGATCCACGACCATTAAATTGTGCTATACAGCGTGCGCATTTTCAATTACCTACCATAAATGAAATAGCAACAAAGTTAAATAAGGCAAAATATTTTTCAGTCTTGGATGCTAACTCAGGATTTTGGGCTATACAACTTGATGATGAGAGTGCCGATTTGTGTACTTTTGGAACACCTTTCGGCAGATACCAGTACCTTAGACTTCCTTATGGAATAAATTGTGCCTCAGAAGTCTTTCACGCAAAAATAAAACAATTGTTGACAGAAGGTTTAGAAGGGGTGGATTCATTTATAGATGATTTAATTTGTTGGTGTAGTACAAAAGAAGAACACGATCAAAGGTTGAATGCACTGTTAAAAAGGGCGCGAGAAATAAACTTAAAATTTAATAAAGAAAAGTGCAAACTGTGTGTTGAAGAGGTAACGTTTTTGGGACACGTCTTCAATAAAGACGGTATGAAACCAGACTTCAGTAAAGTCAGAGCAATAAAAGAGATGTCAGCTCCATCAGATAGAAAAACTTTGGAGCGATTCTTAGGAGTAGTTAACTACTTATCTAAGTTCATACCAAACTACTCGGATATCGTGGTTCCGTTTACCCGACTTCTGAGGAAAGATTCTGTGTGGTCATGGGAATTAGCTCATCAGAAGGCTTTTGAACAACTAAAAAGAATGATTTGTGATGCACCTGTCTTGGCACTGTATGACGTGTCTCAACCGGTGGTAGTGTCAGTGGACGCCAGCAGCTTCGCACTGGGTGCGGTGCTGCAGCAGGATGGGCGGCCCGTCAAATACGCCTCACGTACACTCACAGACACACAGGTTAGGAACGCGCAAATTGAAAAAGAACTTCTCGCGATAGTCTTTGCTTGTGAAAAATTTCACCAGTACATTTATGGTAAAAAGGAAGTTGCTATTGAAACCGATCATAAGCCCCTCGAGAGCATTTTTAAAAAACCGTTGGAGTCTGTCCCGGTGCGCTTGCAGCGAATGTTACTGCGGTTGCAAGGTGATGATTTGAAAGTTAATTATAAACCTGGAAAGTATATGTATATACCTGATACGTTATCGCGCGCGCCTCTTCAAGATTTATACGATGACAAAATAAGCAAGGGAATATTATATCGGGTTCAGTTATTGGTAAGGAAAGTTATCTGCGAAAACTTGTCATCAGCTTTTAGATACATAAAGTTTATTTTATCATTAATGTATAATAGCAGTAAGTTTTCCAAATATAATAAAATAAAATAAATAAATAAATAAACAATGTTCCAATGTCAAACAAAAAAATAACAGTTGTCAAACAGCAAACAACAAATGACCCAGAACTTAAGACATTGTTAAAATACATAAATGCGGGTTGGCCGACTAATAAATATGATGTAGTCGAGGATTTGAAATATTACTGGTCAATAAGGGATCGATTGTTTGTTGTTGACAATGTGATTTTCAAAGATAAACAAGTGTTCATACCAAAGTCTATGAGGGAGGAAATGTTAAGCATAATACATGAGGGTCATCAAGGCGTTGACCGCTGCAAGAGACGTGCGCGAGAGGTTCTGTTTTGGCCAGGTATCACTCGAGATATCGAGTTATATGTAAAAAGATGTAAAAGTTGCCAGGAAAGTTTAAATGCTCCGAGTAGGGAACCGATGATATCTGTTGAAATTCCAAGTCTCCCTTGGAACAAAGTTGGTACTGATATATTTGAATATAAAAAAATATATTTCTTGATCATGGTAGACTATTATTCGGGTTTTGTAGAAGTAACACAAATGAATAATATAACTTCAGCAACGGTGATTGATGCCATGAAGGAAAATTTGGCAAGATACGGTATTCTTGCACTTGTAGCAAGTGATAATGGAACTCAATATTCGAGTAGGGAATTCAAACGATTTGCTGAAGAGTGGGGATTCGAACATACTACGTCGTCGCCGAATTATGCGCAATCTAATGGAAAGAGCGAACGCGCGGTTCAAACTATTAAGAAAATGCTCATTAAATCAATTAATAGTAAGACTGATTTTTATTTGAATTTATTAAGCTACAGAAACACGCCGCGTGAAAGTTTGAACTGTCCTGCGCAAATGTTAATGGGCCGTAGACTGAATTGTAGATTGCCGGTACATCCCGATCTGTTAAAGCCAGGAATGCATGATCCACAGCAACATAGTGTATTAGTGGAAAAACAACATAAAAGTAAAACTTATTATGATAAAAAATCTAAAAGTTTACCACAATTGAATGCTGGCGATCACGTCATCATCCTTGATGGCAATAGGAAGATGCGTGGAGCTGTTGTTGCACAAGCAGCTACTCCTAGATCATATTTTGTAAAAAATAGGCTTGGAATGACATATAGACGCAATCGCCGGCATTTAATTAAATGTGAACCACCAGGGTGTGAGGACATTTTCACTTTTTCTAAAGAGCAAAATGAAAACAAAAGCGATGAGATTTTGCCGGATAACAAATACACCCCTGCACAGATACCTGTACAGTCTCAAGATACGACTAGGGACAGGGCTGATAATGATCAGGAAAATGTTACAAGAATACCACTTACTCGTAGGAGGGCAAAATTATTACAAGGATTTAAAGACTAGTTTTAAGCTCTTGAAGTTATTGATTAGTATTTGTATGTTATAAGATATTTTTGTATTCTTTCTTTTGGTGATGGGTAGGAGTAGAGATATATATTTGTTAAATTTATTTATCAGTTTCTTTTATTATATGAGGAGATGTTGAGGGTAGTGTGATTATTTTAATAAAGTCAGTTGTCATCCCGACACGGTGGTATCATTACACAACAACTATGTAGTTGTGTGGTGGTACGGAACCCTCGAAGTGCTAGTCTGACTCGCACTTGGCCGTTTTTTTAATGTGCTCAGCCTGGTCTATTATGTGACTACGTTGTGTCACAGGGTAATTCAATCTATTTACACTTTGGGTTGAATCGGTTGAGATACCTCTAAACTATACTGGGTGGCAAACATACTGAACATTTTCCTGGACATAACAAGAAATGTGGTAGACACAGAGAGCAATGGTTGAGATCATCTTTGTGACCTTGTAACATGGCTGCCTAACCTATCACAAGGTCGCAATAATACCCCAACGGTCACTCCCTGTGTCCAACATTATGAGCACCTCGGAAAATCTTTAAAGAAACTACCTTAAGGTACTTGTACGTTTGTACTAATATATCATCATATCATTAGCTGATACGTCCCCACCGAGGGGCTCGAGCCTACCCTGAATTACGACAATCGGGCCTCAGTTGACCACGCGGGCCCAGTGCGGTTTGGTCCACTTCGCACTCAACCTTCGAATTTCGCAGGCTTGTACAGGTATCCTCACGATGATTTCCCTAACCGTAAGAGCACGTAAGGATTCTTAGACAGTGTTAAGAGCTTTCGATAAATTTGAAAAAACATTGGTAGGTGGTAGGATTCGACCTACGACCTCCCGGACAGGAGGTAGTGGCCCTTGCCATTACGCCACCGACGCTCCATACACTCCATACTGTGCTATTGTAGTATCGATGTAGATACGTTAATTAAGCACGTAATCGCGATTGATGCCTTGTCATCAGTTGATAATTTTTTTTTCTATCTCCGTTGTCATTAGGTATTGTTTCTTTATTATGGATCTTTAGATAGAGTAATTTTCGAAAAACGTAGAAACTTTTAGGAACAAGCTTTAATTTGAAGATCATTTTAATGATTTTTTTTTAACAGCAAGCCCTTTCATTTGCTACCCATATCATAGGGGTGCATTAAATAAATAACTGATCCGCCATCTTTGGGAGTCCGCCATTGGATTCAGAATGAAGTCACTTAGATAACCATGCACTGTTCTTAACGTGTATGCAAAATTTCGGCTCAATCGGCGACTGGGAAGTGGTTCTAATGTTACTTCCGAGATTTGTCCCAAATTGATAAACTAACACGGCAAGCTAATATAAAGCTTGTAAATATAATTTTCCGGTGAACTGATTCGTCAGTGCCAATATGTCACTTGCAGCAAAAGTAATGGTATTCGTGATTCACTGTTCAACCTGTCCGTTAATTAAGGTTTGTTAAAAGCAACACAACTCATTCTGCTTTGTATCCTCGTTACTTTCCAGGGATGACCTGAACAGCCCAGAGGAGCTGGAGCTGGAGCGCCGCAGACGGCGGAGGAGGCGACGACGCAACGAGGCGGCGGCGGCGGCAGCGCACCGCATGCAGCACCGCACTCTGCTTGTCTCCGCTATCGACGAGCAGGCCAAGGTTATACATGTAAGTCATCTCCCCAGGAGTGATCTCAATAAAGCTGCGTTGATGGCTGAGGTGGTGGTGCATCTCATCAAGCACTACACGCTGCTTGTCTCCGCTATCGACGAGCAGGCCAAGGTTATACATGTAAGTCATCTCCCCAGGAGTGATATCAATAAAACTGCGGAGATGGCTGAGGTGGTGGTGCATCTCATCAAGCACTACACGCTGCTTGTCTCCGCCATCGACGAGCAGGCCAAGGTTATACATGTAAGTCATCTCCCCAGGAGTGATATCAATAAAGCTACGGAGATGGCTGAGGTAGTGGTGCATCTCATCAAGCACCACGCGCTGCTTGTAACCGCCATCGACGAGCAGGCCAAGGTTATACATGTAAGTCATCTCCCCAGGAGTGATCTCAATAAAGCTGCGGAGATGACTGGGGTGGTGGTGCATCTCATCAAGCACCACACGCTGCTTGTCTCCGCCATCGACGAGCAGGCCAAGGTTATACATGTAAGTCATCACCCCAGGAGTGATCTCAATAAAGCTACGGAGATGGCTGAGGTGGTGGTGCATCTCATCAAGCACTACACGCTGCTTGTCTCCGCTATCGACGAGCAGGCCAAGGTTATACATGTAAGTCATCTCCCCAGGAGTGATATCAATAAAACTGCGGAGATGGCTGAGGTGGTGGTGCATCTCATCAAGCACTACACGCTGCTTGTCTCCGCCATCGACGAGCAGGCCAAGGTTATACATGTAAGTCATCTCCCCAGGAGTGATATCAATAAAGCTACGGAGATGGCTGAGGTGGTGGTGCATCTCATCAAGCACCACGCGCTGCTTGTAACCGCCATCGACGAGCAGGCCAAGGTTATACATGTAAGTCATCTCCCCAGGAGTGATATCAATAAAGCTACGGAGATGGCTGAGGTAGTGGTGCATCTCATCAAGCACCACGCGCTGCTTGTAACCGCCATCGACGAGCAGGCCAAGGTTATACATGTAAGTCATCTCCCCAGGAGTGATCTCAATAAAGCTGCGGAGATGACTGGGGTGGTGGTGCATCTCATCAAGCACCACACGCTGCTTGTCTCCGCCATCGACGAGCAGGCCAAGGTTATACATGTAAGTCATCACCCCAGGAGTGATCTCAATAAAGCTACGGAGATGGCTGAGGTGGTGGTGCATCTCATCAAGCAACACACGCTGCTTGTCTCCGCCATCGAGTAGCAGGCCAAGGTTATACATGTAAGTCATCTCCCCAGGAGTGATCTCAATAAAGCTGCGGAGATGGCTGAGGTGGTGGTGCATCTCATCAAGCACCACACGCTGCTTGTCTGCGCTATCGACGAGCAGGCCAAGGTTATACATGTGAGTCATCTCCCCAGGAGTGATCTCAATAAAGCTGCGGAGATGGCTGAGGTGGTGGTGCTTCTCATTAAGCACCACACGCTGCTTGTCTCCGCTATCGACGAGCAGGCCAAGGTTATACATGTAAGTCATCTCCCCAGGAGTGATCTCAATAAAGCTGCGGAGATGGCTGAGGTGGTGGTGCATCTCATCAAGCACCACACGCTGCTGGTCTCCGCTATTGAAAAGCAGGCCAAGGTTATTAGATCGGGGAAAAAAGTGCTTCATCGCATTTTGTATGCAAATTTAAACAGGGCGACCAGAGCGAGCTGCATCATTAACCACCTCTGTGGCATTATGTTTAGTCCATTAGTCTCACATTAACAAGTCGCGGCTTCGATTCCCGGCGGATTGGTTGGCGGTGGAAGGTCATTTTTAAGGCCGCCTGGCTAGCTAACATCATCTTATCTAAGTCTTGCCTCCTAACATCAATTCCAACAACATTGATGTGTTCCGGCTTGTAGATAAGATAGTCAGTTCTCCATTGCGTTGGGGAATCTTGGTAAGCCCGCTTCCATTTAATTTTTTATATATATGAATACACTAGATTAACCTACAAAAAAACGGTTGTCTGTAAAGTCGGTTTACTGACGATAGTTGAACGTGACAACGTCATAAGAAAATACTGATGGAATGGTTTCATAATATCGAAAACGGAACGCCTCACGGAACGCCTCAGAGCGAGGTAACGACGGAACGCCTCAGAGCGAGGTAACGACGCATGGTAACGACGCATTTTTTCGTGCGTGCAGCCGGCTCCATCGAATTATAAGACGTTATCACGTCAATAATGAAATTAAAGTACCTACGAATCAAATTAGGGGCTTACAATTAGGTAAAGTAGCTGTGTGCTGTTACCGACTTAAAAAATTGTAGGCCCCTAATTTGATTCGTAGGTACATTCCTAGGTATTTTATTATTATTGGTTAAATTCGTGTATTCATATATAAAAATATTGTTTCATAATTTTGAGTGAATTTCTTTTGACGTGACAACGTCTTATAATTCGATAGAGCTGGCTGCACGCACGAAAAAACATGACTCATGCGTCGTTACCTCGCTCTGAGGCGTTCCGTCATGCGTCGTTACCTCGCTCTGAGGCGTTCCGTGACAACGTCTTATAATTCGATAGAGCTGGCTGCACGCACGAAAAAACATGACTCATGCGTCGTTACCTCGCTCTGAGGCGTTCCGTCATGCGTCGTTACCTCGCTCTGAGGCGTTCCGTGTAAGTCTTGAAGTGCAAGCGAGAGCGCGAACGAGCGACAAAGAAGCACAATCGGCCTTTACGTTCGGCAGCGTTCGACATCCGTCTCTCTCCTACTTGAGTGAGCGATGTGTCTGTGTGAACAGCTGCTATACTATAGTACATCTACATGTTTTGATCGAGTATCAAGTGCAGTGAAAAGTGAATGTGTTGTTCTTGTTTATAACAACGATAATTACAGCGATAAAGGTAATGATTCTTTCGATATTAATTATATATTCAGTGATATATTGTCGAATATTCGTGCTTTCATCATTAAAATGAATAGCATCGGTCCGCTAGTGCAGCGATTATAGGTTATGCTATAATTGACAAAATTAAAACAATAAGTTAACAGAACTATTTCACGATGAGTAAAAAATCGATGACTTTACTATTCAATCGAAATAATTATCGAGTGTTATTATGATTTAAAAAAATTAAAACATAAATATTAAATCTTCCATATATCACAACAACGTGTCTGAAATGACAGGTTGGACCAGCCATCCGTCAAAGGGAACATTTTCTCCTATATTAAACACATTGAGGCGGGCTTTTTAAAAACTAGATTTACGAAAATTTTAATGTTTCCAAATTTTAAATTTTAAATGTAAGATTTATAAACAATAATTTAATGATTGTTTATTCTTATAATGAATTATTTAAAAATATTACTTTTTTATAACAAATTACAATTAAACTTGCAAAAATAATTAAGTAACTAATTGAAAAAAATTAATTATATTATTAAAATAATGTTTATTAAAATAATATTAATAAAATTATTAAGTAACTAATTGAAAAAATTTAATTATATTATTAAAATAATATTTCCAAATTTTAAATTTTAAATGTAAGACTTATAAACAATAATTTAATGATTGTTTATTCTTATAATGAATTATATAAAAATATTACTTTTTTATAACAAATTACAATTAAATTTGCAAAAATAATTAAGTAACTAATTGAAAAAATTTAATTATATTATTAAAATAATAAAATCAAAATTTTAATTTTAACAATTGATTAGAAATTAATCAATAAATTTTATTCAAGTATTTTGTTGTATTTTTATTGACGTGATAACGTCTTATAATTCGATGGAGCCGGCTGCACGCACGAAAAAATGCGTCGTTACCTCGCTCTGAGGCGTTCCGTGAGGCGTTCCGTTTAAGGCTTGAAGTGCAAGCGAGAGCGTGCAACGAGCGACAAAGAGGCACAATTGGCCTCCGCGTTCGGCAGCGTTCGACATCTGTCTCTCTCCTACTTGAGTGAGCGATGCGTCCGCGTGGACAGCTGCTATACAATACATTTACATGTTCTCGTCAAGTATGAAGTGCAGTGAAAAGTGAATGTGGTATTTTATTTTTTTATCAGTATTTTCTTATGACGTTGTCACGTTCAACTATCGTCAGTAAACCGACTTTACAGACAACCGTTTTTTTAAAGTAGGTTTTTAGTTTTTTTAAACTTTTATTTTTTAAATAAAATTTCAATATGTAACAAGTTTTTTCGTTACTTTCATTTTCGTCGACAAAAAGGTAATTGAAAAATGGCGGAACTTTTTTAAATTTATTTCTATTAAACAAATGTTCACGTTTTAACGTGAAATTTACGAAGTAACTAGTATCCAATCTGTGGTGAAACGTCTTTGAAAATCACATACGGGGTACCAGTGCAGAAAACTAGAATGCAACGGATATGATGAGGACATTGATTTGTTTCCGGTAGAAGCGGTCAATAGGGATGACGACAGCATCAGAAATAAATCATTAACTCTTTTTCACTAAATTGCCCCCCTTCTTAAACTTCGGAAAACCTTACTCGTTTTGTTTTCCATCAAGTCTTCGATTTTTAATTCACCAAAATCACAAAATGAGTACATAAATGACGCTGCAAAACTATGACGTCACGCAACAAAATTTCGTTTTTGACAGATGATAAAAAGTAACTCAGTTGACTAGCATTCGTCATCCCTATTGTATAAAAACCTCGTTTATCGGAACAAGCAAACCTCTAATTAGTTATCCACTCACGGGGAAAAATGAAATTGTTTCACGTTTTCACGACAAAGCGCCATTTTATGATTTTTAATTTTATTAACTAGCTTTTGCCCACGGCTTCGCCCGCGTGAATATCGTTTTTATGATTGTCTTCGAGGATGAGTGGTGCGCAAGCAGCAAGAGGCTCGCGAGCGTGGAAATGAGTTTCCCCAGATCCCTCGGGAACTATGTCAGAATATGTTAATTAGTAAATTATGTTTTTTACCACCTGTTCAGCCGTCTCTGTGCAAAAAATCAAAACATTCCATTAATCCATTGCGATGTTAAAGAAATTAACAAAAAAAAAAGGTTTTTTTCAGTTCCTTCAGAAACTGCATTGGACTATCTTTTCCAGTGACACACGCTACCTGCATTCCACATTTCATCAAGATTGGTCGAGGCGTAGAAGCGTAAAAAGGTAACAAACAAACTCATTTTCACAACCTTACTAATATTATGAATGTCGCCCGTTTGACGATTGGCCACGCACGGCGCACGACATTTTTCGTAGGTTTAACAATAGAAGGATATAAAGTTGGTAAGGGAGAAAAGGAAGACAAAATATTGAAACGGAGGACTGCCCTCCTTTTGGATACCATCTGGCAATCCCATCCACATATTCAGATCCCTGAAACTATACGTATACAACGAATGGAAGAAAGGTGTTTTCTTAGTGGTCAGATGGGGCAATTTTTTGATAAGTTATTTTATTTTAGTTTTACTGAAAGTGTAACGAAATCTGCGGGGTATTTCCAAATATGCCATTTATAACAACAAAATCCTACTGCGATCTAAAGCTCTACAGTTAAAATCATGTATTTCTTGCCTAAAAAATGTCTGCTTTTTGGTAAAATACCCGTTTTCGCCATGCCAGGGAATGTTTGTTACAAAAAGCCCAGCGAGCCGCGGGCATCAGCTTAAAGTTTTATTTTGCCAACGCGCTGCTGTTGTGAGTACAGTAAGGACATCTGTCGTAGGGTCGTAAAATACGTGCTTGTACTGAAAGCAATCTGAAAGGATGTGGAGTCCCGAGTCCACTTTTCACTTGGAGTCAAATGCAATGTAATGAGAGTGTTGTTTTAAAAGTATTACTTCCACCCGTTAGATGGCGCCAAATAAAAATATTAGCTTAGCCGCAGACCTCGCGGTCCGGGAACCGTTAAGACCGCCGGAAAAAAACAGAAAGTATCTTTAATTTCTAAGCTACCTCACAGAAGAGAGTTCTGAGTCAGTTCTTACGTGGTTCTTACTGTTGTCAATATTAAAACGTCATTACTATTAGATTGTAAAGGAATAAAAAATACTTGCATTTTGTCCTGCTTCCTTGCTAGTTCTCAGACCGCCGGGTCTACGGCAATGCCTGACCATAATCATTCTATGTTTCTACAATTATCTTTGTATCTTTTTAACCCAGAGCGATAAGTTTAAGGTGTGTATGTATCTGTGTGTCTGTAGCATCATAGTGCCCAAACAGATGAACCGATATTGATTTTGTTTTTTATTTTTGTTCTTGATCGATAGTGCAGTTCTTTGTTATAATATCATTCAACAATATCTGTTCAGCCGTTTGAAGATCATCAGCTTTTTGTAGCTGATGATGATAGAATGTGAGCAACTTCCACAGGTCTAATCGATTCGAAATTTGGTTTCCGGTAACTTCAATGATATTGAAACAACATGGAAACCCTGATCGGCTACGAAGATTTTTTTTATTTTACCTTCAACAACATCTCCTGGAATATGCAGGATACCCAAGTCTTGTTTGTTGGTTTGTTTGTAAACTCTTTATTGCATTAGTTACGTTTATGGCCGTCAGGTAGGTGTTTATAAAAATGGCGAATTTAGTCCTTTTGTAAGCTTTGATATTAAAAAATATAAGAATCATCATATCAGCCGAAGGACGTCCACTGCTGGACATAAGCCTCCCCCAAGGATTTCCACGACGACTTGTAACACTCGGTACTGCGCTGCCCGCATCTAGCGGAGCCGCGACCTTCACCAGGTCATCGGTCCACCGAGTGGGAGGCCTGCCTACGCTACGCTTTCCGGTGCCACTCGAGAACTTTACTGCCCCAACGGCCATCTGTCACTTAAGTTTAGCACTTCTGAGAGCTATGTCGGTTACTTTGGTTCTCCTACGGATCTCCTCGTTTCTAATTCGATTACGCAGAGAAACTAATGAGGCCCATAGTAAGCGACCATGTCTCAGTTCCATATGTCATCACTGGCAACAGACACTGGTCAAAGACCTTGGTCTTAAGACACTGCGGTATTTAGGACGTGATGATATTGCGAAAGTTCCAGAACACTGCACTGCCCAGCCGAGTTGGATTCGACGATTGATCTCTGTCTTGAAGTTGGACCTATCTAACTGGACTGTTTGTCCCAGGTACACATATTCGGAGTGTATAGCCTCCAACCTTCAGAGGAGTAGGTATGACACGGACGTTTGACATAATTTTCGTCTTGTCCATGTGACCTACTTGTTGAGAGGCTCTACTGAGTTGATTGAGCATTATGCCTAAGCCGTCCACAGTCTCAGCCATTACCAGGATATCGCCAGTGAATTGAAGGTGGTCGCCGTTATATATTGATGTCGAGTCCACCCCAGTCCAAAAGCTTAAAAACATCTTCCAGGGCGGCGGTGAACAGATTCGGAGATATGACGTCTCCCTGTCTCAAACCTCGCTACAGCCTTATAGGTTCCAAGTTTTGATCCTGGAGGTGAACCGACACGGTGCAGTTTGTCACACGGCGGAAGGAGTAGGAATAGGGTAAGGCGTGGGTTTCAAATTCCTTTTGTAGCCACGTAATACATTTGATAATGAAAGTAAGACCCAAAATGGGTCTTTTATACGAGAAAATTAGTTTGAATTAAAATTTATTTTATTTTAAAATATGATCGTGAGGATAGAATAAATAGATGGAATGAAAGAGGAACGCTTAACAGCGTGCCGTGTTACAAGTTTTCATACAAACGCTATAGTACCGCGATATATCTATAGTCAATTTGGCACCGCTGGAGAGACTGTAACACAGCTTAAGTTTCGACCGAATCTCAGGCTTTCTCATAGTCCACGAACGCTAAGCATAGTGGCTGATTGTATTCTTTAGTCTTCTGTATAATCTGCCACAGCGTATGTATGTGGTCTATAGTACTAAATCCTTTTTGAAAACCGGCTTGTTCGGGAGGCTGGAAGTTGCAAACCTGCTGGCGAGATGATTCGTAATGACTCTTAAAAACAGCTTGTAGACATGGCTCAGAAGTGAGATGGGTCTGTAGTTCTTCAGCAGGGTATTTTCACCCTTTTTGAATAAAAGCAAGACCACACTTCTATGTGATGCGTTAGGCGTTTGTCCCTCAAGTATAACTGAATTAAATAACTTCTGAAGAGCTTAAAAAGAAGAAGTTCAGCCGTAATTTCATCATCACCCGGTGCCTTATTGTCCTTGAGCTGTTTGAGAGCCATTCTAATCTCGTACAGGCTGACGTCCGGGATATCTTCGGTATAGTGTCAGGTTAGTCTTCAGGCAGATCGTTGACAGGTAGATGTGTGGTCGTGTACAATTGTCCGTAGAACTTCTCAACTTCTTCCAGCAACTCAGTCTTAGACGCTATGATCCTGCCATCCTCAGTCTTCAGCTTGGTCAGTTGGATTTGTCCAGCAGACAGATCTCTCGCAAACACTTTTGAGCCTTTTTTGTGCTCAATCGCCTATTTAATACAATTTGTATTATGTTTGCACAAATCGTGAGTTAGAGACGTTAGTAGCGTTTGCAGGGGACTGCAAAACCAATCTGCGTCTTTATGGCTTAAAATGGTTTCATATGTCGCTTAAACTAAGTTTTATAACTATCGTCCTGTTACGTCCTGTCGCTTCGGCGATCAAGCGACGAAAGCGATGTTTCATTGTAAAAAAGTTACATGGTGACACTTTTAGCACTATCAGTATTCCACACAAGGGTAAAGTAGTATGATAAATGGTTGATAAAACCGCGTTTTCCATTTTCTCAGATACTGTCATAAGTACTTAATTCTGATTATCATGTAATTTGTTTAAATCAATTGTTGTCAGGTTGTAATAAGGTAAGCGATTCTCAGTAGCCTCTGATTGAATTGAAATTAATTCGATAGTGTGTCTAAGTATTTTGTCATATAGATTAATTACAGTAAATTAAATGTTCTGATGTGTCAATTTAGAGGTATGGTTGCGAATTAGCTTCCTTGCAAAGAGCGGTGTTCTTGTTCACACGAAATTTCGCCTTTGGTTGATTTCGGGAATGCAATGATGTAATGCTGATTATCGAGTTCCAACAGGGCTTCTTTGAAGAGTGAGACTGATGTAGGGTGACAAAGATTATCCAGTTCTAGTTGATACAGCAAGTTATAGATACAGTCTCTATTAGAACGTTTTTGAAGCATGGCTTTCTGTTCGCATACATACTAAGTGTCGATCTTCGGGCATTCAGCCTCCATGTACACATAGAATATTATTTGCTATGTACGGGAATGAGGTAGTATAATCTCAGACTTTTTATTCGGAGCAGAACAATAAAGTCTATAAAAATGATGTGACGATAGGATGGGAAACTTAAGGACAAGAACTTACTTATTTTCGACATAATATGAACCTAATTTAATTAAACTATAATAGTATCTAGTATCCAAATTCAATATTTGGTTAGGATTATATAAAGAGTTTAGTTGTATTAACACGTTACGTATTTCTGCGATGGATTAATATCAGAATATTGGTATTCAGAATGGTGCACTGTACTAGTGTGGCTAAAAGCTAATACGTTTTATAATCTTATTATTTCTAAGGTAAGGTCCTCAGTATGTACATTGAAATTCTGTGATAAACAAATGTACTGAGTCGAGCTTTCATTATCACTTTTATTCAAAAGATAAGAGCTTGAGCTTTTTCTGATTGCTACTCAAATTACTCATAACATTAGTCTGTTGGACAATTAAGTCTTTATTTAAGCTAATGTGCCTACTCAAAGTATTCGATAGGCTTTCGTAATTTTTCTGTAAAACTTTCACCGCATTTTCGAACCTTTCGGGCGCCTTCGTGGTCTAGATTTCCGGTTAAACCTTTTATGAGCGTACCCAAGGGATCGATAAGACCACGTTTTGCTCTTTTAGGTATAAAAGTTTCTAAATGAGATTAAATTGTATCTAGTTAGTTGAAAAGGTGCGAAATTTGGAATTTCAATACGAAGAAAAACTGATTGATTAACTTGTTAATGGAGACGGTAAGTTGGGTTTTTATTAGGTCAATTTGGCCTTCTTAATTTATTTCTTGTAGGTAAATGTGATCATGGGATGCGATTCTAGTTTTTCCTCGGTTAAAGGGTAACAATCCAGGTCCGTTAGATAAATCGTCAAGTTGTCACAGTCACTGTGAGTATCAGAATCCTGTAACAATGTCGGTTTTTTAGTCTGTTTAGAGTGTTTTAGTCTAGCTTTAGCAACGGGCCAGATTTCCTGGAAGTATAAATGTGAAT
Organism: Coleophora flavipennella; assembly: GCA_947284805.1. Lineage (NCBI taxonomy): Eukaryota > Metazoa > Arthropoda > Insecta > Lepidoptera > Coleophoridae > Coleophora > Coleophora flavipennella. Next base: position 8,937,814 of record OX369299.1, read on the forward strand.
CGGTAAGTTCGCGATGACGGTGTCTTGAGTATAGCGCGGAGCCAATTTTGGTCGTTGAGCTGTCGGGTTTTTAATGTTCACCTGCTGATTCCGGTCATAGTGTGTCTCGGGCTCTCGGTCTAAGTTACGTCGGGTCATTATTGCTGCGCGTTGATAATGTGATAGGACATGTGTTATTTTATAGACTGTCTCCATTTTACGGCGGTGTTCCTGTAAATATTGTTGCATAAGTAGTTCCGACAAGTTTAGTTCAGTAGAGTCCCGTGGGTCAATATGTCCAGATATAAGGTCAAAGGGTCTACATTTCGTTAGACTGTGTGTATTGAGCTGTTCCACGCAAAACGTGCGTAAGGGACTAGGTTTGGTGTAGATTCATTTCTGTGTTGCAATTATTAATGCTGGAGGTGTTCTAGGAACGTGCTATGGAATCTCTCTATTATTTCACTTACATGCGAATCGTTTACAGCTATAGTGTGATGTTGGATTTTGTGTAATTGAAAGAATTTTGATACCACTTGATTTGCGAATTCCGCTCCTTCGTCTGAGTTGAGTGTTAAGCCGTGATGGGTACCGAAAGTTAGAAGTGACTTCACAATGTTAGGGGCTGTACAGTCAGTCATTCGGTATACTTGAGAGTATTTCGAGAATGAATCTACGATGGACAGATATTTTTCATGCTCAATAGTTACTACGTAAGCATGTACCTCCCACTCGATAGATCGATGACCTGGTAAAGGTCGCGGGAAGCCGCTGGATGTGGGCAGCGCAGAACCAGTCATCATGGAAATCCTTGGGGGAGGCCTATGTCCAGCAGTGGACGTCCTTCGGCTGATATGATGAAGTATATACTCATTCAAATGTTCTTGACGGTGGGGGTACAAATTGGAACTGGGGTCTAACAGGTACGCGTTCATATGTCGCCCGATTACAGTAATCAAAAAATAAAATTTTTGTTATGCATTCCTTTAATTTTAGCCAAAAATATCTTTGTGATAGCGAAAGGTATGTTTCATTGATACCTCTGTGGTTAGTTTTTCCTGTATGGTATTTTGATATTATGTCTTGTTGAACAAGATGGTCAGATATAATACACATCTATTTCGCTTTTGACCAATATTAAATTCATTGATGAATTTTTGAATGTACGCTGAAGTATGGGTAAAATGGAGTACATTTTTTTTAATGGCTGAACCAAAATAACAGTGCGTAGTTTGGGTTCAATAAATCTTTTTACAACCCAAATTATGTCTTGCTGTAACTGATTTTCGGATATTTGGACAGTAGTTCTCGTAAAGGTTTCAAATGGAGTTACTGGAAATTTTTAGAATGAGCTGACGCTTAAATTTATTTAGCGGGTGTTCTGAGATGGGTATGTCAAGGATAGGGCTCTCGGCTGATGTATGTGATCTTTCTGTGGCACTGATCTGGTCATCAAGTTGGAAATTGGTGTCTAGGGGTATTTCTGATGTTGGGCTACTAAGAGATCTTAGACTGGGTTCAGTGACCGTTGAAGTTGAGCTGATAATGGCTCTGCCGTCAGGGGCTGTGACTGTCGATTCGGAATCGAAAATGTTAACTATCATTGAAGCTACTTTACTATGGAGTTCGATACGCGATAACGTAATTAAGTTGGTTAGTTCGCAAATGCGACAAAATTTCTTGGAATTTTAGTTTTGTTAGCGGTACAGTCTGTTCGTTAAATAAGGGTGCATGTATTGGCTTGGAGAGGCTAAAAACCATGTCATTGTCTGTCGTATTAGATACTTCAATATAGGCGTGTCCCTTTTGTACGTTAGATAATTATTCGTTTACGTGACATCCGCAAATTGTTTGTGGGTTTATCAAGACATTACCCTTTTGGATGTTACTTAGCACCCTTATTAATTGGCTTGACAGTGCTGGTATTAATGTCTCAAATAAGTTCACACTACGTGTATCATACATTTGAATAGGGTTTACTGCAAATTCTGTGTAAGGGTCTTAAGTTAGTAAGGTCTTAAGGCAAATTTTTGATTGAAATTGTTCTAATAAATCCCATCCAGTAAGCCCATCAAAATAGTCATGGCACCTATAAACGTACATTTTGATTGCTTTTTGAATATTAAATTCTGGGAAACAGAGATCACAATAAGAGAAATCATTTTCAGTAATTGCAGGAATATTAATTTACTACGAATAGATCATAGTATAGAGGTAGGTGTGAAAAAATATATTTTAGGGCTTCAGGGCTGATAAACGACTTATTAGCTCCTGTGTTAATCAAAAGTTTCAAGGGTGGATTTTGAATTTGTATGTAGGGAAGTTGCCTTTTGTAATGTAAATTTAATTCTATTTGTGGGGATTTGATAGTTAGGGCCTTGTGAAAATTTTGCTGTTCAGTTTTGTAATTTTTTTCAGATACCATGTTTTCAGTTTCAGGGCTATCTTCGAAAGGTAGGTTATCGTACGTGCTATCTACGTGCTCTGGCTGGTCAATATAAATGATACGCAGTTTGGCTTGGTAACAACAGACTGTCTTTATTCACATCACAGGTAGTGAAGTTGTACATAGGACGATCATAGATGGCGCTACTAACTAAATTTTGTTATAAAACTCATAAACTTAACACCCCCACTTAACAAAATACTAGATGCATAGATTTACCACACTATACTTATCAAATATCAGTATACATCTTTGCAATATATCTTGTAACAATCTACATTATTTTAATTTATCAAATAAACCAAACATTTCCAAAAACTTATAATGTTTCGTTTTACAAAAACCCTTAGTCAGCAAGTCTGCGGGCATCTCTGAGGTAGATAAGTATTTAATGTTTACAATTTTACTAGCAATTTTCTCCCTACAAAAATGATACCGCACATCTATATGTTTGGATCTCTTATGATGAATAGGATTGGCTGACAACTTATGGGCTGACTGATTGTCATTAAATATTGGTATAGGATAAGTTTCATTAGTTAATTCAAATAATAAATTTTGCAAATACACTGCTTCTTTGCAACTTTCTGAAATACCCATATACTCGGCTTCCGTACTAGACTATGCTACGGTATGTTGTTTTTTTGTTTCCCAAGATATTGCACAATTTGACGGCCTAAAAAATATCCAGTATATGATCTTCTATCAATTATATTACTGGCCCAGTCTGCATCTACAAAAGCTTCTAATTTACTATTACCATTAGCTGAAAACTTTAAACAGAAAGATTTAGTTTTCTTTAAGTAATTTAGCACTCTTTTAGCATAGACCCAATGTTCCTCATCATAACAGTTATTAAATTGACTTAAAAAGTTAACAGAAAATACAATATCAGGACGTGTGAGTACAGCTATATACATAAGTGAACCAATCAATTGCTGATAAGGTAACTTTTTATCAAATTTCTCACTTTTAGTCAAATTCAGTTTAGGTTCTATCGGTGTATCTGCAGACTCACAATCCGAAACATTGAACTTTAACAATAACTCTTCAATATAATTTTCTTGGTCTAAAGTTATAGTACTGTTCTTTTTATCTACAACCACTCTCATTCCCAAACAATTTTGAACACATCCTAAATTTTTAATTTTAAATTTAGATGACAAACTTTCTTTTAAAAAACTAGTTTCCTGTTCACTATTTGAGAATACAAAAAAATCATCAACGTACAATGCTATAATTGTTTTTACATTTTTATCTATTTTTGTAAACAAACATGGTTCAAGTTTAGATTTTCTATAACCTAAAGATTGTAACAATTCATCAACTCTTTGATACCATGCCCTGCTTGATTGTTTCAAGCCATAAACGGCACGTTTCAATCTCAAAACTTTGTATACATTATCATTACTATCCTGAAAACCTGGTGGTATCACCATGTAAACTTTTTCATTTAAAAAACCATTTAAAAATGCAGTACTAACATCTAAATGACAAATATCTAAGTTAAGCTGAACTGCCAATGCGAATAACAATCTCAATGTTGAGTGTCTCACAACAGGTGAAAAACATTCATCAAAATCAATGCCTGACCTTTGGGTGGCAATTAATCTGGCTCTGTACCTCACTTTATTATCAACATCTAATTTGCGTTTAAAAACCCATTTACATTGAACAATTGGGTCATTGGCCGGAATATCAACTAATTCCCAGGCATCATTTTCCTGAAAAGAGTTAAATTCACTTTGCATGGCTAATTTCCACTGTTCACATTCTGGTCCATTCAACGCTTCATCTATTGTTATTTCACTGGCATTTAAATCACTGCTTTGACCATTGCACACATAATTAGCCCTATACCTCTGCCTTGGAGTCCACAAAGTCCTCGTTATCACTATCAGAACTTTCAATTCTTTTCGGCTCCTGATCCTCCAATTTTATTGTGTGTTCCATGTCCCCCACTTCTTGGGTACATTCTTCTCTTTCCATTTTCATTGGAAAGATATCATCAGTGCTCTCATTAATGTCAATGTGTATTTTATCTTGCTTCTGTTCAATCCCCTCCTCAATCACAACAATATCTCTCGCAATTATTATTTTGTCATTGTTGGGATTGTAAACTCGGTAACCCTTTACATTGTCTGAGTACCCGACAAGAATACATTGAGTTGCTTATCTGTCCAGTTTTAACCGTTTTTCCTTCGGTATGTGTATCATAGCCTTACTTCCAAAGATACGTAGATTACTGACATCTGGTTTAGCTCCGGTCCAAATTTCCATGGGCGTTTTGTTATTTAATCCTGATGCGATTGATCTGTTTCGCAGATAAACTGCAGTGTTCACTGCTTCTGCCCAGAAACGCTTAGGCAATCCTGCATCAAATAACAAACATCTTGCTTTCTCAACCACTGTACGGTTAAACCGCTCGCACAGACCATTTTGTTCTGGTGTGTATGGACAAGTCTTCTGGTGTACAATTCCAGCAAATTCCAAGAATTTATCAAATTCTTTATTGCAGAATTTCTTACCGTTGTCTGTCCTCAACACTTTGAGCTTTCTACCTGTCTGATTTTCCACTAGTGTCTTGAATGCCTTAAACTGTGAGAATACTTCATCTTTGGTCTTCAAGAAATATACAAAAGCCATCCGACTGAAGTCATCTACAAATAACAGGAAATATTTCTTTCCTCCAATAGATCTAGCTTCCATAGGTCCACAAACATCTGCGTGTACGATCTCAAGATGTTTCTTGCCTCTGTTACCAACATGATTGAATGGTAACCTGGCCTGCTTTCCCTCACAGCACACTACGCAGTTTGTTTTACTGACCTGAGCCTTGTCCAAGAATGACATTCCTTTAACAGCATCATCTTTCATCACATTAAGATCTTTGCTGTTCAAGTGACCAAATCTTCTATGCCACACGCTTCCGGACACTGAAGTCAACAAACAATCCACTTGCTTGATTCTCAACTTATACACTCCTCCAACCAAATCTGCAGTAGCCACTAGCTCACTCTTTTGGTTATAAATATAACAGTGCTTCTCATCAAATGTCACTTTGTTTCCGTTGCTAATTAACTTGCTGACAGATAATAAGTTCGTAGCTAAATTTGGTACATATAATACTCCCATCACTGTGTTCTCGTGCTCGGTATCTCCAACAACTGTAGATATTTGAACATCTCCACAGCCTTCAACAGAAATCCTCGTTTTATCAGCGATGATAATCTCTTGCACTTGGTGTTGATTTGTTGTGTTCAACAGCCAGTCTTTTTTCGATGTTAGATGACAGCTGGCACCACTATCAACATACCAATCCGTTTGATTGAAGTTCCGGCTGAGAAATACAGCACTGAATGCATTAGATTCGTTTCCTTTTGGAGTATTTTTACACTTGTTCATAAAATGACCGTATTGTTTACATTTGAAACATCTGACATTTGATTTGACGTTTTGTGATGACGTCTGTCTATGCGCGTGTGTTTGGTTTTTATTTCTGTACTGCCAACCTTTCGACGCAAACGCATTCTGTGTAGAACTTGTACCAACCTCACTTCCGTCGTCCATATCGAGTAATTTCGATTTAATGGCGTCGGCCGTCAACTCAATCCCTGAATGTTCGACCGCCATGATCATCGGTTCAAACTTTTCAGGCAATCCGGCTAGCAATAAAGAGCCAATCCACTCGTCTCTGATTTTAAAACCTGTGTTATTTAATCGTTGACTTGTAGGTAAGTGTGGAAGTAGGAGTCGCAGTAGTACTGTCCGGGAATAGGGTCGTAGAAGTCATAGTAATGCCAATATCGTAGTATGGTTCATAGTCATAGCTTTCGTTCATGTTGATTTGTTTAAGTCCAAACTGTCTAGTCAGAGGTAGTTGGCGTGCTAAGGGGTGACTTACACCGCTCATATGCTTTGGATAACTTTGTTGGCTTTGTTGGAAAGTAGGTCTAGGTGGAATCCGAAAACCAGTGGTCATATCTGAACCTGGTCCCTACCATCTATTCATTTTTTGTGTTTTTGAGGGCCATTGCAACTGGAGTTTAGAGATAAGTGGTTGGCATGAAGGCACTAGATTAGTCAAAATAGTGCTCAGTAAATTTTGTACGCGACAACACGATAGTATGTCCGCTGCTATTCCTGTGACACTGGTGTTCGACAATATCACTTATTGTGCCTGAACTTTGTCTCATTGTGTCATCATTGTCACATGTATTAGATCCGGAAGAGTTGCCGCGGAGAGTGCTATACAGTATCATGAGGATACTACAGTATGTCCGCTGCTGTTCATGTGTCACTGATCCTTGACACAATGACATTGTCCCTGAATGGTGTCTTTCAATTTAAATTTAAATGTCAATATTTATTAATAATTTAGGGCACAGGTATTTAAAGAAAAAACCACAATTGATAAGCCTTTGGCATCATCTCACTCTATGGTAAGTGACCATGAAGCCAAAGATCGAAGCGGGCTTACCAAGATTACGCAATGGGGATCTGGCTATCTTATCTTCAAGCCGGAACACATCAATGCTGTTAACACTGATGTTTGGCGACAAGACTTATATAAGATGGTGGTAGCTAGCCAGGCGGGCTGTGAAAATACCCTACCACCAACCAAACCGAATTTTACAAAGTTGACCCCGCCGGGAATCGAACCCGTGACCTCCTGGTGTGAAGCGAATAGACTAACCATTACGCCACGGAGACATAATCATAAGATTAGGCACAAGTTAGTTATAATATTTATCTACTCTCATATCGTAAAGTTCGCATTATCAACTTCAAAACGAGTTTACATTGGCATACTATTAACACAATACCGTAATTTAAAAAAATTACATTAAAACATTATTTTGTTAGAGAAATAATGTTATAATGTAATTTTTTTCCATTACGATACAAGTTAAACCAAAGAGATAATATCACCAACGAAGTTCCATTACATTTGTTTTATTGGAACGCGGTTCGCGCCATTTGTACAGCAATACAAAAAGTTTTCATTACTATTTTTACTTGTCTGTGACAGCGCCCGCTTTAACGCATGCGCGGTGATGTGTAGGTTTTTCATTGAGTTTTGTTGTAGATACTGAATTTCGTGGATAATTTTCATTCTTGTTTAAAAATGTCTAAGATCAGTGAAAGCATTGTTTTTACCTGTCTGTGACACCGTCCGCTTCAGTGCAAGCACGGTGATGCGCTGGGATTCAGCGCTATGACACGTTTTGTTGTATGTACTTACTGAATTTCGTGGAATTTTTTTCTTAGTCTTAACTTTGATCTTTGTATTTTAGTTGATTCAATCCCGATGTATGAGATTAGATAAAGTAGTGTATGAAACTGCACATAATTTGGTCAGAAAACACTCGTGTAATGCTATAAAAAAACTCACCTACGGCTCGTTTTTTTAACTTACACTCGTATTTTAAGAACCCTTATTATGCAACAGTTTCATTAACTACTATTTTTTAACCTAATTAAACGTTATGAATCATTTCGTAATTTTTTTTTTTAATAAAAAAAAATGTCAATTGTATAATTGGCCTGTGCTATCAAAAAGCTTTTCAGTTTGGCCAAGAACACAGAGTTGCTCGGTGCGTCTCTATTGTCAGCCGGAATTTAATTATAGATTTTGGGACCCAAGAATTGGATACATTTTTGGGACTTAGGTACCTAGTTAGCCTGCACCTAGGTAACCTTAAGCTCGTTACGGCTTCTGGTGTTATGTGAATGAAATTGAAATTGTGTTATCATTGTCACAGGTATTGGATCCGGACGAGCTGCCGCGGAGGGCGCGCTACACTATAATGGTGACAGCGTGTCTGCTACTGTTCCTGTGCCTGTTGTTGGTGGGAGTCACTCTGAGGATGGCACCTCTCATAGATGATATGGGTAAGTAGTAGGTCATAAACTATATGTAATTCAAAATGGAGATTCCGCATAATAAAATTTAACAAAAAGTCAGTTTGCGGATTAGCCGAATAAATGTAAGTACTTTTACTACTAATCTGAGTACCTATTCTCAGTTTCCGGGAGAGAAATTTGCTGCTCCTTCTCTGTGTATACAATCTTCTAAACGGTGTGCAAAGGACCGTAGCATTAGGAGATGATTCTCTCCGGAAAATCTGTCGTCGCCGGCAGGCACAGGCGCCGATCGGCAGCAGTGGAAAGCTGTGGTTGAGACCTAATATAATTATGCTCTTTGAAGAGTAAGAGGCGCCAATAAGAGGCTGAACTTCATTTCTTCAACTTTCATATTTTCTGTTTGTGACAGGGCACTAAGCGTTGCTGCAGACCTAGCGGTCTGAATACCGGTAAGTAAGCCAGGTAAATTGCAAGTCTCTCTCGTTCCTTTACGATCTAACAGAGATAGCGTTTTAGATATTTACAATAAAAACTCCTTCAATAAGAACTCCATCTCTGTCAGATTGCACAGGAATGAAAAAGATACTTGCTGTTTTCCCAGCCGTCTTGCCGGTTTAGATAAACAAGGTGTGCGCTGTCGCTTACTCTCCTATATTTTGCAGAGTTTAGAATGTTTTATTGATATCTGAAACTTTTAATTGTTTGTTCGCTGAGTTTGTTCAAAGTGTATCAAAGTGTTACCTACATAATGTTGAATGCTTTATTTTGAACGTCGACACGTGAAAAAGTAAGTTTTATGTAGGGCTGCTACATCAAATAAATGTTGTTGCATTTTTTTAACGTCGACACGTGAAAATGGTGAGTTTTATGTAGGGCTGCTACATCAAATAAATGTTGTTGCTTTTTTTTAACGTCGAAACGTGAAAATGGTGAGTTTTATGTAGGGCTGCTACATCAAATAAATGTTGTTGCATTTTTTTAACGTCGACACGTGAAAATGGTGAGTTTTTTGTAGGGCTGGTACATCAAATAAATGTTGTTGCTTTTTTTTAACGTCGACACGTGAAAATGGTGAGTTTTATGTAGGGCTGCTACATCAAATAAATGTTGTTGCTTTTTTTTAACGTCGACACGTGAAAATGGTGAGTTTTATGTAGGGCTGCTACATCAAATAAATGTTGTTGCTTTTTTTAACGTCGACACGTGAAAATGGTGAGTTTTATGTAGGGCTGCTACATCAAATAAATCATCAATTTAAGGAAAACTTCAGAACTATGGGCTTAAAAATAACCGGATTTGTCTTGATTTTGAATAAACTTAGATAGATAATAAGATACATAATTCGTTTATTCATTGACTGTTCTAAATTAAATAAATAATCAGATTCCTACCTAGTAATAGCACAGAAGTAATTGTGGTGTGTTGCGAAACGAGTTTTTTTTATTTAAGTCATTTTTCATAAAAATATTTAATATTCTGTATTATTTTTGGAGTTTACTCCTTTAGGAGTAATCATTAAATAGAGCGCGATATGAAAAATATATGCGGAGTGAAATCGAGTATTGATCGGTAACGCGTTACCGTAACTTTCAAGTCTACGTTTTTTCAGTCCAAGGCTAAGGAAACATGACCATGCCGCCTATACGAAGCCGTAGGCCGAAGCTCGGAGTGTTCCGTGTGAGGCCGGTGGCTGAAAAAATATTGTTTCAATAGTAGATTTGTATCGCACGTCGGAGACTCGAAGTTGACTCGCACAATTTTTATTTATCTTGCAATGTGTTTGTGAGCATCAACGTGACGAATATTCCGTTTTCAGCCGACTGCCAAGGAGTTCGACTGTTATGTTTTTTTGATGTGTAACATCTTTGCTCTCGCTTTCCTGCAATTTGTGGGAGTGATTTCGTGAAATGGGACGGAAATGTGTAACAGGAAATGCGAACGTTTTTTAATTCTCGAAAACTAAGGTTGTCATAGCCATGCCGCCTAGTGTGATGGCAAATGCAAAGATGACATACTACTATTCGAAGGGTCGGCCCGTGAATGTACGACCCGATAATTAATTAATTTCATAAGTATTTTGTCACATGTTACACATCATATGCGAGTACTGTAGGTCTCGTTTTTTATTAGTTTGTGAAGTGTTTATTGTACAATAAAATATACAGTTATAGGTACAGAATATGAACAACATGTTTAAAGGCGGACTTATCCCAAACAGATATCACATAATAAAAATACTTCCACTTCCACTTTCAGTGGGCGGGGCACATAGCCCGTAGAACGGATGGCCGTTGGGGAAGCAAAGTCCTCGAGTGGCGACCGCACACCGGAAAACGTAGCGTAGGCAGGTGAAGGTCGCGGGAAGCTGCTGGATTCGGGTAGAGCAGAACCACTCTTTGTAAAAATCCTTGGGAGAGGCCTTTGTCCAGCTGGACGTCCTTCAGCTGATATGATGATGAAAAATACTTATAAAAAAATATGATAAATATATAAATAAAAGAATGTACATACTATAGTTCTGTACATACTGACATATTATTATGTTACATACTTAGCTCAAGCACGAAGACACAATCGGATATCAAGTCTTCTTAAGCCTTCTTAAACGTGGAGATGGAGGGACACATTGTTATTTCCACTGGCAATGCATTCCACAAGTACGTTAGTACTAATATACTCGTATATACTGTGCCACAAACGAGCCGCGTGAACCGTAAACGATTTGGTGTAGGTATCAGTGCTGTGTGCAGCAATCACAAGTGCCAGGTTTTTTTAAAGCTCAATCAGTTATCCATTGCTGTGCGAAATACGTACCTTTCGCGAAGATGTTGCTGGGCACAAGGGGTAAAAAGTATGTTATAAAGATGATACAAGGTAATGGGTATTCCAGCGCTGACGGATGAGTGGGCCAACCTAGCTGAGTGTGGAGTTCAGAAACATGGTCGTCTATCTAATAGCTCAGCCAATAACTCGGTCGTTGGGTCAAGATAGGCAACATCACCGTAGTCAGTAAAGAGAGAGTAGAAGGGAGCGGACAAGGAGCAGTTTAATATCAAAAAGGAGAACGTTTTGTAGGCGCTTCAGGGAGTGCAACGAAGCAAACACCTTGCAGCTAACTTCATTAACTTGCGCAGACCAAGAAAGAGTTTGATCCATAATGATGCCAAGATTCTTAACCGTGGAGGAAAGGGGTAAAATAGTATTGTTAAAGCCCAAATTAGGCATCATTATGTCATGGAATTTTTAAGAGAAGTGAGGGCTGCCTATCACAATTGCTTGAGTCTTGGCAGTATTAACGCATAACCCGTGGAGATTGGACCATTTTCAGCATTTAAGGCAAGGTCCTCGCTAACGGTTTTAACAGCTTGGTCGAAATTAGACAGGGAATCAGACGAATATGATGGCATATACTAAAGATGAAAAGAATAAGAAAGGGCAGAGGTCTTTACAAATATTTTCGAAAAATCTAAAAACTTTTAAGTATTAGAAAAGAATTTTAATTATTTCGTATTCTTCTTAGCAAAAACCTTTCATTTGATATCCATATCATGAGGGAGCATTAAAAATTACTGGTCAGCCATCTTTGGGAGTCTGCCATAGTGGATTTAGAATAACGTCACTTAGCTAACCATGCAAGGTTCTCAGAACTGTAAAATTTCAGCTCAATCGGAAACCGGAAAGTGGTTCTAATTTAGTTTTCAAGATTTTTCCCGAACTAACAGACATACTAACTAACTAACACGGCAAGTTAATATAAAGCTTTTTAAATGGTAAAGAGAACTGGGGAGAGGATACCACCTTGTGGGACGCCAGAGATAAGTAGGCAAAGGTTAGAGTACAGTTTTTATTAGTATGTTTGTTACGCGATATCTTTTCAGATTGTGAACCTATTTTCAGGATTCCTTATTTTTTTCGATACCCTTTTGATGCTGTCAGATTGTTTCCATATAATATTTTCAAAGTCGGTGTAGTACTGTTTTAGAAAATTTACGAAAAAATAATAGTCATGCAAAATTGTACTGAGTTGTTGCGACGGAAGTCGGTTTTTTAAGCGTTTACAATTATTAGTATTCCGTACCTCCAAAGAAAAACGAGAACCCTTATAAGATCTCTTTGTTGTCTGTCTGTCTGTCTATCAAAACCCTTTTTATAAGTTTTGCGTTGAAGTATCAAGTTGAAATTAATTGTACGAGCGAAGCGTCTCCGTTTCAGTTTGGAAAAAAATGCTTTCGTCTGTCCGGCTGTTCTCCTCTACAGATCGCATTTTTAAACCGACTCTCGTGAACTTTTGTGAGCAGGTTCAATCATCATTTCAGCTTACATACAATCTTCAAAATTTCTTCGCAGGCGTGTGCGGGTTTCCTCGCGATGTTTTCCTTCACCGTTAGTGCGTCGGATTAACGTACATATGAAATCGAAATTAGAAAACACATTGGTATGTTGCAGTATTCGACCCATGACCTCTCGGATAGGAGGCAGCGGCCCTAGTCGTTACGCTGCTGGCGCTCTCAACGAGCTGGTTCGATAATTATAATATAGATTTTTGTCGATTCAGTTTATGAAAATTTTTCAAAATGGCGGAGGCATGGGGTTTGAAAACGTAAAAAATACCATACTTTAACCATTTAGAAAAACTTGTGAGGTCTACAACTCACAGAACCATTAATAGCCACCAGGTCTACTCGTAAATCAAACTCGTAAATCCGAGTCATAAAAAGATACACCCATTTTACGGCCATTTATGTCACATATTTGTCACATAAGTGTAAATAGAATGAAAAACATAAAAAAATAAATGTTTTGATTCTCGAAAGTAAATCTAAACCTTTACTTAGGGTATTTCCCGTTGAGGTAGGTAGGTTTACATGTTAAGTAACAGAAAACGTCCAAAATCTGTAAATTTGTAGTTAAAGTCACTTTTTTTGCGATTACAAACTTAAACTTGCTTTATCATAATGTAAGGGATATGGTTACCGATATTATAAGACCATGTAATAGATAACGTTTCATAAGCGTTCCATCGACGAAATTCTGACCTCTAAATGGCAGCCATTTATATTTTCATTTTTTTGTAGAGGTTTTTGAAAAATATGTTTTCTCTTGAATTAGCAGCAGTACAGACTTAAAAATGGTTTTATTTGAGAAGTGATTTGTTTTTTCTGGTGACCCATACATAAAATGAATCTAAACTATTGAGAAAAAAACACAAACAAGTTTTTATAAAAAAAGGATACAAAAACAATATTATTTTTATATTTTCAACCTTTTGCAAAAACGAGGTCATTAACGTGTTGCTTTTTTATTCGTTATGAATAGTCAGATTTTAAGCTAAGCTACAAAATGACACCAAATTATCTACCATAAGTTACAAACTTGCGCAATGATGCAAATTTATGGTAAAAAAACCCGTGTGCCCCGGCACCCGACCGCGTTCTGACCATCCTTACCATTGAAGCCTCGTAAAGCCCCGCCCCCCGCCCAATCGCTGCGTCGTCCGTCACGGCTCGTCAGAAATACTATCCAATGACTAGATGGCCGTTGAAGCAGTAAAGTTCTCGAGTGGCGACCGCGCACTGGAATACGTAGCGTAGGAATATATGCTCCTATATAGTGGAGGTACATGCTCCGCTGCTATAGAGTGAAAAGTGATAATAACAGACACAGAAGGAAACGTACACAAATTTGCAAACTGATTTAGAATAATTTTTGAAAAACCTAAAAGATTTTAGTGCAAGCTTTTAGTATCACGCGATATATAAATATACATTTTTCATACTCAATCGGAAACCGGGAAGTGGGTCAAATTTAACTTGGAAGATTTCATAAAATGGCCGTTTCTTATCATTTGTTGTTTTACTTTAAGGTTTTTATCATATTCACACCACATTTCTTGTTACTTTCACGATTAAGCAAAATATAAACAAATTTCTTTACTTTTTATTTTTAGGGTTCGGAAGTCAACAAGGAACCCTTATAGTTTCGCCATATCTGTCGGTCTGTCCGTCTGTCCGCGGCTTAGCTCAGAGACTATTAGTACTAGAAAACTGTAATTTGGCACGAATACACATATTAACGTAGCGTAAGCAGGCCTCCCACGCGGTGGACCGTAGACCTGGCGAAGATCGCGGGAAGCCGATGAATGCGGGCAGCGCAGGACCGGTCGTCGTGGAAATTTTTTTCGTTGACTCGTGTGGGGTAAAACTACTGAGGATTTGTTAAAACCATTCTCCGATTCAGGGATCGTATGGCAACATTTTAAGATTTAAAGTGCTAATTTATATTAAAGTCGTGTCCTCCCGCCTACCAGCTAAACCGCTATTTTTTTTATTTTTTTTTAATGCACAATTGGTAAACCCTTGACAACATCTCACCTGGTGGTAAGTGACGATGTTGCCGAAGATGGAAGCGGGCTTACCAAGATTCCCCAACGCAATGGGGAACTGGCTATCTTATCTTCAATGCCGGAACACACCAATGATATCAACATTGATATTTGGCGGCAAGACTTAGATAAGATGGTGGTAGCTAGCAGGACATCTGAAAAATTGGTAAATAGTAAGACATATAATCAATCATATAACAAAAAAAAAGCGTCGGTGGCTCAACCGGTAACGACTCGGTCCATCTAACCAGAGGTACCGGGTTCAAATCTGGACGGCCAATGTACCAATGAGTTTTTCAAAAAACTTACGTACATATTATACTTACCGATTGCTTTAACGGTGAAGGAAAACATCGTAAGGAAACCTGCACACGCCTGCGAAGAAACTCGAAGGTTGTGTGTGAAGTCGACCAACCCGCACTGGGCCCGCGTGGTCGACTAAGGCCTAATCGCCCTGATTCAGGGTATGCTCGAGCCCCTTGGTGGGGACGTATATGAGCTGATATAATAATAATAATAATCAATTGCAAAGAAAACTATCACGGCTGAGTAAGTTTTCTCAGTTTAGGAGTAATAGTTGACCAACTTAAGATGTGCAGTTAGATTTATAAAAAGTTAATAGATTTTCCATCAAAACGTTCTACTAGTAACTGCAAACATAATTTTGTTTGTTGAAACCCTACTTTGGCGATTTTTTTTATTATTTGTTGGTTTTACCACAATAACGCACATTCTTTGAAATTTGTACCCTGCTACCTATAAATCAATCAAAATAATTTATTTTAAATAGGTGCTTACACACACTTTTAAATAGTCAAAAAAAAACTTATTGTCTATTACATAATATCATGATTCAGATTATAGTCTCAGGTAATGGTATTTGTTATAGAATCAACATATATATCATTGTCATTTACTTTCTATTATTTTATAATATCCTCTAGAGCACAAGCATTTTTTGACATGAGTCTTGAATTTGTTCTCTGACAAACTAGTTACATTTTCTGGAATTTTATTGTAGAATCATACACACTGCCCCACAAATGACTTTTTAACCTTACTCAGTCTTGAAAAGGCTATATCTATTTTATTTACATTTCGTAAATTCAAATTATGCCTGTCACTGTTTTTAGGAAATAAATGTAAATTTTTACGAACGTACATAATGTTTTCATATTATATAAATTGACTAGCAACAGTTAAAATATTGATTTCTTTGAACTTATTTTTTAACAACTCACGTGATCGCATCTGATAGATTGCGCGGATAGCTCTATTCTGCAAGATGAAAATAGTTTCTATATCGGCCGCATGCCCCCACACTTAGATGCCATAAGACATTATACTATGGAAGTAACTAAAATACACTAGTCTCGCAGTATCTACATCTGTTAACTGTCTTATTTTATTAACGGCATAAGCAGCTGAACTAAGCCTTCCCGCTAAAGTTTCAATGTGTGATCCCCATTGAAGTGAAACATCCAAAGTTATACCAAGGAACATCGTAGTATTTACAAATTCTAATTTATTACTGTCTAATATTACACTATTATTGACCTTTTTTACATTAGGCAAACAGAATTTTATACATTTTGTTATCTTAGCATTTAATAATAAGTTGTTGACAGTAAACCAGTTCAGTATCTTTGAAATCTTTTTCAAAGATACTGGAACTGGTCCCGTCACCTGGTACGGAACCCTAGAAGAAGCTTTAGAAAAATACATTTTTTTTCGCAAGCATATTAAAGCGTTGTTTGTTGCAGAGAAACTATCTAACGACCTAATTTTCCCCTCACAGCACGAACCCAAAAGCTTACCTGTTAATTTTAATTATGTTGCCCTGAACCAATTTCCGTTGATTGCACATAATGTGGCGGCTGGCGAGTGGCGACACACGTTGGCTGAATAAAAGCACATAATGTGGCGACACACGTCGGCTGAATAAAAGCACATAATGTGGCGACACACGTCGGCTGAATAAAAGCACATAATGTGGCGACACACGTCGGCTGAATAAAAGCACATAATGTGGCGACACACGTCGGCTGAATAAAAGCACATAATGTGGCGACACACGTCGGCTGAATAAAAGCCGAAAAGCCGTAAAATACGTCGGGAAAGGAGCCCCGTACAGCTTGTAGCAAATGTTATAACTCATCATCATTATATCAGCTGAAAGATGTCCACTGCTGTTCGAAGAGGGGCCAAGGATTTTCCACGTCAACCGGTCATCCAGCAGCTTTCCACGACCTTTATCAGGTCGTCGGTTCACCAAGTGGAAGGCCTTCCTACTGCCATCTGTTCTTTGGTATTTGTGAGGGAACATTATTACGAGAACATTCTTAAACCTTGCTTCAGTATGTTACCCATTAAATTAGTTGATAATAATGTGGGAATTAAATCTATATATAAAAAAAAAACTAGCTGTTACTCGTAGCTTCACCCCCGTGGTGTGGATATCGAGAGTGAGCGGGGTTTTTAACAAGCTTAATATTTATTAACTTGCCGTGTAAGTTAGTTAGTTTGGAACAAATGTTGGAACCTGAATTAGAACCACTTCCCGGTTTCCGATTGAGCTGAAATTGTGCATACACGTTAAGTTTGGAGAACAATGCATGGTTAAATAAGTGACGTCATTCTAAAACCAATATAGCGGACTCCCAAAGATGGCCAGCCAGTTATTTTTTTTTAAATGCTGAGAAAAGTACAAAATAATTATAATTACATTCTAATGAAAGCTAGTACCAAAATGTTTTTAGGTTTGTCGAAAATTATTTTAGTCTATGTCCATCCTAAAATTCTATTCTAATTCTAACTAATGGTAAAATATTTTTTTAAATCGGATGAGTAGTTTTTATATATGTGCTTCGATTTCTCCGTTAATTGTAGACCATTTTTCAAAATTCTTTTTTTATTTTAAAGAGTATACTTCCGAAAAGGTCTCATTGTCTCCAAGTCAGGATCTAATGATGGAATCCCAGGGAAATCAATGGCAGACCTCAAATTTTTATAGGCACTTATTACGTGATTCATATGTTTTCTAAAGCTATTAAAATACTTGCGTCTGTTAGTCATCATCTCATGTTGATATGCTGATGAAGGAAGATACAAATCCTTAAATGTAAGGATTTGGAGGAAAATTCTTTCAATATTATACATAGATATATATGTAGGTATGCAAAGACCGATACTTGTATGTTTTCAGGTTATTCAGATGAGCTGATGATCGACGATTTTACTCCTTAACTTTTATGCTGCTGAGATGATGATGGAAGCCACTGGAGTCTTGATCTGTTAATAAAATACATGTATTATGATTTAATAATTCCTATTGGTGAGTAGGTGATTGGGTTTTTCGGTGTTAGATAGATAACCTGATCACTAAAAATAAAGAAAATAAAACTTAAAAAAACCTAAAAACCAACTTCAAAATAAAACTCATTCAAAAGTATGAAATAATATTCTTAAATACAAAACATTAACCAACAATAACGAAATCAAAGGCGGGTACGAATTAAATTAGGAGCTTCATTTTTTTTTTTGAGTTCGGTGTCAGCACACAGTTCATCATTACAGCTCATATACGTCCCCACCGAGGGGCTCGAGCCTACCCTGAATCAGGGCGATTAGGCCTTAGTCGACCACGCGGGCCCAGTGCGGGTTGGTCGACTTCACACACAACCTTCGAGTTTCTTCGCAGGCGTGTGCAGGTTTCCTCACGATGTTTTCCTTCACCGTTAAAGCAATCGGTAAGTATGTAGCACACAGTTACTTACGTATCAAATGTTTTAGATTCGATGGTTTTCTGACACCGACCTCAAAAAAAATTTAAGCCCCTAATTTAATTCGTACCCACCTTTGATTTCGTTATTGTTGGTTAATGTTTTGTATTTAAGTATAATAGTATTATTTCGTACTTTTGAGTGACTTTTATTTTGAAGTCGGTTTTTAGTTTTTTTGAGGATTACATACAGACATACAAACTGTACCTCTTTATTACATTAGCAAAGATGTAGATGCGTTCTTACTCACTCACTGACTGACTCTCCAACCCCCAGCTCAGATCGTTGGACCTAGAAAGCTGAAAAGTTCATAGGTTCCCTATATGTATTTAATTATTATGAATAAGATTATTTATGTAGAAATAACGAGTCCTTCACCTTTGGGAGTCCACCATATTGGATTTAGGATGATGTAACTTAGCTTACCATGCATTGTTCTTCCAATCTTAACGTGTACGCAAAATTTCAGCTGAGTCAGAAACCGGGAAGTGGTTCTAATCTAGCTTCCAAAATTTGTTCCAAAGTAACAAACAGACTAACTATCGTTTCACGTTCTCGTCTCCTCCATTCACCAAAGGTTGGATGGAAAAAATCTCTTAAAGCTATAAGTCCGCCTTTGCATATCATTGTGTATTTTGCTAGATAATATGTTTTTCATTTCTGTAAATTTGGTGTGCAATAAAGGATATTTATCTTATCTAAATACCACGGCATAATATAAAGCTTGTAAAATATTAAACGCTATAAATGCATGGTATTTTTTTACGAAAAAAGTTAAACGTAACAAAGGGATCGTCATCATCATATCAGCTCATATACGTCCCCACCGAGGGGCTCGAGCCTACCCTGAATTAGGGCGATCGGGTCTAAGCCGACCAGCGGGCCAGTGCGGGTTAGTCGACTTCACAACCTTCGAGTTTCTCCGCAGGCGTGTGCAAGTTTCCTCACGATGTTTTCCTTCACCGTAAGAGCGTCGGATAAACGTACATATGAAATCGAAATTCGAAAACACATTGGTACGTGGCAGGATTCGAACCACGTCTTCCCGGACAGGAGGTAGCGGCCCTTACCATTACGCCACTGACGCTCTCAACAAAGGGATACAGCGAAATAATGTAAGGAGTTTGCATACCTACTTACTACTGAAACTTATTCCCAGTACTTTAATATGCCTACAACTCTGCATTACATTGAACTCCATAGCAACTACTTGCCATACTCAGAAATATATAATCGGGTTATAGGATTAGGAATTATGATTGTTTATATATGTCTAGAATTTGCGAGTCTCCGCCTGATTACAATTGCCTAACACTGCGTATCCCTCCAGCTGTTTCCACAAGGAGAAACTTCGACCAACCCTTTATGTAGGTATTTTACCGACAAACTTAATATGTTTATAGTTGGACAAACTAGAGTATCAGAACCCACAAGCAACCGGTCTTTTAACAAGCTTTTTTTTATTAATTACAGTTGCAAATGGATAAAAACCATAAAATCCAAAGCTTTCTATTTGGTTAGGTATCTGGGAGATTTCCGTTTGTGACACCTTTGTACAGCTCTAGTTATTTCCAAGAATGCCAGGTTGTACAACGTATCCGGTAACATGAAGCTTCTAGTCTCAAGTTCGTATGATAGCGACATAATCACGGCCTATTCATAGAAGGCCACACACAGGCCACGATTGGTGCTGAATAGGGACTGGAATGCTTTCTGCAACCACCTCACTCGATATCTATTCTGTGGAACGTTGGACATGAGCGTGTGAATCTGCCGTGAAAATCTAGACCATTGTCTTTTTAAAGTGAAACTTTTATTACATCGTCTCAAGCTTTTTCGTCAGAGCAGCCATGATCGTTTCGTCCTCTGTACCGTAGCTTCAAGATGAGAGCAGCCATGATCGTTTCGTCCTCTGTACCGTAGCTCCAAGATGAGAGCAGCCATGATCGTTTCGTTCTCTGTACTGTAGCTCCAAGAGGAGTGTAACTTTTATTACATGATCGTTTCGCCCTCTGTACCGTAGCTCCAAGACGAGAGCAGCCATGATCGTGCTCTGTAAATGTGAAAAAAGTTTCACTTTTACCATGGTTTCATAAAACCACACACTCTTTTTTAATCTAATTGAACGAGCGAGCGAAGTTCTTCGACTCTATTGGAACAATTCGACGTTTGTATGTATGTATTTGATTGATAAGTTCCAAAATAAGCCAAATCAGTCAAGGGGATGCCGAGATACAGGGGGTTGTAGATGTTGAAAACATGGTATCTCTAAACATTAGACCAGCTAGCTAGCTAGGTGTGAACATTCATCGCGCTTATTTTATCACACCGCGCAACATGTGTGAATGTGTCGCATGCTAACAAACTACGACACACTTACTGCTAGCCGCTAGCGGGTCGCACACTGAGCACCATCGATGGCGCGTCTCAACCACCGCGCACCCTCGACGTCTATGCTGCGGAGCCGTGAGCAAAAGCTAGTATTGAATTAAGAGTAAAGTGGGGATTCAATTTTTCGACAAAGCGAGAACTATTAAACTCCAGATAAGAAAACTTTTATATATTTTTTTAAGACTTACCAGACTCCTTTACTAACGAAAAAGCTTTTTACTCTAGTATTAATCTTGTTACCTGCTGTACAACCAAACATATATCCAAGTCATCTTTTGAAGTCTTCACTACTTATTCTACGCTTTTGTCACGCTTTTATTAGCTTCACCTATATGTTTATATTTAACCGACTTCTTTGGACTCGATTTTGACCCACTTTAAACGGACAGATTTAATTCAAACTTTGTAGTATTATCAAGAATCAGCAATTTCATAAGTTTGAACTAAAAAATAAAAGGAGTTAAAAAAACTAAAAAAAACGCTTTTAAAGTACATCAGACTAAAAAGTAAAAAATAATTCTTAATATAAGTTGAAAATAATAATTAACAAATTACTAGTATTATTGTGAAAAAGTGTGGGTTGCTCGATAGACAAAAAATATGGCACAGAGAGCCCAAAATTTTTCACAATATAGTATTTTGTTAATTATTATTTTCAACTTATAATAAGAATCATATTTTACTTTTTAGTTCGATGTACTTTAAAAGCGTGTTTTTTAGTTTTTTTAAACTCTATTTATTTTCCACTTAGATTTTTTATACAGTGGGTAACCGAATTTTGGGGTTCTTTAGTCAATTTAGAAACCCTTACATATATATGCCATGTCTGTCTGATGTCTGTCGGTAGGTCCAAGCCCTTTTTGGCATAGTTGTAAAAAGTTATGACGCCTATCAAATAATGAAAAAAATTGTTAAAAAATAATTTTGGATGCCCCGATGTGGACACTAACGCCTTTGGACAAAGAAAGATTGGAAGCGTTTGAGATATCGTGTTGGAATAGAATGGAAGAATCAGTTGGATGAAACAGCAAAAAAACCAAGAGGCGAGAAGAGAAGCTTTCTGCAGATGATTGAAAATAGAAATAAGTTACGACACCTGCTACGACACGACAGCTTTCTGAAAACCATCAAAGAAGGAAAGATAGAGGGAAGAAGAGGCAGAGTTAGACCAAGGTGAAACTAAATAGAGGAAAATAAAGGAAAAGGCTGCTGTCGTTTCGTATCAAGACTTTAAGAAGATGGCTGAGGATACGAAAAATTGGAGATTTAAGATGGTGATGCCTCCCCTACATGATGAGGACGGTGTTTTTTTTAGCGTACCTCTTAATGTAGGGTCATATTATAAAAATATGTTTTTGTACGAGCGAGCGAAGTTCTCAGAGTCTACTAGAACAATCCCGCCATAGCATGTGTGTACGTATGTATAAATGTTTGATATCATGGTTTCGGGAACCAAAGTTCATCTAATGCGAATTGCGGTTCATTTTAAACGCATTAATTAAGTTTTTTTAATATTAAGTACCATAAAAATATATTACCATAGGGTTTCGGGTATTGTAAGCATGAAAAAAATTGGCGTAACTTATGCGCCGTGGTATTTATTCTCCTATAGTCCTATCTTCTCCTATCAGCACTAAAGTCTTGTTGTCTTGTTCCTCTGAGTCAAAAATAAAAAAGGCAAAGTAAAAAGCACGTGTGCGGTAAAGTCAATTTTGCGCACAGTAAACTATACCACTTTTCAAGAAACTGTATTGAAAAATAAAATACGAGAATTTAGAGCATATAGTTATATGCAAACATATTTTTTAAGCTTATAAAAAACAGTCGTAACAGGAAACAAATGTGTAGGTAATTTAGAATATATTTTTTTCACCTATTTTTCACATTAATAATTGTTCGCTCATTACTGTTCAGCAAATGCAAAAGAAACAATTCTAAGAAATTATTGTTCACTAGTATCGTTGAAGTATAAGAAAGATGAATAATAAAACTCCCTCGACAGTTTCACGGCGTACAATGGTAACAATGAGAAGCCTACATGTGACTGTCGAACCGTCTATGAACATGAATAAAGAAGCTGAGACGTGAAAACGAACAACCGCGTGTTAGATGAAGAACAGGCACATTACGGTCACATTACTAATTCACCACAATACCCTATACACAAGAAAAAAAACCGACCAAGAGCCTGTCGGACCTTGCGTAATTTAAGGCTCCGGAGTCCTTACTTGAAAACCGTTTGTCTCAGGATACCCTGAGTAAGTTTGGAAACGCCAGTGATACACAACCCTTTGACTAGCTATAACTTGAGAACAGAACCAAGCATAGCGATTCTGTGACGAAACGCTTGATTAAAATATATTATTAAATATCACTCCTGCATTCCAAAAGACCGATTCAACGCGATGGGTTTCACAAAAATATTATTTCGTGACTCTTTTACTTGTATGGCAGGCCCCCACAAAACTTTTGTTTGTTCATAACTGTCATCATATATGTTTCTTTTTTTATCCAAAATTGGTATTGCTCTGTGGTATTGCCCTTGGTATCATCCCATCTGCTCCCTCTTATATGTAGAGGCTACACTAAAAAATGTTTTTGACATTTTGTCTTCATTTTCCAATTTGGGTTATAATTTTACATATCATATCTTATTTTTTGCCATTTTGGCATCGGAGCTCTAAAAAGTGTTCAAATAAGGCTTTAATTCTTTTTAAAAGACCTATTTAACGAAACCCCAGTTAAGAGGTACACTAAAAATAAATTAATCTCTCTTTTACATATTGTCTCCTCTACATGTAGGGATATTTTTTTGCATAATATTCACTTTTTCTATTTTGGATCGTAAGTTTACATATGTAAAGACGGACGGACATACAGACGGATATGAAGAAACTATAAGGATTCCGTTTTGTGCCATTTTTGCGTCGAAACCCTAAAAAATGGATTCCCGTTTTCTTGGCGTTCGGTGGTTGGCTGCGTCGTCGTCGCTAATGAGGGTTCTTCCACTCGAGCTGTAATGAACCGCGCTCGGATGTCGGCCACAGATGCCTGGAGTACTCCGCGATCTTACAGCCACGGAAATCTGTACTATCTGTTTTTGAATGATGCGTTTGAATTTTGCTTGCTTAAATGCTCGTGCGGAAGGTGGCGCATCGGGAGCCGGGTCGTTCCTTTCCCTCTAATATGGTCGAGGGGAGCGATGATTGACTCTCGCGTTATACTCGTGAGCCGAAAGTCTTCCAGTGCAGGACAAAGGCCTCCCCCAAGAATTTCCGCGACAACGCGACGGGTCCTGCACTTCACCAGGTCGTCGGTCCACCGTGTGGGGGGCCTGCCTACGCTACGTCTTCCTGTGCGCGGTCGTCACAAACATTATTCAGTCATCCTCTTTATAATTTGGAGAGAGGGGTACCGCGCCGCGCGCCGCCGCCGCCATCCGCTATGCTTCGACCTCCGATTAAAACCTCCGATTTATATGTCTCGGAACTGGATGCAAAGTAAAAATTCCAGAAGATACTGCAGCATTAGGTTAAGATTTCAATGTTCTCTCTAAAACCTATTCATTGAGACTATTGTCTCACTCTCACACTAATATATATACTTTGCTCTCACCACAGCGACCTATGATGAGGAGTATGTAGGGCTGTTTGATAAGTACCCGTTTATGGCAAAAAAACCATTTTTTTTTTGTATATATCCATTTATTTTTCTACGTAGTCACCTTTTAACTCTATACACTTGTTCCACCTATACTCAAGCTTCAATAAACCATCCAAAAAGTATGATTTTGGAAAGTCATTAAAATAGGCCTCTGTGGCGGCAATGACTTCGTCATTTGATCCAAATCGCTTGCCACCGAGCCATTTTTTAGGTTGGGAAACAAAAAGAAATCGCATGGGGCCAAATCTGGAGAATACGGGGGGTGAGGCAATAGTTCGTAGCGTAACTGTGCTAATTTAGCCGTCACAACTCTGGACAAATGAGCCGGGGCGTTGTCGTGATGAAACAGTACTTTTTTCTTTTTTAAATGGGGTCGTTTGTCCTTTAAGACGGCGTCAACATCATCCAATAAATTAGCATAGCACTGCCCTGTTATCGTTTTCCCCTTTTCTAAGTAGTCAATATGTATAATACCCTGCGAATCCCAAAAAACAGTCGCCATGACCTTTCCAGCCGATAGGACGGTTTTTGCTTTCTTTGGAGCAGGTTCACCCGGTAAAATCCACTGCTTCGACTGCACTTTCATTTCCGGGGTGTAGTGGTGATGGGTGCACTTTCATTTCCGGGGTGTAGTGGTGAACCCACGTTTCGTCCACGGTTACGAAACGACGCAGAAACTCCATCGGGTTACGTTTGAACACGGCCAAACACTGCTCCGAAGTAGTCAGTCGGTTCCGTTTTTGCTCCTCCGTGAGTAAACGCGGCACCCACCTCGCCGATACTTTCTTCATACCCAATTTTTCTTCTAATATGTGTTGTACCCTCTCGATTGAAACGTTTACACCATCAACGATTTCTCGAAGTTTAATTCGGCGGTCGGCTAAAACGATATTTTCAATTTTCTTAACCATATCGTCTGTAGTCACCTCAATTGGCCGGCCTGGGCGATCCTCATCAAAGACGGTTGTTCTCCCCCGCTTAAAATCGTTATACCAATATCTGACGGTTGTCATAGAAGGAGCACATTCATGGTAAACCGCTTGCATTCTTACTTTTATTTCATCACATGTTTTTCCTTCCAAAAACAAGAATCTAATTACAGACCGATACTGTTCTTTCTCCATTTTAACAATTTTAAGTTCACGCTTTCACTAAATCGCTGTCAAATGAAAAAAAAACAAAAGAATGCAATTTTTTTTTTCCCGCCTCTGAAAAATGGCTTAAAAAGGTGGTATACTTATTTTCGGCCAGTGATATTAATATATTTAGTAAACGGGTACTTATCAAACAGCCTAGGTATATATAGTAGCATTAACATGCCTATGGCTGGAGCAAAGTATATATATTAGTACTAACATACAGTATGGACACTCCCTGCCGCTCTCTTGATTGCGACCTCACCCCTTCGTCACCCAGATTAATACAGATTGTTACAGTTTAGTTGTCGAATGTATAGGATTTCGCCGCCATTTTGTTTGTTCCGTGATTCCTTTTTTGAAATATCATTTCTGGCCCGTTGTATGAAGTGTCCATCAGGTTGTTCCGGAAGTATAATATAAATCGGAAGTTCCGACTTATCGAAGTCCTCCTTAACATCCCTACAAAGGATGATGAACATCAGTTTTGTATGTTTATACGTCTGTAGCATATAAAAAACTTGTAAAGAATTTTATGACTAGAGGCTATTATTTATATACAAGCGGTCGCAGCTCAGTGTGACTCGCGTGGTTTAGTCGATTATGCAGGTAAACTAACCTAAAGTAGGGTCATTACCTGGATGGGTTTGACTGTTATAGTGGCATTTACAACCGACTTCCATAAAGGAGGAGGTTCTCATTTCGACTGTATGTTTTTTGTTTATGTTTTTAACCGCCTCCGTAGCCCAGCGGCAAAGTACACTGGCTTTACACAGGAGGTCGCGGGTTCGATTCCCGGCGGGGTCAATTGTAAGACTCGGTTTGGTTGGTGAAAGGGCATTTTGTAAGCCCGCCTGGCTAGCTACCACCGTATTATCTAAATCTTGACGCCAAATATTAATGTTGATATCATTGGTGTATTCCAGCATGAAGATAAGATAGCCAGTTCCCCATTGCGTTGGGGAATCTTGGTAAGCCCGCTTCCATCTTCGGCAACATCGTCACTTACCACCAGGTGAGATGTTGTCAAGGGTTTACCAATTGTGAATAAAAGAAAAACGCGATATCTTCGCAGATTGTGAATTGATTTTCATGATTCTGTTTTTATTCGATAGGATATTCTGCCAGGTTGGTTCCATACAAACTTTATCAAAATCGGTGCAGTACCTACGTACAATGCTGTACATGTAGCTAGAACTGTGTTCACGCGTTCCCTTCACTGTGTGCCAAAGGGATGTTTGCACGACTTTGTTTGACTCCACCACCCTTAGCCATTTAGGCCCTCACATAAAGATGAAGATGCCTTTTTGCCAGTTTGACAATATTGCTTATTTGATCGGGTTCATTCTCCTGTATTTGACATTCTGCTTAACTTTTGCGATTTTGCAGGAGAAACGCACCGATAACCAAAAATTAAGTACAATAATATATGTACTTATCTTGAAGGTAGGAAATCGGTTAACTATACCAATTTTTTTAATATAAAATTCCAAATTTATAGGGTTCCGTAGTGAAACTAGGAACCCTTATAGTTTTGCTATAACCGTCTGTCTGTCTGTCCATCGGTACATTATAGACGTTATTCTTTAATACTATTACGACTATAAAGATGAAATTAGGTATAGTTATAAAATCTGTGACCTCTATGAAGTTACAGAATAAAAGCTAAAAAGAATTAGGGTACCTATAAAGTGGTAAATATATACATATAAAGTGGTAAATAAATACATATAAAGTGGAGATGTTTTTTTTTGTTTACTTATACCCTATCATCTGAGGTATTGTTGAATAGGTCTTTTAAACCTACTGTGGGTTTACACACATCATTTTTCCGATAAATGATTTGTTTACTAAATATAATGTTTTAAAGTTGTGATTTTTGTAAGATTTTCAAGTCCCCACCGCAACCCCTACCAGCTAAATCGCTACCTATTTCAAGAAATCTGAAAGTATTGGAAATAGTCAAATCAATTTAAAATAAAACTATCACATATAGCATATTTTCGGAGGAATAGTTGGTTTACCAAATGTGAAAAAATGTCGATCAAGATTAGTAAAAAAATTATATTTTCTCATAAAAAAATGTTCTATACTTATTGCAATAAGCTCATTTCGAAAAACCTAAAAACTTCAGTTTTTATTTAAAAAGAATATTAATTATTTCGTATTCTCAGCAAACCCTTACATTTCATTTATTTCAAGAACAAATTACATTGTGTTTCAAAGTACACAAATAATAACAAAATATAAATTAATAATAATAGATATACCTAAAAACGCGGTGGACGGATGACCTGGTGAAGATCGCGGGAAGCCGATGGATGCGGGCAGCGCAGGACCGGTCGTTGTGGAAATCCTTGGGGGAGGCCTTTGTCCAGCAGTGGACGATTTGTGGCTGATATGATGATGATACCTAAAAAAAATACAAAATGTCCAAATTTTCTAAGAGTTAAATAATAAAAAAAAATAATTTTCATATAACACAATGTTGTAGTAATGAAATTCACCAAATACCACAAAACAAAAATATATATATAAGCATGTCATTGTATTAATAATCTAAATATACATATATAACTCAAAGGTGACTGACTAACTGACTGACATAGTGATCTATCAACGCATAGCTTAAACCACTGGACGGATCGTGCTGAAATTCGGCATGCAGGTAGATGTTATGACGTAGGCATCCGCTAAGAAAGGATTTTGGGAAATTTCCACGGGAACCGCAAAAATCGGGATCTGCGCGGGCGAAGCTGCGGGCATCCCTAGTGGTTTCAAATAAATGTCACAATAGTAATTATAATTGGCATTGTCTTTATATTCATGTTTTAAAATAGTCATCCAGATACCCATTTGATACCCATATCATGGGGGTGTGTAAAAATCAATTGGTCCGCCATCTTTGGGAGTCCACCATATTGGATTAAGAAAGACGTCACTTAGCTAACCGTGCATTGTCATCCAAACTAAACGTGTATGCAAAATTTAAGCTCAATCGAACACGCGGGAAGTGAGTCTAATTTAACTTGCAAATTTTGAAGCCTACAACTTTGGTACATCACATCATCATAATCATCATATCAGCTACATCATCATCATAATATTATCTGAAAGACGACCATTGCTTGACAAAAGCCTTCCTCAAGGATTTCCACGACGACAGGTCCTGCGCTGCCCGCATCTTACGTTACATACAAACATGAACACGAACGTAGGCACCACACCCAGCAAGTCGGTAGCGAATGACCCTGACAAGTCGGAAAACCAGGGGGCGCAAGTATTTGGTAGGAGAGACATTCTCTGGGATGGGAGTTGGAAGAGGACGGACGACCGACCAGCCACAGCCAGTCGAACACAATCAGTGCGCTGTGCGGCCTGACGGCAATACAGGAAATTGGAAGTGACGGGTTTTATTGATAAGGGAATGAGCGTTGAAGTGTTTTGTTAGGCTTTTATGCTTTTGAGTTTGCCGCTTTTGTTGCCATCTTCGTAGTTATCCGGCTTTCGTTTGACTGACTCGGTGGCTCAGTGGTTAGTGCTCTTGACTACTGATCCGAGAGTTGTGGGTTCGATCCCCACCCAGGGCAATCATTTGTGTGATGAACAGATTTGTTTGCTCTGTGTCTGGGTGTCAAATATATGTATGTATTTAAACGTATATAAGTATGTATATCAGTCTCTGGTTTCCATAACCCAGGGAATCCTAATTTGGGGCCAGATGACCATGTGTGATTTGTCCACGAATATTTATTTATTTATTTATTTCGTTTGTACTTTCATGAATTTAAAAGGTTTCTGCAGCGGCGCTCGCTATTGTTATTGGGTTGGTCTGCCAAATCTTGCATGATCTGATTTGTATGTCTCGTAGATGCTCCATTTTTCGTCGTTTCTACTTAAAGAATAGACTAGTAATAGAGTAGAAATTGACGTGACTCCGAACTCAGTTTTCTTAATTAATTTGATAGTGTTTTCAAACACAGTTCCTCCTGCCTGTCAATGAATCCAAACGTAAGTGGCGTGTATTATTTCTTTGAACCATGGGTGTTTACACTATTGTTCTAGCTTTCTTTTATTTTCGGGAGTTGTGAGAATAATGCGCTTTGATTATCTTGTACAAACTTTACAAAACTATAAAACTGACCTGCTTGTTTCTTTTAACATTTGTGATCTGCGTGATTTGTTCGTTCACCGAAGTTTCTAGTTCCAGCGTTAGTCATAAAACCTTTTCGTTTGATCAATGGCTGGTTTTTTCGTTTGAAAACAGCGGTTGAGGTTTTATGGGTAGGTACCAAATTTTATTCTATTTATAAAGTAACTTGGGTGTTTCTATAATAACGAGTATTGTTCGGCCACGATATGAGGCTTGGGCTCGACTGGCCAGGCCAACTTTTTGTGGTATTGTGTTTCTCGTGAGTCGTCAGATAAATTACGCAAAAAACATTATTTTTGCGACATTAGATTCTATAGCTTATAGCAGTTGATTTCACTATGAAATAATTGGTTATCTTCCGCCCTCGCACGACCCTCTCGCGGCTCTACTTGTGCATTTTCGTAAATTGTTATACCCAAACTTTAAATATAAATTACCAATGAGACACTCCACATATCTAATTAAAAGTACATACTTTGATATCCAAGGAATCAGTCTCAATTTACATTTGATTTGAGCATAACTATAACATCACTCTACTCACATACACAGACTCACTCACACGACTTGGCCTGGTATGCAGGTAATTGTAAATACGAAAATAGGTAATATTCAAGATTCAACCACTCAATAATTCATTACTTTTATCCAAAGTTGCTCCAGTCCATGCTTGTAGTCTCACTTGAACTCATTGCTCAAGGCACAAGAATCGATCTTGCCTTCACATAACAAACTATTACACTTATTTCAAAACTAGCTTTTGCCCGCGGCTTCGCCCGCGTGGACATAGCTTTTATGACTCTTTTTAAGGGTGAGTGGTGCGCGAGCCGCAATCAGCTCGCAAGCGTGGACATGAGTTTTCTCCCGGTACCTCAGGAACTGCATCGGGCTATTTGGATTAGCAGTCTTTGTCACTTCCCACCCCTTCAACAAGTTCTATACATAAAATTACTTTAATCCGTTGCTCCGTTGCGACGCCACCGACGTGCGCGAGCGTAGAAAACAGTTGTCCCCAGATCCCTCGGGAACTATGTCAGGATATACTTATTTGTAAATTATATCATTTTCCACTTCATATCTGTGCTAAAAATCACACCAACCCATTTTTTCGTTACGATTTTAAATAACTTAACGAACAAAGAGTATTGTTTTAGTTTCCTCAGGAACTGCATCGGGCCATGATAATTTCCACAGATAAAAAGTAGACTATTTCATTCCCAGTGATACAGGCTACCTACATGCCAAATTTCATGAAGTTTGGTAAAGGTGTTGAAGTGTGAATAGGTAACAAAGAAACAAACACATTTTCACATTTATAATATTAAGTAAGGATTTCTAAATCTTAAATAACATATAGAGCGTCGGTGGCAGAACGGTTAGGGCCACTACCTCCTGTCCGGAAGGCCGTAGTTCGAATCCTGCCACTTACCAATATCTATACGAATATCGATTTCGTACTGGTATGTACGTTTATCCGACGCTCTTATGGTGAGAAAAACATCGTGAGGAAACCTGCACACGCCTGCGAAGAAGCTTATGTGTGAAGTCAATCAACCCGCAATGGGCCCGCGTGATCGTCTAAGGCCTGATCGCCCTAACTCAGGGCAGGTCGAGCCTCTTGGTGGGGACGTATATAAATTGATATGATGGAACAAAACATATACCTATAATATCAAAAAACTAATTCAAATCATTATATCAATCAAGTAAAAAAAAATCCTAAAAATTGTAATATGGGTCAAATCCGCTAGTAGAATCAACTCCAAAGGAGCCCATAACGCACTTCTCGTTGCCGCGCTGGATGGCAATAGACAACCATAGCCGCAGGTAGGACCTCATGTCACATCTCCTCTCTCGAAGGCGACGGCCAATCTCCTTTGTGAAGGCAAAGGCCTCTGAGGGTTCAGCAGCCGGTTGTCTCACAGACCAACGGCACAAAGCAGTAATTTGCCTCTAAGACCGAGTACTTATTATGCTTCTTTCTCGCCGCAAATTGAGCAGCAGTACCGTATGGGTGAGGAGTGAGGCAGAAAAAGTGGCGTCCCAAAGCAAGCACGTTCCTCTCTGCCATAGCACCTGTTTAAACCCTCCGGCCTTTTGCCATCAGATCGACTAAAGGCGGCTGCAACAAAGATGGAATATTCCATCTGGCCGAGACCAGTTCCCTCCGAGTGAGGTCATTATGGAATTGGTGACGTGGGAATCTTCACAAACAACGACCGCAACTCAGTGAGTGATGGCCAATTGCCTCCACAGTGGACGCGCAAATACATTGATGAGGTTCACAGATATTGATATTGCAGGCGGAGAGCAACTGCCACACGCAAATAGTCGCCGTCAGAAGAGTTTCATATCTGTGCCTCCTGTTAAAATCGATTTATGTGTTTTTAATTTTTTTACACTATTGGAATCTGTAAAAAATACTTATCTGTTCGTCTATGAAACACATCGCTACGTGCCATAGTTCCAGAGTTAGAGTTGTGTAAAGTAACTTATGCTGAAAAATACATAAAGGAAATCCAATCAAAAGTATGAAATAATCTTTTAATGTTTTAGTACAACTTAAGTGCGTTTTATTTTCCCTGCAGTGCCATCTATTGACATTCTGCTGCCAAGATTATAATGTGTGGTATGTGCAGTTAATATGTGAAAAAAAGTACTCTATTCTTATTATTGTAAGTATCGATGGATAATTTCCCACGGGACCTCTTTAGTTTTCCGGGATAAAGAATACCCGACTATACAATGATGATCAAAACACCCCATCCCAATGTAAAGGTTTCATATTGTTACGTTGAGCCATTCTAAAGGTACAATTTTTTGCATTCCTGAAGGAACCCTTAATTTTTTTGGGATTTACAATGTCCCAGTTTTAGTTTGCGATAAGTGTATCAACATGTAAAATTTTATTGTAATAGGTCAAGCCACATATGCGTGGTGACCCATTCTATAAATGAATACTTTTGAGTTTCCCACGGGAACTCTTGAATTTTCTGGGATAAAAAGTATCCTATATGTTAACCCGGGCTATAAGGAACCACCATACAAAATTTCATCAAAATCGGCCTGGTAGTTTTTGCGTGATGCGCGAACATACAGACAGACAGACAGACAGACAGACAGACAGACAAAAATTCCAAAAGTTGTTGTTTTGGCCTCTGTATCGTTAGTAATGTCCACCACAGTTATTATTTTTCAAAAATATTTCATGTACAGACACGGCCTCGTTACAGTTTTATTATATTATATAGATAAGATAGGTACTGTAGAGATCGTATATCTCTACATTTCCGCACTCGCGACTCCTTTTGCTACTTTCTTGCCAGCGCGAGTCGAGTTAAGAACATTAATTAAAATTTGAATTGGTTAGTCGTTCGAAAGCTTTCCAAAACAATAGATATTCATTATATGGTGGACCGTGAGCCAGGACAGAGGTCTTTCTTCCAAGTGTATTATATTTATTATCCGCGCGTCAGGGCTGAGATCCCTGAAAATGGCAAGAAAGTGATATCGTTAGATTCAGTGAAGAAATAATAATCCGTCAGACAGAGCTATCTCTGTGTCTTTACGTATAAAATAAAACTCATCTTCGATGATATTTAATACGTATAAGCATCTTTCATTTTAAAATAATAAGCTAGAGCTACATCCTCACGGCGTCTCGTAGACGACGTCACAGTACTAATGACTTTAAACCGTGCGTATTCTATCTCGCGAGTCACGGCCTCGCGTCTGTCGTCTGTCGTCTCCATATCCAGTTCTTTGTATTTAGGGCCTTAACGTTAGTTTTTTGGTGGTTTTATGTCGTTGCGTAGGTACCTCCACATTAAACCATTTTAAGTCTTAGATTTGCTTTCGGTCGTCCGTTGTTCTCAAAGAAAGCACTAAATGGCACACATATACTTCAAACAAATGGACTTTCACACTTTGCAAAAACACTCAAAGGATACTTATGTTAGGTGCCTCTCAAATTTATACGTTGATAAAACCACATAAACCCACAAAACGTATCATTTTAAACACATACATATCCGAAAATTAAACGCTCCTACGATTCATTTGTTAAGTTTTTGTACATTACTCGTATAATGTAGGTGAGGTAATGTAAGAGTGTGTGTGCGACTGCAGTACATTCAAACGTGTCATCTTTATATTCTATTTATTACTTAATCATAATTTCGACGTCCGCATGATAACTTAGAAAGACATAGTTGCCGCAATCCATTTTTATTTTACTCAAACTGAAATAATCTCACCGGATTTGTCCCTTTCGAAAATATGGGAGACGCTGTGGGCCCCCGTCCAGCCATCGCCGGCTCTAACACATTGCCAACATATCACTAAACACACTAAGCACTAACAGAATCTAGGTATCGCACACACTAAAACTTTACATTAGCACTATGGAAGTCTAAGTATCCAAGGAAATTTACACGATTTGTATATCAACGGGTGCTGCGCTCGCGCAAGCAACAACGGCGCGACGGGCGAGCGGTATTTCGGAGCCACGGGGTTAAGGCAAAGTATATATTAGTACTAACATACAGTATGGACATACCCTGCCGATTGCGACCTCACCCCCTCGTCACCCAGATTGATGCAGATTTGGTTGTCGAACGTATAGGATTTTGCCGCCATTTTGTTTGCTCCGTCATTCGTTTTTTTAAATGACATTTCTGGCCCGTTGTATGAAGTGTCCAGGGTGTGGTTTAGGGGTTGCAGGGGGGAAGCGCATTAAGCGCATCCGGTGCGTGTCCGCTTGCGACGGCAGTCCGAAAAGAACTTCCATCAAACATCACATACATACAATATGTAAAAATTGATAGTTAAACAAAAGCTTGTAATAATAGTTTTGTTTTTAAAATATACATTTTTTTATTGAAAAGACAACGGAATATTACTTTGCTTGTACTTGGCCTCTATTTAACTTAGTCTCATGTGTATGTTGGTTATCAACGGCCTTCTGCCCCCAGTGATTTTGGACGGGGTTAACATTCTCTTCAGCAAAACGGTGAAGAATCTAGGGATGATATTTGATCTCTGTTTTTCTTGGAGACCGCAAGTGACTGAAGTGAGTAGGAGGATTTTTGTTGCTTACGGCTCGCTTAGGCGATTAAGAAATTTCTCACCTACGCGTACTAAAATTTCTCTTTCTCAAAATTGCTCTTGCCGGTGCTTGATTATTCTGATGTTTGCTACCCTGACCTTACCGTAGAGCTTAAAAACAAACTTGATCGTTTTACAAAACCTTTGCGTCCGCTTCATTTTCGGTCTTCGTAAATTTGACCATGTTTCTCATTTTCGTGCTCAACTTAAATGGCTACCTATTTCCCGTCGGCAGGATTCACACATCTTGTCTCCTACTCTATAACATCCTTTTTAATCTTGTCACTTCTGCTTATCTCAAAAATCGCTTTGTCTTTCGTTCTTGTACCCTAAACCGCACCTTGCGAACATTCAGCACCCTAATCCTCGATATCCACATCCCCTCTTCCTCTGTTTATTCCAACTCTTTTACAGTTCAAGCAACCCGGCTGTGGAATTCGCTGCCTGAGTCTCCAACGCTACAATCTTTTAAAAGGCTTGTGAAAGCTCATTACTTAACTTAATAATATTACTGTTCTCTGTTTTTAAATCATTTTTAAAAAAGGACTTAAAAAAGGAGGAGGTACTAAGTTCGACTGTATATATATATTTTTTGATGTATGTTCACCGATTTTGCCGTCAATTGTGGACTGATTTTCAAAATTCTTTTTATATTCGAAAGAGTATACTTCCGAGGGGGTCCCATTGTCACCCACCAAGTTAGGATCTGATGATGGGATCCCAGGGAAATCGAGGGCAACCCTTCAAAAATAATGAAAAAGATGAATTTTAAAGGCACTAATTACGTGATTCATATGTTTTCTAAAGCTATTAATATACTTGCGTCTGTTAGTCATATTCTCATGTTGATAAGCTGATGTAGGAAGGTACAACTCCTTAACGGTTAGGAGTTGAAGGAAAATTCTTTTGAATGTTATATACATAGATATATACGTAGGAATGCATAGACCGATAGTAGTATTCCGTATGCTGATGATGGACGATTTAACTCCTTAACTTTCATGCTGCCGAGATGATGATGGAAGCCACAGGACTCTGTATCTGTTAATAAAACACATGTATTATGATTTGATAATTCCTATTGGTGAGTATAGGTGATTGGATTTAAAGTTGCTAGATATAGCATTACCACTAAAAATAAAGAAAATAAAAAAAAGTTTAAAAAACTTAAAACCGACTTCAAAATGAAATTCACTCAAAAGTGTGAAATAATATTATTATACTTAAATACACAACATTAACCAACAATAACGAAATCAAAGGCGGGTACGAATTAAATTAGGGGCTTAAATTTTTTTTGAGGTCGGTACCAGCACACGTATTAAATGGTTTAGATTCGATGGTTTGCCGACACCGACCTCAAAAAATTTTAAGCCTCTAATTTAATTCGTACCCACCTTTAATTTCGTTATTGTTGGTTAATGTTGTGTATTTAAGTATAATAATATTATTTCACACTTTTAAGTGAATTTCATTTTGAAGTCGGTTTTAAGTTTTTTTAAACTTTTTTTTATCTTTCTTTACCATAGATAGATAAAATGTATAATTTATTTATGTATATGTTTTTGTTTGTTTATGTATATATTTATTATTTTATACATTATTGATATAATATCAAAGTATTTTATTTATTTAAGTATTATGTAACTGTTTATTTGAAAATTGTTCTGTTTTAAGTTATTGCACCGCCCCTTAACTTATTCTATTGCTGTTTTCCTACCCAAAGGTTGCCTGGAAGAAATTGCTACCTAGCAATAAGGCCGCCTTTTGTTTAGGCTTTTTTCTATATTGTTCATTTCTTTTTTATGTTGAGATGCAATAAAGAATATTGTATTGTATTGTTATCACTGTAAATAAATCAACGGACCAACAATATTCTTCTATGGTTATCGTAAAAGTAAAAAGTTTTGCGCCGTACCGATTATCTGCTAACTAACTGTACTCATACGATAACAGCTGTGACGCAAAAAACTATGTCTCGAGCGCTATTCGATGACATCCACGAAACTATGCCTGAATTAAATTAATTAAGGACTATAATATTATGATAAG
The DNA here is from genome assembly GCA_947284805.1 of Coleophora flavipennella. Lineage (NCBI taxonomy): Eukaryota > Metazoa > Arthropoda > Insecta > Lepidoptera > Coleophoridae > Coleophora > Coleophora flavipennella. The sequence goes on from OX369299.1 coordinate 8,974,772, forward strand.
CGAATTACTTCACAAACCGTACACCTACATAATACTGTATGTGCTTACAATACCTGCTGGATGGAGCTAAAAAGTAATATTTTACAATAATCGAGCGCTACGTGCTTTTGAATTTTTGTACACTTTATAAATGCTACGCTATGGCTAAGCTGTTCAAGTTTCCTATTTCCTTTTGAGGTATGGAACCTTTTTCCTTTATAGAGTTCCGTACTCTAAACGTAACTTGTTTTTGTTACATATTTATTTTGTTCGGCTTGCGACTCGCGAACCACTCACTTCAAAGCCAGTCATAAAAGCGAAAAAACGATGTTAAAATTATAAATGTGAAAATGTATTTTTAGTAAGTTTCTTCTTCAAGCTGCAACACCTCTACCAATCTTGACCAAATTTGCACGCAGGTAGCCATTGTCATGAGGAAAACATAGGCTACTTTTATACCGTAAAAATAACAAAATCTCAGCTTTTTAGCATCATCCGGACCGAAGTTATGACGGTAACTATAAAAGCCAAATGCTTGATAATTTTTGTGTTTAATGATTTTGCCAAAGATATCTTATCCTGAAAATTTCAGATGCTAGCATCATCCACACCGAAGTAATGACGATTCGAAAATACGTCGAAATGCTTGTTAAAAAGGCCCCGTTCCTTTGTCTCGTCTTGGCGGGAGCACCACCGTGCCCCCAGAATCGCATTGAAAAGACAGGTATATTTGCTCCAAGTCTGCAATCAGCCCGTTAAGATCATATTTTACGTACATTTGATTCGGTGATCTCCTTAAGGCCTGTTCGCGTCGCGTCAAAAGATTATCCGCTTTGAAACGGGAGAGGCTTTGCGAAAAACCGAGCTGCACGAACACGAAAATGGGAAAATACGTAAATACGTAGGTAGATCGAGGTGGGTAATTAAAATCTCTGCAAGCAGATGTCGGCAGGAGGATAAGACCGCCGCCCACGCCAGCCCCGGCTGCAGATAACGTCACTCATACTTATAATCCACAATATTTCGACCCCAACAAATTTTTCTTGGCCCTTTTATTATTGTGCGTTTTTAAAATGGAGAGAACTGTGGAAAGATTATGTCGTCATGTGACCTATTTTTATTAAAAGCTTTAATTTAGCTTGCAATGTTCGTATATTGTCCGCTACAAATCTTGCGATCGATTTAAGAGATATTTTCTGGGGTCCGATTGAGCTGAAATTTGGTATGAAGCCGTATTTCCGGTGACAATAGATCTTTTTGGTATTTTAAAGTAGATTTGATGATGAATTACATGAACTACAAGGAGACATCAAGGTCCCAGGATAGTCTATTGTTTTCAATCAAATCATAGGAAAGACTGTACCACTGACTCAGCCCGGCTTTATAAAATTTATAATGAAGCATTTACTTTATGACATACTCATTTGGCACGCTGATCATAAAAACTCATTTTAAATAAATTTTTAACATGCTTTATATTAGTTTCACCTGTCCCGGTGTCTGTAATGAAATCTTGCAAGTTAAATTTGATCCACTTCCCGGTTTCCGATTGAGCTGAAATTTTGCATGTATATGTATATTGCGTGGCAATGTAATATTAAAAGCTTTTACCTAAAAGTTTTCGGTTTTTGGAATTTTTTTCTTTTTTGTTTAGAAATTAGCTTATTTACTATAAAAACCAATTGAACAGTTCTCGGTTCCATAACTAAGGCTGTGGCGGGACTGGTTGTGTGCGTAGACTGCAGATGAATGTAGCGGCGAAATAGAAAGATGTGCATAAATGTAGTCACTACACTTATGCACATCTTTCTATTTCTATCTATAATATATATAAACATAAGCACCTACGACGTGCAAAGTTTCATCAAAATCGTTAGATCCGTTCTTGAGAAAAACGTATTTTCGCTTTTTGTTGTAGGACAGCTCTACTTTTCAGTATGGTGGTACGAAGACACCTTTGATAGTTTTTTTTTTTTTTTTTTATTCACAATTGGTAAATTCCCTCAATAAAATAATTTAAAACTTTTAGGTTCCAAATTTGGTCCCAATCGGACTAAAGATTTAGCCTCCAGAGCCAAGCTTGACGGACGGACGAACAGACGCACGGACGGATGCACACACACACACACGGACAGAATTGAGATTTTCAGTTTTTTCGGCATGTGTTAATGATATAGAACACATTTTCACATTTTCGCAATAACAATACTTCCTCTACCCTATGTACGTACGTAACTACCATACTACGGGGACGAGAAAGTAAAAACAAAGAAATATGAATATGTGTGTGTGTGTGTGTGTATGTGTGTGTGTGTGTGTGTGTGTATCTGCGCCAAACTACTGGACGGATTCGGGTAAGATTTGGACTAGGCCCATATTATTTTATATCTCCAGCTGACTTTTTCAAGTAACCTTTTTTGAGTTGCCACCATAGAAAAAAGTCTCATTATTATTTTAATCCAAAATAGATCTAACGAATTGAATGAAACTCGGTTTTTTACTACATTTTTGCATGGCCTACAGCATGCGGTGGTTCATTATTTCAAGAAGAACAAGAATAAGGTATCTCCCATACAAGTCCAGGTTGTTTTTGTTTTAATCCAAAATAGCTGTAACGATTTAAATGAAACTTTGTGAATAACTAGAATTAAATAATACCTACTGCTTTAGGTAGTTAGTATTCCAGAAAAGATCCGAGTGCGGCACCTTCTACACATTATTTGTAAATTTTACATCAATAGTATGATTGTTGATTTGTGTACTGACTGTGATTGCTTCGTATTAGGTGGCATTGTTATGTTTCCTTAGCCTTCGTAACAGAAAAATCTTTAGTGCCTTTACTAAAGTAACGGTACAACTGAAAAATATAATTGAAAAAAAAATCAGCACAAGGCGGACGGGTCAATGTTTGGTTGTTGAAACGATACGTCACAGTTATTTGTCAAACCTCTAACTGCAGAGCTCAGTTACAAGCTCAGTCTCAACTGAGCCAAAGTATATATATATATATTATGGCTCAGTTGAGACATTTTTATCGGAATACTTAGGAAAGTGCTACAGAGTTCAGGGGACGGCGCCCATAACAATTTGGCCATTGTTTTTTTTTTATTCACAATTGGTAAGCCCTTGGCAACTATTGTCATTGTTAACTATTGTAAGGAAGGTATATTCATTTTGAGATGAACAAGCCTATGGTAAACCTCACTAACACATTCTGATGAAGAAAGTTAAAGTTCATAATGATATCAATCGAAAATCGTCCACTGCTGGACAAAGGCTTCCCCCAAGGATTTCCACGACGACCGGTCCTGCGCTGCCCCCATCCATCGGCTTCCCGCGATCTTCACCAAGTCGTCGTTCCACGCCTGCGGTCGCCACTCGAGAACTTTACTGCCCCATCGGCCATCTGTTCTACGAGCTATGTACCCTGCCCGCTGCCACTTCAGTTTAGCGATTCTGTGGGCTATGTCGGTTACTTTGGTTCTCCTGCGGATCTCCTCGTTTTTGATTCGATCACGCAGAGAAACTCCGAGCACAGCACGCTCCATTAGGTGACCTTAAGCCTTCTTATGAGGCCCATAGTAAGCGACCATATCTCAGTTCCGTAAGTCGTCACTGGCAACACACACTGGTCAAAGACCTTAGTCTTGAACTTAAGTTAAAGTAAATTTACAAGAAATATCACATCAGGTTATATGATGCCAAGGGCTAAACAATTGTGTATAAAAAATAATAATAATAAATAAATATGTATTTAGCGTTTGCGGTTTCGCTTTGTCAAGCGTGGTCGTTACGCTACGGCGTAGCACAGTTACTACGCCGTAGCACAGTTACTACGCCGTAGCACCGTGACTACGCCGTAGCACCGTGAGCCGTAGTGTCACTGTCTAAGTGTGACTGTGAGAAGAGTCTACTCGTCACGTAGAATGGATTTTATATAAACTGTACATTATGTTATTGGTGTGCGTTGTACAGCCGTAGTGTGCATATTGTCCTGCTTAGCCGTCACCGTCTGACAGACACACATCAACAATAAGCACTACGTCTGATAGCGTTAGCGAGCCATACTAAGAAGCAGGTTAGGTCTATTAATTCACTCCCCGTCTGATGCAGGCCATCGTGGTATTATCGTTCTTTCTTCGAAAATGAATAAAAATGAAAATTTATTTGTAACACTTGTTACATGACTATATAAAAATAGTAAATAATATAAAAATAATTTGTAAAGTACTGTCAATAGTCATTACATGTCCCGACGAACTTAGTACCGCCTTACACTACACTACACTACACTACTTTTTGTAGATTTAGCAGGAATTTTTAGATACTTTTTTTACACCATGGGTTACATTATTTGAGTTTCAGTAAGTATCCCTAATTTTTTGAAAATGTAATATAGCCTTTAAAAACCGCGGATAGTGTAGCTTCCCAACGATGAAAGAATTTTTCAAATCGGTCTAGTAGTTTCGGAGCCTATTCAATGCGAACAAACAAACAATCAATTTTTTCCTGTATATAATATTAAGTATAGATATTAATAATTAGGTATTTCAAAATCGATTGTTTGGTTAACAAATGAATCAGACACTACGTTTATTATATAGGATTTATGAACTCCAGTGCAGCGGTCTCGACGTGATGTAGAGTACATTTTCGAAAAAATCTCGAAGTCGATTTATCGGACAATCACATTTTCTTCTTTTACTCCTTCCTCTATCGATTGTAGGTGTTGCAAGCTACTACCCAAATCCAAAGTACGAGTAAGCAAGCTTCGTTTAATAATTTTAAGCTATTGCATAGCTTTTATCGCGGGCTTTGAGCGCGGCGACCGAATCAAGAAATTCCGTAACGAAAATAAAACCTAACACCCCACGTTCGGCCGAGTTCTAAAAAACTTACAGTGCCATCTATTTGCGGTACTAAAAGGACATTCAGTTTTACTGTTGTAACTTTCTTAGTGTTAATTTATTACATAAACATCCCGCGCCCCAAGGACTATATGGTACTGGTAAATACTGCATAAATAAATAATTATAATTGCAGAAGTTGATAAAAAATGCTATGCAATAGCTTTACCGCGTCAGTCCCCGAGTGCCGCACGTTTTTTTTTTCAATTTGTTTGTGTTAAACACATCTGATTCATTCGCTGCGGCAATTCTTCTCGGCTTCCTTACACGTTGTCCTTAATCACCAACAAAGCGTTAGCCATTAGTGTGCATTGTGGTTTAACCATAGTCGTTATATTGTAACAGCGGTTAGTTTTCCATTAGCGCTGTTCTTAAGTCAAGCCGCGAAGCTCGGCGCCGCACCGGCGCGCCGGCGTCTGCGGCGCCAGAGTGGGCGACCGCTTTATTAGTATGCATCTACAAACATGGGAAAAAGCATGGAACTCTTTAGCGATTAGGTTAGTCTTTAGTTTTGTGCTTTTACCCGCGTGCCGTACATACATCTATAGCTGTCTCAGCAAATCACATGTCCTATACTAATAAACTAGCAATATACATTTACTCCAAATATTGATGGGGTTTAAGCCAGATGTTCGCATCTAAATACTGCCACAGTTTGTAATCCAACAGAATCAAGTCTGGCCTGGCGGAGGGCCATCCCTTGTGCGTGACGAAGGCAATATCACGCGCAGCTAGCCAGTTTTAAGTACTTCTCGCTTTTTGAGCTGGGGCGGAATCTTGGGATGAATATGTGTGTGTGTGAGTGTGGGTCCGCTGGGTCCTCGTAGAAAATCAAGAAACTCAATGGCAGCTAGTGCCATCTCACGTGCTTTAATTGTACCTTCTTAACGTCTAACGTATTTAAGATTCATTTCAGTGTATGAGTGGACCTTCTAGACGAATAGCGCCACCTGTGATTGGCCTTGCGTACTAAAGGCAAGATGACTTGTTACGTTGTATTCTATTCTAGGCGAGTAGCGATACCTATGATTCGTTTTGCGTACTAAGAGAAATGATTACCGGTACAAACTTTCAGTACAAAACTAAATTAAGCCTTCGTTTAGTTACGTTTAAATTTATTACGATGAAAAATAATTACAAACATCGATATGTGTCTACTCATCTATATATATAAAACTCAAAGGTGACTGACTGACATAGTGATCTATCAACGCACATCCCAAACCACTGGACGGATCGGGCTGAAATTTGGCATGCAGGTAGATGTTATGACGTAGGCATCCGCTAAGAAAGGATTTCGGGAAATTCCCACGGGAACACCAAAAAACGAGAACTGCGCGGGCGAAGTCGCAAGCACCCACTAGTATTTACTAAGTTTGGATTCAATCCGGCTTGTAGTTTTTGTATTAAAGAGGAACTACGTTTGTATGGAATTTCGAGCCTCCTGGAGACTCTTAAGGAAACGCCAAGCTATAGCTTGGGTGTTGTCGATACGAGGTGGGTAACACAAAATTGAATGTTGCTGATGTTGGTATGCCATGACAGAACAGATGGCCGTTGGAGCAGGAAAGTTCTCGAGTGGCGACCGCTCACCGGAAGACATAGTGCAGGCAGGCCTACCACGCGGTAGACCGACGACCTGGTGAAATCCTTGGGGGAAGCCTTGGTTCTTTCGGCTGATATGATGACGATGATGATGTTTATATGCTATGACAAGTTAGCCAACCTAACCGAGGTTCCAAAATGGTGCCGGGCTCAGGCCACGTACTTCCGCCTGAAAGTGATACTGCACACTCGTGGAGGCTAGCCTCGTGTCGAGTTCACCGCATTTCCGGGTTGCATCCATTTATGATCCGTGTCTACATTTAATTGAAGAAATCAATGTGAATCTAACGAATAAAAGCCTAATCATTTTATTTTTTTAAATTCGACAATGGGAGAACCCCCTGGCTACGAAGTCCCTGACGATAATTCGTTATTAACATCATCGTGGGATAGACAAAGTAGATTTTAAGTCCTCAAAACATCGAGATCCGACAAAAACTTAATTTTCGAAAATCGAAGTGAAAACTCTAGAATAATGGGCTATAATTACTCTGTGGGATAATTAAATCATTTATCAAGAGTGCAAATTCGTTTGTTATTGTCGGCTGACGGACCCATGCCCAAGTACTTCTCGAACATGGTGAATGGATCGGAAGATGAACCAAACAACGAAATGATGACGCCTACGGCCCTTTCTTCTTCGTAATTAGCAGTGGAATTATATCCGGCACAACCAAACGACCCAAGAACAACGGGATTAGACAATTCACTTCTACGTGCCCCGTTGGAGTCGCAGGAATGTAACCTAGCGACGCTTATCGAAGCCAAAAGATCAAAGGAACATCGTGCTAAAGAATGCCGCCCTCAACGAGATATGATGCGTCCGGGAGGAGGAGTTACTTAAAATACGTGACAATTAAAGACACTTTGAAGTGAACGAAAATGTACTTTTGATCCCGGAAAATAAAATGGTTCCCGTGGGAATCGAAAGAACCCTTTTTTCCTTCAGTTAGACGTCGACTTCGAGTTTCTTCGCAGGCGTGTGCAGGTTTCCTCGCGATGTTTTCCTTCAACTTCTATGTAAGTAGCGCGTCAACTTCTAGGTATACGCGGAAATACGTCGTCCCCTTTTGTTTTGACAATGGTGCCGAGTGTTTTCTCGCTTAACAAAGTGTCGCGTATAGACTTTTGGGAGTGCGTTCAAATAATAACGTGCAGTTGACTAGTATAGTATAGACAATGCTTATGTTTACTGTACAGCACAAATAACGAGTGAGGTTAATATTGAAGAACATTATTTAATATTATCTTTTCTTGTTATCCCAGACGATTACGATATGCAATACGATATTACGATTAGTTCAGATAAGTAATAGTAATAGTATTCTTTGGTCGAGATATTCTAAATCTAAGTTTGAAGGTTAACCTAACGAGTCTATCAATAACAAAACCCGTCGAATGTTACATTGCAATTACGGAAATCGATTTTAGTGCGATCTATAGTAATTTTTTTCCCGCGTTTAGTTTTTTTTTTAAATTCAATATATTTATTTAAAATAGGTGCAAATTACACTCTTCCTGATAGTCATAAAATAATAATAACAATGTCATTTGTGAAGAATCAAGATATAAACAATAATTAGTTATAGTTAAAACATGAAAACAATATGACACGAAAAGTTCAATCCTTACTTAATATTATAAATGTGAAAATGTGTTTGTTTGTTTGTTACCTCTTCACGCTTCAACGCCTTGACCAATTATTATGAAATTTGGCATGCAGGTAGCCTGTGTCACGGGAAAGGACATAGGCTACTTTTTATCCCGGGAAAATAGCATAATCTGGTGCAGTTTCTGAGGGAACTAAAAAAATACTCGATTGTTGTGATTTTTTGCACAGAGATGGTTGAGTAGGTGGGAAACGACATAATTTATTAATCACCCTTAAAGACAGTCATAAAAACAATGTCCACTGGGAACTGAAAATATACTCTTTTTGTTTAATTGTACAAATGACTTACAGATAAAACGTTTGGTTTAGTTGGACGTACTACCTACTTACTTTGCAGCGATCCCGTCGTCCAAGACCCGCGTATACGAGTACATGCCAGTAGATGTCCGTACAAACTAAGGGAGGTCTTTCAACGGAATGCTGATGCTGAACAGAACATATTGGACAGGCGGAAGAACCTTGTTGTGATTTTTTGCACAGAGATGGTTGAGTAGGTGGGAAACGACATAATTCATTAATCACCCTTAAAGACAGTCATAAAAACAATGTCCACTGGGAACTGAAAATATACTCTTTTTTGTTTAATTTCTTTAACATCGCAACGGAACAATGGATTGTGTGAATTTTTGCACAGAGATGGTTGAGGGAGTGGGAAATGACATGATTTACTAATATGCATATCCTGACATAGTTCCCGAGGGATCTGGAGAAAATTGACGTCCACGCTCGCGAGCCGCTTGCGGGTCGCGCACCGCGCTCCCTCTCAGACAGTCATAAAAACTATGTCCACTCGGGCGAAGCTGCGGGCAAAAGCTAGTATGACATAAAAATCATTGAAATCATTTAACAAGAGTAGGCCAGTTCACACGGGCAGCACCCGGTCACGAGTATAACGCGAGAGTCAGCCATCGCTCTCATCAACCATATTAGAGGGAAAGAAACGACCCGGCTCCCGATGCGCCACCATCCGCGTGTCATTTCACGTGTTCACCATGTTTATGTTGCTTTAACATACGTTTCGAATTGATACGCCTAGCGCTATCAAAGCTTTCAAATCCAGGGTGCTCCAACACGCGTAATCTCGAACTAAGGATTTGCGAGCAAAGATTTCAAACAATTATGTGATTCTCACGATATGCAACTAATTGCAAAAGGTGTGAGCCATACGAACGACCGAGCTGAGCACGTGATGAGTGGCGAGTGTGTTTGAAGGAATGCTTACATCTGTAGGAACGGCCGATAGGTCGTGGCAGAAAGCTCTATATGAAATTCAGCTTGCACTTCAGCTTCAGAGTAACAAAAGCGATTATGACGTGTAGCGCCACAGCCGAATATTGTATCTGTAAACGATTCTGAAGTTGAGCACAAGTCACTGTAGCGAAAGAACAAGTGGCCCATAGTACTAAAAAGAGTGTAACTTATGAGAAGTCCTTTTTTGATATCAAATAAGCAGAGTTGTTCTCATTCAGACGAAGGAGTGAAATCAAACAAAGCTTGACCCTAAATGCAAAGGCTTTTTCAAAGTTATTGAAATCACAAGTTCCCAGGGAATTCAATTTGCTATCAGATGATGATAATGTTTCAAATGATTTTTTTCTTTTCACAGATCACGTCATTTTCGCAATTATGTCCCAAATTTTAAACTGAATTACTTTGAATTTTACAAGTAATTTTTAATTGTCAGTTTTATTAACTAGTGGATTCAAAACAAAAGCTTGCATACGCTGTTATTTAAGTGATATTTTTTTAAAGCTGGCCTTTATTCTACTTGGTGTAATTGTGTGCTATTAATGAGCCCTGAATCATAGTACAAACAGACTGGTACAATGCCTGAATTCAGGGTGCTTCTACAACGTTGACCAATAAAATCGCGAATCCCACAGTTCCAAGACGAAATCGAAGGACATTTGTGACAACAGTGATTCTGACTACAAACTCATGACACATTTTTTTATTATTTTTAAGGCGTGACCGCTGCGCCATGTTTTGAACAGACCATTGTTCTTGAAAATTGTTTGCTCAAAACATTTCCCATCCGCTGCGACTTCAGTATACAAAGATTTTAAAAAAAACTTCACATTTGAAAAAATGAGCAGCGACGAGGAAGACGTGAACATTGTCTCCGCCACTCACGCGAAGGCATCTGTTTTTTGGTTAATTTTTATTTTCATTTGAAGTTGCATCTCAAATCACGGGTCTTTCACGTATCAACGTGATCAACAATATGATTGTCTCTGGATTCCACTCCATATTGCACTCCATCATGATAGTCACATCAAAACACGAGCAAAACGTCTTCCTGCGACAAAATATAACATAAAATGAACGATTCCCCCCGCCCGCAGACGAACGCCGGATGTTTTCCACAAACTCCGGCAAACACGTTCAAGTGTATTTGCTGCACAAAACATTTAGGCCACGCCCCTTTTTAAGTTTTCGAACAATGTTCTGTTCAAAACATCGCGCTTGGGACCCGGCTTTAAATATACAAGAAAAACTGAAGAAGTTAGTAGTTCCTACTCAATTTAGTGTAAATGCCTTCCGATTGCTTTGAAAATAAATAATTACTATTGCTCAATTCCAAGAACTCATTAATATTTCGTAAACTGAAGCTCAACCTTATTAAGTTGAAATAGATTCGTTATTGGGAATTTCACGCTGCCTTTCAAATGAGTTTCATCTTTAAGACCACCGGAAACTAGGCGTGGTAAATGTAGTTAATTCAATATGGTGCTTTAAAGACTTGCGAAAAAATCCTGAACGTTGCTCTTGACAAACTTCAGTGGACCCAGGTATCTGGTAAGACATGGGGGTCTAGGCGTGAGGTGTGTTTGGGATGTGAGCTTGCCAGCTGTCTTGGCTTCGGCTCATGGAGACACAGATCTAGTCACTGACATTCTATCGTTGAATGGTGACGGCCTGTGCATTCCATTATACTGTCGAGGTTTTGAATGCTTGGGGGCTCGTCGACGATTCGCAGAGTCAGAGAGCGTGGGACGAATTCGGCTGCAAGCGCCACATAGAAAATGGTTCTAAATGGTGAAGCTGGGCCAGACTTGGCTAGGCTGAAGGCAGTTACGTCAAGATCATACATTATGAGTAGTGGCTTCCCTTGAGAGAGTATTTACATTATAAGTAGTGCCTTCCCTTGAGAGAGTATTTATATTATGAGTTTTGCCTTCCCTTGAGAGAATATTTACAGTTTGAGTAGTGGCTTCCCTTGAGAGAGTATTTATTTACATTATGAGTAGTGCCTTCCCTTGAGAGAGTATTTACATTTTGAGGACGAATCTCCCAGAAACTGTACTTTTTTACATACCAGCATTCTTCCAAGTGTAGATATATTCATGTTTGGTCATCGTAGCAGTTCGTGAATACACTAGTGACTAGAATTTTGATAACAATGTTGTATTTAGTTATGATTTTTTTTCTATAGGTACGTATTTTCGAGAAAGTGCAAGATATCGTAGGTTTGCTTGCTTCGTGCTATAAATAGATATAACACAAGATGTTGAAAAAAGGAAGAGGTGTTGGAAATATAATCTTCTAAATTTCATTAAAATAATAAAATTTAATTTATTAATAAAAAACATCGATCGTTATATGGTGATGATGATGATGATAAACTATTAATAAAACACGAAAATACTAAACAATACAGCACAATACAATTCCTCTTAAAAATATCCTCTTAACGGCTTTCGCACTACTAATTAAACACCTGTATACCGTTCTGCTAAGGCGTTTTAAAGTCTGTCACCAAGTAGTAGGGTGTAAAAGTACTCGTAACTATAGGCTACTTACGAAGTGTCTTCTACTCTTAACTCAGGAGGGCGTGCCCGACGCCGTTTCGGATGTGTTTACCATGTGAGAAAAAACATCCTTGGGGCCCAAATACTCACTTCAATTTCCATGTCGCTAGGTGTTAGACAATAGTCACAAAGCCTCGTTATTATTAAATCTTGAGGTCGTAGGCGCAGGCAGGGCTTACTTTTGGGGGGGGGGGCTGTGCTTAATCTTTATTTCTCAGCTTTTCCACATTTCATTACATTTTGCACTAAGCTAAACCCACCAAAACTTAATTTTGGGAAGATTGTTTTGAAATCTGTAAAAAACCAATTTATCTTTCGTCAACGAGAGAGTTTATATGTAGCTGTTAGTACAAATTTTGTATTCAGATCATGTTTGCAAGTTGCTGCGAATGACTGGAGATTTGTGGTCAGGAAGGAAATGTCTATTCCCAACACAAAGTTCATTATGTTTTGTGTCGGAAATAGCGGACAACATGCTCAATGTCGAGGAGTTAGGGTTTTTTATCGCCTCCCAGTTCAAGATTATTTGCATGTCAAAGGCCTCTTGAGAGAGTTATAAGAACTACAGGATGTCTCAGCTAAGAATTTGAACTTTGCAAAATAATTGAAAATAATTATTTTCTTATAATAATTTTCACAATTACGGATTTCTTGTCTAACTAATCACTTAATCGAAATGTGTACTTTTCCAACGCATGCAGCTATCAAAAACAACTTTTGAATTTGCGTAAAGTAGCAATTTTAAAAAATAATAAAAAAATAAATATTGTACTTAAAATAATTTTAAATAAAGGAAATTAAAAAAAGGATGCGTGTTAGCTCCGACACGCAGCAGGAAAAAGTTTTTTTTCGGTTGCCATGTTTCCTTAGCCTTCCTGACTGAAAAAAACATAATGGCACTAAAAGTTAGTATCACTTTTGGTAATTCGTAAGCTATCTTCATACGATTTCACTCCTCATATATTTTTATATCGGGCTCTATATAAAAATAAATAAATAAATATTCTGGGACAAATATGAATCAATTGTTAAGGAGTAAACTCCAAAAATCGGGAGGGGATGTGTTGGGGGGAGGGAGGGAGAACACGGCCGTTGTTGGTATAACGTGAAACGTCCATATCAGCTAGTAGCTTTAAATGTTAAAGATTGAATGAAACAACGATATGTCTACGATGAACGCTTACAGATATAAAAGCATCCAATTATTTGACCCCCCCAAGCGCTTAGATCTGTTCGAGACAATACCTGTACGTCAAAACACGAAGGGTCTACGATAGATAGTTACCGAGATATAGTCATATAAAGTTTTGACGTCAGTGACCTTCACATGCCAATATCTATGTAACTATCCAATGTACCAAAGCGGTCTATGATTTTTCCTGGAAATAACTCTGGAAGGGCCTTAGTTCAGCAACGCCTTTTCTTCTTCGTCTCAATTTTTTTCGTCTGTGTGTTGCATGTCGCGTGACGGTCGCTCTGTACCGTAGCGAGAGCAGTCATGATCGTTTCGTCCTCTGTAAAGTTTCACTTTTACCGTGGTTTCATAAAATCACACACTTACTTTTTCTATCGAATGCTACCTCTCGCATTCCTGTAATCCTGCTGCCCTCCAATTTATTTAAGTTTAAATTCTGCAATAAGTTATCTTCTAGTTGCTCACTCCAAGACTGTCTCACTTAATCATATAATAGCATAAAGAAATTATCTGTATTCCAAAGAGTCATTTTATGTTTTCTTCTGGATACATACAAAATCAATTTATTTCACGAGGCTTTCGTTTCAATTTAGAGAATCTGCTTTGAATAATAAAGATTCAGATGTTGTTTAGATATCGTACGAGTGCGTACAACTCGGCGCCCTCCATTGAGTTTTACAATGATGGTAGAAAATTATATACTAAACTTATCTTGCTACTTCAAATAAATTGAGTATTTTTCTCGGTATTGCCACTTTTTGTAAAAAATATATTTTAATATTTATCAGATTGACATTTTCATTAGTTTTTCATGTAGAATTCGGGATTTGACTGCGATAGACCTACAGGATATTTTTGAGTGTCTTTATTTTTACTTTTGAGCGACGAAATAGTAAGAAGATAATTGATTAATTAAATGTAAAACACTTTATTGCACAACATAAGAGAAAAACAAAGATACAATGATTGAGGAAATTGTACATGTAGACGGTATTATATTTATCTGTATATATAAAATTCTCGTGTCACAGTGTTAGTTGCCATACTCCTCCGAAACGGCTGGACAGATTTCCATAAAAAAAATTATAAGTACGGTACCTAGGTCTGAGAACAGGTATAGACAATTTTTCACCGGGATTTGAGCGGGCGAAGCCTTGGGAAACAGCTAGTATGTATATAAGATGATGATATTGTTATTCTTGTTTATGGTATTGTTAGGTATATATTATTCGAACTTGAGATTTTGATGGGGATCGATTGTCTTACAGTAATAGATCCCAAAAACCATATAATCATTACAGCTCATATACGTCCCTACCGAGGGGCTCGAGCCTACCCTGAATCAGGGCGATAAAAACCATATAATAATAATTAATTAATTATTTAATAAATTAATAATAATAATTATACTGTACAGCAGCACTGCACATACTTTTGCGCGAAAACGTTCAGTCATCTACTCGTCTACTGATCAGCCTGACATGACCATCATCACATCAGCCAAAAGAAGTACTCTGCTGGACATAGCCAGCCTACCCGAGTTGGGGGAGGGGGGCGGGGGAGGGGGGGGGGGGGTTTGCCGTAATCGCCACGCTTGGCAGGGGGGTTGGTTAAAGCAACAGTAAGAACCGGATTGAATTTTATAGAAAATTGCAAACCTGTAACGAATTATGCCATAATAACCACTACGCCCACTTGATGGTACAATAGTAATAAGAATTACTAGTTACAAAGTTTTATCAAAATCGTTATAGTCATTTTTGTGATTTTTTAATAATTTTTTGGTTATATGGCAGCTACCTTTGAGTGGCAACCCAGCCAGAAGTCACTTGAAATCTTTCGACTTATTATCACTAGTGGCTCTTTTAGTAAAGTTGTAGGCCTCGCGAGCTGAAGTATGATATTTTTTACGTTTTGAACCCACTGGCTCCGCCATTTTAAGAAATTTCCAAAACTGAATTAATTCAAAAGTCCACATAATTATAGAACCTGCTCAAAAAATTTCACGAGAATTGGTTAACAAATGCGACCTGTAAAGGAGAACAGCCGGACATCCGTCGGACAGACAGAAGAAAGTATTTTTGCCCAAGCTGAAACGGAGAGGCTTCATGGTCGCTCGGTCAAAAACTTTTTTTTCCTTATTATAACAGCCGAAGGACGTCCACTGCTGGACGGCCGGATCTTTGCTGTTTTTCTCTTAAATTTCAGTTTCTGTTTTTATGAAACTTTTCAAATTACAAGACCTTATTAAGGCCTACACTGGGTAGTTCATTATTCCAAGAAAAATCTGTATAAGGAACCTCCCATACAAAGAACTCCAAGAAACCTATCTTTCAAGAGATATTTCACCCAATTTACGTTTTCCGATTGAGTTAAAATTTTGTACGCATGTGTAGATCGGATGACAATGCAATAAATGTTATGGAGCTGATCTGATGATGGAGCCGGAATGTCCGAGTGGCCTTAGGAACTCTGTAATGAAACGACGCAACCCCATAGAGTTTGGGCTAGTTTGATTCGTCTTGACAAAGACTCTGATCTTAGATGCTATCCAGGGTCTGATAATGGAGTCAAAAGGTGGCGCCCTGAAAGACAGCTAAAAGGTTTTCTTAACTTTTTTTTAAGAATTGGCCAGTGGTTCCTTGGACCACGTTGTTTAGTTTCGTCTTCTCATTCACAAATGAATTGCGGCGAATGCTACGGGAGAAAGTTTGCACATTGTGGCTGTACATTAATTTATTACTCACTGTTGCCCGCGGTTTCGGCCGCGTGGATATCGAAAGCAGTTTGTTTTAAACCTTAAACCTGGCGTACGCACAATAAAAGTTTAATCGTAATCGGTTTAAAACGGGACCCTATTACTAAGACTTCGCGGTCCGTCCATCCGTCTGTCCGTTATGTATATCATGAACACCAGCTAGACAGTTGAAATTTTCACAGATGATTTATTTCTGTTGTCGTTATAACAACAAATAGTAAAAATTAGAAAAAGTGAGAAGTAATGGGTCGGACGGTTCATGAAATACAGCCTGGTGACAGACAGACAGACAGACTCTATACAAAAAACATGTTTTTTTCAAAACATGAAGAAACTAGCGCCATCTAGTATGATGGTACGGAACACTATGTGTGCAGTTCTGACTCGCACTTGGCCGGTTTTTATGTTTTTTTTATTGTTTTCATTAATTTGTTATTGTGTTGTATATTGTTACTTTTTCAACCGACTTCCAAAAAGAAGGACTTTCTCAATTCGACTGTATGTTTTTTTTTAATGTTTGTTACCTCAGAACTTATGACTGGGTGAACCGATTTTGATAATTCTTTTTTTTTTTAATAGCTTTCCGTGTGGTCCCATATAAATTTTATCAAATTCGGTGTAGTACTTTATTAGAAAATTATCAAAAACCAAAAATAAGAATGCAAAAATGTACTAAATGGTTGCAATGGAAAACGCTAAGTTTTTTTAAAGCCTGGGGAAGAGACTAGCGCCTCCAACACAGGCAGTCCTTTTGGGGGTTCTAGAGAGCTCAATAACGTACCATTGTCATATCTAGGTTAACTTTAAACAATTATTTTCGTTATTAAGTAGCTTTTTCCCGCGGCTCCGCCCGCGTGGACATCGTTTTTATAACTGTCTTTAAGGGTGATTAGTAAATTATGTCGTTTCCACCTACTCAACCATGTCTGTGCAAAAAATCACAACAATCAAGTATTTTTTAAGTTCTCTTAGGAACAGATCAGATCAGATCATGCTATTTTCCCGGGATAAAAAGTAGCCTATGTCCTTCCCCGTGACACAGGCTACCTGCAAGCCTAATTTCATAAAGATTGGTTAAGGCGTTGAAGTGTGAAAAGGTAACAAACAAACAAACAAACACATTTTCACTTTCATAATATTAAGTAAGGATTATTTTGTTTCAACTTTTAGCGAGACTAACGAACAGTCAGTCATTTTTATATACAAGAAGAAGAAAATGACGGTTTGTTATATTCTGTTCATTATTTAATATAAATAACTTCATTAATTTTTTGGTGCAATACATTAGACAGTTTAACGTAGGCAGCAATTAAACTATGCCTGACTAATATTATAAATGTGAAAATGTGTTTGTTTGTTTGTTACCTTTTCACGCTTCAACGCCTTGACCAATCTTTATAAAATTTGGCATGCAGGTAGCCTGTATCACGGGGAAGGACATAGACTACTTTTTTTTTATAAAATAGCATAATCTGATGCAGCTCCTAAGGGAACTTAAAAAATACTTGATTGTTGTGATTTTTTGCACAGACATGGTTGAGTAGGTGGGAAACGACATAATTTACTAATCACCCTTAAAGACATTTATAAAAACTATGTCCACGCGGGCGGAGCCGCAGAAAAAAGCTAGTATTATATAAATTTCACCATAAAACGTGCAGTAACTTGCCCATCTCTCTGTATCTATATTAATCTTGATAAGGAAACTTCTTTCGGGATTTGGCAAAATGTACAGACATTGCTAAAGTTTTAATCTGGTCTCCGAGATGCTCAAAGTGGGAAGTTTTGCGCTAGAGTATACGTAGGTACTGTGTAGTGACGTGGCCAAGGTAACTATCTTCCAATGAAGTTTTCTTTAAAGAAGATATCTTTTTAGGGTTGTGTTATTATGTCGCAGCCGTTTTACTCGTATACTTAAAGATATAAAGCGGAAATTTGCTACGGTTAAACAAGTCTCTGACACCTTTAAATATATGGAATAAACTCTGTAAAAATATTTTTTTCGGATCATCATATCAGCCGAAGGACGTCCACTGCTGGACATAGGCCTCCCCCAAGGATCTCCACGACGACCGGTTCTGCGCTGCCCGCATCCAGCGGCTTCCCGCGACCTTCACCAGGTCATCGGTCCACCGAGTGGGAGGCCTGCCTACACTACGCTTTCCGGTGCGTGGTCGCCACTTTACCTCTTTTTTTTGGGTAGATAATTTTTATTTTATTTACCTATGTATTCCATTGTGTGGGATATTGTTGATTTTTTTTTGTTAGAGTTACATGTCCCCCACCTCCTTCCAGCTACACCTCTAATTCAGAAAATCTAAAAACCTGCCAAGTGCAAGTCGGACTCGCACCCCGAAGGTTCCGTACCACCACACCTTTTCAAAAAATTATGTCAATGATACATATTCACGTTACAAACAAACGACATCAACGCGAGCGACAAAAAATGCTTTTTGACATGAAACGTCTTTAAAATCATATACGGACTACCAGGTCTGAAAACTGGACTTTACAGAAGTAACGAAAGAGAATTAAATCTGTTTCCTATTAATCTGTTTCCGGCTTACGACAAGGCTGAGGCCCCATAGCCATACCGCCTGACAAGGCTAAGGCTTCATACTCAAACCACCTAAAGCTAAGGCTCCATAGCAATACCGCCTGACAAGGTTAAGGTTCCATAGCCATACCGCCTAATTCCATACAACCAAGTAACAAATCACGAGGCTGCAGACCGAGCTCCGCGTAGTGCGAAGCCCGGAGCGCTCCTTGGGTGGCCAGAAGCCAAATTCCGTTTCCGCAAGGTCACTGACGATTTCAATATTTATCACTAAAAGCGACTCGCTGACATAGACGTTTCACGTTAGTCCAACGGTAGTGTGCCCCGACACTCACTCATATTTTTTTTTCATTTAATTCGGACTCCTTAGCGCGAGTACGACTCACACTTAGCCGGTTTTTATTATCAATCGAGTCGAGTCGATCAGACAAGTACGACATTTTAATTATATTTGTTCGAGACCAAACAAACGACCTGCATTTTTATCACGCTTTTATTAGCTTCACCTGTATGTTTGTATGTAACCGACTCCTTTGGACTCGATTTTGGCCCACTTTGAACAGACACATTTAATTCCAACTTTGTAGACTTATCAAGAATCAGCGACAATATAATAATTTCATAAGTTTGAACTAAAAAATAAATAGAGTTTAAAAAAACTAAAAAAACACGCTTTTAAAGTACATCAGACAAAAGAGTAAAAAATAATTCTTAATATAAGTTGAAAATAATAATGAACAAAAAATACTAGTATTATTGTGAAAAAGCGTGGGGCGCTCTGTGCCTTAATTTTCGTCTATCGAACCCCAATAAGCGTTTTTAGTTTTTTTAAACTCTATTTATATATTGCATTGTTTACGTTATGTAAAGCCGAATTTTTCTTCCCACAGAAAAAATGTGAACAAAGGTAAGGTACCCTATGTAAAAATGTTTGACATATGGTAATATTTGCTTCTAAGACAAGTTCTACATTACTTTGCCACTTTTTAACGGGAAAACACAAATACATTTTAAAATCGGAATCAAACATTTCTTATAAATAACCTTCGTAGATTAAAATATAATTAAAACCATATTTCATTCGTACAAAATTTTTCGAGGCACTGGTAACTGCAGGGATGGTTATGCCGTGGGGCGCTTTCACAAAAATATATTTTGAAACTTAATCGATTACATATTATACTATTAAACGAGCTATATTTATGTTATTTATAAAACCTGATAACCCCTACATGTTCGTAGTCGCCACTTCTGTGCACGTCGCCCTCACTTCCTGTCTGACCGTGCACGTAGTCGCCACTTCTGTGCACGTCGCCCTCACTTCTTGCCTGACCGTGCACGTAGTCGCCAGTTCTGTGCACGTCGCCCTCACTTCCTGTCTGACCGTGCACGTAGTCGCCACTTCTGTGCACGTCACCCTCACTTCCTGCCTGACCGTGCACGTAGTCGCCACTTCTGTGCACGTCGCCCTCACTTCCTGCCTGACCGTGCACGTAGTCGCCACTTCTGTGCACGTCGCCCTCACTTCTTGCCTGACCGTGCACGTAGTCGCCACTTCAGTGCACGTCGCCCTCACTTCCTGTCTGACCGTGCACGTAGTCGCCACTTCTGTGCACGTCACCCTCACTTCCTGCCTGACCGTGCACGTAGTCGCCACTTCAGTGCACGTCGCCCTCACTTCCTGTCTGACCGTGCACGTAGTCGCCACTTCTGTGCACGTCACCCTCACTTCCTGCCTGACCGTGCACGTAGTCGCCACTTCTGTGCACGTCGCCCTCACTTCCTGCCTGACCGTGCACGTAGTCGCCACTTCACAAAATGCACAATATTTCTATACCTGGACATTTACTCGCATTGGGCATAAACTGGTTGAGTTTACAACCATCATCACATCAGCTCATATATACGTCCCCACCGAGGGGCTCGAGCCTCCTCTGAATTAGGGTAATCGGGCCTTAGTCGACCACGGGGGCCCAGTGCGGGTTGGTCAACTACACATACAACCCTCGAGTTTCTTCGAAGGCGTGTGCAGGTTTCCTCACGATGTTTTCCTTCACCGTAAGAGCGTCGGATATACGTACATATGAGATCGAAATTCGAAAACACATTGGTACGTGGCAGGATCGAGCCACGACTTCCCAGATAGGAGGTAGTGGCCCTTGCCGTTGCACCACCGACGCTCTCATTGAGTTTACACGCAATACGTCATATATGCCCAGACATAAACCTATCGCTATGCATGACTGTGCCAATATTAATAAACGAAGCTTAAACAAGTAACCAACCCATTACCAGATAACATTAAACAATTTTAAGGCATCGTTTGTAAGTAGTACGTAGTACATACACTGTGCGTGTGATGTTTCTGGCACTCCGTTTAATTGGAGAGGTATGTACCTCAACAAAAGCTCTCTTTTGTGTACACCAAGAAACTTTTGTATCAACCGGTTGTTGTAAGTACCTCTATACCTGTTTAGCGATAGCACTTTACACAAAGTGAAACATTATTTTTCTACTTCCATTTGGTTATTTGATAATTACATAACTTCAGATCCTATCAATAAGACAGTATTCATTCCTACAAGTCGTTTTACAATGATCATTTCAAAACAAGATAACTGTACTACATTGAAACTTTTTAAATATTTTTACGACTTTGTTTTCAAAAATAAAGTACCTATTCATTCCTACAAGTCGTTTTACAATGATCATTTCAAAACAAGATAACTGTACTACAATAAAACTTTTTAAATATTTTTATGGCTTTGGCTTCAAGAATTCAGTATATTATTATGACAAAGGCAGTACACTTGGACCATTGTTGTTTTTATTGTATATTAACGATCTTCCCGCTGCAATAAAACATAGGTGTCTCTTGTTTACAGATGACATATCAGTCATAATTCAAGGAAATACAAATGAAGTAAATAGCTATAATAATGACATTAATGAATCTGTAAATAACATAATGAATTAGATGAATAATAATAATAATTTAACAGTACTTAAATTTAAATAAGACGACATTTATGCAATTTAATAATAGACTCCCTAAATGTAATTTTTCATTGACCTACGAAAACCAAATATTATCAAAAAGTTGTAAAGTGACATTTCTAGTTATCATAATTGATGATGCCTGCTCCTGGGAACCTTATATTGAAAAAGTATGCACAAAAATAAACAGGTTACTTATGCACTGTGGCGTCTAGGAAGGGTAAGTTAAACACAGTGCAGCCATGCAGGCATACCATGGTTACGTTGTGTCCGTACTTCGATATGGTATAATTATATGGGGAAACTCTGTGCATACAAACCGAGCCTTTATAGCGCAGAAACAGTGTATACATGCTATATGTAATGTACCGCCAATAGCTCCATGTAATCTACTTACACTGCCTTCACTCTATGTTGTACGAAATTTGTTATTTTGTCAAAGGACATAGCTCTCTTTAAGAGGTGGGACGAAGTTCCTCAATACAATAGAAGGTACCCGGCAACCTGCTTGTGCCCACAGCTTGGACAGAGTTGTATATGAGGTATTGTTATCCCCTGGTAATAATTATAAACAATAAATTACCTACAACACTAAAAGATCTGCCAACGAACCAATTCAAGACACAATTATATAAATGGCTTATTGAGAAGGCTTTCATTCTGTAAATGAATATTTAAATTTTAAAATATCATGCACTTAACTATGAATGAAGTATGAGGTTATTTCTTTCAATAAATGACATTATATAAAACTATCTCATCTTAATATATTTAAATCTCGTGTCACAATGTTTGTCCTCAATGGACTCCTAAACCACTTAACCGATTATAATAAAATTCGCACACCATGTGCAGTTCGATCCAACTTGAGAGATAGGATAGGGTAGGGTAGGGTAGTGTAGGGTAGGGTAGTGTAGGGTAGGGTAGGGTAGTGTAGTGTAGGGTAGTGTAGAGTAGTGTAGGGTAGGGTAGTGTAGTGTAGTGTATGTAGGGTAGGGTAGGGTAGTGTAGGGTAGGGTAGTGTAGTGTAGTGTAGGGTAGGGCAGGGCAGTGTAATGTAATGTAAGGCGGTACGAAGTTCGCCGGGACAGCTAGTCCTATAATATAATTTGATTTATAAATAGTAAACATTTGACAAATATGAATATGAATTTAACATCTACAAATACTTTAGTTATTTTAGTTAAGCCTTTTTTTATTGTCTACCTTTATAATTTTGTAACTTTTTAGTAAGTGTAATGTTTATGTTTGATTTGTGTATGCCCGACAAACGGTGGAGGCTTCGTAAGTAAGTATGCACAGCGTGGCTTTACAATTTTAGTTAGTAATGTTTTAAAATAATTGTAGTATACATAATTTTGTATGCCTGTCTAAGGCTAAACATGAGAAAATTTATTACTATATAAACATCTTGTTCTTACCATGTTTAAAGCAAAATAAAAACATTTC
The DNA here is from genome assembly GCA_947284805.1 of Coleophora flavipennella. Lineage (NCBI taxonomy): Eukaryota > Metazoa > Arthropoda > Insecta > Lepidoptera > Coleophoridae > Coleophora > Coleophora flavipennella. Next base: position 8,997,703 of record OX369299.1, read on the forward strand.
ATTTCATTTAAAAATTTCAATGTATTTTTTTTTCATGGTCGTAGAAAAAGTATTGTATGCCACTGCACGCAATTAGCCATTGTAACACTCGTGCTTTGCTTCGTAACACAAACTAAGACTCAATGTTACAATAGCTCTGATTACTTGGCAGTGGCCTAAATAACTATTGTGTACGGTTCTTAACAAAGCTTTAATTCATAATACTGAAAAACGTTACCCCAGGAATGTAAATGGTTAAAACTGTAATGACGCGTTCGTAACCACGACTAGTGACTGTAATGACGCATTCGTAACCACGACTAGTAACTGTGATGACGCGTTCGTAACCACGACTAGTAACTGTAATGACGCATTCGTAACCACGACTAGTAACTGTAATGACGCGTTCGTAACCACGACTAGTAACTGTAATGACGCATTCGTAACCACGACTAGTAATTTTAAACAGTAAAATCATTAGGTACCTAATAAGCAACAAAAATGCAGATCTCATGCATTACTTGTCTTTCGTGTACGTTAATATTAAACACGGGCAAAATATAATAAATTTAATACTAGCAATGTTTTTTTATTCCTTATAAAGTTTTATCAAATGTTTTTCTTATTGACAGATGTTTTAAGAACTTTTTATTTGTATACTCTTTTTTTCGACAAATATACTGGACTTACTGGAGCAAGCGAAAAAACATTTTCAAAGCTAAAATCTAATTGATCAAGCAATATTTATAGAAAAGCACAAACTATTTGGCCGACAGATGCGTGAGCATCGACAAATAATTTTCGAAAAACCTAAAAGCTTTTAGGTACAATTTAAATAGCTATTTATGCAACTGTTGCATAATGAGGGGTATTTAACACGAGTGTGGTTTATGAAACGAGCGCAGCGAGTTTCATAAAAGTATACACGAGTGTTAAATACTAATTATGTACAGTTGCATACAATAGTTTATCTACACTCATACAACAAATTTAAATTAAAGACAAAATAAAGTAATCATTGTATAAATACAAACTGCATAAGGAAAAATACAAACGTTAATGGCGCGAAAATAAATTTGCAGTAATATCGCACCGCGCATGCGCGCCGCCAAGGTTGCGTTCCGAAACACGCTAGTGTGCTCAAATAGCAAGCATCTGCGTAAAAATTAAAAAAAAAACTTCATTTTGTTACAACTTTGCGATAACGAAATGAAATTTGTATGGATCCTTAGTCACGGCTCCATCGAAAGGTATATCATTTGCTTAGCGTTTCTGATAAGTAAATGAAGGATTTACGACATGAGTGTAGATATAATATTTTTTTATTCTGTATTAGCAAACCCTTTCATTTAATACCCGATAAAACGGCCCGAGTACTATTTTCAAATGATAAAAATGAAATTAATTTAGTTATTTAGTGTTTTAGTTCCTTTTTGCTGTAAATATCCTCCCGCATTGCTAATAAATAAATTACTATGTACAGTGTAATCTCCAAATGTTTTCACTAACTGAAATATGTCGATTATGATAATGGTTAGTTACGCAACGTAATGGCGGCTTACAAGATAGGTATTGTAATTAAATCTGTATGTGGTTTAATAATCTAAAATGTCAAAATATTATGTTAGATAGAATTAGTGACGTCTCCTGTTTGGTTAATTAACTAACAATGTAGTCAACAAATCCAGTCAGCTCGGCGGTTCTTTTAAACACAAAGGCATCTCCGAGCTTACTCTGCATAGTTTTCAGAAGGATTTCTGGAACAACTCCTGGTATGCCGGTATCCTAAGTTTATAGAATCCCAACAATTATATAAATGTGAAAGGGAGCCAAGTCGTATACAAATTATTTTCTAAAAACCTAAAAACTTATAGGTACAAGATATAATTTGAAAATAACTTTAATCGTTTCATATTCTTTTAAGCAAACCCTTTGATTTGTACCCATATCATGATAATATCATACATTGTGCATAAAAAAAAATAACTCGTCCGCCATCTTTGGGAGTCCATCGTATTGAATTTAGAAAGACGTCAGTTAGCTAACCATGCATTGTTCTCCAAACTTAGCGTAAATTCAAAATATCAGCTCAATCGGAAACAGGGAAGTGGTTCCAATGTAGCTTCCAAGATTGGTCCCAAACTAACCAGCTCAATCGGAAACAGGGAAGTGGTTCCAATGTAGCTTCCAAGATTGGTCCCAAACTAACCAACAAACAGATTACCTTACACGGCAAGTTAATGTAAAGCTTGTCTTACTTTTAAGTGACATTCTTTTAAAAAACCGTTTTTAGTTTTTTTAAATATTTTTTTTGATACTCGTGAAAGAGATTTCATGTCATGGGGGTACATAAAAAAGCTAATCCGCCATCTTTAGGAGTCCACCATATTGGATTTAGAATAACGCCACTTAGCTGAGTTTTGCTTGCTTGGTGGCTTCATTATTTAAACTTGCCAAGTTACATCATATACTAGCACAAATTTCAAATAACATCACAAATTTTCTTTCAAGCAACTGAATACCGTTGTGCATCTTTAAATTTTTGGAGAAGTGTGAAATAAATATTTCAATTTGAAGTCCCGTAGCGTACGTGGACGGAACGAGTACGACTCTTACATGGGCGGTTTTTAGAATTTTTCCTTAATGCGCCCAATAACCTACCTCAATGCTTAACAAGTTTATAAGTCACTTGGTCTATAATTTTAGTAGTAGTGTTAAGTATCTATAATTTCGCGATTTCGACTCGCACTTGGCCGATTTTTAAAACTTTTCTCTTAGTATACGCGTAAGAACTTATCTTGATCCATATTTTTAGTCTATAAGTTTATAAGGATGGTATCCTCCCCACCTCCTCTTGCTAAAACTTTCATCCTGCGTCCACGCGTTCATTTTTCGTTTCACTCACTCAACTTGCTCACTCGTATCTCTCTCTGCTATTCCATCACTAAACATTCCAACAAGCGGAAAGCCATGCACTTTTAACCAACCCGACCCGACATCTCTACCTGATTACGAACTAGACCAATACACTAGGATTCAGTAAATTAATAATTTTATGAATTAGGTATTTATTTTTATTTTATAGAATTAGGGCGATCGGGCCTTAGTCGACAACGCGGGCCCAGTGCGGGTTGGCCAACTTCACACACAACCTTCGAGTTTCTTCGCAGGCGTGTGCAGGTTTCCTCACGATGTTTTAATTCACCGTATAAGAGCGTCGGATAAACGTACATATCAAATTGAAATTCGAAAACACATTGGTACGTGGCAGGATCGAACCACGATCTCCCGCACAGGAGGTAGTGGCCCTAGTCATTACGCCACCGACGCTCTTGTATACTCAAGTGTATATGAAGAGAATGTTATGGGTAGGTCGATAGAGGTCCAAAATGGTTCGTGTAAAACCCAGGGCCGGTGTCGCCCTTTTCTTTTTGAACTTGGCTGACAGACTGCCGTATGTCTAGATGCCTACCTACCTAATATTTATTAAACAGATAGTCGACCCTCAACTTACAATACACCATTGTTGGGTGGAAAGCTTCATATCTCACCACTCATTTTTTGTGTCCCTTACAAATCTTTTCTGTCTATTGGATCTATAGACAGTACAGATTTGTTAGGTTTGTAATTTTATTTATACCTCTATCATACCAAATTACACATAAGAAACGATGTTGTCTGTAAAGTCGGTTTACGGACGATAATTTTAAGTGATAACGTGTCACAAAACGAACGCTTGTGTGCTTTAGACCCTACGACTGAAGTAAAACTTCTTTAACTCCATCTTTAAGGAGATGTAAAATACCGCCCGTAGTCGGATGAGTTAACTCTTTGGTATTTGCTCACAGAGAATAAACGTGATAATGACGTCACACTGGCGTAACAGGACAATGACGTCACACTATTTCGTGAATGCAGCCCGTGTCATCAATTGATAAGACGTCATCACGTCAAAAAATAGCCTTCCATACTGTGTAGATATTTATGACAGTTTCGAATATTTTTTTTGTCTCATAAATAATCAAAAACTAACATTATTTCTTCCGTAATCGTAACCGTCATAATAATATATATGTTAGCGATTCAAAGATCTAAAGTTACAGAGGCGATTTATCGCCGACCCCTTGTCGTCGGACAGACTTGAACCAAAATGGCCTGATGATGCCGAAAGCCATTTGCGGCAATTTGATTTATTGTGCTTCTCTATTGTTTATAATCAATTTAGTCAACCGTAGAGGTTTGTTTCCATGTTCATAAATAAATAAATTTAGCTGATGTTTTTTCAAAGTAGGTATTTCATGTTAATCCATGATTGAATACAGTCGGTCTGAGTCACTTCGACTGTTCGATTTCGTTTGAATTAGCACGAAATCGATTTCTTGATAATTATGTAAATAATTAGTATCATATGAGAGGACATAAAAACCTAAAGGGGTTTGAAAGTTATTGGCATACTGAGGATTCGCCATTTTGTTTTTTTTTCAAAATGGCGTCGCACAATCTGACCTGTATTTTTGGATAGAGGACCTATAGAAAAACAAAAAAATGTCATATAACATTTTGGCCTAAAGTATCACGTTTCTGAGATAATATAGAAGTTAAAAATAATCAGTTATTACGGAATATATATATTCAATTATCTCCGTAACGTAACGTTTTGGGACACTATGTTACATGACATGTTTTGTTTGTCTGTATGTCTCCTATCCAAATATATAGGTCTCAATGTGCGACGTCATTTTGAAAAAAATAATAATATGCCAGTCTCCATACAAAAATTTTCAAACTCCTTTACCTTTTGAATAGTGTATAACCATAAGGCGTAAAGAATCCTGGTCTTCGTGATTTTTCTAAAGTAACGTCTCTTTGCTCATCCCCTCTCCAGCCCACCTCCCCCCGGAGGCTTGGCAGACATGGTTTTGGGGTCCCCTTTTTTACTCAATTTGAAATTTATTATTTATCTAGTTTTCATACATTTTGTTTTCCGCCTTACCTTGCAAGTGAGTTGTCAGTACTGATTGTTCCTATATGGATAACAAAGGCAAATAAAAGAACCTCGGAACTTTTTCTTCCCAGGGTCCCCCCCTGCAAGAGGATTAAGATTGTAAAATATATGTAATAAAATAATAATAATTATATAAAAATATATTTATTAATAATAGTATACTTATCGATTGCTTTAACGGTGAAGGAAAACATCGTGAGGAAACCTGCACACACCTGCGAAGAAACTCGAAGGTTGTGTGTGAAGTCGTCCAACCCGCACTGGGCCCGCGTGGTCGTCTAAGGCCCGATCACCCTAATTCAGGGTAGGCTCGAGCCCCTCGGTGGGGACGTATATGATCTGATATGATGATGATGTAATAAAGAATGTACAAGAAGATCTCAGACATAGAAATATTGATTTGGTGTGCTGAAATAAGTTTGAGACCAAGTGTCGCTCTACTTGATAGAAGTAGTTTTCTTTCCAAGTAAAGAATTTCATTTTGTTGATGACACTCGAACATTGTATAATGTTTAGTTGTAGTATCTACCTACTTTGGAACATCAATCAATCAAAACAATTTATTTCAAATAGGCGTTTACACACACTTTTAGATAGTAAAAAAAATATTATTGTATATTACAAATAATGTCATGAATCATGATTCAGATTACAATCTAAGGTAATGGTATTTGTTATAGAATCAACATATATATCTTTGTCATTTACTTATTCTATTATTTTATAATATCCTCTAGAGCACAAGCATTTTTTGACATAAGTCTTGAATTTATTCTCTGACAAACTAGTGTAGAATCTTATACACTGCCCCACAAATGACTTTTTAACCTTACTCAGTCTCGAAAAGGCTATATCTATTTTATTGACATTTCTTAAATTTAAATTATGCCTGTCACTGTTTTTAGGAAATAATGCAAATTCTTACGAACGTACATTTTAAATAATTTATTTTTTGCTGCCTCTACAATCTCTTTACATGTATACGAATAGCTGCCCGCTGCTTTGCTCGCGTGGATATCGGGGATGCGTGGATATCGGGGATGCGTGGATATCGGGGATGCGTGGATATCGGGGATGCGTGGATATCGAGGTCTAGTTAACAATATATTTTAGATATTTTTTTTAGCCTTGGTTTATCCTGAAGGTCCATTTTAATATTGGTGTTTTTTTTTAATCGGATAAGTAATTCCGGACAAAGAGGCACAAAAAATTGGAAATGTTTCTGTAAGGAAACTTCATTTTATTTTTGAAAATAAGTAGCATTAACTGTGAATCGGACTAACAAAATGAGAAAAAAATAATAAAATAGAAGATAGAAAACTTTATAGTAATACTTAAGGAGACTTCATTTCATTTTCAACAGTAAGTAATGTAAAGTATAGCAGAACTCAAACCGGCAAAATGTAATGAAAACAAAAAAAAACACCAGTACTTACAAGTCTTATACTAGCTCGCCGTGTTAGATAGTTAGTCTGTTTGTTAACTAGTTAGGACAAATCTTATAAGCTTAATAAGAACCACTAATCGGTGATTTCGAATTTAGATTTCTTATGTACGTTTATCCGACGCTCTTACGGTGAAGGAAAACGTCGTGAGGAAACCTGCACACATCTGCGGAGAAACTCGCAGGTTGTGTGTGAACTGTGAAGTCGACTAACCCGCATGGGCCCGCGTGGTCGACGAAGACCCGATCGCCCTAATTCAGGATAGGCTCGAGCCCCTCGGTGGGGACGTATATAAGCTGATATGATGAATAGGTTGCCGGAAATTTTGGATACACGTTAAGTTTGGGGAACAATGCATGGTTTAGCTAAGTGTCGTCATTCTAAATCCAATTTGGCAGACTCACAAAAAAAGACGGACCCGTTATTTTTTACGCATCCCATGATATTGGTAGGTATCAAAGGAATGGGTTTTGCTAAGAAAAATACGAAACAATTAAAATTATTTTTAAATTTAAACTTGTACTTAAAATGTTAGGTTTTTCGAAATCTATTTATGAAGCTAATCGAAAGGGTCGAGCATCAACTTCCAAACTTTAAATTAAATTTATCATTTCATTAATTGTTCACCTATGACTGGTAGGTATGATTCTCTGTTCTGGCAAGCGATTTTTCAACGATCTTTGAATGCAGTTCTATTTATTCATGATCAAAGTAAAGTCTCCTCAGAGCAAGTTTAAACCGCCTCCATACACTTTTACACAGGAGGTCGCGGGTTCGATTCCCGGCGGGGTCAATTGTTAGACTCGGTTTGGTTGGTGGTAGGGCATTTTCTAAGCCCGCCTGGCTAGCTACCACCATCTTATCTAAGCCTTGCCGCCAAAATATCAATGTTGATATCATTGGTGTGTTCCGGCATGAAGATAAGATAGCCAGTTCCCCATTGCATTGGGGAATCTTGGTAAGGCCGCTTCCATCTTCGGCAACATCGTCACTTACCACCAGGTGAGATGTTGTCAAGGGTTTACCAATTGTGAATGAAAAAAAAAAAGTTTCCTTTTTTCAACCCTTAAGGGTCCCCAGGAGGCCTGAGTTTCCATACAAACGTAGTTCCGCTTTAACACAAAAACTACATGCCGGGTTGAATCTAACTTTGCAAATATATTGAGTAGACACATATCCATGTTTTAATTAGTTTTCATTGTAGAAAATTTAAACATAACTAAACGAAGGCTTAAATTAGTTTTGTACTAAAAGTTTGAAACTGCTCTTATTTTTTCCGTTTGGTACATCAAAAAGTTATTATAACATCTATATGTGTCTACTCAATATATTTGCAAAATTAGAATTCAATCCGGCATGTAGTTTTTGTATTAAAGCGGACCTACGTTTGTATGGAAACTCGAGCCTCCTGGGGAGCCTTAATAGTTATTTATGATACAAGTGTAGTAAAAAGAAGCGACATTTGTAAGATTTTTCACCAATGCGTCATACAACATTTTTCAATACAGTTGTGAGAAAACAGGTAAAATAAAAAGGGCCGTAACGGAACAACAAAATTTATTTTTATTATTATTCGAGTAATCTTACTTTTTTTTTCCTATACATCATCCCACCTCTTTTAAAATTTTCCTTTCAAAAGTCTCAAAGATTATTCTGTATCTTTGGTTATTATATTTTAATTTCCTTGAAACTTCTTGTTCCTTCGAGCTAGAAATTAAAAATTGGCAAAGTAAAAAGAACGTGTGTGGTAAAAATAATTTTTCGCCAAGTGAACTGGCATATAACTAGAACTAGAACGTCGGTGGCGCAACGTCAAGGACCGCTACCTCCTATCCGGGAGGTCGTGGTTCGAGTCCTGCCACGTACCAATGTGTTTCGAAATTCGATCTCATATGTACGTTTATCCGACGTTCTTACGGTTAAGGAAAACATCGTGAGGACACATCTTGCGAAGTAACTCGAAGGCTGTGTGTGAAGTTGACCAACCCGCACTGGTCGACTAAGGCCCGATCGCCCTAATTCTGGGTAGGCTCAAGCTTCTCGGTGGGGACGTATACATGAGTTGATGTGATGAACTGGCATATAAAGTAACACTTTTCGAGCAACTGTCATCATCATCATCATATCAGCCAAAGGACGCCCACTGCTGGACATAGGCCTCCCCCAAGGATCTTCACGACGACCGGTTCTGCGCTGCCCGCATCCAGCGGCTTCCCGCGACCTTTACCAGGTCATCGGTCCACCGAGTGGGAGGCCTGCCTACGCTACGCTTTCCGGTGCGTGGTCGCCACTCGAGAACTTTACTGCCCCAACGGCCATCTGTTCTACGAGCAATGTGCCCCGCCCACTGCCACTTATTTTAGCAATACTGAGAGCTATGTCGGTTACTTTGGTTCTCCTGCGGATCTCCTCGTTTCTGATTCGATCACGCAGAGAAACTCTGAGCATAGCACGCTCCATTGCCCTTTGGGTGACCTTGAGCCTTCTTAAGAGGCCCTTGGTAAGCGACAATGTCTTAGTTCAGAGCAACTGTATTGAAAAGTATTTTCTCTCCATGGCCAACCTGTAACAGGGACACCGTGTAAGCCAAGTAGGATGATTATATCACATAAGCTGCGTATCAAGTGATGTAGGCGTTGTTCCGTAGTGAAATGTAACGCGAACCCTAAAAAAGCTTTTAAGGTCCCCCCTTCGCTCGTTCTTGGAGTAATTTATTTTACGAGTTAGCCAGCTCGCTGTAAACAAAGTTTATAGTGTCAGGCGACTTTTGTTGGGCGATGGGGCCGTAGTCAACATGTAGGGAACTCTCAGCTAATTCTTCAAGTCTTACGTCAACCAATTTGTGGTTAAGCTATTTATAGTACGGTGACAGTGAAATAAAGATATTGTTCCAACACTTGACACGAACTTCTACTTTTGGCTCTCTGTACAGGTCGGCTCAGCTTTGCATTTGTTTGGCTATTTCTACATGAAATAAGTTGAAGAAAAAATTATAACAGTTTTTAAGCTCAAAAGACAAATGCTCATGGTGCCCAATGTGAATATAAAATTACAGGTTTCTAAATTTTAAAAAATGGCGAGCACAGTATGTCCTACAATTTTAATAAAAATAAAAGACGATCTTCGGCTCTTGATTCCACCTCCAAGGTTCATCATCAGATCAACTTTTTAATATAATCGAGCACGCTAAACACGTTGTAAAAAATATGTTATTATTATTGTTCTGTTTTTAGAAAAGCGACTTGGGAAGCCATACGAATAATAATAATTAAAATCATTGGGGGGCGGCAAATTAAATAATCATTTGCCACCTCCTCAACCATCTCTGTGCAAAAAATATCCATCCAATGCATTGTTCCGTTGCGATGTTATAGAAAATAACAAAAAAGAGTACTTTTCAGTTCCCTCAGGAGCTGCCACGGACTATGCTATTTCATGGGATAAAAAGTAACCTATGTCCTTTCCCGTGACACAGGCTACCTGCATGCCAAATTTCATCAAGATCGGTGAAGGTGTTGAAACTTATTTTCATATTATTATATCATCTATGGAAGTAATGATATCTATAAAAAGTTCGCTTAGACAGCTTCGTAGCTTATACCCTTAAGTTAATAACTTTGTTACACAGCCCGATGGAGCTGCAAATGTCAAAATATGTGTTCTATCGTTCATTTATTAGTAAGGTACACGTATTAATTAATGGCTAACGTCCCAAATCAAACGAGATTAAGCGACCTAATCGACCTAATCAGAGAAAGCAAACATTGACACGATAATTGAGCACACCCGTGACGCGTCCACATTTCTCCATTACGTTACGAGTGGAACTGGAACACCGCCACATTCTTTGTGTAGGAGACAGTAGGTATTTGTAGTAGATATCAAATGTTGACGCTCTTAACCCGTTGGAGTTTTTACCTAATATTTGAACATCATAATATCTAATCAGCTCATATTCGTCCCCACCGGGGGGCGCGAGACTACCTTAAATTAGGGCGTTCAGGCCTTAGTCGACCAAAGGGGCCCAGTGCGAATTGGTCAATTTCACACACAACCTTCGAGTTTCTCCGCAGGCGTGTGCAGGTTTCCTCCCGATATTTTCCTTCACCGTAAGTGCGTCGGATAAACGTACATATGAAATCAAATGATACGTGGCAGAATTCGAACCACGACCTCCCGGACAGAAGGTAGTGGCTCTAACCGTTACGCCACCGACGCCGAATATTTGAACACTAATAAGTAAGTAACACGAAGTGTAGCTGGAATCCCTTCGCTTCCCACCCCCTGGTCGCAGTTCAATTCAATTTATTGCATTCTCTGCGGGGTCTGATTTTGCAAAACTCAATTATGGCATTTTCTTAATTTTCTTAATTAATGAAACATGAATTGATGTGTTTCGACATAAACATTTCTCAATTTATCATCATCATCATATCAGCCGAAACAAATCCACTGCTGGACAAAGGCTTCCCAAGAATTTACACGACGATCGATCCTGCGCTGCCCGCATCCATGGGCTTCCCGCAATCTTCACCACCATCGTCATCGGTCAACCATTTCTTAATTGCGTGATGGGGAAACTTAGAAAGCGCGCATCATCGTCACTAACCATCAAGTGAAATGATGTTCAGGGCATACCAATTGGGAATAAAAAAAAACCACGAAGCTATAATTGACATGTCGATACATAGAAAAAACTACTATAGACCTCGCGACTTTTTTGAAATGGCTTGAATATAATATGTTGTACATTTTAAACCCCCATAGCTCTGCCATTTTGAAAAATTTCCAAAAACTGAATCGATTAAAAATTCCATATACTTACCTAATTATAGAACCTGCTCACGAACTTTCGCGAGAATCGGTTGAGAAATGCGACTTGTAGAGGAGAATAGCCGGACATCCAGATATCCGCCGGACATACGAAAGCATTTATTCCCTAGCTGAAATGGAGACGGTTCGCTTTAGATAGAAATTCGTTTGGGGATAGAGTGTATCGAATGTGTCAAAATAACATCTAAAAATCTAAAACTTTTAAATGAAATAAAATGAAATATAATTTATTTGCTTAGTTTTGAGTACAAAATTTGGTGTTAACAATAAATTAAAAAGTTCATTTCAAAACCTGCTCATAATTTAAGCGTGCACATATTTTAGGTGAATTGTCTTAATTACATTATTATTCATATATTTTATGTCAAGGTATAAATTCTTTCATTGAGTAAAAACATTTATTTATTAACCATTTAAGCAGGTTTTTTTTAAATATTCCGCCAGACAACATTCTTATTTCGTCAGGTAAAGCGTTGTATACTTTTGCTGCCATAAAACAATCATTTTTCTGTGCCATTGTCAACTTATATTTGGTTATTAGAACTGTATTGGCTTTCCTAAGTCGCAATTGTCTTAAAGGTATGGGTGGGGGAGGGTAGTATTCAGGATGCTCCTTCAGAAACAGACACAGTTGTTTTATATATAGGCTAAAGAGCGTAAGTAATTTATATTTTATAAAAAGATACAAGCTATTATTTACGAAGAGTTTTTATGCTCAGAAATGCTAAATGCTCACTGTGCCATATTTAACTATTTCATATTCTTTTCAGCAAAACCCTTTCTTTTGTTGATACCCATATCACACCCTGGACACTTCATACAACGGGCCAGAAATGACATTTCAAAAAAGGAATGACGGAACAAACAAAATGGCCTCGAAATCCTATACGTTCTACAACCAAACTTTAACCAATCTGTATCAAACTTGGTGACGAGGGGGTGAGGTCGCAATCTAGAGAGCGGCAGGGAGTGTCCATACTGTATGTTAGTACTAATATATATACTTTGCCCATATTATGGGAGTGAATAAAAAATAACTGATCCACTACCATGGGAGCTTAAAATGAATTGCTATCCAAGCTATACGTGTATGTAAAATTTCAGCTCAATTAACACCAAGAAGTGGGTATAATTTAATTTGAAAATTTTGAAGTGGACAACTTACTTACATACATTATAGTACATGCGAAAGTTGCAAGTTAAATTGAAGCTTATAAAAATATTTGTATTTCCTACCATTCTATTGAATACAAAATACGATCCTAAGATCTTGATTCCACTTTCAAAGTTTATCATGAGATCAACTTCAAAATAACAAAAGGATCTATTGTCACCTAGAATAGTGCTTCAACAGGTAGGCTACTGAAGTCAGAAGTTAGGACCAAAAAAATCACCAGAGCTCTCTTATTGATGTAGTTGTCGCTCACGACTTTGATCAGTAGTTTAATTCATTATCGAAAAAGCTATTAATTTCTAAATTTGTAGATTACAGATTCTATCGTAGTACCCAATAAATTACCCATTAAAATCCAATAAAAATTCACAATACATAGTATTTTTCTGGAGAATTTTACTTTGATATTTAAATTTATTTGCTTTTATTATTTTTTATTTATTTATTAAATCAGTAATACATATAATATAAAACATAATAATAGACATATGGGCATAGAAGATATATCTTTTTGAGAATTTTTTCAAGAAAATTAAAAGATACATACAGTCTTCAAATCCACGTTTTAACTTTGAAATGAAGAAAAAACAATCTAATTTATAATTGATAATTTTTTGCATAATTTTTTCAGAAAGTTTATCAAATAACAAGAATTTTGAAAAAAAAAAGACTCAAATCGGACAATTCGTGGCCAAGTTATAGCTATTTGAACATAAAAAACCCCGAAATTCTCAAAAATTCATATCTTCTGAACAACTGGATAAAAAAAATTTGTAAAAAATCACAGAAATCTATTTCGAGGGGTAGAAAAAAATGCCCAAGTTTCAGCAAAATCGGAGATGCAAAGTTCATTGGTAGGATGAGTTGGCATGGAATGCCCCATATATATCTGTTCTATAGAGATGTTAACAACATCTGTTCATAGGACTGATGAGAAATAATAGTCCAAAATTAATATTTAATTATATTTATTCCACAACTTTTCGAACAGCTCTTGTCTTATCTGAATTTAAAGACATAATAATTGTCAGACAAAAACAACAATTTATGAGCTACCGACAGCTTGAACAGAAAACCGTAAGCTCAAACAGCCATAAAAACTTTTAAAGATTTTTGAATAAACAATAAGCAAGTATTTCTTCAGCCACAGATGGGACGCGAACTACCGCTTCAGCGGTTCCAATTCAAGCACTTAGAGACGGGCTTAGAAGCATGTTATTGGATTGAAAAACATTTCTTGATCGTGACACCCGCCTGAAACAAAGATAAGAGTTGAAGTTTTATAGGTGCTTTAATCACAGGCTGTTATTTTGGGGAAAACAACTTTTGATTTATTTTCACTATACATCACGCTTTAAAGTAGTAGTCTGCCAATAAGTTGATCGCGGAGTAGTCGGTAGCGGAGTAGCCGGCGCCCGTAGAGACCACCAGTATTTTTTCGATTTTTCTATGTAGTTAGTACCATTCAATTCATCTATAAGTTTAAAATATTTTTGCCGGTTAGGAATTGACCGATAGGTTGTGCAAAATTTCTTTCCGAATTGGAAGCAGTGGAGTGGCTCAACGTGGAATTTTTGCAAGTCATAATGGTGACAACACGGTTTTATTGAGCACTGAAATACAAAAAAAATCTGGTCAATATAAAATTGCGTGTCTTTAGATCTCTTCTAAAAAAAATTAAAACAGTTATTTAACATGAATACTTTAATCAATTGGTTTGACAGTTTGAAAATGTGTGTCTTTAATGCTTTTGATTATTCGAAACTCTTTGGAGGCGTGCAAAGACAATCAAAAAGGGTTACTTACAATTTCTCCAATAAGTGCGCATTTAAACGAAATCATATTTGAATATACTGGTTTAGCCACTACCAGAATAGCCAACGCGATCAGGAACGAAATTGTCTTCATTTTTAGTGACCGTTCACTTTCACGTTCGGCGATAGAGTAATGTCCAGGTGAGATATGTGGACTTTTTAAATAATTGTAACAATACCTAAAGTCGTAAAAAACTATGATAGTTACAGTGTCACTCTGAATAGAGTGGCCCTTACTGTGTTTTGAAATTGGGCAGCTGTTGTTTACACAAATATTCCTGGAATTCGCGTGTTTTACTCCCATTTTCCAGAACTTTTCTAATTCACTGATCGCATGCAAACACTATACTGTAAATGACAACTCAATATTTTATACTTAAACAGTATGGCTGGTATTTTATTGGTATCAATATAAAGTAGTGACCCGACAATATGTACGTGAAACTAAGTAATGATAATAATATATGAATCTAAGGGCTGTTAATGGTAGAAAGCTCCGGGGATGACTGTTTGGGTCAGTGACTGCTTGTAGTTGCCTTGGGTCCTGACTATTGGAGTGGGAGTAGCTGCTTTGGGGTGCTCTGGCGTCAGAGCACTTGGGGTCCTCAGGTATTAAGCCATGGGCTTCAGGGGACCGCTATGTACTGACGCTTACAATACTATTAGAGGTTATTTATGATTTTGCTGTACCAATTCCTATACGGAAAAAAATGCATGGCAAAAATTTATTTATTTATTTATTTTATTTCAATTCCCAAAAATAGATAAATAAGGGGTGAAGTTTGGAAAATCCAAATGTGAATGCCTTAAGCCCTCGCTTTACGCAGCACATTGCAGAAAAAAATCATTAAATAAAATAACAAAAAATGAATTTTATTTCTAAGTTCGAGGAAAAAAAATTAGTGTTTGTTTAAATTTTCCGCGAACTATAATTTTTAACGCGAGTTGCACGCCCTCATGTGTTCAGTCTCGTTAGTTACAAGCCGATACGCATGCGCCCATCGACTCTCTATAACATCTCTGTTTACTATAAAAATATAACATATGGCAGACAATAGTATATTGTGCAACTAGTGCGAAAAGTTGTCAATTGCCCACGAGAGCGAAGTTGAGCGCACGAGCGAAGCTTACGAAGATTACGAATGCGGGGATAATTAGAGTACGAATATGGGGTCCAGGGGCGAAGCCCCGGTAGGGTCCAGGAAAAATACTGTTTCCAACAACGAAAGATTTATCAGTGAAATCAAAACCTTGCAAATGATTCTTTCAATGGAATTATCAGTCATCTATAAAAAAATTTCATTAAAAATACAATTGTCAACTGATCACAACAAACACATAGATTGAGAAATAGATTTTAACAAAAATTCAGCTTTAATTTTTTTATTTCATATTTGTTATTTATTAGAAAAAAATTATCCGAAGGTTGACATGATTGTTTTTTTTTTTTTTGTTTATTAAAAATGTGCCTTAAATAATTTTTTTTTTACTCCATATAGGAATAAATTGAAAAAATGAGGTTATATGAAAGTATTGACAATATTACTATGTAATTACTGCATAACCTACAACTTACTGTAATTAAAATTTTACTTCTTGGGCAGTCATTAACTTTTGTTTAACACTTCACACCAATTGTTTAACACTTCACAAACAAACGAAGCTTAACTGTAACTATGCAAATGCTTTACCGCGTAAACTGAAAATAGAGTGCGTCCATACACAAACTTTGTTTTACCGTTTATAATACAACACAAAAGTTGTGTTGGTTTTTGAGTAACACACAAAAAGTGTTACCAAAGACTAAATAACACTTTTCTTATGTTAAAAAATGTGTGACACGAATAAAAGTACTAATTTAACACAAAAATACCAACACAATCATTTCCAACATAAACCGTTTCTAACATAAATACACAAAATTTTTTACTGTATAATATTGACTCTTACAAAATAATTGAAACGTTTAATAAGTAAAAAAAAAACCAAGTTTTTGGTTAGTTAACTATTTAATAACTGCAAGTTAATATCTAACGTGTCAAAAGTTGTGTTAAGCATCGTCATCAATTATTTCAATTATTTCTTACGGTTACGTACAGCAACGTACTCATCAAGAGTTTTAGCGGTATCATTGACAGACTTCTGCAGCTTCTGAAGCAACTCCTTCTCTTTTGCCTCCTTCTCCTTTTCGCGCAATTTATCGTTTTGACCTGAAGAATTTCCGGTGCTTGAAGAACAAGGCGCTGAATCGTGTACTGGAGTTATAGCCTCGTAAGAGTTGGATGCGAAGCTACTTCCTGATGATATTGAAGACGTCGAGCTCGATTTGGAGATCTCGCTGTACGGACGCTTAGTAGGGCTCAATTTTCTCAAGGCTTTTGTCAAGCTAGAGATTTTCTTATCAGATGTCATCTTATAAGTTGTTGTCTTCCGGTCAGCCATTGCAGTTGTATGTTTAAACCCAGACGAGTTTCCGAGTTTCCAAGCAAAAATCTTTTCTAAGATCGAAATCACTGGAGTCACTCAGCTACGCGAAGCAGTCACTGAAGAATAGTTTGCTCTCAGCGGAAATCGTCAACTTTCCTGATCAGCACGAAGGAACGACAAATTACTTGGAGCAATACCAAAATAAGAATGATGGTGGAAACAACCTACTCTGCTCGGGAGCCGATGTCTTGATCTGAATAGCGATCTAAACTGGCCTGCTACTGTGACAGACTTGAGTTTTAACTGCGATCAATTAAGATAGTCTGCGATTGTCAATTGAACATTATTGTCTTAAGTGCTTTTGGAATATTAATAAAAAAGTATTGATTGAATCGCATTCAGAGACATCTTAAAGCTGCTGCACACAGTTGCCAGAGTGAACTTTCTAAACAAAAGTACTGTTAGATATTGATAAGCTATGTTGGATAAATATCTGTGCTTGGTTCCCAATTCATGGGGCAAATATCCTTCGGATTTTATAGGGTTGATTCTTCATAGCGAAATTAAGGCCCACTATCGGCAGACTAACGAGATAGAAGGAACTAGGATTCAGATCGATAATACTCGTGCCGTACTTCGCATACACGATAAGCAAATATGGATGAAAAATGAAAAAGACGTTCGCCGAAAACCTTGGCCCCAGAAATACATGAAAGTCTTCATGCCGTGTATAAACACCACAGAATCGTAAGTGAAAACTTTTTTGTTTGTTTTTTATTGATCATCAATAGCAAGACGGGAATGTTACGATGCTTTTCTTGTTGCAGCCGAAATCCCTGCTGGCAGTGCCAGTACATCTAGCAAGTTTGTCTGGCCCCAAAAGAACCCGTAAGTAAAACTTATTTCAACAGTAGCTTGTGTATGTCCACACTCACACTAGGCAGCACCTAACCACTACTTCATAGTGGATTCTTTGATTGGTGGGTAATCTCAGAGTCGCCGTTCTGTATTTAATTATTGAATGTATTAATAAAGAAACTTACTTATGATATGTAAGAGACAAAATCAGACTATTAGCAAAGAATCGACTAAAGAGGTCTTACCAAAGTCCAATCAATTGGCACTCTTTGATTAAAACGTGTCAAGTACCACTATTACCAATTCAAGACCAATCAACTCAAGAGCTTTCGATTTAAAAAGACCGTGACTGTTTTGACAGTACATCACATGGCACTTGAACGTTTATCATGGTACATCAACAAGGAATTATTACGTACCCTGCATTTACTGTGCTAACGTGTAAGCTTCTTTTACTTTAAACCTCAGGAAACAGGGAGTGCATTAAAACTTCCACGAAATAGTAAATAATAAGTTTATTTTGCTTCAGAATCCGGCCAATACACATGTGAAGTCAGTAGATCTAAAACCAACTGAAAATAGTTCCATAAATCATAAACGTTTCAGTGTATACCTTCTTCGTTAATAAAACGATCAAATCTATATCTTATTGTTTAACTAAATGCAATCAAACAAGATTAAACATTAGAACATCCATCGATACGAAAAAACATATATAAATCAAATTCCAACTAATAAATTGGCAGCTCACAAAACAATCAGTGCTGTTATTACATGTCTTGCTGCTTTAATTAATGACATTGGCCAGCAATTTGTCTCTATAAGACCTCTAGAACATCAATCATCGGGCTGTTAACGCCAATTTAGTTTTGCAACGGCATTGACTACATTCTATGGTACTGTATTATTTCAAACTACGTTATACCAGTTCTTGATACACGTTGACAGCTATTTATGTTTGAACATACTTTCGACTTTAAGGTCTAATTAACTTAAAATCTAGAAAAATCAATACTGATTCATGAATGAGGCCTGTGATGTCATATGAGGATTCGTTACTTTAAATGCGCTTATAGTCCCGTAAACGCGTAAACAGACTTCCAGTACTGAGTCGATAACTCTCGGAAATTGGTGGATTTAAGTTACTGACTAAGGCGAATGTATTCTTCGATGTACCGGATGTTTCCATGAAATTTGCAGATTCCGTCACCAAATTTGAAGCACAGAACTTCAGCTGGGTACAATGGTCCACTTGGCAGTGTTATTCTTAGGCAGCAGGGTTTGTCTGACGTCGAACACTGAAATGCAACGAAAGGAAAGTAGGAAAAATAATCTTTCACAATGAAATAACTGAAGGTATTAACGCATACTTACGTCACTCCACTCTTTAATGCAGTCCGGGTCGTCTAGGGGGTGACACATTTTTGTCCTAAAACGCAGTTTGATGCAGTAGGACTTAATGCCAGTCGTATTTTGTTCCGGGTATGTCTAAGAGCCAGTTATTGTTAATGTCAAATGAATTTTATTCCAGCAGCTGATTGTTCCAGACTTAAATTATGTCAGTTATGGTTTGTAACAAATGTAATTAAATGCATATCTTGTGAGAAACTATTCAAGTTTGTGACTTATACACTTTAATCTATCTAGACTTAGTAACAATAGTTCTTTGAGACTTATCAATTTTGCTCCTTTGTCATTTTAAGCTGTACTCATTTTGTTGCATTAGTACTTTGATCCTGTCTAAGATACTGCCAATGTCACTATGTTCTAGTTAGAGTTAGTTACATTCACACTTTGAGCCAGATATTGAATGCTACCAGCGTACTTTGTTACCGCCGTTGTTGGAGACTTGATATGTTTGTGCCCGTTGCTGTTTAGTACGCAATAACTTTACGCCAGGCATTCTATGTGACATTTTACGAAACTATTACCGACGCAAATATTACCATTATTGTTGATAAAGTAGATTTTCAATAACATCATATAAATAACATTAATGTTTTAAGATATCCCCTGAAATCTACTTTATTATCAAAAATCTACAGTGAAATAGTTTTGTAAAATGTCACATACAATTCCTGGCATAAAGTTATTACGTGCTAAACAGCGACGGGCACAAACATGTAAAGTCGTGAACAACGACCGCAACAAGGTGCGCTGGTAATATTTAGTATCTGGCTCAAAGTGTGAATGTAACTAACTCCAACTAGAACATAGTGACATTGGCAGTATCTTAGGAAGGATCAAAGTACTAATGTAACAAAATGAGTACAGCTTAAAATGAAAAAGGAGCAAAATTGATAAGTCTCAAAGAACTATTGTTACTAAGTCTAGATAGATTAAAGTGTATAAGTCACAAACTTGAATAGTTTCTCACAAGATATGCATTTAATTACATTTGTTACAAACCATAACTGACATAATTTAAGTCTGGAACAATCAACTGCTGGAATAAAATTCATTTGACATTAACAATAACTGGCTCTTACATACCCGGAACAAAATACGACTGGCATTAAGTCCTACTGCATCAAACTGCGTTTTAGGGCAAAAATGTGTCACCCGTCTAGGTCGTCCAATTCATCGTCAGACATATCACCTGAACCATCCAAGTCAATCTCATCCGTCAAGGCGAATACCGTCACTAGCATTACCATGACTCCCAGAATACAAAAAGTTTGTACTTTTTTAGATGTCTCCATATTTCACTGTACTACGAATTCTACGTTTAGGAAAGGACTGAGCGCGTCCACTAATACTAGGAACCGTAAATGGAGGGTGGAGCAGACATAACGAAAGTTTTAACCTAAGCTTGTACTTATTAGTGAATTGAATCGATGTTTGAAATAAAAAACGCTTTGGTACTTACAGTTAGAGTTTATTCTAGCAGAAAAAAAACATTCACTTAATCGAAAAAATGAAATATTAAAGGAAAATATCATACGACAAAAATTATTACAAATTTATCCTACGCTTAGCATCTTAATTGTCTGCAACTTAGATTTCATACAGGAACAATTTGTTTCAAATAACAGGAAATATATTGGTTCCATTACATGGCTTACTTGACTGCAAAGAACCTCAAACAAATTAAATATAATTAACTGTTTCGTTTGCACAACATCAACTGATATCGTATGGCGCGTTTTATATCATCGGGATTCAGCCGTTGCCAATTGTGTTTTTTTCCATAAATTAGGGCAAAATCCACTATCGCATCAGTCGCATTAGGGCTTAAGCGGTTTTTCAGACTACCCCATTTTTTCCCAAGGTACCGACACTTTTTCAAGGCGACCTTGGAAAATATGCTTTTGGTCAGTAGTCGCACCAATATGCAACAATTTTTCGAAGATCTTAAACAATGGCGGAGTTCTGCCTCTCCAATGTAAACTCCGGTATTGGGTAAGAGCTCGATTAGTCCCGGCGAGTATTCTCGATGCTTCAATGTCCAGTTTTCGTCTGTAGATGACTTACTAGTAGTCCCATACGGAATATTTATGACCCGCTCTCGATTGTGCAATGTCCAATTCTGGTCCGACTCTCGGGATCTTATCGATAGATCTAAAGGAACGTCATTATCAATATCGACGTCTTGATTCATTAGGCTTCTCGATCCTTCAGATCGTAAGCTGATATCATCTATCGATAAACGTGGGTCATCAGAATTTGACTGTCCGCGAAACCATCTATAAAACTCTAACTGATTGAAGCTACTACCCATTCTGGTGCTTAGTAACAAAGTCCGCAAAATGGAAGTATTAGAACTTTTAATTTCTGTGTAATTGTTTTCGCTATCACATTCGTCTCTGGGACAACGAATCACGCCGACGTCAAAATCTGCAACAGAAACGTCATTGTCATCTAACAAGGCCTGAAAATTACACCTTCTATTTCATCTCCCGCTCATTTACGTCAAAGATTCGATCTACTACTCTGAAGACCTAGATGATGATGCACTGACAAGAATTTTGTGAATTATGGATTGCAAAACAGTTATAAAACTCACTTATGTTGTACATGATCTGCGCCGTATACAAATTCCAGTGTTCTCCCGGATCTTCTAAGTTTTTGACTCGTTCTTGAGTGACTCTCCACGACTCATTGGGATAAGCCAGCAACGCCATTACAGATTCTAGATCTTGCAGGCTGATCCAAGATTCCGGCACACAGTGGAAGCTACTCAATGGATAATGGATCGCCGTGCGGTGGCAGCAGATTTACCATGTGATATACCCGAGTCTGCTTTGCGTTTATCTAAAAAAGTTAATCACAAATGACAGCATCGTCCTGCTAAATAACAATTAGTTGTTACACTGAATATTATCACAAAGCATGCTACGACTGGAAGCAAGAAAATTATAAAATGAGTAATGTCCAGCCGGAGTAATAAACTTTTAATTTACAAACTTTATTATCCTGTAAAGTTAATAGTTTGAAGTAAATAAATTCTTAGTCATTATTTTCACATCCTGTGACCTCTAAGCAATTAGCAAGGCCACAATATTTGGGTTTATGTCTCTCGGGTCATATCCTGATTATGAAATAGAATATAAGAGCCTGTTTGGGGACTCAGGAGCCAGTTATCCTCAGATTTAGGAACAAAGTGGTTGGTGGAAACAAATATTGACTTCTTTTAATTTTCTCGATTGGAAAGTGAAAATGAAGTTGAACAAACTTTTGCTAACATGTTTAGTCTTAGCGTTGATAGTAGGAATAAGTGAAGCCAGATGGGGAAGGAAATCATCCTCTTCTTCAAGGTAAGTACTTTTCGGCTTTTAGAGAAATATTTTCTTTTTCAATTTTTAACATTTTGCTGCGAGGTGTTGTTAACTGTCTTATTGAAAGTACATTGACAGTATGTATTCAATTTACAGGTCGAGAGGTGGCTTCTTCGGATCCATTTTCAAGAAAGTTTT
Source organism: Coleophora flavipennella (assembly GCA_947284805.1). Lineage (NCBI taxonomy): Eukaryota > Metazoa > Arthropoda > Insecta > Lepidoptera > Coleophoridae > Coleophora > Coleophora flavipennella. The sequence goes on from OX369299.1 coordinate 9,020,154, forward strand.
TTCCAAAGCAAAGATTCCAAGTGTACATTACTTCGGAGGTACCTTAGCCTCGGCTGCACGGAGATCTGAAACCCCAATCCGACTTGCGCCTTCGACTATAGAATCATCTCAAGCCAATAGAGAACCGTTATCCGTTTTGCCGCTTCCTCATATGAGGTAAATAATTAGTTGAGATTAATTTTCTTTAATGTTTTGCGATTAGTTTTTTAATGAATTAATTGGACATCTCAATTCAGTAAAAATTTTGTAATTTTTTTCTTCGTGTTTAATAGATTTTTCTAGGGATTAAATTAATGACCGTTAAATTTTACTAATTTTCAGCGGTAGGCCTGATACTGCACCAACAAACCCAACAATAGTTTACCGCACAAGATCGGTTCCCACTAAAACTATTCACGGTATACATGATAAACCCAAGCCTTCGAAGCTCGAAGACATAATGGAACTTCAAATTGACCAGGATCCCCAACTAGAAGATTATCAATCGAATTCAGACCTTATATTCTAGAACTTTAGCCCAACGTGAAACTCAATTGATAAAATAAAAATAATTCAAAAGTATCCTCTAACTAATGGTATTAATTGTACTTATTACTTATTAATTATCAATGCTCCTAATTTTTTAGTTTGCAATTATTATTAATAAAGTGCATGTTTATCAGCGTACTCAATTTATTTTGTATCCACACATCAAAATAGTCTCAAGAGAATCTTACACAAAATCCTATTGATTGTCATTTAGTAAATACTTAAATATAAATCTAATTAAGAATGCTAAATTAAACAATACATTTTCTTACCTCAACAAGTGAGGTGTGATCATATTCCAGTAGACTCTGCGGTATTCCGTCTAATTTCAAACGGCTTTGCTGTCTAATCTCTTTGCTTTAAATTAAAAACTAATTTCAAAAAATATTATCCAGCGCGTCTAAGCAGGAAGTAGTCAAGTTACACATTGACTAATGTCCAGCTTAGGCTCGACTTATATTATTAATACTTGATCATTTTTTTTATTTAGCATCGATAGGCATAAGGCATTCCATTGTTCCACAGAACCATTCATCAGCGAAATTTATGTTTATTGCCACTGTGTGGCCAACTTGTGGAATTCCATATATTCTTAACAAATGTTTTTATGTGTCATGAGTCATAGGCTACATCGGATTACAAGAATTTACAGGAAAACGAAACTCGTAAATATTTGATTAAACAAAATGGTAACAATAAGTTTGCTAAGGTGCCAAGGTCACTAAAAGTGAATCGATTACCTCATACGAAATATGCAATGGTAGTTGCTATATATTAAGGACTTAATTTCAACTTAGTGTAGTGACGAAATTTCTATACTAGTGTGGCTTTGCTAGTATCTGATAGCAAGTAAGGTGTTTAGAATTAAAAAACACTTCAGTATTACAGTTAGAGTTCATTGCACAGTTAAGGGTAAATAGATATAGTCAATAATAATAAATTGACGAAAGTGCGAAATAAACGGTAGCAAACTGAGCCTAAACTTATAAAAAAACAATAGATACTTAGACAGTCCAAAACACGAGATCAATTGGCCTTTTTTCTCTCCAAACCAAACTGATAATTCATAGCTGCTCTAACCGACTCATCCGTAGATTTCCGCCAATTATTAGCACGACCATGCCTTAAGACGAATTCCACTATAGTAGCAGTCGCATTAGCGTCTAATCGAAGATCCTGCCTGCCTCTTTTGCTTCCAATGTACTGACACTTTTTGAAGGCAGCCTCGGTAAATATTTCTTTAATTAGCAATCGTGCCAACTGAGTACACTTCCTTGAGAACCGTAAGTGCTGGCGAAGTTCTGCCTCCCCGATATAAACTCCAGAATTGGGTATCAGCTCGACAAGTCCTAGTGCATACTCCTGATGCTTTAGTGTCCATTTTTGAGTGCTGTCTGCAGAGTTCCAAAGCGGGCCAATAGCAGCTCCATACAGATTGTTTACATTATGTCCTTGACGATCTGCTGTTCTTAGTGTTGTCAATTTCTTGTTTGTCTTGGAAGACCTTACAGATAAGTCCAAAGGAAGGTCATCATCGTCATTACCTGCACAGGAATCTGCAACAGAAACGTCATGGCCATTCGAGTTGAATTTGGCAGAAGTATAATAACAGAAAACCCTAAAACTTACATGTACTCTTGATGATTTCTGCACAATACAAGTTCCAATTTTCGTTAGGATTTTCATGTCTTTTCACCCGCTTTCTAGTAATCTCTTTTGGTTCATTAGGAAGGAACAATAGTACGGTAGGACATCCCTCGTGCTGCCACGTAACCCAAGATGATGGTACTAGATAGTCTCCACTAACGTTAGTGCTCTGTGGTCCCAAAATTCGGACCGTGTAATATTTCCGAATCAGCATTTTATTCATCTACAAAAATCACATGTGATCAGGACATTATTATTATAAGGTTTCCTGTTACACGTAGAAGTATTAATGACGTAAAAAGACTTACCTCAGTAAACTTATAATAAATTCCTTGTTACGCTCCGGATTTATCAAAATTACACTCTATTTCACGGTTTCGCGTCACTAATCTAATAAAGTGTATGAAACAATGTAATTAAACACGACAGTTTCGATGGAACACAGCTCGCTAATGATGAACAAGTTGTATAATGAACTGGGTGCTATATAGCACTCATTATCAAGTTCCAGGAAAAAATAAATAGGTATAGTTATAACACAACATTAGCAATTATTATTTGTAACCCATAACCTTGCACGTATCGTAGATTAGTATTGGAACAGTTTTATGGTAAAATCAATATTTTGGTTTCCTTTTAACCTACTGCTCAATATTCTAGCGTTGCAGTTGCAGTCGATTTATAGTAAATCAAGATCATAAGCAGTTCTCTCTCCGACGTTATCTAGATATTGCAATGCCCTTATCAGTGGTAAAAGCAGAAATAAATCATCAATCTGATATGAAAAGAATTTTAATTATTTGAAAATTATAGTTTTTTTTTAAAAAATTCACTAATAATCTGATAAATTATATTTCGTTTAGTAATAAAAATCTTAAGTATATATTAGTATATACTAATATATTAATAGAATAGTATATATTATTCTTAAATATAATAATATATGAAATTATTAAAAATGATTATTGGACTAGGGTACTAGCGGTTACTTCAAAATTTAAACAGCACATTTCGCAAGCCTTTGATCGACCGATTGCTAGTTTCAGCTCCTGAAGAACTTTCTTCACTCTTTCCGGAGCCGCAGCCAAAAGCAAAGCAAAATGTTGAGGACAAACGGTCATGAAAATCTGCGAACAACAAAAAAAAATGTTATTTTTATAGAGAATTACATACAGAACTTCTTATCAAACTAATACGATTTCATTAACAATCTGATAGATGGTTAAGTACAAATTATCAAAATAACAATCCAACATAGTAGTAATAGCAATATTTTTTATTTCAATGCATTATGTTCAGTGAACAGGCCCACACACTGCCGCTTACGGTACTGGTGGGCTCCAAGGGCTCCAAGAGCCACGGAGTCGCACCTGGCTCCCGCTCAAACCCGCCAATTAGAAAATTCTATTTTGAATTTTCTGACGCTTGCGCATTAACAAACTCTCTGACGTCACAACCAAGAGAGTAGAAACTAATTTTCTGATTGGTCGCCGATGACGACACTGACAAGTGTAATAATCTAATTGGCCGAGCCGCTTCTCGCACACGCGCAAATGATTTTCTCGACTGAGAAAGAAGATTATTATTGTGGTTCTGTTTACGCTTTTACGCTGTTTGTACCGCCATTAATTTATTTAAGAAAATACTAATTAATTTCCGCTGTTTACGCTTAAATTGCTGTGCTTAAATTCAACTAATATTTGTTTATTGTTTCAGTAATTTTATAGTGTTGTTCCGCAGTAATTTCACCGCTTCCAGGACCCGGCATTGTGACTGTGTGTGTTACCTGTTGCTGTGCACGTGTTTATATCCGCTGACCGCTCTCGCTACATTCTTAAACAATAACTAGTGTACTGTGTTAAATAAATTTATATTTTTTTTTGTATTAAATCTCCGCTGTTAAAATTAATTAAGCCACCTAGCCCAAACCAGATCCAAAGTTTAGACTCCCGCTAACTTTTCAGTTTATCTTTATTATACACACATTTCTCACATTAGTAACCACCTCTAGCAACTGTTGCCTAGCAACAAGGCTTCACTTTTTTCTACACCATTTTATACCTACGCTAATACGACTTTCATTCGATATTTTCCTTTAAGGTAAATGATATCAATAAGTTTTTGCGGACCCTTCGATGCACATATAAAAAATCCGTACTTTACTCTACTACTCAACTATTTTGTACCACTATATACGGTCTCAGCGGGTTAATAGAATCTTAATACTACTGAAACTTACCCCCAATAAATTCAGTTCCCTGAACAACGCCATCGATCTCCATGGAGTAGAGTCCACCAGCCACATTGCTTCTTCCGTAGTCATCGGAGCAAGAACCCCAACAATAGGATCGGTAAATGGGATGTCTACCCAATGCTCTGGCAAAAACGTCATTCTAAATGATGGTATTATTTGCGGAAGATCTCGCGATTTCACTTTTAGCCCGGAGATCGGAAGAAATTTCACGGTGAAGTCATTGAATGGTCCAGGAACTGGTTCTTTTCTACTTAGTGATAAGAGTTCTATTCGTTTCTCCTGCTCAATTGCAGATCCCTCAACTACTGCATCGTCTACGACAGTCTTTTTTGCAACGTTTTGGGATAACATTTTTGAAACGAAAGATCCGAGAAAATTAAAGTAACTACTTAAATCACTTGCTAAAATTTTTGAAAGCAGCGAAACGCTACAATCTCTTCCTTTGAAAGTTTGAATGCGTACTAAAAGCTCGCAGTCGAGCACATCAATCTTTAGTTTATTTGTAGAATCAATGAGCTTATCATCAATTGATGCCAATCTGAATACAAGACTCGACGTGGCTGTGATTATTGACATAAGGGTATTTTTATTAAGATGCACGAATTTCTGGTTTTTTTTTCTGGAACACCATAGAAAAAAATAAAAAATAGTTTTTCCATCAATTTCTTCACCAGTTAATTATTGACATTTGAAGGGTATACAAAATAAATAACATCCCGGAAAAAAATATATATATGATCATATATAAAAGTGGCTATATATGATTACATATGGTCATATCAGAAAAATATATTAATATTATATTGTTAATAACAAAAATTACATCATTTTGGTTATAATTTAAAAATAACCTTTTTTTATTTATAAAAAATGAATGAAAAAAAAACGAGTAGTCAATTATATATGACTTAAATGCGACGGTCACCCATCCAAGTTCTAACCACGCTCAATGCTGCTTAACTTCAGATGTCTCCATGGTCCTTGATTTTCCTTTTTTTTTTTTGAAAAAGTTTATTTGCCTTACAACGATACATTATATACATATTTACATGCTTAGTCTAGGCTGCAAACCAGAAAACTTAAAAAATAGCCATTTTTACTCTTAATGTAACATTATAATGTTTGTTCTTTTGCGTAAAGCGTCTCACAATATTTATACAGATCATTAATCATATATGATCTTATCTATTTACATATAATCATATATAATTTTTTTTCCCGGGATTAGAAAAAGTTATTAGTAATTCGTAAAGAAGAAAGATGTAGTTATTGCACTACGAGGGGTCTATTTACAAAATTTTTTTTCACAATATAGCGACGGTTCAAAAAATAAGCTACATTTGCTCTTGCAGAGAAATGTTTCAAACTACTGCCATTACAAATTGATTTGATCTGGAAACGTATCGTTCTATGTATGAATACATTACTTATTGATTCGGTCAAAGGTGAGGCTATGAAGTTATCATTGAAAACATTTGGCATTATAATTTTGGTTACTAAGTGGTTAAAAAGAATTCGATTTTCAGGTATTTAGAGAGGATGCTTTTATCGCTTATGGTATAATTTAATTGTGATACACCACAGACGTAAGGGATCCATTAAAATGAATTAAAACAATGTTATAACAATTTCATTTATTTATTTTTATATGAAAATCAAAATTTTTTTTTATTTTATCTATTACTTTCGACCCAAATACGAAAAAATTAAATATCTATCGCCAAATCATAGACTTAAGTGTTGACCCGTATTTCGAACTTGGTTAGTCACGGCCAAACCTAACTTTTCATGATATAGTAAATAATATTTTTTAAATTCCATACTATAATCATATGACTAATTCAATAACTATCAAAAAACATACTGAGTTACCCATAACCTTATGAATGTGTCAGTAGAATCTTAGTCCGTTATTACACTCATGATGCTAATCTAATTTTTCTATGCAAAAATCCTAAGTCTTTCGTATCTTAATTACTTTTGGAATTATCTGCTATATTTATCGAAATAAAATGATGCGCATGATCCATTAACAAAAACCCAATATGACACTAATAATTACGTAAATCTTTTTTTTTTCCTTTTGTCCTACAGTCCTGCAGTTTGTTCCTTAAACTATTGATAATACATTGAGTTTCTTTAGTACACCATCCTTCTTTGCGTCCGTATACCTCAACGTATTTCATCATAGTGTCCCTCGCACTGTCGTCTAATCCAGGCCTGATATCTGTTTCACCACAGTCAAAAAACGTAGGCTTTGCACCAGTTAGCGAGCATACTTTTAGTGCACTGTCTGAAAAAATTTCCATCATTAATCGCCTCGCTAATGACTTGCAATCCCTCGCGAGTCTCTGGCACGTCTGGAGCTTTATAGCATGAACGTAGACACCACTAGGAGGTGAAAGTTCTATCAGATCTGGTCCCGGTTCGCGATACCTCAAGGTCCACCTTGAGTCATCTGGATCGTAGTTTGGAGGTAGAGTAAATTTAGCAATTTTTTTTTTGACCAGTTTACGGGTATCATTACTGCAAGATATCACTTCATCACCTATCTCTTCAGTAAATCTATCACTCTGAGATGCTTGTGACTCAGAGGCAGTAAGATCCTTCCAATTCTGGTAGTTTTTCATCAATTCCGCAATTTCGCTGAACTTATCCCCACTTTTAGTGTTAATTATCCCCAAATGTTCTACCTCCGAAGTGAATCTTAGAAGATGGGCTAGCATGTCACTGAACAGAGTGTCAAATTTCATGAAATAGCTAGCGTACTCTTCTGTAAAGTCTTTTCTGATCTCTGGTTTAAATCGTTTCATCATCGAACAATTCTGCAAACAAAACAGTATATTAACGTTACTATCATGAGAATAAACACAACAATGACAACTATAATCTAAACAATTCTTTTAGCAAGCAGCAAAAAGGATAAATTAAGAATATAATTATAAACTTACATGTAAAATATCAACTAGCCTAGAACTTTGCTCGTCACGCCATCTGTTTCACGTCTGTGGAACTCCGTCGTCCTTATCAAACTCTGGACGTGAGGGCGCCACGGTATAGCAACTGCATTGCCTGCCTGAAAATAACAAGATTTGTATGACGCAATGAGGTTAAATGTCAAGTAAAATACGTTTCATAGTGGCCCTACATTCATTAGCTCGTTATAACAATTAGACGAAAAAATACTAAACTATAGTTACAGAAATAAATCAATTTGTACCTTAGTTCCCTCAAATTTCCGTGCAACTCAGTTTATATATAAATTAACTTCAACACTCATGAACTAAATTACAACACGTCTTATCAAGACGCACCAAGGCCCACAATAGAACTGAAGTTAGCAGAGAGCTACATACATACTGACATCTATTCGTGCGGCAGGAAGATAGATATAGTATTCACTAATAGCTGATTTTACTCGGTTAAATCTTGGATGATTAATGATCAAGGTCGCAAAGCGCCGGCGTCTAGTGAAACTGAGTTCCAGCGGAGTTCTATTGGATCTTATCAGTTGTTTCATGTATTTTTTAATTTAATTAGTTGTGTAGTGATAAAACTTATGCGTTATCAAACTAAATTGTAGTTTGGTGTAGTAACGAAATTTCTATTCTCAACTATGAGTAAGTGAAAGTGATTGAATTAAAAATTCCTAGATTATCTCCCTGATTTTATTACATAATAGAAAGGTAAGAAATTCTATTAAACCTATCGATAGTATGAAATAAATTGAATAGATCTTTTATAGCAAGCAATGATTACAAATGAAAAATCACGTTTAAAATAAAAAAACGCTTTAAGATGACAATTAGAGTATAATGCACAATTAAAAAATGATTTAGAAAATTACATTGAGTATTTCGATAATAATCTAAAGCAGTAGGAATGATTATTTTATGGCACAAAATCAGTACAGACTTATTCTACATTAAATATCTATAAACGTCCTTTAATTCTACGGATAAATGCTCGATCAGTCAAAACATAAAACAAGAGGTTATGTATTACTTTTTTTTTAACAAACTCATCTGGTAACTTATGGCCTTTCTAATATATTTTTCACACGACGGACGCCAATTCTGCATGAGCCCATAATTTAAGGCAAATTTCACTATCGTGGCAGTAGCTTGCGACTTTAACTGATTATTCTTTAGACTATTTTGGGAGTCAACACTTTCCCGAGGCAGCTTTAGTAAAAATATTTCTGGTTAGATATCTCGCCAATTCAGTGCACTTCCTTGAAGATTCCAGGCAACGATCAAATTCTACCTTCACAATGTATACGCCAGTATTGGGTATAAGTTCGATGAGTCCTGGTGCATACTCCCGATGCTTTAAAGTCAAATTCTTATCAGTACTTCCATTTTTAGATGAATCATCGGTAGTTCCATTCGTATTGTTAACCTGTCTTATTAGACTCTGTACTGATCTTGGTGTAGATTTCTGAACCTTTTTTAAAGACGTAGATAGATCCAAAGGAACGTCATTGTTACCACAATCAACGTATTCTTGATCTGATATTCCAGAATCTAAACTGATTGATTCGTTTATCCTGTTCACCATCGATAATCGTGGGTCATCAGAATTCGGCTGCTTATTAAACCATTTTTGAAGCTCTGACCAAAATGCGTTTTGATCATTGATTTCTGAGCTCAGCGATGTTTTGAGTGATGCAAAAGAAGTAGGTCTCTTAATTTCTGTGCAGATTTTTTTACCACTGCTGAATTTTTCCAAACTACGTTCACACTCGTTGATGCACCGAACCACGTTAAAGTCGAAATCTGCAACGAAAATATCATTGTCATCTTATCAGACCCGCCCATCCACTATCAAGATTAGATCTTCTCGTACAATGCCTCAAGAGACGATGCATTAATACGCCTCTAGTGAAGGGAACATTGAAAAGCTGTAAGATCTAGAACTTACTTATACTAGACTGGATCTGGGCCGAGAGCAATCGCCAGTATCTTCCAGGACCTTCATAGTTGTCGATCCGCTTTCTCGTGATTTCTTGTGGCTCATCAGGATACGCCAGCAGCACTGTTGAAGATTCTTTATTCTGCCATCTGACCCAGGATGCTGGTACACAGTGGAAGCCGCTCAGTGAATTGTTCTGCGGTGTGGAAACTTGCACCACGTGATAAACTCGACTCTGATTTGTATCCATCTGGAAATGATAAAAACTAAGTACGTTCAATCAACCACAAGTGTCTGTAGCGTACATTAACAATAATGTTGAAAAACAAAACCTTACCTCAACAAAATTATTATGACTAATTCTAAATATAGAGTGCTATAGCGTCCGATAACAATTTTCCTGTTATGTTAAAACAATTAAATAAATACAGTGACCACGCAACGCGTCTTAACAGAAATCCAGCGAGGAATAAAATGAGCTTGTTTCGGTTTTCGCTATGTACATTTTCAAGCGTTGGTTGTGTATGTCAAACAAAGAGATATCTAACTCTGTTGTGATTCACTCAGATAATATTTCAACTCTGAACAGTAACCAATATTATATTTTATTTTCTAACATGCTATGAGTAATCCTATTTTTAAACAAACAACTTTACATCCCAGGCTTATTTTATTTGAAAACAACTCTTCAAATTAATTCGATTAGTAGAGATGATCTATTTCGTCTCTTATTGATATAATCGTGGCCCTCTGCGCAGTTCATAAGAATGATCAAAGCAAAGCTGTGACTTTCGCTCATTAAGCCGAATTAAGTACTTATCAGTGTCACATTATCTTTATATTTCTCGATAAAATAAAAATAAACAACTATATGTTCATTCAAATTATGTATTTATTAAGAAACAATATGCATACCTCCAGAACAATATAGTTTTACATGTGAAAGCTTATTCTGAGGTGCCATTAATTATTGAAAGTAGTTGTTCCACCGCTTTTTTCATTTCGTCACTAATTGCCTTTGTAGCAGTATCAAGATCTATAGCATTTGTGCCATATAAACTTATGTAGTGCATTATTTTGGTTTGCCAAAATTTATCATAAGTGACGGCCCGTGCGTGCATGCAGATACTTATAGTGCTCGTTCCTTTCAAAAGTTTAGAATGGGCCACTGTTATTGTCACGGAATAGGTCAACGGAACAAAGAACACTGGCAACTAAGGGGCGAACAATGCTGCATTGTTCGGTCAATGTAAGCCTTCTAGTAGCTTCCAATGTTCCGAAGAATGACTCATCGACGATAGTATTTTGGATGTTGGTAGACGTTGAGGAAAAAGCTGATTGAGGTTCTCTATGCGGAGATATGTAAAGTGACGCGTAAAGCATCGCATCTTCCAAGTTATCTGCACAGAAAAAAAACCGAATCTAAGGTCCAACTCTACTAAATATTACGAATCGTCAATTGGGTATCGATTTACCTGTTTGGTAATAAAGTGTAGCCATGTAAGGTTTCCAACTTAACTTATAACACTATGCAGCGACACTTACCATATTCATGGACATAACTTTAGATCAAGAACTCGGACTTCACCAAAAAAACGTGTGCTTCTGAATTAGAAATAGGAAAATGTTGCTAGATAACGAAGCCTATGGTCTTTTATAGACAAACTCCCGAGGGAACAGCTGCATGGATAAGTAAAACGTCAGACGACCCGTTTACATTAAAAATTTATTGAAATCTCAATTTCGAATCTATTAATATAAAACAGGCAAAATATTGCAATGGTATAGAAACAAAAAATGTGATGCTATTTAGGCGGTAGCATATCTCGAATATACTGCAACGCTCATGTAACTTTCCTGCATTGAGCCGATGACTGTTTTTGCATGTGTTCAGCCAATCGTTTTTGGATGAATTGCACCGCATCCTGGATATCATCTGTAATTAACCCAACCGAGCAAATTAGAAGATGCCGAATAAATCAATTTCGAAGGACATAGAAAAAACAGACTCTAACCTGTTTCATATTCCACCTCTGCTGAGTAGACTTCTGAAACGTTCATGTGGTGAGTGCAAAGTGACTCGATGTCATGCAGCGGACAAGCAACAAAAACATTTCTGCGATCACGGGTCACGATACACGACCTACGGATGCACTTGTAAGAGAATTGACTAAACACTTCAGGCAAGCCAAAGTATTTTATTACTACGAAATTTGTATCAACTAGTTGTGACATTTCGATTAATTTGAGTTTAACGTTTCGTCTTATTGGAAGTCAAAGTGGTATTGAGACGAAAACAATCTCTTCTCATGACTTCTATGACCCGACGAGGTGACATTTGTTCAGATAAACATTTTGCTGCGATAACAGAGATGCTGCAGAACGTCGAACAGACAAAATGAGTCTCACCTTAACGTGTCTTCTATTCTCCCCAAGGTGACTTTCAATGAATATAATTTTGTACTGTTCTCATTTACAGCCATGATTTTTAACGATGTTTTAGGATGAAGTGCTACTTCTCTAACTGATGAACCATCGTTGCATTGAAGGCTATTTCAATTACAATGCATACCAAAGGCATATTCGAAATTCCTTTGTAAAAGCTACTCAGAACCAAATAAATACAAAACTGACTACACAGTTATATTGTGTTAGGGACAGTTTGATGGTGACTCATTGCAAACCATAATGTTCCATTTAAACTAAATGAAACAACATGATAACAAATTACAGTAAATTACTCACACTAGCACGTAATGAGCTGTGCAAGGTTATCAGAAAAGTATTGAGTGATATATTACTAAGCGACAGAACCAACGCAATGATCTAACACTTATCCCTTAACACCTGTACAACTTTTATTAAATATCCTAAAAAATCAAATTGTTTTGTGTCTAGAGTAGTTTGCCCTTGACCGATAGTGAATTTGAATTCGAGACCTGCAAGTCAAGTTTCGACAGCGCAAAAAGTTTAACCACGTGAAACATATTTGTTTTCTCGTAACACAAGTCTCGTAATAGTGAATTTGCAAGTGGATATTTAGATACTCATCTAGACACTCAGTGCGACATCAAACGTACTTCCGCAAAAGCAAAGTTCGGCGCTAGATTTATTGCAAGGAAATTTTTATGCAAATTAAACGCCAAGTATTTTCGAAATTTCTACTTGAAGAACTATCCTAGTCATACTAAATTTCAGTTTAATCGGACACCTGGAAGTCGCTCTTAAATCGTTCGCAAGATTTGACCTTAGAAAACAAACATACAAACATTGCAAGTTTAAAAGCAAAAGTTTGTTTTAAAGCTTCATCTATCGGTAGTTCATCATTATCATATGGATGATCAAACAGTTGGAAGGTATCGATGCAGCGAGATTTCAAGTTTCAATGCAGCTGGTGTTCGATGTGATATATTCTGTACATCGATATTCGACATTACGTACGGCAGCCCATTTAGTAATGATATTTACTAACATCAGCTGCGTATAATCGATATCCAATTAATTAAGAACGAACGTAAGAACTTGTTGGCATCGATCGTCCATTTGTCTGTCCTGGCTGACAATAAACAGGCTGCAGAAAAACTTTGTCTACATCTGATAAGAGACGAATGTAAATGAAACTGAACCGTAACGAGTTTTCTTTCAGTTATTATTTTCATACTGTAATTAGCCGATGGACGTCCACTGCTGGACATAGGCCTCCCCCAAGGATCTCCACGACGACCGGTTCTGCGCTTCCCGCATTCAGCGGCTTCCCGCGACCTTCACCAGGTCATCGGTCCACCGAGTGGGAGGCCTGCCTACACTACGCTTTCCGGTGCGTGGTCGCTACTCGAGAACTTTACTGCCCCAACGGCCATCTGTTCTACGAGTAATTACGTTGGTACTAATATATACTTTACTGTAATTTCCATCGAGATTGAAGAATGTTACTAGAAAGTGTGTTGTTGTACACATTGCAATTTTAGAAATATTTACTTAAGTAGATGCACAGTTGCACTTCTTGCGATGGCCATAAAATAATAATCGCGTTTCATAACGTCAATGTGAAAAAAATTAAAGCAAATAAAGGTAATCATTAATTAATAACGTCAAAATAAAATCAATGATATGAAACAAATAATGCCACTAGAACATAAAAACTATATGAAAAGAGAAGTTACATTACATTAGTTCATTTATTTTTGAAACACACTTAAAACAATCTTTACATTAACTTGCCGTTTTAGGTAGTTCGCAGCAAAACCTGTCTGTTACTTTGGTACTAATCTTGGAAGCTAAATTAGAACAACTGTTAAGCAGAAATTTTGCATATACGTTAAGTTTGGAGAACAATGCATGGTTAGCTAAGTGACGTCATTCTAAATCCAACATGGCGGACTCCCATAGATGGCGGACCAGTTATTTTTGAAAGGATTTGATGAGAAGAATAGGAAATCATTAAAATTGTTTTCAAATGAAAGCTTGTACTTACATACAAGTTTTTAGGTTTTTCGCAAAATATTTAAAATATATAATTATTTTTTAAAAGTCTACGGAACCCTATTCTGCGCGTAGTCCGACACGCACTTGGTAACTTTTTATTGCTATAACCAAAGACATTCGGCAAAGATATCTTTTTAACACTGTGGCTTTACACAAAGTACCATTTTAAAAACTCCAAAAAAAACTAAAAATTTGCATAGCAATATTAGTTTTCAAGTCAGTTATTTTGTAAAATGTAAGATTAGAAACACAAACAGCTTGTTTGAAACTCTACATTTACATAGTTACATAGTAAACCTATCTAACTACGAGTATGTCATTTCCAGCTAGCCCACTTTTGTTTAATTTTTTACCGACATAAAAATAGGTGGAGGTTCTGTGTTCGACTGTATACATATTTTTTTAATGTATGTCCACCGATTTGTTAGTCAATTGTGAACCGTTTTTTTTATTCAAAAGAGTATAATCCGAGGACCTCCCATATCAATTTAATCACAATCGGTTTAGTACTTTTTTTAGAAAATGAACAGAAACTAAAAAAAATGCAAAATTATACTTGGTTGTTGCAATTGAATCGGTTTTTTAAAGTTTTTACCGTTTTTTGTTTCCATACTAAATTGATCTTTAGGATCTTTAGGTACTATCTGTATTTATTTAGAATTATAATTATGTATGTATGTATATATATTTGTTTCGGTATTTATAAACCGGGTAAAAGCAGCGGTTTCGCCGCTACCTACATTATTCAGCAGCCGCCTAATATCTCACAAGAATTTGCTCAAATAAATACCTACGTGATTGAAATTACGATTCTGGATTCCTTCATCCTCAACGTCAATGTGGAAACTGGGATCCCCTGGAATTGTTTGGAATTTAGTCACGTGCGTGGGGTTAATACGTTATGTTGTAAAATCTATAACAAACTATCTGGTTCCTTTAAACATTGCCGGAGAGTTTCGGGACATTTTTTTACGCCAATTTTTTTAATCTGCCTAATATTGTTAATTACAAGCTTAATAATAGCTTCGCGTGTTAGTTAGTCTGTCAGTTAGTTTGGGACAAATCTTGGTAGCTAAATTACAATCGCTTCTCGGTTTCCCATTGAGCTGAAATTATGTATACACGTCAACACGTTCGCGGACAATACGTCACACATGTTTGACACAAATAATTTGTATGAAAAATTTGGAGATACTTTAGCATTTGTCGTCACATATGATCCTGAAGCCAGTATAAATCACAAAACTGCGCTTCAGGTCACTTCCCTCAGGATTGAACAAAATTTCAAACATACAGGACTGTCATAGCATCCGTGTCACTACCGCTGATGGATATTGCATAAATCCCCTTTATATGAGAACAATGCATGTTTAGCTAAGTGACGTCATTTCAAATCCAATTTATCACACACCTATAGATGGCGGATCAGTATTTTTTTATTCACTCCCATGATATGGGTATCAAGTGAAAGCGTTTGCTAAGAAGAGTACAAAATAATTAAAATTCTTTTCAAATTAAAGCTTGTACCGTAAAGTTTTTAGGTTCTTCGAAAATTATTTATTCATATTTTTCGAGTTAATTAAATTTTGCTCCATAGTAGTAGTTTAACAGGCTGTAGAAGAGGAAAATTATTTAGTCTTAGATGGAGCAAACACCTTTTTGATTGATTGTTTGTCACCAAGTAAGCAAAAGTATGTTAGGTTCCTTGTTTATAAATGCGAATGAGGAAAAATTAATTAAGTATCTCAAATAACTTGAAATGGTATGGAAAAAAATAGGGTTTTTCTAAGTCCCTTTAGCCGATTACCATGATGGTCAAGCAAACATATGAACTTTCGCAATAAATTAAAATATTAGTGAGATGGCGATAATATATGTAAGTCAAAAAAAGGTATTAAGAATTTTGTTGACCCACCGTATCCCACTTTTTGAATCATTAGGTTGAGTATTACACACACACACACACACGCACACACACACACACACAACAACACACACACATATACATAACTAGGTGCACATATATTCTACTATGGCTTGGCGACCAAACATGTGTGTCCTAATATAACAAAAGATGTCGTCATCACTTTAGTCAGCCTCAGCTTCAGTAACTTGGTAGTGACATAACTACGAGTACGTCACCTGGTAACTGGTAAGCTTATGACTATCTACTTCTAGTCAAGGTTAAGGAATCATCTGGATGCTTGTGGCTCAGGATCACGGTAAGTGCAGGCCCTAAGGGTTGAACCTAAGTCAAAACGTGGACTTCTTCCGGCTGTACGGCCAGGAGTGTCCCGAAAAAACCGGCAAAGTGCGAGACGGACCTGCGCACCGACGATTACGCCACTTTGTGCGGAGAGGACACAAGTATAACAATGATACCTTGGTATTCATTTCAATCAAAAGATATGAACGTAAAAGATAGAGACATGCTGTTCAGTTCGGACTCCTTAGTGAGCAATAGAGACATGCTGTTCAGTGTGGACTCCTTAGTGAGCGATAGAGACATACTGTTCAGTTCGGACTCCTTTGTAAGCGAAAGAGACGTGCTGTTCAGTTCGGACTCCTTAGTGAGCGATAGAGACATGCTGTTCAGTTCAAAAATCATCAAAATTGTTAGAGCCATTTTTGACTAAAAAATAATAATTGATTTTTTGTCTATGGTGGCAACCCTAATAAATTGAAAAAAAATTGAAAAAAACCGCTGTTATTGCCCTTACCCAAATTTTACACAAATCCCTGCAGTAGTTTAGGGACTAGAGCACCGAACGGACGCATAGACACGAATTTTTGCCATCACAATAACATCTTTACTCCTTCGTCGCTCAAAAATAAAAATATTTCGAAAAAACAAAAAGGTTTTAGTTACTTACAAGCTTAAATTTAAAAATAGTTTTAAATATTTCGTATTCTTCTCAGCAAGGAGTGCATAAAAAAATAAATGATTCACCATCTTTGGGAGCCCGCCATATTGGATTTAGAATAATGCCATTTAGCCAACCATGCATTCAAGATTCAAGGTATTTATTCAAAAAAGGTGCAAATTACATGCTTTCTGATAGTAATAAAACAATAATAACATAATTTTATTTGTGAAAAATCAAGAATTAAACAATCATTAGTTATAATGTCAAAATTCAATCCTTGAAATAAACCAGATTATGTCATTAGAACATGAAAACAATATGATACGAAAAGTTGTACATTAAAATCATTTAATAACATTGATACCTTTGACAAGAGTAGGCCAGTTCACACGGACAGTACCCGGTCACGAGTATAACGCGATAGTCAGCCATCGCTCCCATCAACCATATTGAGGGAAAGGAACGACCCGGCTCCATTGTTTCCGGATGCATTGTTCTCCAAACTTAACGTGTATGCAAAATTTAAGCTCAATCGGAAACTGAGAAGTGGTTTTAATTTAGCTTCCAAGATTTGCCCTAAACTAACAGACAAACTAACACGGTAAGCTAATATAAAGCTTGTAAATAACGGATTGCTTTCATCATAGGAAGGTCTCTAACTGCTGTATTTATTGGCATGATGTGTGATCGCTTTCCTTTTTGAAAACTAAGGGCATGGACCATGGTACGTCATTCACTTTCTGAATCTCATTTGCTTTGATTCCCAAAACTGCAATAGTGAGCAGCTTAATCTGGCCCTGAGAGGGCAGAATCAGCATAAATGAATACGAATGATTTATTCAAAAGACTACGGTTTTTATTGAACGTTTTTTTTTTAAGAATTAGATGACTGGATTTGTCAATTGTAATTTTTTGTGTTGGAAACGTGTTGCAGTGGTAAGGTTCTGGTAGGTTCAGTGAATCATGTCAGAATTGCCGAATTAACATTGTGAAGCAGCTGATGCTAAAGCTCTGCTATCTATGCAAGGTTGAGAAGAACCCGGATCGATTCAGTACCTTCCCTTTTTTTAAGGACTGCGATTAACGGTTTAATAACAGACCTTCAGCCTTCAAAGTTGTCAATGACTGGTATAAACTCTCTACGGAATTATAAACCGGAGACCATCAGTACCAATCTTTTGCGACAGATTGAATGAATTTATTACGATCCAAGTTCCTCCGGGGTGGAACGATTCGAATTCTCGAGACTTTCCGCAATTAAATTTAGGGAAATATAATATACCCTTGTCGCAGCCTTCAATATTTAGACCCCTGATTTGGTTTCAGACGAGAAGATTTTACTTTTGTATTTCTTAGTTTTTAAGAAACGGTACTTACCTATTACCTATTTTTTAGACACGGAAAAAAAAAGAAATTCACTGAAAATTATGAAACAATATTCAGTACACGAAATTAGCCAACAATTTTTATTCTTTTTATGCGCAATTGGTAAACCCTTGACAAAATCTCACCTGGTGGTAAGTGACGATGTTGCCGAAGATGGAAGCGGCCTTACCAACATTCCCCAACGCAATGGGGAACTGGCTATCTTATCTTCATGCTGGAACACACCAATGATATCAACATTGATATTTGGCGGCAAGACAATAACGAAATCCAAGGTAAGTACGATACTAATTAGCCCCCAAAATTTTTTGAGGTCGGTACTAGCACTTGAGAAAAGTATACCTACTTATCAAATGTTTTAGATTCAATGGCATTGCTGGCACTGACCTAAAAAAATTAAGGGCCATAATTTAATTCGTACCTTCCTTTGATTTCGTTATTGTTGGTTAATTTCGTGTTCTTATAAATAAGAATATCTTACCCTACTAATATTATAAACGCGAAATTTTGTAAGAATGTATGGATGTATGTTTGTTACTCTTTCACGCAAAAACTACTGAACGTATCTGGCTGAAATATGGTTGGTAGACAGATTAGGACCTGGAATAACACATATGATACTTTTTTCCACGCTAGCGAGTCGCTTGCGGCTCTCGCACTGCACACCCTCGAAAATTCATAGAAACGTTGTCCACGCGGGTGAAGCTGGAAACAGCTAGTTATTTTATAGTTTAAGGTAAATTTCTTTTTGGAGTCGCTTTTTAGTTTTTTATTTTTATTTTTAGTGATACTGCTACCTAACAACGTTAAATCTAATCACCGATTCTCCACTACGATAGCATCAAATCATGATGCATGTGTTTCATTAACCGATACAGAGTCTTATGGCTTCCATCATCATCTCAGCAAGCAGTATGAAATTTAAGGAGTCAAATCTTCCATAATCCGTTAATTAAAATAACTTAAGGAAGTACAACTATCAGTCTCTACGTACCTATCAAAAACCTACGTACCTATATAAAACCCTCAAATTCCCAATCGTTAAGGAGTTGTGCCTTCCATCATCAGCTTATCCACTTGTGATGATGACTACCAGACACAAATACTTAAATAGCTTTAGAAAATATCCAAAATACGTAAAACGTGCCTATAAAATTTGAGAGTTACCCTCGGTTTCCCTGGGATCCTATCTTCAGATCCTGACTTAGTGACAATGAGACTACCTCAAGAGTATACCCTTTCGAATAAAAAATGAGTTTTGATAATCGGTCCACAATTGACAGATAAATAGGTGAACATCATAAAAAATACATGCAGTGGAATATTGACCCTCCTGCTTTTTTGAAGTCCGTAAAAAAAGTCAGGGACGTCAAACTAGAAGTTTTACTTTAAGCCAATGACACAGCAGTTAAATAGTAAAGCATACTTACTATAATATTATATAATAGCTGTCCTGGCGAACTTCGTATCACCTTACACTACACTACACACCCTACCCTACCGTACACTACACACCCTACCCTACCGTACACTACACTACCCTACCCTCCTCTACCCTACCCTACATAAGAAGCTTATTCTGACAATAACGAACTCAACAAAAAAAGAATTCGCGAAATCTAGATACCGACATGTGCCGGTCTGATTTGTGAATCTAAACCATCCATGGCGCCACCCAAACGCATACAAAAAAAACTCATTCAAATCGGTCTAGCCGTTTAGGAGGAGTTCAGTGACATACACACGTACAGTAGAATTATATTGTGTAGAACATAAGATTGTGCTGTAACTGAATACTAATCATTCATACTTATTTTCCTTGGAACTGTAAACTTGGGAAATATACAAAAAAACGAATGTACAAAAATATTTTTCATCAATTATTGTAACGACAGGCAAACCTTGAATAAAATCGCGCAGAGAAGAGTTCTATTGTTACAATTCATCGTAAACACTCTTGGTTTTTATATAAACACAGAGAGATTGGAATCACGCCGTTGAATACTGGGATTTCAAAGAGAACATAATTTAAAACGGTGAGTGAGTTAAGTTTGAACAGGAGATAAACGCTTTATTTAATGTTGGTAATTAAATTTCAGGACCCGTGAAAAGCCTTTGGATATAATTAAACTTTCACCTGAATTCCGCCAAATACTTTTTGTTTCAATTTACGAAATCTAAACAACGTATACTCAGTATAGTATATTGTTACATTAGATAAACCTAGTTATAGACCGTGGCAAGGGAGAGATAAGGAAGGGGCACTTTAGGTAGTAGGGTGTTGCATTTCAGAGGCATCATATAAAGACCGCTATGTTATGGTTGGATCATCATCATCATCATCACATCAGCCGAAAGACGTCCACTGCTGGACAAAGGCTTCCCCAAGTATTTACACAACGACCGGTCCTGCGCTACCCTCATCCAGCGGCTTATCGCGAACCTCACCAGGTCGTCAGTCCACCGAGTGGGAGGGCTGCCTATACTACAATTTTCGGTGCGCGGTCGCCATTTGAGAACTTTACTACCCCAACGGCTGTCTGTTCTACGAGCTATGTGCCCTGCCCTATGGTTGGATACTATTATCCAAATGTAACCCATACCGTAGCCAGTAAATTTTCACAGTTTAACCTACAAGGATATAATTTAAAGTCTGTAAACTGTTGTGTGGTGTTTCTTCTCGCGACCCTACAAAACTTTTACTTAACAATTTTAATGAATTAAACAAAATTGGCCAATTGCGTGTCTGATCTTGCGCTAAGTAAAAAAATTACCGTATATTAAAAAAAACTTATTTGTGTAGTTGCTTTATCTTATTTTTACTATTAAAAATCTAAGCGGACATCTAAGTTGATGTATTTACTCCTAAACCTTATACCATTATGTATTCTGTGCCTAAACCAAGAAAGCCTATTTAGCCGTCACAATTTTTCTTATAATTAAGGTACTTGGGCGACCAAGCACTGCTAGCTAATACGAAAATAAAAATATTTATTTTTTGTGAAAACGTTTTTTTTTCAGACATGACATCTATCTTGACTGACTAAGAAAGTGAAATTATTATGTTGTTACAAAATTTCCACCAAATCACATATTTAAAAGAAACCAATAGTAGTTACAATAAAGAGGTTCCTTGTTCAGATTTTTCAAATAATAACGAACTACCGCTTGCCGCATGCCACATGCCGCATGGCGCATGGCGCATGCCACATGCCGCATGGCGCATGCCACATGCCGCATGGCGCATGGCGCATGCTGTAGGCCATGTAAAGTACCGAATGTCATCAAAATGGTTAGAGCCATAGTGTTACATGTAAGACAATCGATCACTATCAAAATCTCAACTTCGATTATAGGCGTCAAATACTTGTTTAACCATACCAAATTTCAGCTTTATAGCCGTAAGTCATTGAGTAAAACGGCTGTGACGGACATGGCAAATCTATAAGGGTTCCTAGTTTCATTACGGAACCCTAAAAATATTTTTATCACACCTATTCGAAAAACGATGATTGATTCGTAAATAAGTACGAACAAAATTTAACTTTGTTCCCTGTAGGGAGATTTGTTTCTATCTTCTGATTGGTCCGCGTTCGTGAAGGTTGAATGTAAAAAAGAATATGTAAATATCCTAACTAACATGAAATTCTCTATGGTGATAAACTCACTTTTGTGTTTGGTTAGCAAGGAGTTCGTATTAAAGTACTAACTCTTTGTTGGTTAGTATGTGGAGTTAACCAAAAAGGTCGAACGCATAATGTATGAAGAACTTACTAAACGATTAGGTTTTGGCGGAAATTCGCGCTAAAAAAAGAACGGTCATGTGCATGCTTCTTTCTTTTCATTTCTTTTTCTCATATTATGTGTCACTATATTATTTTATTCTACTATTAATCGTTCGCTTAGCGAGGAATTTAAACTAACGCCCAAAACATTACTTTGTCCCCTTGATACACAAATAACTATTTTATACAAATCAGTCAGCAATATTTTTAAACTAAACTTTTCAAGTTTCGCCAGAAGAGTTACCAGCTTGGTAACGTATGCTCCTGTAACTATAGTGTCGTATTTGATACAGATTTTTTCGTGTTAGGGATGAAACAGTGTCATGTATAATACATGAGCTTGGTCCCAATAAGTGTCTCTGTGTCAACAGCGCGGTTGTCGCGGAATGTTTAAAGGGTCTCTTAGTAAACGCAGTCGCTTTGTTTCACATTGCTTCGGAAATAACTTTGACTTCAGTTAAAGGAATAACAAAAATATTTTAATTTTAAGATTCGTTTATCTTGCCATTAAAGAATGTCGGATTAAATATTTACTGAAACATTGCTCTAACATTGTTATAAACAAGGAAAAGTGTTATAAAATTTGGATGTTTTCGGAAGAACAAAGTAAGAAGGTATCTTTATTTTTTATTCACAATTGGTAAACCCTTGACAACATCTCACCTGGTGGTAAGTGACGATGTTGCCGAAGATGGAAGCGGGCTTACCAAGATTCCCCAACGCAATGGGGAACTGGCTATCTTATCTTCATGCCAGAACACACAAATGATATCAACATTGATATTTGGCGGCATGACTTAGATAAGATGGTGGTAGCTAGCCAGGTGAAAAATAAAAAAAATATATATATCCATCTTTAATAATATTGTTTTTGTTACATTAGCGCAAGTCACCCAACGTAAGTGACTTATTGACAGACCCAACGAGGGTTCATTTGTTGACTTTTGAAGTGAATAATTCTGTGTTCGCGTCTCGTATGGCGTGGGGAGGAGGAGGGGGAGGAGAGGGGGAAACTTGTACGTTACTTCCGGAATGACTAGAATTAATAGAGTTTAAAAAAACTTAAAAACACGCTTTTAAAGTACATCGAACTAAAAAGTAAAAAATAATCTTATATATAAAATTCTCCTGTCACAATGTTCGTTCCTGTACTCCTCCGAAACGGCTTGACCGATTCTCATGAAATTTTGTGAGCATATTGAGTACCTAGGTCTGAGAATCGGCCAACATCTATTTTATTTTAAGGTAGGGTAGTGTAGGGTAGGGTAGGGTAGTGTGGTGTAGGGTAGTGTAGTGTAGGGTAGTGTAGGGTAGTGTAGTGTAGTGTATGTAGGGTTGGATAGTGTAGGTTAGGGTAGTGTAGGGTAGGGTAGTATAGTATAGGGTAGGGTAGTGTAGTGTAGGGTAGGGTAGGGTAGGGCAGTGTAATTTAATGTAAGGCGGTACGTAGTTCGCCGGGACAGCTAGTTCTTAATAAAAGTTGAAAATAATAATTACCAAAATACTAATTATTATTGTGATAAAGCGTGGGGCGCTCTGTGCCATACTTTTCGTCTATCGAGCAACCCACACTTATTCACAATAATACTAGTATTTTGTTAAATATTATTTTCAACTTTTATTAAGAACTAGCTGTCCCGGCGAACTACGTACCGCCTTACATTACACTACCCTACCCTACCCTACACTACCCTACCCTACACTACCCTACCCTACCCTACATACACTACACTACACTACACTACCCTACACTACCCTACACTACCCTACACTACCCTACACTACCCTACACTACCCTACACTACCCTACACTACACTACCCTACACTACACTACCCTACACTACACTACCCTACCCTACCCTACCCTACTCTACACTACCCTACCCTACCCTACACTACCCTACCCTACACTACACTACACTACACTACCCTACCCTACCCTACATAAGAACCTTCTCCTGACAATAACGAACTCGACAAAAAAAGAATTAGCCAAATCGGTCAAGCCGTTCTCGAGTTATGCGGTTACCAACACATTTTGCGATTCATTTTTATATTATAGACTAGCTGTCCCGGCGAACTACGTACCGCCTTACATTACATTACACTGCCCTACCCTACCCTACCCTACACTACACTTCACTACCCTACCCTACACTACCCTAACCTACACTAAACTACCCTACACTACACTACCCTACACTACCCTACCCTACACTACTCTACCCTATACTACACAACCCTACCCTACACTACCCTACGCTACACTACCCTACCCTACCCTACATACACTACACTACACTACCCTAAACTACACTACACTACACTACACTACACTACCCTACACTACACTACCCTACCCTACCCTACCCTACCCTACACTACCCTACCCTACCCTACACTACCCTACCCTACCCTACACTACACTACACTACCCTTCACTACCCTACCCTACATAAAAACCTTCTCCTGACAATAACGAACTCGACAAAAAAAGAATTAGCGAAATCGGTCCAGCCGTTCTCGAGTTATGCGCTTACCAACACATTTTGCGATTCATTTTTATATATTAGATTATTTTTTACTTTTTAGTTCGATGTACTTTAAAAGCGTGTTTTTTAGTTTTTTTAAACTATGTATTTTTTAGTTCAAACTTATGAAATTATCATTCTTGATGAGTCTACAATGTTTAAATTAAATCTGTCCGTTTAAAGTGGGTCAAAATCGAGTCCAAAGGAGTCGGTTACATACAAACATACAGGTGAAGCTAATAAAAAGCGGCAAGTGCAAGTTGGACTCGCGCACCGGGGCCCGGGGCCGGAGGGGGGGGGAGGCGGTCCTTACTACCACACAATACTTTTTATTATCTGTTGTTTTATTTTAGAGTCTGCACTATAATCATACCAAGTTTTACGCTTCTGTTTTTTTAAGATATTTTTTTAATCCCTAATTGATAAGCCCTTGACATCATTTCACTCACCTGATGGTAAGTGACGATGATGCCGAAGATAGAAGCGGGATTATCAACATTCCCTAACGCAATGGGGAACTGGCTACATTGATGTTTGGTGGCAAGACTTGTGACGATTCAAAATTATGTCTTCACATTTTTGTCTAATTAGCCAATAACTTACCTCTTTAACTGCTCCAAAATAATTATAAAACATAATAATAATAACTGCACTATCTCACTGTTAATCCTATTAATAAAATAAGTAATAAAAATCCTCAATAATTAAATTCATAATTCATAAATTTTCCAAAAACTAATAACAAACCTTTGTTTACATTCTAAGCGCATAAAACAATTGCTGCCATAAGTCATAGCATAAAAAAAAGTGACGATATTTTTTTGAATCGTTACAGACTTAGATTAGATGGTGGTAGCTAGCGGGGCGGGTTTAAAAAATGCGCTACCACCAACCAAACCGAGTCGAGGTATCCGCCGGAAATCTAATCTAAAATGGACTAACCATTACGCAACGGAGGCGCTTAAAGATAGAACAAAAACAAAAGAAACTCAGAAAAAGAACAAAAATCCCTAATTGCTCTTTGAGCCGTAGACCTCGTGAGTCTGTCTTTGCACAGCACATTTTCCGAAATGACTGAAATGTGATATTTTTTACGTTTTCAACCCCCATCATTCCGCCATAATGAAAATCTCCAAAAACTGAACCGAAAAAATACCGCATAATTATCGAAACAAAATTTTACGAGAATAGGTTGAGAAAAGCGACTTGTAGACGAGAACATCATACATACATACAGACATACGAAAGCATTTCTGCCCAAGCTGAAACGTAGCCGCTTCGCGCTCGCTCGGTCAGTTAAAAAAATAAAACCAGACTGCATAAGAATCAAATCCCTCTTTTTTGGAAAGTCAGGTAAAAATGTATGTCACTCACGGGATCAAGACGACTTGGCACTACCAAATCCATCAAGCCGTTTAGGCTGCAGAGCGAGCGTGCCAGAAATTTATACATAATGAATGCACTCGAAAAACATAACCCTCGTTCTGGTACAGTCGGGTAAAAAACACTTTTCTTGTATGGAGACCACGCCTATTTTTTTAATCATTTGTGATTAATTTTCCTTTAACAACACATATTCTTTGAAAGTAGCTTCCGTTTACCTATCTTACGTTCAAAAGAAATCGCTTCGCCCTCTAATGTGGTCGAGGGGAGCGACGGCTGAGTCTCGTGAACTTTCTGTCCTTGTGAACTGGCCTACTCTTTTCAAAAAATTCAATAATTTTAATAACAATAATAATCATTTACTTGCTTTCAAAATTTACAAAGGTTACTACTTAGTATCTAATAATTTTCGCAAAACCTAAAAACCTCTAGGTACAAGCTTGTATGAAAAGTCAAATGCTCAGTGTGCCAAACGTTTCCCAATCCAAAAAAGGTGAGCACAGTATTTTCTATAATTCTATTGAATAAAAGGCGATCATGGGAACTTGATTCTGCCTCCAAAGTTCGTCATCAGATCAACTTCAAAATACCGAAAGAATCTATTGTGACCCGGAATACGGCTTTATATAGGGTGACTTTTAATTAGTTCTTGATAGCAAAGGATATGAATGTACTCGTGATTACAAACAACTTTCCCAAAGAAACTATATGTCAAATATGAAAAAAAAATGTTGGTCCTTGATACATTTTTGCCGATTTGAAAACTTATTATGTATCGAGGGCGAATTTTTTTTTTTCATATTTCACATAAAGTTTCTTTGGGAAAGTTGTTTGTAATCACGAGTACATTCATATCCTTTGCTATCAAGAACTAATTTGAGGTCACCCTATATACCAAATTTCAGCTCATTCTGATTTCTGGAAGTCGCTCTTGATTCGTTTGCCAGATTTGACCTAAATAAACTAATACATTCATACAACAGTGCAAGTGAAATAAATGCTTTTAAAAACAGAGCAGGGTGTTGTGTGCGTGAACTAGATTGAACTTGTGCTTCATATTGTTTCATATTCATGTCCTAGTAAGATTGTTTGTTTTTTAACAATGTTTTTATTTTGACATTATTAAATAATGATTATATTTTGTTTTCACAAATTATGACATTATGAGTATGGGCATGAATGTTGAATATCGCAATATCGGAATCTCGGAACGAGAGTTCGAATATTATGATTCCGATACTGAGTGATCCAATATCGTACCATAGAAATTATACAATTTTCTATTTGCGTTTTAAATAAAGAAAGAAAAGAAAGAAAGAAAGAAATAAAGTTTATTCGGCAAAAAATAAATAGAAAAATAATTACAATATTAATATTATATTTATTTATATTTATATATATATTTTTTTATTTATAAACATTTTTAATATTTAAGATAGAACAGACAGATGGACATTGTAGGCTAAGTAATAGTAGGTAATAGTGTTTAAATACAGATTCCTAAAGATTGACACATGCAGCAGTGAAAAGAGGCGGCATATCGACGAGGAAGAAGTAAATACTCCTATCTGCACTTTTTTCCTAAATTGAGTTATTGATGTAGTTAGATTAAAAATTAAATTTTACACGTTCTGGCAAAAACACCTATGTGTATTTCTAAATAATGGCCGAGTTATGAACCCTGGAAATAGCTCATATCATGAAGATTTTACGTAGGTTAAAAAATTTGCTGGAAAAATCACCTAAGTCGAGAAGAAATTACTCCTATATAATTTGCGTGTATGTTGGCACAAATGTTTGCTGCTAATACCTCCTATCTACACAAGAAACGTGTTCACCCCAGCGCTGCTCTTGCTAGACTACAAGAAATAGGAGCGGGACCAGTGCCGTGCATCTCGGACGTATCGTCGTGGAGCTTGGTCCGTAACTTGGATTTTTAAAACAAATTATCTTTCATCTGCGTTAATTTATACAGATAGTAGATATTGGTGTTTTAGTTTTGGGGATTGTTTTGTTGTCGTGCAGATAGAAGATATTATTGAGTTGTTGTTTTGGAAATAGAATAATATTTTGTTTACGATTTTATAATATAGTTCTACAGCTTTCACCTGCCTCTAGTCTAACAATTTTTTTTTCTGGTAAACCCACAGAAAAAGCAACCGTAAAACTTTGTAGGAACTTTACAAAAAATAAGCATAAAAACTACAATGATGCAAAATCTTTGCCCAGTAATCGTCACCAATACCTAAACTTAAACCAGGCAGAATTAACAAGGATGACTTAAGACAACTCAAATTATCTCCTCAAAAATATACTAATGGCCGCAAATGTTATCTGTCACTGTCTGATTTGACTCATGCATAACGTGACCATTTATTTTTTTCCTCAGAGCGGGGCACCAGCGAGCTGAACTATGTAAAAAAACTTATTATCTATTTTACTAGTGTTTATTAGAAAATGAATAACTGGGCCCGCGTGGTCGACTTAGGCCCAATCGCCCCAATTAAGGGTAAGCTTGAGCCCCTTGGTGGGGACGTTTAATATGGGCTGATATGATGAACACTGAATAATAAGTAGGTTTCTTTTAGTACATGTCAATTTACACTTTAGTCTCAGTACTCGTATATATATTAGTACTAACGTACTTTAGTTGAGTTAGTAAGCCTTTATCACATGACTTCTAATGTCTAAGCACTAATTGTTTGCGAGTGCAAAAATGAAAGGTACATTATTTTTCATGTGGTCTGTTTGCGAAAGCGGGACGTTTTTGCCCTCGATGTGGACAGCGGGACAGACAGCCTAAAAGCGGGACTGTCCCGCCCAAAGCGGGACGTATGGTCACGTTACTCATGCATGATGCTCCTCTCTCTTCAATGTAATTGTAAATATGAAGATAATTGCGCTACTCCTATAACCTATAGAATAGCAGATTTGGGGGTTTCCTAAACTATTGCTAACAAGTATTTTCAAATTCCTATGAGATTTGCACCTCAAAACTATACTGATAACTGCAAACGATATCTGCCGTTTTCTGACTTGACTCATCATGCTCCCGTCTTTTCAATTAAAACAAGAAGTTCATCAGTGCCGCCATTTTGTAAAGACGAAAATAATTATGCTTCTCTCATAACTGACACACCAGCAGATTTTGGGGCGTTCGAACCGATATCAACAGGTTGCCATCAGGCAACCATTTTAAAATTCCCTTGAGATTTGCTCCTCAAAAACAATTTTTTAAATTAAATTACAGAAAAACTTGTAAATACAACATAAAGCTGATATAAAAAAATGAAGAAATACTAAGTTATTGAAAAATCTCCTAACATCTTGAATAAATTCAATACGCAATAAGCAATATCTCCTAACTAACGCTAACTCGAAAACCGCCAACGCTAGTGAACTAATGCCAATGTTATTAAATTGTAATTTATATAGTAAAAAAATGTTGTAAACACAAGATTAGGGTAAAACAATATTATGTTTATATTATGCTTTTTACTTCAACTCGCTGTGTCCATGGCCGGTACTCGGTACTTACCTGATGAGAAGCTGGTATTTCCCATCTGTCAGGGTTGGAGTGACACATCCGATCTTATCGGAGGGTGTCCGATACCGCGTCGTTGTGTTGCATTGTGCTGCTTGTGCCTTTCACGTCACGTTCGCTGGGAGCTTCAATCGGCGCTCGGAGCGCAGGTAGCGACAACTAACAGCAACTCTTGAGTGTAGTCGATGTCTAGTTTTCTATGTGTGTTTGCTTCTCATTTGGTTCGTATCTATTCTGTATTAAAGTCATATCTACCTACATTGTACATGGTTATTTCTAAATTTCATTGCCTAATTACAAGCTTCATATTATTGTGAATGCTATTGGTAATTATCTCACATATGTTCTCGGTGCTTCACACGACTAAAACGAATGGGAAGAGCGTGAGTAGTAGGAATATAACTCTAAGGATGTATTCCACGAAGAGCAAGGATTTCGACTGACGCGGTGGTCTGCGGTCAGCACTATCCTACCTGTGAACATAATCATGTGACGAACGGGGTTGTTTGCTGTGTGTCTGCGTATTTATTAATGACTAGCTTTTGCCCACGGCTTCGCCCGCGTGTACGTAGTCTTCGTGACTGTCTTTGAGTTCATGCGGTGTGCAAGTCGCAAGCGGCTCGCGAGCGTGGACATTAGCTTTCTCCAGATCCGTATACCAGATCGGGCTATTTTTATTAGTAATCTATGTCACTTTCCACCCCCTCAACCAATTCTATACAAAAAATCACTTCAATCCGTTGCTCCGTTGCGACGCCGACGTGCGCGAGCGTGGAAATGAGTTTTTTCCAGATCCCTCGGGAACTATGTCAGGATATGCTAATTAGTAAATTATGTCATTTTTCACCTCTTCAACTACCTTTGCGCAAAAAATCACAACAATCCATTGTTCCGTTGCGATGTTAAAGAAATTAATAAAGAAAGAGTATTTTTCAGTTTCTCAGGAACTGCATCGGACTATTCTATTTTCACAGAATAAAAAGTAGACTATGTTTTTCGCAGTGACTCAGGCTACCTGTATGCCAACTTTCATTAAGATTGGTTAAGGTGGTGGAGCGTGAAAAGGTAAAATGCCAACAAGCAAACACATTTTCACATTTATAATATTAGTAAGGATTATTTACATATACCTATATGAATTTAAACTTATATAAGTATGTAAGTATATTAGTCTCTGGTTGCTGTACCTGTAATTATTACCTAGTTTAGGGAGTGATTTGTCCTTGAATATATTCGACAAATGGCAATTGAGATTTTTACATACATCAGTTGTATTTCATGGAATAGCATCATCATCATAGAAATCGTTGCCTTTCGTGGAAAAACTACATCACTCACAGTGTCTATGACGGTGAAGCGATTTAAAATGGACACAAGCGAAAACTTTTTGACGTGAAACGTCTTTAAAATCACATACGGGGTACCAGCAGGGCAGAAAACTGAAATGCAATGAAATGGGAGACTTAGATCTTTTTCCAGTAAAACCGGCCAATTTTATAATAGCCTCATTTCTTGGAACAAGCTAACTTCATTAGTTATCCATTCACGGATGAAAAATTTAAATTGTTTCAAGTTAAACCAACGGAAGGCAACGTAGCGTAGGAAGGCCTCCCACTCAGTGGATCGACGACCTGGTGAGGATCGCGGGAAGCCGCTAGATGCGGGCAGTGCAGGACCGATCTTCGTGGAAATCCTTGGCGGAGGCCTTTGTCCAGTAGTGGTCGTCTTTCGGCTAATATGATGATGAAACCAACGGCAGTGTGCCCTGACTCAGCCCCACCCGATTGTTTTAGCGCCACACAGACTTGACGTCATAGATTTAGTGAAACCTACCAGAGATTCCAAAATCAGACAGAAGAATATCTGGAAAGACAGACGAAGGGCTGCGCCCTTAGAAAATATTCCTCGTGAAAAGATTGGACTCAGCTGACGTGGAAACATTTGAATAATAGACTCCGGACCCGACTAGCCAGCCGAGGTGAGGATAGCATGTACAAAGGAGCTAGATACGTATACATGGATTCCTAAATTATATCTACAAATAATAATTCTAATTTTGCCCAGCATGTCCCAACACCTACACACCCAAACACCTTTCAGAACAACTAAAAACCTCGAAAATGAATATAAATGAATATAATAAAATATAACTGATCCGCGATCTTTGGGAGTCCGCCATATTAGATTTACAATGACGTCACTTAGCTAACCATGCATTATTCTCCAAAATTATCGTGTATTCATAATTTCAGCTCAATCGGAACCGGGAAGTGGTCCTAATTTAGCTTCCAAAGTTTGTCCCAAACCAAAGAATAAAAACTATGTTTACTAACGGCCAAACTAACAGACAAACTAACTAACTAACTAACGCAGCCAGCTAACATAAAGTTTGTAAAAAGGCGGACACAGTTTTTGCTATGGTTCAATTAAAAACAAAAGACGATACTGAGGTCTTGATTCAGATCAGATCACCAGATCAACTTGAAAGTACCAAAAAAACCTATTCTCAACCGGAATACGGCTTCATACCAAATTTCAGCTCAATCTGAAACTTTTGACCTGAACAAACAAACATGCAAACATTGGAAGTTATACAAAAAAATATGTATCTTTGGTTATTATATTTTTTTATTTGCTGGAAATGTCTAATTTCTCCGTGCTAGAAATTAAGAAAAAGTGGCAAAGTAAAATGCACATGTGCTATAAAATCAATTCTGCGCACAGTAACCTAGCATATAAAGTACCACTTTTCGAGCAACTGTATTGAAAAAAGATTTACAATGCATGTGAGATTAGTGATTACTTATATTTTCATTTACCACACATCACTATAGGCTCAACAGGTGAAGGTATTAAGGTTCTTTTGGTAATTTAAAGTTGATCCGAATCGAGGTCTCAGTATCGTCTTTTGTTTGTAATAGAAGCGTTGAAAATTCTCTGTCCGCCTTTTTGCAAGTTTTATATTAGCTGGTCGTGTTAGTTTGTCTGTAAGTTTGGGCGTTAGTAAATATATTTTTTATTCTTTGGTTTGGGACAAACCTTGGAAGCTAAATTAAGATACCTTATGATATAAACCTGTTTCGATATTCGCTTTTTTGCAAGGGTGAGATGATGCCAAGGGCTTACCAATTGTGAATAGAAAAAAAAATGTTATCTTGAGATAGAAGAAACAGCCAGTCCTGTGATCCTGCAGAATGCACTGGTCTAGTATTCAGTCGAATGCGGGGCAAAAATCATCAGTTAGCTGGTGTATGTGTCTTCTGCTACATGAATACGTGATAGCCACCTAAGAACCCTACTAAAAATGTTAAAATAACCTATTTTAAGGTGTTATTTCACATTGGAACTTTTTATTCAATTCGGTTAAGTTGGTCAAAATTATTTTTTTACTTACAGGCTTTCATTATTAGATAGATTGGCGATGACGAATACTTTAAACACTTTGCTAATTTTTAATCATGTCCACTAATTATATTCTTTACTTACTTCATCTACTTTTTCTTTTCCATATTACAACTTTTCGGCTTATTAGTATGTAGCAAAACATTTTCTAGGCTATTTTCCTTATTTTAATTGAATTTTGCTACAGTATGTACCATATGACTTCTATATTTTCTGGGAGGAGGAGGGTGGACTGGACTAGCCAACCACTCGTATGCACGTTTAAAGCCCTCGCGACTGAACAAGACACGAAATGCGGAAACAGAAGCCCGCTACCAATACCAACACAGTTTTTCCTGTTTTGTGTAGTCAGTCATCGAACATACAGTCATAATAGTGTCGATGCGGCGCGACAACTTCTCGACTATCTGTTTCGCTTTCCGCCGCCGAGACAATTTAACTTGACAACGCAGACCGTACAAAGCCTCCCTCGCTCTATTTAGCGCGGCGGTACGCTATTACTAATATATGTCGTAGGGGTGGTTAGGTTATGGATGGCCAGGTTAGGTTCATTCCTTAACTATTTCGGTCGTGGGCGTCGAAATAACAATGCAGCTATATCACAGGGGTCCTCCTTCAATAGTCTTGATCATTCGGCAATCGAAATTGTACAGGATGCCTTGGATTACAATAGATGCAAACGCGGTGATTCCAGAGATAGCGTGACACGTCCGTTTTGCTCACAGATCACCATTACTTGTGTTTTGCTCGACGCTCCGTCAAAAAGTGTCTGTCCCGAGACTGAAGTCCAGCTAATATCGCTTCTCAACTCAGTGTTGCCTCCTCAATCACTAACAGCCTACCGTTAATAAGTCATCTTTGCTACCACAAACGATCGTCTCACGAGTACAAGCGATTGTCACGCCACCACCGGTTTCACCCAGGTACTAATACCTGACGTTTGATCCAAATTAAGTGTAACGATCTATGTAACGTAGCTGGTATTGGTCGTGTTTTCAATGACGCTCCGACTTATACATCTGTGGCGGCGGCCTCCAGCGCCACATTGTTGACATTAAGTATAATTATCCACCTATGCTCGTAGCTTGCGTCCATGCCATCTGAATTGATATTACAATAGCCCAATCCAGACACTAGGGACTTAACCAAACTTTTCCGCACACGCATAATCATTTTTATATATTTTATTGATAAGTACTAATGATTATTATTATTATTTAATATAAGTATTGTCTTATTTATAAGTATTGTAACTTTGCAAATGTATGTTATTCAGTTTTAACTTGTTCAATTCTTATTACATATTGAAGCGCAAAGTATCGCTTCAAAGCCGATCTTCTTTCTTGCGTTTCATGATTAAATGCTCTTTTGGTTTTGTTCGTCTATGAAAATTTGATTTGAAAATGATTGTTACCTTTTGACAAGAGGCAAAATAAACGATGACCGTGATCTCTTTAACCGTTATGTGTATTTAAGTTTTTGATTTATATTAATGTTTCGTTGAGGCCCACTATTTTATTCAGTGGTAAGTAATTTGTATAAGGAAACCGCTTTGCGTGTATTTTTGGTACTGCTGCGAACTAGATTTATATATGTCCGTAGGGTCTTTCACTCCCCCTGCGAGGTTGACGTCTCCGAAAATTCCTCCGACTCAAGATTGCACTGCCCGCCCAGCTGCTTGCCAAAAGGGAAGTAAATTCTTAATTAATCCTTTATCCCGAGCGACTCTCTGGCCATTGGTCACGACTCACGAAGCAATATTACTGCCCAGCGCAATTCTTATTTATGTTCGCAAAGCGTTTCTGCCGTCCTAGAAGATTTCCTGCCTCCGTTTTTTTAACGATTTGGTCATTAGTTTTAAATTTTAAATGTGTTTTGTACCTTTGAGTGTATTTTAGAACGGTGGGGTAATTCAGACCCAAGTAAAATTTAATTCTTTTGTTGTTTTAGTTCTTGGTTACTTATTTAAATACCAAGGGGGGGGGGGGGGCGACGATCGTTGCCTACCGGCATTCTATAAAAATAACTTTTTTAATCAAATAAAATTGTCAATTTCAAATCATTTCAGTGAATTGTCCAAATATATATTAGGTTATTGTTTTATATCAACATGGTCATCCACATCTTTTTCTAGTATATTGTTCCTTCTTTTTTAGAAAAAATATTAAATATATATATTTCAATTTACCCCATAATATTTTTCTTATAACTCCGTTTAGGCCCGAACCTCTAAATCTTACGTATCGTGTAACAAACCCGTAACTGTTTAGTTTAAACCAGTTTCTCTCATTTTCGATACAATATGTATTGTTTTAATACTCGTGCACTACCTGTCTTTAAGCTTTTGTCTCCAAACACCGGGTTGTCTGGAAGAAATCGCTTTGAGCGATAAGACCGCCTAAATTGCACAATTATAGAACCTACATAAGTTTCTGTTTTTAAATTTTGTTTTTTATTTTTTTCACTGGTATCTAAGTTTTTATAATGTGTTTATTTTTCTTAACTAGTGTGTGCAATAAAGAGTATTTTTATTCTTAGTACATTTCTGCAACGGCCAGCAAAAGAGGCATTGTTGGACGAACGTATAAGTCCATCAATCCCGAGTTGTGGCCAATAATGCGCGAAAATTAAAACTTCATTACTTTTAAAAATTACTGACGAACAACGAAGTACAATAATTTTTTTATGCGCCAAATTGTTCATTTGTTTTTTTTCAATAAACAGCGTTATATTTGCATAAGTCAGTTCGAAATTTAAATGAAGGTTTTGATAAATTACCTCCTTGGTTACAATGTTTCGGAGTAAAATATAGTTGCATTTTTAAAATACACGACAGATATTATGAGTTTACATAGTAATTTATTTGGCCGCTAAACACGACATATATGGATTTTCATACAACTTTTGCCAGCCGCTGCTCGGATGTATTTGGCCAGTACAGCAATTTCGATTTATCTCGAAAAAGGTTGTCAAAATAATGCTCAAATTTTAAGCATGTTTAAGAAAATATCTTTTTTTTGTACTATCACTTTACGGATTATGTTGATCGAAACAAATGTTTTGAATTGAATCGAATAATTTTATTTTAAAACAAGAGTATTTTAGTACATTACGTATGGATTCGGAATTACAGCAGCATGTTTGCCGAAAGTACTTCGGTTCTTCGAACTAAATGAACATTCTACAGAAGCGCTGCGGGCGTCGAAAGCTAAACACTGTTAAATCGCTTCCTTCCCGACATCTTCGCCAGTTTAGAAGACTTGAGACGTTAAACTGACTTTCGTTGCCTTACCTGCCGGCCCTACCTAGCGTTCCTCATTGAGATGTTATTTGTGAGCGCTCTTTGTGCGATCGGGAACGAGTGTAAACACGGGCGCTAACGGCGGCGGCGGCGGCGGCGCGGTGGTGCGGCGGCGGCGCGCGGCGCGGCACTCGGGCGGCCGCCGCGGCGCATTCCGGCCGCACCATGTCGGTACGCGTAGACCAACGCGATCGCGAGCGGTTTTCGAGACATTCTTCCCGCGCGTCTGTCGATTTAGCGTTTCCTAGTAGTTCGTCGCGGGATCATACGTCTCGCGAGCATTCATTTCGCTCGGTGCATTCCATGCGCGTTCCTCGCGCCGCCAGCGATGACTTGATGGTGCCAGTGCGCACGTTGCGTTCGTCGTCGTGCCGCGTGGCGGCGGGCGCGCCGCACCGCCTGCGCCGCCACCACTCCTCGGCGGCGGAGTGCGAGCGCGCGCGCCGCTCGCGCCGGCACACGCTGGAGCTGCCGGAGAGCCGCGGCCCCAGCGTGCGCAGCCGCTCGCCCGAGCCGCCGCCGCTGCCGCCGGAGCCCGAGGTGTTGCCCGAGGACGCCGGCAAGGAAGCGCGGCGGAGGCGGGTCGTCGCCGCCGTCGCCGCCTCGTTCTTCGCGCTCGCGCTGGCCTCGGTCCTCGTGGTGGTGGTGACGCTCACCCACAGCTCTGTGCTTCGCGCGCACAACCAAACGGCCAAGTACTACACGTTCTCCGTGCCGCCGCACCATCCTCTCAGTGAGCCCCGTTCATGTTGCCCCACCGTCGCCCCTCCTGCTTCGCATGCGACTGACTCCGACCCTGAGTGCCAGGGGCTGCGAACGTCGCCGGCTGGCCCCATCTGCTCACCACTACTCTGGTGGTACATATCGTGCTAACACGAACAAATTGACTTAATCTGATGAGCTCGACACTCGTTAAACGATAGCATCTATCCTTATTTAGTGCGATAGGCAGCCTCTCCGCCGCACTTGTCAAATTGGAGAATCCAGCTATATGATGTAATGAAGGTGACTGACAGTCCTGCTTGTCGCTCAGCCTTTGTCAAACTAGACCTCTCTGCTACACTCTGACCGTAAATGCTACGCACGTTCGCAACCCCCTTCTGCATGTTTAGTTATGTAATAGATGTCAAGTGTTTGTGATGGTCGTTAACTATTAAGTATAATTAAGTACCTACTAATTGCTCAGGTCGGTGCGTTGCTATGGTCGAGTTAATTTTTTCTGATATGTTAGATGAAAATCGCAAAATTTCGGACTTAACTCGATATGCCACGTTTGGGTATAACAATAATCATTGTTTTTAAAAGTGACAAAACAAACACACAATAGGTCAGAAAAACAAACTTTGTCTAGATTTGGTCTAATGTAAATTACGTCTCTTCAAAAGTCCTTGAATTTCTTACAATTTCTCTGCGTGCTCATTCTTGCCAAGCGCCCATAAATCCACGAGAGATGTTGTCCACTGATATAGCGTCAATGAAGATATTGTCCACCGATATAGCGTCAATGAAGATATTGTCCACTGATATAGCGTCAATGAAGATATTGTCCACCGATATAGCGTCAATGAAGATATTGTCCACTGATATAGTGTTAATAAATATATCAGCTAAATTTGGCATTTATTTTTGGATGTAGGTACATATTTGGTTCATTCTAGAAACAATGAGGGTCAATATAATTTTTCCCGGAATACTTCAAGCAGTGATTTTATATTGGATATGATTAAACATTAGATATGCAGGGCCGAGCGAGGGTGTTAACGGTTTTCCACGAAATTTCAATTAAATTACATAATCCGTTCAACTCAAATCATATAATACTCACAGGCGATATAGATTCAACTTAACTAATCTTTTAATTGAATTCTCCATACATACAGAGTGCTGTTGTGGTCGACAACGCCCACAATGCCCTTTCCAGAAGCGCTTCTCTCATGAATCTGAACGACTTTTGTTCTACAACTTCTCTGAGCTGGTAAAAAAAAATTTAATTCATGCAAATCTGTTTAGTGGTTGTGCTGTGAGCCGTGCGTTGGTAGATCAGTCGTTCAGTCAGTGTTTACAGGTATACTCTGGGTCTATTCAGCTGTGTTCGCCAAGTTTGCAAAGGATGTCCTAAATTTTTGTAAAACGATAGTTGTTCAGTTTCATAGGAAGAAGCCCCTCTGAAAAGCGTTTGTTGCCCGCGGTCTCACCGACCAAAACAAGACCCTGTACTCGCTTACCGGCACCTGATCGGTGCGCATGCAGAGTCCAATACTTCGATTTCTTCAAAGCACAATTCCAGAATCAACAAAACAGCAAAAAATTCAAGTATATGTAGGTAGATATTTAGTAGTACTACCAACCTCTCTATAAACTGTACATGGAACATTAAACATAGAATATTCCAGCTCATATACGTCCCTACCGAGGGGCTTGAGCGTACCCTAAATTAGGGCAATTTTCATTTTTTTTATTGTCCGTGCAATTTGAGCAGAACTAGAATTGCTTGTAATGCACTGCATTCTACTTGCATTATGCGATGCTCCTGCTGCTAACATTGAGGAAGTTACTACACAGGCAGTTTGGAAAACTATATAACTACGAGAGGGTGTGCGGTGCACGAGCCGCAAGTGGCTCGCGGAGAATTATACACCCAAACCTTCCTCATGCAAGAATCACTCTGTCCATTGATTAAATATCTGTTCGGTAGTTTTGGAGTTATCGCGTTCAGCCAGACAGACAGACAGACAGACGCGGCGAAGGGAGTTTTCGCAACATTACCTATTTTCTATTTCCATAGAAGAATGGTACAGTTTGTATGGAATTAGTAAAATCTAATTTTCATTTTTCATGCCATTGCGTTTGTACTAAAACCGTCTAAATTACAATATTTTTGTAAGAACTGTGAGAATTTAACATAGCATTGCCCATCATGAAAATTTTACCCTACACAACATGCCCTTAATAATTTTTATGGCTTTTCAAAAAGACCATGTTTTGTATGACAAATGTTACTTAATCACTAGGCAATGTCAAGCAGTGTACTGTTAACGGATGTGTAATTATGTGACGTGTAACAGCGCAAATAGCTAAGTAAGTTACCGTTACCCTCGACTTCGTTCGCGTAGAATTTGAAGGAATTTCTAACCCTACCGCGTGAAATTAAAAATAACTTGCAACAGCGCAGTACAATTTTAAATATTTTTTTTTGTTTTTGTTAATTATCTAAACTAAAAGTGTTTGCAAAATTTCAGCTCAATCGGAAACTGGGAAGTGGTTCTAATTTAGCTTCCGAGATGTGTCCCAAACTAACTAACAGACAAACTAACTAACTAGCACTGCAAGGTAATATAACGCTTGTAACAACTATACAGGGTGTAACAAAATTGGTGTAGGACCCGTTAACTGGGGGTTCTACTCGTCATACTGAACAACTTTCCCCAAGGAAACCATAGTCAATTCTCAAAAAAAAATTGGTAATACACAAAATTGGTCGATCAGCTGATCGATTTGTATGAAGAGTAAAAACTTTTTTTTGCGACTTCAGCAAAGTTGTAAAACAAAAGTTGTTCAGTATGATGAGTAGAAGCCCCAGTTAACGAGATCTTAATCAATTTTGTTACACCCTGTATATCTTTCATTGTTTGTCATACTTACAAAGACAGCGAAAATCTTAAACAAAGACTCGAGGTACCTATTACAAAATGCAATTACATAGATGGCGCACATTCCTTGTATTTAAACGGCAAATAATCTCGCAACGATTAAGCCCCTGAGACACAGATGCTCGCGGTTTCGGAATGATCTCAGATTTCCTAGTCCTCCTTGGAATTCTAAATAATGCGACGAAAACAATATTATTATCTTTCTTGTGATCGTGGGTTGATTTATATTTACAAGGTACTGCAGTTCCTTCTTAAAGGAAGTGTTTCTGGTCTTCCTAATACCTAGATACCTAGGGTACGAATACTAATCATCATCATATCAGCTCATATCCGTCCACACCGAGGGGTTCGAGCCTACCCTGAATTAGGGCGATCGGGCCTTAGTCGACCACGCGGGCTCAGTGCGGGTTGGTCGACTTCACACACAACCTTTGAGTTACTTCGCTGGTGTGTGGAGGTTTCCTCACGATGTTTTCCTTCACCGTTAAAGCAATCGGTGAGTATATGTTTGTAAGTTTCGAAAAACTCATTGGTACATTGGCCGTCCGGATTTGAACCCGACACCTCTGGTAAGGAGGACCGAGTCGTTACCGGTTGAGCCACCGACGCTTTTTAAACGAATACTGATATATTTTTTATTTTTTTTAAATTAATTGAATATACCTAATGGAAACTTTTAATAATTCGTAACGCAAGTCGCGGTTTGTTCGCCAGATGTTGATTAATGTTTGTTTCGCATATAATTCATATCGTTACAAGTGAGGAGCTCCTACAGATCGCTGGCTGTAGTGTTCCGAGAATCCCAAACATCTCCCCAAAATTAATTATCTATAATGACAACAAACTTTGCCCGCGGCTTTGCCCGCGTGGACATCGTTTTTATGGCAGTCTTTGAGGGAGAGTGGTGCGCGAGCTACAAGCGGATCGCGAGCGTGGACATGAGTTTTCTCCAGATTCCCTAGGAATTATATCGAACTATTCTGATGAGCAGTCTATGTCACTTCCCAGCCCTCAAACAATTTTTAACAAAAAATCGCTTCAATGGCGTGCGCGAGCTTGGAATGAGTTTTCTCCCGATCCCTCGTGAACTATGTCAGGATATGCTAATTAGTAAATTATATCATTTTCCACCTTCTCAACCATCTCAGTGAAAAACCACTCCGGGAGTGCAGACAAAAGTGAAAGATTTTAACAGTTTTAAAAGTTTTGACCCTGCGAGTGTTCCTCGTAAGGTGTCGGTGACGGTGACGCGAGTTCAATGGTTTTTTCCCTTCTCAAAAACGGCTGAAGCACCTAAAGAAGTTTTCACTTCAAAAATTACAACAATCCACTGTTCCGTTGCGATGTTAAATTAATTTACCAAAAAAGAGTATTTTATTCAGTTACCTCAGAAACTGAATCGGACTATGCTATTTTCACGGGATATAAAATAGCCTAGTCCTTCCCAGTGATACAGGCTACCTGCGTGCCAAATTTCATCAAAATTGGTCGAGGCATAGAAGCGTGAAAAGGTAACAATAAAACAAATAAACACATTTTCACATCCTACTTATATTTTAAATGTGAAAGTTTCACGCTTTAACCACTGAACGAATCGGGATGAAACTTGGCACACATATATGTTAGTTCCTGGAATTTGACATAGACAACTTCTTACCCCGAAAAAACGTCTTATTCCCACGGGAAAATCGAAAAAAACGCGGGCGTAGCCGCGGGTGGACGGCTAGTTTACAATATTAGTAAGGATTCGAAGATATCTCCCCAAAATGTCTTACGTTGATGATAGTTTTGTACGCTGTGCCATACACAACTTGAGGATATAATGTATCGTCATGTATGTATGTCTGTCCGTATATCACAACTGTAAAGACGGGTCGAGTAATATGAAAAGTATTTTTTTTTGTTTCAATAGTATGTTGTGTGGGAAAGTCATTCAGTTTCATCAGTAAGTCCTTAATTTTTAATTTTATCAGTTGTCAACGGTTTTCAGTTGCTTACAAAAATTTTACTTACGTTCAGTGCTACTAAATGTTACCCACGATCAAAAAACTTGGCAAGTTTAAACAATCATTACTCCCGTCCTTTCTAGCTAACTTCGATTCACCCTTTATCGCTTTTACGAATGATTTCCAAACAGAATGTGTGACATACATTTCAATTTATTTGTTCGTCCGAGAAATAAAGCATATTTATCGAAGCTCCTTTTCAGGAATGTAAAAAAAACAATTCTGCCTTAAATGGTATTCCTTTTCGTATTTCAACTTATGGACTGGGCGCGCAGCGGGCACTCTATTCTCATATAATTTCGGTTTCAGCCAATGCATTGTTTTACTTTCCTCTACTGGTGGTTCGACAAGTGGGGAGTTGTGGAAGTTGGAGCAAGTGTGTAAATATATCCGGGACATTTCCCTCGGCCCTCGTGCTGCCATACACTATCAGAACAGTATCAACAGCAGCGCGGCGGCGTACAACAATAAACCATTGTTTGTCGCGCCAGCGTCGTCGCGACGTCGCGACGTCAACCCTCTCCGGGCACCAAGTAGACCGAAATAACGCTGAAATAATAACGGTATCGTTATTGTTATTTATTGAGTAGTAAATGATTTATGGTATAAATCCGTATCGGTCAGGTGATTTGGTAATGCGCCAAAAATCTACGAACATTTATGGGGAATGGTCATACAATGAAGCGTGAATGATGGTGAAAATTGTAAAAGAAGTGAGTGTGTAAGATTTATCGAAATTTGTGACTTTCGGCATACATTATATTTTTTTGTGATAACTCAAGATGCAAATTAAAAGCGAACAAAGAATTATTACTATTATTAACCTCACGGCTTGGGCTACATGGCCATGGAGTCTTAGCCTTCCTGATATAAAAGATGACTGACATAAAACATAAGTAAACAACGCGATGTAAACAACACGAGTGGAACAAAGTAAACACTCGACTTCACTGCATATCTATAAATCGTTGCATAAGGAGTAAACTCCACAAAAATATATTTCTATACCTATGCCATGGGGCCTATGGTAAGTATAACCTCGGGAAGTAAGTGTATATCGGACATGCTAAAACTCAGCATACCCAATACACATGAACTTCTCAAGATACCTACGATATTCGTCACGCCTAACTGAAGGAAAAAAGGGTTCTTTCGATTCCCACGGGAACCTCTCGATTTTCCGGGATCAAAAGTACATTTCCGTTCACTTCAAAGTGTCTTTTAGTGTCACGAATTTTAACTTACTTTGGATACGTATCTTGACATTTATTATACCGAGAAATGTCGCAAACATCAGAGCACGGGGCGCCGGGGTGCCAGGCCCCTTGTGCGGCGGATAGAGACCAGAATGGAAGTGTTTCTAAATGAAAGCACAGGAAAGAATTGAGGCATGTTGTTTGATGGGCTACCGATCAATACGTCGTGCATGGCATAACGAAATTGTACTAAAAAGTGAACTGTCCAAGAAGAACGGGGACCGGGAAGCTCCGGGACCTACCTGGACAGTAGGTAGTGGTCCTCTTCCACCTTTACCAAACCTGGTAGTTTAGCATATCTGGTAGATAAACGAGAGGGGTATGTCCAAGAAGAACAATCATATCAAACCAAAAACTTAACTTTGTATTCAGTTAGGATCTCCAATAACTCTATTAATAGTAAAATTATAAACGTCGTACAAAAACAAACGATCACTTCATTTTCATCTACGTAGGTGTTTTATTGTGAAATTGTTATGGTTTTGGTACGCAATACGGATACAGCAAAGCCACATCGCTCGTTTATGTTATGACAGTCACAAGCCATCGATAAATTCACCCGCATCCGCGATTAATGTTTTATTGTGCCATAAACACTCGTCAGCAAAAGCAATGTCAAAATCTGTGATTATTTTTAGAACCCAAGAACAAAAAAAATATGTTAATGAGCACTTTCTAGCGCTTTAAATTTTATAAATCTGTATAATCTCTTACATATTATATATCATCACCATTAAT
This sequence comes from Coleophora flavipennella, assembly GCA_947284805.1. Taxonomy (NCBI): domain Eukaryota; kingdom Metazoa; phylum Arthropoda; class Insecta; order Lepidoptera; family Coleophoridae; genus Coleophora; species Coleophora flavipennella. The sequence goes on from OX369299.1 coordinate 9,063,832, forward strand.
CTAGTAACTTAGTATACTTTATATGTAATGTATTTATTATGTATATGTATTTTAGTTTATATCATTATTATTTACGTGTGTTTCGTAGTTTAAGAATGCATCATCATCATCATCATCATCATATCAGCCGAAGGAAGTCCACTGCTGGACATAGGCCTCCCCCAAGGATCTCCACGACGACCGGTTCTGCGCTGCATAAGAATGCATATTTATTTATAATATATATATTTCAATGTTCTATAAATTTGTTTATTGCCGACTACTACCCCACATAATAATGATTTTTCATGTTTCCTCCACCTAAAGGTTGTCTGGAAGAGATCGCTTGTCAGCGATAAGACCGCCTATGTACAACTTCCTCAATCATTGTATCTTTTTTCCTCTTATGTTGTACAATAAAGTGTTTTCAATCACTCAATCTAAATTTAATAAATCATCATTAAATTTAATCCTTACTAATATTATAAATGTGAAAATGTGTTTGTTTGTTTGTTACTTTTTCACGCTTCAACACATTGACCAATCTTTATGAAATTTGGCATGCAGGTAGCCTGTATCACGGGGAAGGACATAGGCTACTTTTTATCCCGGGAAAATAGCAAAATCTGAGCCGCGGGAAAAAGCTAGTAATTTAATAAGGTGTTAATCTAAATTCCCTACACGTGATCGCGGGTGATGCTAAGTGCAACAGCAGGCAACCGCCGTCTATCCCTTGGATAGAACGGTTAATTGTGCCACACGATAAGAGAAAGAAGAATCAATCAATCAATCTAAAAATATGGTTTGCAATTTTTTTATTTATGTGAAAGCCGAGCTCCGTGTGGGATGAAAAAAGAATAGATTTAGATTTAGTAGCGACTGACGACCGCGCACCGAAACGCGTAGCTCAGGCGTAGGTGTAGGTGTAGGTGACGTAGGTGGCACTTGGTAGACATTTGAAGGTTGTCGGAAGCCCCTGGATGTGCGATGTGCGAACAACCGATCCTTGTAGATATGCTTGGGAGAGGCCTTTGTTCAACAGTGGACGTCTTCCAGCTGATACGATGTTGACGAATGGCCTTTAATTCTAGCCTAATTTAAGGTAATTACCCACAGATTTATCTTAATATTAGCTAGTCGCTACACGTGGGTTTTATAAATACGTACCTATATCATGCGATAGTGCAGTGTTCATTGCAACAGAAATATTCATATTGCTCCGAGCAGCGTTGAATAAAGAAAACAAAAACGGAACAGCACCGCGCACCGGAGGTTGCTTTGCACCGTAAAGTATTATTTAGTAGTTATGTAGTACTTAGGCACTATACAGTGAAGAGGTTGCCATAGAGCTAGCAGTTTCCATTGTTAGCGCCTATAGCTCCAGTATAATACGTACTTGGCGTGGGAGTATATTAAATGCAATAGAACAACTTAACACAAACAGTCTGCGTTAAAATGAGGAACAAATGTGTGTATTTTTTTGGTGAAAAATTTTAGTGCGTTAACTTTGATTTTATCTTAAGAATCGTCTACCTATTTGAAACTCAGCGAATCTTCTTTAATTTTCACGTAGTCAGCGCTCGTCAAAGTCGAGTGGTTTCCAAACTGGCACGGCGCCCCCCGCGCCTCCCGCCCCGGCGTGGTCTGCTGACATGAGAAACACTTTATTTTAGACCGAGATCTGTAGATATAAACTGACTCATTATCATCATATCAGCCGAAGGACGTCCACTGCTGGACATAGGCCTCCCCCAAAGATTTCCACGACGAGGTTCTGCGCTACCCGCATCCAGCGGCTTCCCGCGGCCTTGACCAGGTCATCGGTCCACCCAGTGGGAGGCCTGCCCACGCTACGTTTTCCGGTGCGCGGTCGCCACTCGAGAACTTTACAGCCCCAACGGCCATCCTTTCTACGAGCTATGTGCGCCGCCCACTGTCACTTAAAATGAGGAACAAATGTGTGTATTTTTTTGGTGAAAAATTTTAGTGCGTTAACTTTGATTTTATCTTAAGAATCGTCTACCTATTTGAAACTCAGCAAATCTTCTTTAATTTTCACGTAGTCAGCGCTCGTCAAAGTCGAGTGGTTTCCAAACTGGCACGGCGCCCCCCGCGCCTCCCGCCCCGGCGTGGTCTGCTGACATGAGAAACACTTTATTTTAGACCGAGATCTGTAGATATAAACTGACTCATTATCATCATATCAGCCGGAGGACGTCCACTGCTGGACATAGGCCTCCCCCAAAGATTTCCACGACGAGGTTCTGCGCTACCCGCATCCAGCGGCTTCCCGCGGCCTTGACCAGGTCATCGGTCCACCCAGTGGGAGGCCTGCCTACGCTACGTTTTCCGGTGCGCGGTCGCCACTCGAGAACTTTACAGCCCCAACGGCCATCCTTTCTACGAGCTATGTGCGCCCGCCCACTGTCACTTAAGTTTAGCAATTCTGAGAGCTATGTCGGTTACTTTGGTTCTCCTACTGATCTCTTCGTTTCTTATTCGATCAAGCAGAGAAACTTCGAGCATAGCACACTCCATTGCCCTTTGAGTGACCTTGAGCCTTCTTATGAGGCCCATAGTAAGCGACCATGTCTCTTTTCAGTATGTCATCACTGGCAACACACACTGATCAAAGAACTTGGCCTTAAGACACTGCTGTATTTGGACGTGAAGATATTTCGAAGCTTCCCCAACGCTGCCCAGCCGAGTTAGATTCGATGATTGATCTCTTTCTTGAAGTTGGACCTACCTAACTGAACTGTTTGTCCCAGGTACACATATTCGGCAACAACTTCGATTGTAGAGCCCCCAACCTTCAGAGGATTAGGTGCGACACGGACGTTTAACATAATTTTCGTCTTCCTCGTGTTCATTATTAGACTTACTTGTTGAGAGGCTCTACTGAGGACATCGAGCATTGTGACTAAGTCGTCCACAGTCTCAGCCATGACTATGATATCGTCAGCAAGTCGCAGACGGTAGACATACTCACAATTGATATTAATGCCGAGTCCATCCCCGTCCAAAACTTATAAACATCTTCTAGGGCGGCGGTGAAAAATTTTGGAGATATGATGTCTCCCTGTCTTACCCCTCGCTGCAGCTGGATAGGTTCCGAGTTTTGATCCTGGAGGCGAACCAACATGGTGGCGTTTTCACACAAATACTTCAGTACCTCGATACGTTGATAGTCATTTTGGCACCGCTTGAGAAACTGTAACACAGCCCAAGTTTCGACCGAATCGAAGGCTTTCTCATAGTCCACGAACGCTAAGCATAGTGGCTGATTGTACTTTTCGATCTTCTGTATAATCTGCCGCAGCGTATGTATGTTGTCTATGGTACTAAATCCTTTTCGGAAACCGGTTTGTTCGGGAGGCTAGAAGTCGTCAAACCTCAAACATGACTCTCGAAAACAGCTTGTAGACATGGCTCAGAAGTGAGATGGGTAGTTCTTCAGCAGGGTATTGTCACCCTTTTTGAATAAAAACACGATCACGCTCCTGTGCTTTGCCTTAGGCGTTTGTTACTCGAGTATTGCGGAATTAAATAACTGCTGAAGAGCTGTAAGTACAAGTGATCCAAGTGCTTTCAGAAGCCGGGTCGTTCCTTTCCCTCTAATATGGCTGAGAGGAGCGATGGCTGACTCTCGCGTTATACTCGTGACCGTTTGCTGTCCGTGTGAACTGGCCTACTCTTGTCAAAGGAATTAAAGACATTCAATGATTTTATTGTATAACTTCTGGTGTCATATTGTTTACATGTTCTAATGGCATACCTTATCTAATTTATATCAATGATTTTGACGTCATTAACTCAAGATTGTTTATTTTTTTGTTATTCACAAATGAGATGTGTAATTAAATTAATTATTAATTTTAATTCCTGTTATCCGATCATGCTGAAATGTTGCACACAGCCTCAGTTTCAATAACAACACAATATAATATCATATAAATATGTATATATAAATAAAACGACAGAATACCTGTATCATTAGAACCCCCTCGACATGGGTAGCAAATGAAAGGGTATAAAATGAGTAGAAAACAATAAAAGTACAAAATAACCCTCCGGGGGGTCTTGATGACCCAAGAGGACATACACACAAAACACACACCTCCACCACATACACGCTCACAAGTGAACTTGAAAAACGTGGGATGCTCTATTATTACCTGACATCCTTGTTAAAACTTACGAATTTAAATTAATTTCCTCATAAATATGTTGCGTTACTGTGATATTATTTAACAAATGCACACACACTTGTAGGCTATCAACATTTAAAAAACGAGACCTTGCGCGTTCGGTGGACTACAAAGCCGTGCGGATTTCGACGCAGTGTTGCCTCATATTGAACATTAAAAAAAAATACGCGACCCACTCCACTCTTGTGTACATACGAAATTGTTTTATCATACACAGAACCTCTATTAACCTTTCCCCCCCCCTACCCCTACCAGCTAAAGCTCTATTTCAGGACATCTAAAAAAATTGTAAATAGTAGGACATAATCAAAAAGCGTCGGTGGCTCAACCGGTAACGACTCGGTTCTTCTAACCAGAGGTACCGGGTTCCAATCTGGACGGCCAATGTACCAATGAGTTTTTCAAAACTTACGTACATACTTACCGATTGCTTTAACGGTGAAGGAAAACATCGTGAGGAAACCTGCACACGCCTGCGATGAAACTCGAAGGTTGTGTGTGAAGTTGACCAACCCGCACTGGGCCCGCGTGGTCGACTAAGGCCTGATCGCCCTAGTTCAGGGTAGGCTCGAGCCCCTCGGTGGGGACGTATATGAGCTGATATGATGAATCAATTTAAAAGGAAAACTATGACGGATAAGTAGACTTTCTTAGTGTAATAGTAATAATACTAACTTGTCCACCAACTAAAGAAGTGCAGTTTTCATTTGTAATAAAGTTCATAGATTTCCCAATTTCCATACAAAATGTTGTATTTTCAACTGCAAAATCATACATTTTTTTAAATAAATACATTCATTTTTCGATAAATCTACAGAACTACTTTGCACTAGTCCGACTCGCACTTGGCCGGCTTTTTTATACCCATCAAACAATAATTATATATTCTTAATGTAATTTGTAAAAAAATAAAAAAAAATACAATCATTAGTTAACAACGTCAAAATACAATCATTGATTATAAAACAAATTATTTCATTAGGACATGAAAACAATATGACACGAGAAGTAATACATTAAAATCATTGAATGACATTAATGCCTTTGACAGGTCAGTTCACGCCGACAGCACCCGGTCACGAAAACAAGCGAGAGTCAGCCATCGCTCCCCTCAACCATATAAACGTATTATATACCTACCTGTACAAACGCCGGATTGTTCCAGTAGACTCGGAGAACTTCGCTCGTTTGTTTAAATAGGTGATGGTGATGAATAAATAAGTTACACTAAAATAAATAAAAACAGGGCATTTACGAGACCTCGCTCTTAGAGGAAACGCTGGCGCCATTTTTCCCCTGTTTCCTCCCTGGGCATTAGAACAAAAATACATTTTCCCATAAAACCTATATCTACCATGGCCATGCCCCTATGTTTTGTTTTTCCCCATATTCTAATTATTTTATTTTATTTATTGGGGGAAAAAATAGCTGTTATTACACAAAATAGAACGTAATGATTGGAACATAAGCCAATAAAATTTCCACTACTAGTTATGGACAATTTCGTTCAAACAATCATTAGATTTAAGTAGATAAGTATAACTTACAAATATACATAATAACTCTAAAAAAAAACTTATGTCGGAGACAATTGTATTAACTCGAATTAACATTTTTGATAGAAGAAATTGTTCGAGTTTTGACGAAAATATCAACGTGTTCATAAGCTTCGTTATATTTTGAACAAGATCTTATAATGTAACGATTTTTGGCATAGTTAGTTCAACAGAAAGAAATAGCAAATGTACGATTTGAGCGCAAATTTGCTCCAGGACATTTATATAAAACCTTATTTACAATGATACGGAAACACATAATGACACGCATAGGTTGTGTTTTTTAAATTATAAAAAAAAAATTGCTCAAGTTTTGGGGGGACGAAATAGGGGACTACGAAATGTTGTTTTGGTAATTTTTTGTACCTATTATCGGTCTGAGCTGCAGTTCTCCCTTGCTTGCTGTATACGGAGAGGTTTGGGAGAGGGAGACAGCAGTATTTTATTCAAATACCTACTTTTTAGTCCCCGTTTCCTCTTAAGTGCTTTTAGTTATGATATTCCTTCTGTATGAATATTTATTTACGAACTGAAGTGAAATTTGGTTACTCAACATTTTGAAAATACCTAATATTTAAAGGGCGGCAGCTAGTCCGCAGAGGCAAGGCTATTTGAAATAGGTACAGCCACTCTAATCCCTAACTAACCCTTTAACTTACAGGTGAACTACACAGTAAGGGCCCCCTTATCGGAGTGGCTCCTCAATCAAAGAGGTCGCTGTAATACATGTGCACGTGTTTCTTATCTTACCATTTTCCGGGGATGTGATTTACAAAATAAGTTATTGTACTTATAAAACTTTTACCGCGGCAACACAAATATCAACCTCGTTGTTCGTCGGAATACTTTCCTTGAAGTTCAGCATTTCTTTTTACTTTAAATTCCTTTACAGAATTCTTTTCGTATTATTTCTGGAGATTAAGTACCTACTTACTTGCTAAGGTAAACCAAGTTACAATTTCGCCATGGAGAAAAACGTACTTAAGCGAACTTTTGAGGCGTCTATGCTTGTTTGTGAAATGAATAATTCAGAATGTTTTTGAAAAACATTTTTCTACAAGTGTTTATAATGCTGAATTAGTATTATTATGTAATTATTTTACAAGATTTTTATTTAGTGTTAATTTTACCGGACTCCTAAAGACAGCGGATGAGTTTTTTTAAATGCACCTCCAATAAAAATGAAAGGGTTCGCTGAGAAGTTTACGAAATAATTAAAGTTATTTTCAAATGAATGCTTGTACCTAAAAGTATCTAGGTATTTCGCAAATTATTTTGAATATTTACACATTTTAGTTAACCGAAGGGCTCAAGTACAGTGGTTTTTTGTTTTAGAAATCTGATTATGCAAAAGCAAATAATTTTTTTCAGGATTCCGTAGTCAACAAGGAACCCTTAGAGTTTAGCCATGTCTGTTTGTCTGTCTGTCCGTGGTTTAGCTCATAGACTATTAGTAGTAGAAAGCTGTAATTTGTCATGAGTATACTTATTAATCACGCCGACAAAGTGGTACAACAAAATCTTGAAAAAAAAACCAAGTTTTAGGGTACCTCCCCTAATGTAAAGAGGGGATGATTTTTTTTTCGTTGACGTGCCCTATCGTGTAGGGTATCTTTGAGAAATATAAAGTTTTGGAATGCTCTTCCTCCTTGCACTCACAATTTTTTTACCCGACTGCGTGACGCAAAGGAGGTACTGTGTCTATTAACAGTCCGTATGTGTAAGTGTAGTATGTTTGTTCCTATTGTGGCGCTCTATAGAGACCAAACGCATGGGCCGATTTGATGGTTATTACGACAATCGATTTGTCTTAAGGCAGTAATATTACAGATTTTCGTTATTTTTGACGTCAGTTACTCCTAAACGATAAAAAAATCCAAGGGTAAAAAAAATACCCTTATTGTTGATGATGTTAGAAAACTATAAGAAACACGATTGAGCAATTTTGGCCCGATAGAAAAAAATCCCAAAAATAGGTCTACTTTCAACTCTAGTTATGACTAATATTTTGAAGTATAAATTTAAAAAAATATACAATAATATTTTTTATACTTTCATTGTAGTTTTTGATTGAAACGAAAAACCATTGAAAAAGTGAAAAAGTGTGGTTATTTTCTTTACTGTTTACACGGAAGAAAATGATGTTCCAATTAATATCTCGCCTTAATCTTGTGAGTGGCACTAAAGACATGACAGTAATCAAATATCAATATGATCAGACACCTTAAGGGCCGCCAGGAGGAACGAGTTTCCATAGAAACGTAGTTCCGCTTTAATACAAAAACTACATGCCGGATTGAATACAAACTTTGTAAATATATTGAGTAGACACATATCGATGTTTGTAATTAGTTTTTAATGTACTAATGTAAATCGGAAAAAAAAGAGCAGTTTCAAGCTTTCAGTACAAAACTAACTTGAGCCTTCGTTTAGTTACGTTAAAATGTACTACGATGAAAACTAATTACAAACATTGATATGTGTCTACTCAATATATTTACAAAGTTTGGATTCAATCCGGCATGTAGTTTTTGTATTAAGGCAAAACTAGGTTTGTATGGAAACTCGAGCCTTCTGGAGACTCTTAACATGAAAAAGAAAATAATGAAAGTCGACGAACTATGTTAAGTAGCGTGTTATTGAATAGGTATTTGAAAATAACTACATATTAAGTAACTATTAAGTTTCTCTTATTTTTATTTATTTCGAATGACCAGTAAGGATCTAGATAACGATTTAAAATTAAATTTTTAAATAGTTTTAAAGTCTTTAAAGAAAATAGACGAATATTGAAATCTACTGGAAATTGGAAATTTCATAGATCCTGTGGGAACGGATAAATTTTAGACTTTCTCATAGCTTTCCTGTAATCTTTGCATTCAACCTCATACACTGCGAATTTTTTCAAGATTTTAGGCGCAGTAGTTTCGGATACGGAGGATATAGATATAAAACTATTGTAAAAAAAAAATTATCTGTAAAGTCGGTTTACGGACGATAGTTTAACGTGACAGCGTCATAACGTAACGGGACAATGAGCGTAACGTAACGGGACAATGAGTCAACCTTTTTCGTGCGTCACGTCAAAAATCTTAAAATTATAAACAAATGAATTTGTGATTTCCACAACAAGTTCTTTTATTTGGTGTGTCCCACGATAATAGTTGGCAAAACTTTTCTTTTATAATCGAATTTACCCCCCCAAAAGTGGCCCCATGTTTAAAATTCATTTGTTTACGTTACACGTTCATCTTTAGGTCACCGGCTTACATATGTGTACCAAATTTCAACTTAATTGGTTCAGTAGTTTCGGAGCGAATTGTTTGTGATAGACGGACGGACGGACAGACAGACACATGAGTGATCCTATAATGGTTCCGTTTTTACCTTTTGAGGTAAGGAACCCTAAAAATCAACGGGCTTAAAAAATGAGCTTTAAAAAGATGGAGATGACCCACTTCCGTCTCAAATCCCAAACCCCTGTAATCCCTAATTCAAAATCTATGCCCATTGGCGAGTTGTCCCTAAACATATTCTGCAGAGAGTACCATTCGTAGTCGCCCTTACGCCAACTGAAGCAGTGAAGACTGCGTGAGGTTGTGAGATTGGCAGCCGATGGTACTTTACATATGGGATGTGAGATTGAAGACAGAAATGGATTTTCAACTCTTGTTTCCACCAAAGTGGACTTGAATAGTAGTATGTCATCTTTGCCTTTGCCATCACACTAGGCGGCATGGCTATGACAACCTTAGTTTTCGAGAATTAAAAAACGTTCGCATTTCCTGTTACACATTTCCGTCCCATTTCACGAAATCACTCCCACAAATTGCAGGAAAGCGAGAGCAAAGATGTTACACATCAAAAATAACTGTATATTTTAAAAAACAAAATTATACACATTTGCAGTTGTTAATATAACATTTGTATGGAAAATCTATAAACTTTTTAAAAATCCAACTGCACATCTTAAGTTGGTCGACTGTTACTCCTAAACTAAGAAAGCCTACTTAGCCGTGATTAGTTTTCCTTTTAAATCTATTATATTATGTCCTACTATTTAAATTTTTTTTCTGTTGTTCTTAAATAGCAGTTTAGCTGATGAGGGGGCGGCGGGACTAGACTCTAACAAAAATTAGCATTTTAAAGCTTAATATATTTTAACAAACGGATCAATGGATCGAAAAATTAATTTATTAGATTTAGAAGTTTTGAAAGATATTAGAATACATCAACGAAATAAAATCACCCCCTCTACATGTAGTAGGGGAGGAACCTTAAAAAAATATTTCAAGATTTTATTGTACCACTTTGTCGGCGTAATTAATATGTATACCCATGCCAAAGTACAGCTTTCTAGTACTAATAGTCTCTGAGAAGCCGCGGACAGACGGACCGAAAAACTATGAGGGTTCCTTGTAGACTTCGGAACCCTAAAAAGTGGTAGTAGCCCTCGGCCTATTAGTCACCTTGTAAAAAGTATGGTCAGAGTTTTGTACCAGGTAATGGGATCCTATTACTAAGCCTACGCCATCTACGCCTACGCTACCTATAAGGTACAGCCTTATAATAGTCAGACAAACAGACGGACTGACAGCTTAGGCTTAGTAATACGGTCTCATTACCTGATGTGAAACCCTAATAAAAATCGGTCAAGTGTGAGTCGTGCTCGCGGAACGGTACGGAACCCTCGGTGCGCGATTATGACTCTCACTCGTCTGGTTTTTAGTTTGACCCGTTGACCCGTAGTGTAGGGACGCTTAGCTAGCCGAGTAACGGAGCGCTGCGTGAGATAGCCCAACACTGACACACTTGGCTAGCCGAGTAACGGTGCGCGACGCGGGATGGCTCAACACTGTCATGGTTAGGTAGCCGAGTAACGGAGCGCGGCGCGGGATGACCCAACACTGACACGCTTAGCTAGCCGAGTAACGGAGCGCGGCGCGGGATGGTCCAACACTGACACGCTTAGCTAGTCGAGTAACGGAGCGCGGCGCGGGATGGTCCAACACTGACACGCTTAGCTAGCCGAGTAACGGAGCGCGGCGCGTGAAGCCCAACACTGACACGCTTAGCTAGCCGAGTAACGGAGCGCGGCGCGGGATGACCCAACACTGACACGCTTAGCTAGCCGAGTAACGGAGCGCGGCGTGGGATGGCCCAACACTGACACGCTTAGCTAGCCGAGTAACGAAACGCAGCGCGTGATGGACCACCACTGACACGCTTAGCTAGCCGAGTAACGGAGCGCGGCGCGGGATGGTCTAACACTGACACGCTTAGCTAGCCGAGTAACGGAGCGCGGCGCGTGATGGCCCAACACTGACACGTTTAGCTAGCCGAGTAACGGAGCGCGGCGCGGGATGGCCCAACACTGACACGCTTAGCTAGCCGAGTAACGGAGCGCGGCGCGGGATGGTCCAACACTGACACGCTTAGCTAGCCGAGAAACAAAACGCAGCGTGCGATGGACCACCACTGACACGCTTAGCTAGCCGAGTAACGGAGCGCGGCGCGGGATGACCCACCACTGACACGCTTAGCTAGCCGAGTAACGGAGCGCGGCGCGGGATGACCCAACACTGACACGCTTAGCTAGCCGAGTAACGGAGCGCGGCGCGGGATGACCCAACACTGACACGCTTAGCTAGCCGAGTAACGGAGCGCGGCGCGGGATGACCCAACACTGACACGCTTAGCTAGCCGAGTAACGGAGCGCGGCGCGGGATGACCCAACACTGACACGCTTAGCTAGCCGAGTAACGGAGCGCTGCGCGAGATGTCCCAACACTGACACGCTTAGCTAGCCGAGTAACGAAACGCATCGCGTGATGGACCACCACTGACACGCTTAGCTAGCCGAGTAACGGAGCGTGGCGCGGGATGGCCCAACACTGACACGCTTAGCTAGCCGAGTAACGGAGCGCGGCGCGGGATGACCCAACACTGACACGCTTAGCTAGCCGAGTAACGGAGCGCGGCGCGGGATGGCCCAACACTGACACGCTTAGCTAGCCGAGTAACGGAGCGCGGCGCGGGATGGTCCAACACTGACACGCTTAGCTGGCCGAGTAACGGAGCGCGGCGCGGGATGGTCCAACACTGACACGCTTAGCTAGCCGAGTAACGGAGCGCAGCGCGGGATGACCCAACACTGACACGCTTAGCTAGCCGAGTAACGGAGCGCGGCGCGGGATGGTCCAACACTGACACGCTTAGCTAGCCGAGTAACGGAGCGCGGCGCGGGATGGCCCAACACTGACACGCTTAGCTAGCCGAGTAACGGAGCGCGGCGCGGGATGGTCCAACACTGACACGCTTAGCTGGCCGAGTAACGGAGCGCGGCGCGGGATGGTCCAACACTGACACGCTTAGCTAGCCGAGTAACGGAGCGCAGCGCGGGATGGCCCAACACTGACACGCTTAGCTAGCCGAGTAACGGAGCGCGGCGCGGGATGACCCAACACTGACACGCTTAGCTAGCCGAGTAACGGAGCGCGGCGCGGGATGACCCAACACTGACACGCTTAGCTAGCCGAGTAACGGAGCGCAGCGTTGCTAACTTTCAATCCCCCTCCAAAGATAACAGTAATACTTACTTTACCTCTGATTTACAGTTCCTGCACATTGACTCCGTCGAGAGAAGATTAAGACAAGTTGTAAAACTCCAACTATCCGCTGCCAAACTTTATCGTCAAGTCGGAATTAGTACGTTCAGAGGACCTTCGATTTTATGCTTTCTTTATCGATCTGTAAAACAAAGGGTAGTTGACAAAAGTCAGAGAAAACTGCCAAGCGCGTTCAAGACAACGCGTAGTGTAGGATTCCGCAGTAAATAGTTCATAACCCGAAACTTTTCATCACAGGATAGTTTATATCTAGTATAGTTTATATTAATAGTTTACATTGAAAGTTTTTTACTAAGACATAATAAAAAATAAGACAAACCCCTTACATGATTTTAGACCTTGCTAGAGACTTTATAGTATGCAAAATATATTACTTAAAAAAATATTCGAAAACTCTACTTCATTTTAAAAACGAGTTCATATCAATTTTAGTATCACATTTCATGCAAATCGGCTTAAAAATGTAAAAGTTAAGATAAGATAAGATAACATTTATTCGACAAAAATACATACAGATAACATAAAAATAAGACAAAAGGTACAAACAACACAAAGAAAAAATAGAAAAATATGAGCACTATACAGTGACGTGTATATGATGAACGGACGGACGAACAGAAATACCTTTAAGGGTTCCTCGTAAATCATAGGGACATATGGAACCCTAAAAAGGAAGACGCAATACATGCGTACTGACATGGGTGTTCGTGAAACGTTCAACATCAACTTAAAAAGAAAATAGTATAATTTTCGAAAACCTAAAATTTGGGTACAGGCTTTAATTTCAAAATAATTTTCGTATTTTTCTCAGCAAACTCAATTCATTTGATATCCATATCATGAGGGTGCTTAAAAAATTGTGATCCGCCATCTTTAGGAGTCCACCGAAATGGATTAAGAATGGCTTCACTTAGCAAACCATGCATAGTTCTCCAAACTTAACGTGTATGCAAAATTTTAGCTTAATCGGAAACCGAAAATTGGTTCTAATCTAGCTTCTAAGATTTGTACTAAACTAACTAACAGACAGACTAATTAACATGGCAAGCTAATATAAAGCTTGTAGCTCAGTACGACTTGCATATTCTTGCCGATTACTATGGTCAACTGACTACGAGCGCGGTCATTGCCTAGATTAGTTTGGCTGCTAGCCGCATTGAAATACATAGGTACTTGAAAATAATTTAGATTTTTGATGAATTTTCCTTTCTCAATTCAAAAATACTTTTCAGTTAATGTTAAGTTCTTTGGTCTTGACATACAAATCGGCCAGCAGATTGGCCAAGGTACTATTTTTTCTGAACTTTTTTTTAGCTTCAGTAATGTTTTTTTTTAATTATGAGTATATGAAGAAGCCTTGTTTGAGTTCTGGAAGATTATTTAGATATAAGTCCGCTGTATAATTTTTGTATTTTACTTTAAATTTTACTATAAATGTCCCACTATAATTTTACTGTAAAATAGACATACTCGTAATTTTATATTAGTCATTTTTCTCATGGCAAACTAAAGATCAGGGGCATATGGTATATTTTTCGAATATTTGGTAGGCATCCAAAAACTATAAGGTGTAAAATAAAAATAAAATTGTTTTAGAATGTATGTTATGAAGCTCTTTCATATGATTCCTCATATGACATCAATCTCTCCCTTTTTGACCCCTTTTTCAAAAATAAAAATATATTAAAACTAGTTTACTTCACACTTTTTGGGGTTAATATTCTCACAATGCCATGATGGTCACGATCCTCAAGCATTGAGGGAACGACTCATTGGATTGGATTGGATGCTCACAATCATTGAAAATTTTTAACTCCATAGTTTTAGTGGTTGTCGTATAAACTGACATTATATTTTTACTTATAACAGTCACTCAAATTTAAGGTTTTTCGATGTTCTATTTTACAAAATAACTAATCGATTTCGTTTAAGTCCTATGAACTAGACACCAATTATTCGTCGTCAAAATTAGTGCTAAATACGAAGTCAGTGCTTTTAAGTAGACTCCAAATTATTTTACATATTGCAGTTATCCATCATTTTTGTTCTTAAGAAGACGTAGCTTAGGCAGACCTCCCGCACGGTGGACCGACGACCTGGTGAAGGTCGCGGGAACCCGCTGGATGCGGACAGTCCAGGACCGGTCGTCGTGGTCGTCTTTGTCCAGCAGTGGACGCCTTTCGACTGATAAATGATGATGATGATGATGTTTTAATCACTATAGTTGGCGGCCTGTTGAAAAAACCACTAAAGTAATAAAGTTGATTTCAGCATGGTTACCTACTCCCATATCGAAAAGTCAAATAAAAGACGTTCCACGTCAAAACTGAGCATCAAATAAAACTATTTATACTCAGTAGAAGCTATGAATGTTTACCTGAGATAAAGCTCTATTACAATACAAAATCCAGCGATATTCCCGATTCAGATAGCTTTTCCCAACTATTCGAGCATTTGAAATCGAGCTATGCATTGCTTGACGGAAATCTCATAGCTACGACGTAGTGGCCATCCAAGCCTGAAAGTAGATACGAGTTCTATAATATATTCTTCTATAATATGTTCTATAAAGTGTTCTATTGGACATTCTTGTGCTCGTATGGAATAACAACTTTTTTTAATTTTACGCTTCACTCGAAAGATAGAAGTAGATTGATGGTTTCGCCTTTATACATATGTAAATTTATTGTTTTGTTTATCAAAGAGAGTCTGTAATCCTTATTTTAGCTTATCACACAGAGTTCGTGATTACGCATAATGAAAACGTACCGTGCATATTTTAAGAATATTACACATTAAGCCCTTATTAACTGCAATCGATAATTGATAAAGTATAAAAGAGCTCTTTTGAGCCCCGCGCTGTACACAGTGTAAAAAAATTGGTGTACGACCCATTAACTAGGTTTTTACTCATCATACTGAACACCTATACTTTAAGCGACCTACAGTCTTCTTAAGAGCAGGCTCCCAGCGTGGCACTGGCGAGCAACCTGATATTCAACGTTATGGAATCAGCTTTACAGTTGAATTTCGCGTGAGTGTCTTAATGCGACTTACGTCCTTTACTTCGGGTGTAAAAGCACATTTTCGTTTATTGCGAGCTTAGTAAAAATTCTAGAAAAATTTCGTCTTAGCCATTTTATCAATACCTTTTTTCTCTTACTGTCGGTGTTTATTTCATGCTCCTAACTTATGTAATGTAGGAGAAAAATGCAAAAATATTTAAAAACAACATAGTTTTACAAAATAAAATGTATAGAACGAATAATATAATAAATCGTGTGTTTGTTTTAGCCATACTAAAGAAAAAGGTTTAAAGAATCAGATGTGTAGTTTTCAGGTTTAGCAAGCTTTCGGCTGACTCAACTTAATCTAGCAAAAATGTACTTATTTTGGGAGCCTGCTCTTAAACGACCCAAACTTTTTTTTCGGAAAATTTTATTATTATTATTATTATTATATCAGCTCATATACGTCCCCACCGAGGGGCTCGAGCCTACCCTGAATCAGGGTTCGGAAAATACAATACGCAAAACAATGAACTTTTCATGCAAATGACTCAGGTAATTGAATAAGAGAGTTTTTTTTTCTGAGAATCCACAATGGGTTTCATAAGCAAACTTGTTCAGTATGATAATTAGAATGCCCAGTTAATGGCTCGTATAGCAATTTTATTACACATGTTTATCGAAACCCTCATTTTAAACATTTCTTTAAAATTTGCTGTTGTTTATAATAAGGAGGTATTAAAATTCTACCTGAGGGGTCATACTCGACAATTTTTTATTTATATTCCATTGTTCAGTAGGGATGAACATTTACTTTTGTCAAATGATATTTTTACAGACGTAATATTATATTGACAAAATCAAATAGAAAGCACACGAATCTCAATAAAGTGATTGATTTTCCTCGCAGGGTTTATTTTTCATCATTGTTAGATGTTTGTTTAGTTTGGGGTTCTCTTGAATGTCAGGAAAGGGTAAGAATACGCACTGAGAATGTCACATGTGTTTCGGTAACTTGTTTGATAACGGATCACCGTTGTTTTGCTACTTTTTTGTAAAGAAATATAACCTATTAGAATGTATTGGGAATTCTCTTCTCTTATCGTGTGGCACAATTAACCGTGCCATATATGGTATAGACGGCGGTTGCCTGGTGTTGCACTTAATATCACCCTCGATCATGTGTAGGGCATTTAGATTTACACCTATGGATGTGCAACGTGACATTCATTACACATCTGGAATCAGATAAACAGGTTTCCTCACGATGTTTTCCTTCGCTGTTTAAGCAATCGGTAAATATATGTACGTAAGTTTCTAAAAAAACTCATTGTTAAATTGGCCGTCCGGATTTGAACCCGGGATCTCTGGTTAGGAGGACAGAGAGTCGTTACAGTTGAGCCACCGATGCTCTTAGAATTGAGATACTCGTACAATCTAAATATCTTTTACCGTTACACCCACACGCAACGAATTCTAACAAATATATGACTCTTCCTACAAAACTTTACAATCAGCTGATCGATAAGATAAGATAAATACTATTTATTGTGCATACTAAATAGAAATAAACACAATGTAAAACTTAAAAACTTACTGAAAAATTTTTAAAAAAATAACTTAAAATCTTATGAACGTACTATAGCGGTACAATTTGGGCGGTCTTATCGCTCAAAGCGATTTCTTCCGGTGTTTGGAGACAAAGGCATAAAAAGTGGTATTGCACGAGTATCCAACTAAAACAATACTTATTTTACAATTTACAAAGTTACAGCTTACGATACTCATAGATGAGACTGTACTACATATCGTGTTGATGGATCGGGCGCAGTCAAGGGTGTTTTTGGTGGATGTCACTATCCCTTACGATGAAAACCTCGTGCAGGCTGATGCCGCAAAAAGGACCAAGTACCTGGACCTGGTTCACGAGGTTACTGATATGTGGCGAGTGGAATCCACCGAAATCATCCTCGTAGTCCTATCTGTAAACGGGATAATTTTAGCCGAACTTGAACGTCACCTAAGGCGGCTGGAACTCCGAGGCAGACCAATAATTGCAGCAATGCAGAAACCAGTCCTCCTCGACAATGCCCGGATAGTCCGAAGCTTTCTCTCCTCGTCGCACTGAAGTCCAGCTGACTGTGCTTCCGCTGGAGGTGCTCATGCCACTTCGCCTCGTGCGTGCCAAGTGAGCAAAGTAGCGTATATATTTAAATTAATAATTATTATATTATGTAAATATAGATATTTATTATATTTTATTGTACTAGTTACTGCTGTTTGTAACTAACACACGCTCATGTCAGAGCTCGAAAAAAAATGATGATCAATTCGTATGATGAGTCCACAATTTTTTGCAAATTAACTATTACCTCTTAGGTAAAAGTTTTCATTAGGAAGGGTGGAAACCCCAGTGAACGGGTCCTACTTCATTTAGTTTTGCTGCAACCTGTATATCTTCGTAAACGATACGCAGCAGGTCGTAAGACTCCAAGAGTTTGACGTCATAGAGCACAGGGTGTGGATAATCAATATTGTCCTTCGTCGTTTCCAAACAAAGGAGTGTGTATCAATCACGTGGAAAACACATGGGGTCAACATGTTTATGTGCATAATAAGGATTAGATACCCTATACTTATTGATTTTAAAATAAGTTAATTTCAAACTTTTAGGTTCAAGCTTCTATCTGAAAATAGTTTCAGTGTACTGAATGAATTTTTTTTTTTTTTATTTACAATTAATTGGTAAACCCTTGACAACATCTCACCTGGTGGTAAATAATGATGTTGCCGAAGATGGAAGCGGGCTTACCAAGATTCCCCAACGCAATGGGGAACTGGCTATCTTATCTTCATGCCGGAACACACCAATGATATCAACATTGATATTTGGCGGCAAGACTTAGATAAGATGGTGGTAGCTAGCCAGGCGGGCTTAGAAAATGCCCTACCACCAACCAAACCGAGTCTTACAATAAGTTACAATTGACCCCGCCGGGAATCGAACCCGCGACCTCCTGTGTAAAGCCAGTGAACTTTGCCTCTGAGCTACGGAGGTGGTTAAATGTAATGAAGTAAGTGCTTGATTCCGAATTTTAAAAAACTGGGCTGAGACGTTATTTTCTATGATTTGATTGAAAACAATAGACGGTCCTGGGACATTGATTCCACCTTCATAGTCGATCATCAGATTAACTTTAAAATACCAAAAATCTTTTATCACCGGGCATAATACGAAATTTTAGCTCAATCAGACCCTTGGAAGTGGCTCTAAAATCGATCGCAAGATTTAAAGCGGACATAAATACATACAAACATTGAAAGCTAAATTAAAGTTGTTTTAATCAATTTTTAAACTCCAGATAGCACTACCCGACACTGTAGAGGTATTCAACGTATATCTTATCTTATCTTAATCTTATCTTATCTTAATCTTATCTTATCTTAATCTTATCTTATCTTAATAATATATATAAATCTCGTGTCACAATGTTTGTCCTCAATGGACTCCTAAACCACTTAACCGATTATAATAAAATTCGCACACCATGTGCAGTTCGATCCAACTTGAGAGATAGGATAGGGTAGGGTAGGGTAGTGTAGGGTAGGGTAGGGTAGTGTAGTGTAGGGTAGTGTAGAGTAGTGTAGGGTAGGGTAGTGTAGTGTAGTGTATGTAGGGTAGGGTAGGGTAGTGTAGGGTAGTGTAGGGTAGTGTAGGGTAGTGTAGGGTAGTGTAGGGTAGGGTAGTGTAGTGTAGTGTAGGGTAGTGTAGGGTAGGGCAGGGCAGTGTAATGTAATGTAAGGCGGTACGAAGTTCGCCGGGACAGCTAGTCTTAATATATATATTCTAATATATATAAATCTCGTGTCACAATGTTTGTCCTCAATGGACTCCTAAACCACTTAACCGATTATAATAAAATTCGCACACCATGTGCTGTTCGATCCAACTTGAGAGATAGGATAGGGTAGGGTAGTGTAGGGTAGGGTAGTGTAGGGTAGGGTAGGGTAGGGTAGTGTAGTGTAGGGTTGTGTAGAGTAGTGTAGGGTAGGGTAGTGTAGTGTAGTGTATGTAGGGTAGGGTAGTGTAGGGTAGGGTAGGGTAGTGTAGTGTAGGGTAGTGTAGAGTAGTGTAGGGTAGGGTAGTGTAGTGTAGTGTATGTAGGGTAGTGTAGGGTAGGGTAGTGTAGTGTAGTGTAGGGTAGTGTAGGGTAGGGCAGGGCAGTGTAATGTAATGTAAGGCGGTACGAAGTTCGCCGGGACAGCTAGTTGCTTTATAAACAAGTATTTTGCCTGTTTTTAAGGCTGCGTAGTGAAAGCAGGAGCCATTCCAGTTTTTTTTATAAGCTGTGTATTAACTTCCCGCGTAAGTTAGTTAGTTTGGGACGAATCTTGGAAGCTAAATTAGAACCAGTTCCCGGTTTCCGATTCAGATAAAAGTTTACATACATGTTAAGTTTGGAGCACAATGCATGGTTAGCTAAGTGATGTCATTCTAAATCTAATGTGGGGGGACTCCCGAAGATGGCGCACCAGTTATTGTTATATGCACCTCTATGATATGGATATCAAAAAAAAAGATTGGCTGAGATGAATACGATATAATTAAAATGCTTTTCAAATTAAAGCTTTAACTTAAAAGTTTATAGGTTTCTCGAAAATTATTAGAATTCAAAGTCAACATAATTTGCATACCTTAGGGACAAGAGAGGATTGATCCATTTTTCAAAGAAAAGGTGGCTTTCCAAAGCTGTACAAAACGCCCCCGACAGCAGACAGACATCAAAGAATACCTTTTAAAGGAGCCGCTGCCTGACATCTGACAGCGAATAGGTATCTGACGCTCAACCGACTGACGTTAGTGTGTTAGGAGTATTAATGGGCTTAACAGGATTCCAGCTCCGTATCCCGTATGGATGGAACAACTGCTCTATCAAATACGGTATGCAGGTATTTACTATAAGTATATCCTTATCTATTAAAACCAGCAATATTTGCATACAGTGTGTGTGTATACACATATAGTACCTAGGTGTCAAAGCTTTGCTTGAAAAGGTAAAAAGTGTGTGTGTAAAAACAACATTAAGAGGCTAATTCCGCACTCGAACCGTTCTTAACTCGAACCGGAAGTTAAATACCTAACAAAAATTCTCAAGTCGAACCGAAAAGGTAAAAAGTACAATCAGAAAGAAAAGCAACATGATGATTTTAAATATACAGATAATTTTAAATTTCCCACACAATTATCAATAATTAGCAATAAAGCCGCCTATTGTACAGGCTTTCTTCTATATTGTTATTTTTTTTTATGTAGTGATGCAATAAAGAATATTGTATTGTATTATTAGGTGTCCGTATTTACACAGATAAGCTTCGGGCAGCGTTCGGGAAGCTTCGCAATATCTTTATGTCTTCAACCAGTGTGTGTTGCCAGTGATGACATACGGAATTGAGACATGGTCGCTTACTATGGGCCTCATAAGAAGGCTCAAGGTCACCCAAAGGGCAATGGAGCGTGCAATGCTCGGAGTTTCTCTGCGTGATCGAATCAGAAAGAGGAGATCCATAGAAGAAATAAAGTAATCGACATAGCTCACAGAATTGCTAAACTTAAGTGGTAGTGGGCGGGGCACATAGCTCATAGAACGGATGGCCATTGGGGTAGTAAAGTTTTCGAGTGGCGACTGCGTACCGGAAAGCGTAGCGTAATCAGGCCTCCCACTCGGTGGACCGCTGACCTGGTGAAGGTCGCGGGAAGCCGCTGGATGCGGATAGCGCAGAACCGATCGTCGTGGAAATCCTCGGGGGAGGCCTATGTCCAGCAGTGGACGTCCTTCGGCTGATATGATGATGATTTACACAGATTAGCTTTTGTAAAGTTGCAGTCTTACTTAGTCGCTTTTCAAACTTAAAATACATATTACTGTAGATTAAGTATTCTTAAAATACATAATAATTGCAGGCACTGCAATAAAATACACAATAATTGCAGGCACTGCAATAAAATACACAATAATTGCAGGCACTGCAATAAAATACACAATAATTGCAGGCACTGCAATAAAATGCTCATTTTCTATAATTATTAATTGTTTAGTTCATATGTGTTTGTACACCCTGTACATATAGTATGTATTTATTATTAATAAACTAGCATGCAAAATCTCACATTAGGTTATGTAGATTTTCAGTCTTACTTAGTAATTTTTAAGCCTTAAGGTACACTTGCTATACAATATAATTACCTACATGCCATCATAGATAGGTCTCCAGAGGTTGGTATGATTATCTATTTGAGAAAGATTCCAAACACGCACGGCAAGTAGTTTCCATTTTATGAATAATAATCCATCTTAAAACCAGTTAAGTTAGTTAGTTTGCAATGCAAGGTTCAAAAATTGTAACTTGATTAATAAACTAATAAATAACAAAAATCTTGTATAAAGGCGTATCACTTTTCGCTCCAACTGTACTTGTTGTTTTTTCTCTATACGTTTATCAAATCGGTTCGAGTTGAGAATTTATGTTAGGTATTTTACTTCTGGTTCGAGTTAAGAACGGTTCGAGTGAGGATTAAGCCACATTAGGCGACATGGCCATGTTTCCGTAGCCCTAAGTTCTTCACTTGATTTCACTCCTCATATATTTTTATGTCGGGCTCTATATATGAATAAACTACAAAAATAATTTTCTTAAAACCTGAAAAATTTAAGGTACATAATTTAATTTTTAAGCTTTAATTTTAAAATTAAACCCGTGAAAAAATCTCTTTTCCCGAATTTTCACGCACATTGTATTTTCCGCGCAATAAAATCGGGAATTGACTTCACTGCACCAAATATAATTGAGCGATAGTTCAATGGTTAAAGCGTAGGACTTCCGTAGATCATGGGATCGATACCTGGTTCGATCAAATCTTTTAAAATTTTTGACATTAATTTTGTTCCTTTTTTTCGAGCAAGGTACGATAAAATAAGTTCAGTTCAGTTAATTTATTTATAAAAATACTTTTTATGACTCAGTTCACAAAAAAGTAAAAATCATTCGTTACATACCTATTTATATTCGAATATTGTTATAGTCACCATAATCTGAGGTTATTCTGTTAGTTCATCATTTCAACTAGTAACGTCTATATTAAATATACTACGAGTAATTCCTCCCATAATAATTCATTCTAATGCTGAAATATGACTTTCCTAATTACAATGAATGAAGCTAAAATTAATATAATACCTTTATCGTCATAAAAATGGACTTAATATACTTTTTAATATCTGCGAACAATTTTGGTCAATGTCAAATTAATGGATTTTTTTAGATTGAGGTCTGACGTCTGATATAAATTGAGTTGCATGGATGTCGTCACTGTGGACATATCTTTATTAAAAGCTCTGGATTGTTATATTAAATAAGCAATGTTGCATACTATTGCGCAAAGTAATGGATCTTAATTTTTTCAAATAGTTGAGTTTAATAACTTATTTTTGGGATAACGGCTAACAATATTAATATGTAGCGGGTTGAAATTTTCACAAAATATGTGTTATTGCAGCGAATCTACTAACAAACAATAAAAACGTGTGTTCATTCAAGCCTTTTTAACCCCCGTCGCAAAAAGAAGTTTAACGTGTGTATATGTGTGTCTGTCTGCGCCATCGTAGTTTCTGAAGAAATGGACCGAATATGATGCGGTTTTTTTTTGTTTGAAAGTTAACATGATCAAGGTTGTTCTTAACTATAATGTTTAAAGATCTGTTTAGCCGTTTGAAGATCATCAGCTCTTAAAATTTTAAAATATCACAAATTTAATACTTTACCTTTTTTGTATAATGTACCAACTCAACTATGAATAAAATATTAGGCTATAATTTAATTAATGACATGAATCTATTATCACATTCATCAACCGATCTTTCATATAATTTAATTATTATTTTAAGTTTCACAAAAATACGATTAATAATGTAGAATATGACTTGACATTTTGACATCTATAAATATTTTGGTGTGATAATAATGCTATTAAAAATATGTATATAATTTTGCATGCTTCTCATAAGCTAAACATGAGAAACTTTATATTGTAGAATCCAACATCTTATATTACCATGTTTAAAGCGAAATGAACATTTCATTTCATTTCTTTTGTAGGTTATGAAGGGGTGTGGGCATTTTTCACGGGTCTCATGGATTCGAAATTTCATGTGCTGTCACTTTAATGATATTGCAAAAACATAGATCTGATCTGTAACCTTGATCTGATGCTGCAGCATCTCCTCGAAAGTGCAGGATACCCAATCCCTCACTAAATTACAGCAGAGTATCGTGTTTGGGCTCATTGGAATAGTGTCAATAAATAGGTGTTAGATAGAACATGGTAACCTTGACCTGATGCTGCAGCTCCTGCAATCTGCAGGATATCCAGCTTCCAACTTACAGCAGAGTCATAGGCAGAAGTAAAAAAAACTAAATATCGTCCGTTCCTTTTCTAGCTCATTAACAGGTCTTAGAAACTTCCACAGGTCCAATTGATTTGAAGTTTGCCGTTATAAAATACATTTAATTGCAGCTTCAAACAAGGGAGGTGAGCAACTTCCACAGGTTTTTTCTATTCAAAATAGGCTAGATTTCGTGTCGCAATTTCGTTTTTCATCACGGAAAGTAATTGTGTGAATGTGGGGGTAGATTTTCGATTGTATGTATTAGCGTGTATACAGTATTATGTAAAGTTTGATATATTATAAAATAAAACTTAAATATTGAATTTAAAAACCCTCTACAAAAACCTCTAAAAAGTTAAAAATAATATAAGTATTAATATTTTGATTCAAGAGCCTTCGCGTAGGAGGACCGCTAAGTTGTGAAAATATTAGTAATGGACAATGACAATAGACAATGGACACTCCCTGTCGCTCTCTAGATTGCGACCTAATCCCCTCGTTACCCAGATTGATTCAGATTGGTAACAGTTTGGTTGTCGAACGTGTAGGATTTCGCCGCCATTTTGTTTTGCATTTTTTGAAATGTCATTTCTGGCCCGTTGTACAAAGTGTCCAGGGTGTGCCGCTACCTCTCTTTTTGGATTCCCTACAAAAACAGGCTGCTATAAGCTATAATGCTTTTAGAGAGTGTCCAGGGTGTGGTAAAACCTTGTCAATTGTAGACTATGGCGTTTGTGAAGCCAGTGAAAATAATGAAGCGGTAACAAGTGTCTTCCTGCAACGATTTCATCAGATTGAACCAACGCAACGCAATCAATCGCAATCTCATGTATAACTAGATGCACACGACACACGTGACATGTTCGCAAAAGAAGCCACTACGAATCTAGATAAATAGCCTACTTCTAGCTTTACTGGAATTAGATCTGTCTTGTAGGCTACGAGCAAACACACGGTGTGTGTGGCTACATGCCCATTCGTCATTCCAGTGACAATGTACCTATCTCAGATATAATTTGAATCATATGCATTAGACAGAGATGGATGAAGCTTGGATGTTATACAGGGACGCAGGGAGAGGTTGCATCTCTTTGTTGTTAATGTTCCACCTTTCCGCACGGAGCGTTACGCTTCCTCATTTATTATGCGGACATCGAACGAGTGGAACTCCTTGCCTGCGTCAGTGTTTCTCGATTCCTGTTATTTGGGGATCTTTAAGGCGAGAGTGAATAGGCATTATTTGAGTTTGCGTGTACCATCCTTGGCTGCATCATCGCTGCCCAGTTGCAGTCAAATAAACTCAATTTTTTTTATAATAAAAAAATACATTGAATGAAGCATAGAATTGGATGCAAAGGATTTAAATTTTCACCCGCGAACGCATCGTCATGATCATCATTCAGCTGAAAGACGTCCACTGCTGGACAAAGGCCCTTCAAGGATTTCCACAACGACGGTCATTGGTCCAGCGAGTGGGAGAGTGAGAGGGGGGGGGGGGAGGCCTGCCTACACTACGTTGGACGGTAGTGTGCGGTTGACACATACAGGCGACACGCGACCGAGCGTCGCAAGTTCAAGTAAATAAGTGATGATGAGATGATCGCGCTTTCTCGTTTGCGCCAATGTTTTTTTGGGGTGGCTGTCCTTATATAAGGTCTAATAAAATTAGCTGAAACTATTTTAACTGGTGCTTCTACCCATGAAACCCATAGTCAAATCTTGAAAAAAAAATTTGAACTTCTCATACTAAGTTGGCTGATTAGCTGATCGAGTTAGAATGGGGGAGCCAAATTTTTTTTTACGATTTGAATATGGGTTTCATGGGGAAAGTTGTTCAGTTTCATGGGTAGAAGCACCAGTTGAAATAGTTTCGGCTAATGTTATTACACCTTATATAATATTAGCGACCTTCGCAAGTTTGCACGAATTATGAACGTGCGGTCAAACTTACCGAATTTGAACGGTGTCATTATAGAAATTCAAGCGAAGATCGCGCTAATGTATGGAGAAAGTGCGATCGTCGTAATATTTTTTCGTTACTCCAAGACATACGTATATTATAACATTTTTTTCGAGTAGGTTTTATTGAAAGTTTGCGCGAACAATACTTTTGCGAATTTGTTATAATCGCGTTGGTCGCGTATTAAAGATTTGAAGAAATCCGTGATTTAGTCCAAAAGCACAGATGATCTTAATATAATTATATGACATTATCTTATATTTATATTAGCTGTTGTCCGCGGCTTCGCCTCCGTTTTTTAGCCTCTGTCCATCCTGAAATTCCATTCTAACTATTGGTTTCAATCGGATGAGTTCTTTCGAAGATTACCTCGTACATACAAACTTTACATCTATATAATATTACTCACTCAAGGAAAAATCAAACACGGTCATCTAGGTCCCAACTAGAATTCCCTGTTCTGTTTGTACAATGATATTGGAACCAGATATTCATATATATACTTATATATGTTTTAAACACATACATACGAGTATTGAACACGTAAACACAGAGGAAAAAACCTGTTTGTTAAACGAATGTTGACCCTGGGTGGGGATCGAACCCACGACCTTTGGCGCAGCAGGCAGGATCAACGGGTCAACAAGACTTTAGGTACTATAGTACCAAAAGTTCACCAGCTAAGCGAGATCGAGGAGCGCATACTAGCTAGCTAAAGCCGCCCCGGGGCGGTGCGGCGCGGCGGGGGCGGCGCCGACCTGCAGTGCAAACAAGTTGCATCAACTAAGTAGTTCATTAAGTAGCAGATTGTTGAGCCACTGAGCCACTGATCCACTGAGCTCGGCACAATAGGTCTCGCTGCTTAATAGCAAAGTTATGTAGGTTAGAGCCCAGGCGTACAGGCGTCCAGGCGCCCAGGTCATGCGCATGTATATAACTGATCGCTTGCTTCTAGAGGTGCTTCTTGTCTTCGTGGATGGGGGCGACTGCAGCGACACTTCGACCTAATGGGGATCTTTTCTGGGACTCCCAAACCTGTGCACTCGGGCCTACTCTAATATGTGCTACATCAACGCAGCATTCCGCTGAGTAGGAAGTGCCGTAGCCCTCCGATATTGGAGAGGCATTACCGAGGAGGCACATGGGCTCACTAGCTATTGCAGCGCGACTCAGGTAGGTATGCAGTGGGCGTGGGTTCGACATGAGGATGCATGCGTACAATTTAATTTAATAAGTGAATTAAAGATGAAATATAAGACCTAAAAAAGAACTTAAGAATTAGAAAACGATACACATTTAACTTTAAAATAGAAATCATTGAAAAAACACAAATATAACTTATCTAAAATGGGTCAAATATAAGAAAGAATTCCTTTATTTAGTTTATTTAGTAATTAATATGAACGATGAATATAATTTTGATTTTTAATGATATTGTCAGATGGGTGACAGCGCATGCGTGGAAAAGAAATAAATGGAATGAAAAGAAGGTCAGATAAAAAAAAGAAAGTAAAACAGCGCACCGCGCTACACTTTGACATCGCAGTGGAAGTAAATGTTCCATTGACAATACATCTTTACCAGCGATCCTGTAGATGTAATCGTTTTGTCATACTGATTTTTAGGATTTTACCGATTTTTAGCAGGTGCGCGTGCGTTTATGACAAAGTGCCCTATGCCAATGCTCCTGATATGGCCCTGACACACGTCCGGCTATTTTCGACGTGAAACATCTTTGAAATCGCATATGGGATACCAAGTCAATTACCTGGACCGTAATGGAAGATCACAACAAGGCTAAGGCTTCATAGCCATACCGCCTGATTCCATGCATCCAAGTAACAAACCGCGAAGAGCGAAGCCCGGAGCGTCTCTCTTAGTCAGTCAGACCTTAGTCAGGGACGTCAAAACTAGACGTTTCACGTTAAACCAACGGACGAGTGC
Source organism: Coleophora flavipennella (assembly GCA_947284805.1). Classification (NCBI taxonomy): domain Eukaryota; kingdom Metazoa; phylum Arthropoda; class Insecta; order Lepidoptera; family Coleophoridae; genus Coleophora; species Coleophora flavipennella. The sequence goes on from OX369299.1 coordinate 9,091,563, forward strand.
TTCCCCGACACAGCTACACCCGATTTTTACAATCTTTTATTCTACTTGACGATGAAGCTTTTATTTGACGTGCAATGTTCCTATGTCAAATCTTTTAGAGGACCAATTGAGCTGAAATTTGATAAAAAGCCGTATTCCCGGTAACAATGGATCCTTTTCAACCGACTTTCAAAAAGGAGGAGGTTAAATTCTTAATTCGACCATATTTTTTGTTGTTTCTATGATTTTCATGATTCCTTTTTAATTCGATAGGGTATGCTCCTTGTGTTAGTCCCAAAATCGTTTAAGTAGGCACTCTTTAGAAAATTAACAAACACTAAAAATAATTATGCAAAAATGTACCAATTAGTTGCGATGGAAGTTGCTTTGGGTGTACGGAGCCCATCATCGTTGGATTGTACAACTAAGTTCTTTCCTACCACTGGTACTCAGGTCCCAGTGCCCTATGATTAGGGCAATAAAGGCAGAGGCCGAGGAAAACCGCCTCCGTAGCTCAGAGGCAAAGTTCACTGGCTTTACACAGGAGGTCGCGGGTTCGATTCCCGGCGGGGTCAAATTGTAAGACTCGGTTTGGTTGGTGGTAGGGCATTTCCTAAGCCCGCCTGGCTAGCTACCACCATCTTATCTAAGTCTTGCCGCCAAATATCAATGTTGATATCATTGGTGTGTTCCGGCACGAAGATAAGATAGCCAGTTCCCCATTGCGTTGGGGAATCTTGGTAAGCCCGCTTCCATCTTCGGCAACATCGTCACTTACCACCAGGTGAGATGTTGTCAAGGGTTTACCAATTGTGAATAAAAAAAATTAAAAAAAAAAGGCATAGACTGAAATGGCCATCACATCACTCTAAGCCCTTCTTCAAACCAAGTATACATTTAGAATAATAACGCTCTAAAAAAATTAAGGTAGGTACCTACAAGCTTTTGTTTCAGTTCAAGGCGGCCATCACTCAGGCATTGATTGGAACAGTTGTCTCTGTTTTTTCCTTTACGTGTAAAGAGTAAAGACAATAATCACACTTTTGCACTTTTGCAATGTTTTTTTTTGTTTAGTTTCAATTATCTGAATGAAAGTACAAAAAATAATAACATTTCTTACTTTGTATTATCATACCAAATATTGTAGTATATTTTTACAAATTTATATTTCAAAATATTAGTCATAAGTTCATAACTAGAGTTGAAAGTAACGGTGTAGACCTATCTTTGGGGTTTTTTCTATCGAGCCAAAACTACTCAATCGTGTTTCTAATTTTGACTTTAAGGAACATCATCAACAATAAGAGTATTTTTTTTCGACCTTGGATTTTCTATCGTTTAGGAGTAATTGACGTCAAACATAACGAAAATCTGTAATAATACCGCCTTAAGTGGACTCCGTGTATTTTCCTCACTTCCGTGCTTCCGTCCTTCAGTCGCTCGTTTGATATGTCCTGCAATAACTTCCATAATGAAGTGAAAACTTCTTTAGGCGCGTTGCTCATTTTTTTAAGATGGGAAAAAACCAATGAACTCGGGACACCGTTACCGACACCCTACCAGGAACACTTGCAGGGTCAAAACATTTTCCACCTAGTCGTTCGCCAGGAACACTCGGAGGGTTAAAACTTAAAAAACTGTAAAAAGTTTTCACTTCTTTCTGCATTCCCGGAGTGGTTAGGTTAGGTTAGTTTTTTGACAGAGGCGTTTCCAAATGGTAACCTTTAAAGGTTTACCATTTTACTTTGCCGTTGACAAAACGCGATTAAAAAGCTTTCCCGGTAAAAGCGACGACTCATTAGCGTTCCGTGTTATTTTGTATCGTGTTACCCGTATGATGTATTTGAGCAAGCAATGTAAGACCTTAGTTAAATAGATTAGGGTGACTCAGACGCTCGTGTTATTATTTCGGTTTATTTATAGTAAAAGTAACATTATTTTTAGAGTTTGAGGATAACAAAGCCATACGTCTGACTGTCATAGATCTGTATATTTTTAACCGAAATAGGTAGTTACCTACATTAAAAAAAGTAAGTGTGTGGTTTTATGAAACCACGGTAAAAGTTAAACTTTACAGAGGACGAAACGATCATACCGTCAGACGAAAGCGACCGTCACGCGACATGCAACACACAGACGAAAAAAAATGAGACTATGTAATAAAAGTTTCACTTTAATAAATCACAAAACACTTGTTACTATAGCCTCCATCATTCATCATCATATCAGAACTCATCATATCATTCTGAACTGCCCGCATCAAGCTGCTTCCACCAAGCGGGACGCCTGTCTCCGCTACGTCTTCCGGTGCGTAGTTGCCACACGAGAACTCTACTGCCTTAACGGCCATCTATTCTGTTCTACTAGCTATTTGTCTCGCCAACTGCCACTTCAGTTTAGCAATTCTGAAAGCAATGCCAGTTACTTTGGTTCTTCTACGGATCACCTCATTTTTTATTCGATCACGTAGGGAAGCTCCAGGTATAGCACTCTCTACTGCCTTTTGGGTGATCTCGAGCCTTCTCATGAAGCCCATATCAAGCGACCATGTCTAAGTTCCGTATGTCATCACTGGCAACATGGCGAAAATCCTTAATCTTGAACGGCGGAGTTGGATTCTACGATACACCTATTTCTAGAAGTTGGACCTACCTAACTGGACTAGTTGTCCCGGGTATATGTCCATAGCAACAATTTTGAATGTAAAGTCTGCAACTCAACAATAAACACTCTACACTTACTTAGTAGCAAAGGATAAATTTAGGTAGGTAAGTAAATATATTATGTACGTTAATGCACGCCAAAATTTATACAGGACCCACGAGTTAGATATATCAGATTTGGGTTGATATGGACGGTACCAAATTCTTATTTTTCTTGGAATAATTAACTATTCAGTACAGTTATTAAGTCCTTGTTATTGACAAAAAGTAACAAACAACTTTGATTTGTATGGAAGGTATTCCGATTTTTCTTGGAATAACGAAGTACTGCGTCTTGTAGGCCATTTAAAGTTATAGTAACCTACCGAGTTTAATCAAAATCGTTAGAGCCATTTTTAATTTAAAAAATGTAGTGATTTTTTACTATGGAGGCAACCCTAAAATATCTAAATAGGGGAAATTTGAAAAATAAAACGGCTGCAGATATAAAAAAAATATTGCCCTTATCCGGTTGGACCGGACGGAAGCACAGACACAAACACATATTTTGTAATTTTTTTTTGTTTTTTTACACACTATTAGTACTTTTTATTGTAATGTGCTATTAGTGCAAGACAATCGATCTCATCAAAATCTTTACTTCGAATTTTTTGCCATCACAAATACTTTCTTCAGTCCTTCGTCGCTCGAAATTTGAACGGCTGGAGATAATATAAAAATAATATTGCGCTAACCCAAATTTTACTCAAATCCGTCTAGTAATTTGGGAACTAGAACACCGGATGGATGCACATGCGCACACAAACATACACACACTCACACACACGTCAGAGACAATCGATCACTTCTTTCGATTTTAGAGCTTTAATTTTTTTTGCCATCACAATACTTTTTTACAGTCCTTCCCTCGAAAGTAAAAATGGTGTGCGGTGTGCAACCTCGGTCACTCGCTTAAGGTTACCCGGTTAGTTCCTACCGCTCAGCGCATGATCGAACGTGTATACATACGACAAAGGGCCGCCAACATTCATGACCGCGAAGTAACAATTTTAGTTGTAGAAAGGTTACAGTTAGATTATATTATAACCTTTTTGTTTGTCCCAAACTAACAGACGAACTAACTAACACGGCGAATTAATATTAAGCTTGTAAAAACATGTTGCGCCGACCCCAAATAATGATATGTTAAATTTAGATCGATGAGTTAAACAAGAAATATGTATTTTTTTATTTCATAAATCTTGTACAACCCTGGAGCATTTTTACGACGACGCGGCTGCACGAAGGTCGTGCTATGGGCAAAGCTATTTCAACACTAGTCGCGCGTATTTAAGGTACATTTCTCATCGCAACTAACGATTGGTATTATTCTAGCAGGATGGGCACTGGGCAGCAGCGTCAATTCCGCGTACTTGCAACCATACCTGCGACCACCAATAGCGATTACAATATAACCTAGGTGTTTATTCCATTATTCTACTTAGTTAATGGATATCGTAGGTACAGTCGCCGTCAGATAGATCGTAGCGGGCGAGGTGGTCAAATATGTCTGAGCATAGTTGAATTTCAATAAATTATGTAGGTACACTAGCAGTTGCTACTACTGAACATCTACTTTGCCATAAATATCTGAGCAGCAGACTTTTCAATATGTTCTTTACATACCTACAATGAATGACGTGACGTAATTTTTCTTAAAATGCTATATATTGAAAAAATCAGCTGCTCAGATATTTATGACAAATTAGATGTTTAGATACTAACAGCAACTCCTAGTGTACCTACATCATTTATTGAAATTCAATAATGCTCAGAAATATTTGAACACCTCGCCGGCTACGATCTATCTGACGGCGACTGTACAGTTGATTACTTATTAGTACTACCGACCGTCAACTGGCTTCCTTAATTCTGAACATAATATTATAATTAATTTCTGAGCTTCACCTGGTCTGTTTCCACCAACACTTAAACTAATTAAGCGTAATGGTTGGACAACAGTCGGCTCGGCTTATCTATCACGCTCAGATAGTTTGCTGAGCGCGGCGGCGCCGGCGTCCGTCTATTAATCAACTTACTATTTACTAATGAGCGTACATAAGTATCCATCAAGCTGCCAGCACACACAAGGTGGTAGATAAAATACAGCACTAAAATTCATTAAACTGAACAACATCTGTGTAACAACTTCGCTGAAATTGGATTTCGTTGACTTTTTTAAAAAAAAGTTGTGCGTATCAGCTGATCAATTTGTATGAGAAAATAAAATATATTTTTTTTAATTCCAGCAAAGTTATATAATATGACAAAAGTTGTTCAGTTACATCCTTCAGAAGTATTCTATATTACAGGGTGGGCCCTAACTGTATGCGTAGTTTCTATATGCAATAAAAAAATAACAACGAATCATAGGAATTTTAAATTGATATAATTAAAAATTACAATAAATGGAAATTTAAATGACATTCAATTTTTAAAGATTATGTTATCTAAGTGACCGCCTTCCACTTGTTGACATTCTTGAAGTCGAACTCGCAGATTTTCAAACACACGTTGACAAGTTGCTCTTGGAATAGAGTTGATTTCCCGTATAATGTTTTGCTTTAGTTGCTCTACTGTTGTCGGGTTATCTTCATAGACTCTTGATTTCAAGTATCCCCACAAAAAATAATCATTAGGAGTGAGGTCTGGACTCCTTGGGGGCCATTGAATGTCACCTCTTCGTGAGATAAGTTTTCCCGGAAACATCTCTTTCAACAAGTCTATTGAGACTGTCGCAGTGTGGCAAGTGGCTCCATCCTGCTGAAACCAGGTCCTAGAATTGTACCCTTGAAATTCTTGAAGAGCTGGGACCAAGAACTCTTGCAGCATTTAACATTTAACACTTGGCTTCTTTTTCGAGTTGATTGTCTTGGATTTTCTCTAATCGATTCACTAACACGTTGAATAGTCTCCGGGGTCCGCACTGACTTTGGGCGGCCTGTGTTAATGATTCTTACCGTAGAACCGGTTTCCTCAAACATTCTAATCCATTTACGAATTGAATTTGCGCTTGGTGCTTCGCTGATGTCCCGTAATTGGAAGTGAGCGCGGTACATTCGCCTAGCAATCGTCAGAGAATTATTGTTTGAATAATACGCGCGAACACAAAACGCACGTTGCGCTCTTGAGAACGGATCCATGGCGACTAAAAATTCCACGAAATGGCTCGTCTAACGACACCCCCCCCCGCACGCGTACCTCTGCGGGTTTATGATTTATAGACAAAACAAAACGTCAACACAACTAAGGCCCAACCTGTATCATGTACATCTGCTAATAAATAAAATGATATTGGTCTATTTTTTTCTTGGAACAATCAGTGTGTTCACCTTTTGTGCAAAAATAAACCCCGCAATCATGAGAGGTGTAAATTAATTAAGAGTTCATTCAAATTTTAAAACCCGACTGTTTAAAAACTTAACCTCTCTTTTTTTTGACCTCATACGTTAAAATCCTTCAAGCCGTTCAGGCTGTAGCAGGGCACATAGAAATCTACATGCACTCGAAAAACGTAGCCCTCATTCTGAGGCAGTCGGGTACTTATGGCTACATTTCCGACGGCACGGCAGTCGGCAGGCCACGCATCGTGGTCGGTTAATAAATTTGATTTAAAGGACCGTTTCCACCCCAAGAATTTTTTCGAGGGTTAAACGTACATTTAAGTGGGCGTATAAAGCAAATTGAACATTTTAGAAACCGTTTTTCTGAATCTGCTTGGTTTATACTTAAATTCTTAAATAAAAAAAGACGTGTGACACTCGAGGACTGCCGCGGTAAAGCTATTGCATAGCATTTTTTATTAACTTTTAACACTAAGAAAGTGACACCAGTAAAATTGACTAAGTCCTTTTAGTACCGCAAATCGCTAATAGATGGCACTGTAAGTTTTTTTAGAACGCGGTAAGTGTTAGGTTTTTTCGTTACGGAATTTCTTGATTTGGTCGCCGCGCTCAAAGCCCGCGATAAAAGCTATGCTAGCTTAAAAATGCTTAGTGCTTACCGTGAACGACCACACAATTGCTCCAAATAACCTCTATAAGCAAAATCGCGAAGGTACCTCTAAAATCACACTAATGCCAGTTTTGTACGCACACAACGACTTGTATAACATAACACCAATAAATCGGGTTGGGCTGCGTCGGGGCATACGGTCGTTGGTTTAACTTAAAACGTCGCTTTTAGTTCGCTTTTAGGCGGCGCATTGGAAACTTTGGTCGCAGGGGTCTCGGCTTTTCTCAGCAATTACAAAACATATCAAAGTGATATTTTGTAACCTGATTCTTCATTTTAATGACTTCATTTTGTCAGTTGCAGAAACACGATTGGTTAATTTTTATAATAGAAAAATATATCAAAGAAACAAACAGAAATTGGCATTCTACGGGCAAACCAGACCGATTAAGTACCTCTAAATTTTTATAATCGATTAGTTTTTTTTCTTTTTTTTTCGCCCTTTTAGGGCAGGCTAAGGCTCATTTGGCCATACCGCCTAGTCTTCAGTATATGTTTTTCAGTAGTATTCACTTGTAGAATTCACGTCTTCAGTAATTTTCAGTAGTTTCTTCACTTTCACATCTTATCATTGTCTATAAACTAACCTAACCTACATACTCTAGCAAAATGATAGCACTTTTGCTAAAGCTTGCTCGGACTTCTTGTGGGAACTCGAAACACGGTATACAAACTTTTATTTCATTATCCTACACAAAAAACACATAAATGATACTTCGCTGATAAATACACTATCAATATTATACATCAAAAACCACTAAATGTAATTTTTCGGATAATAAAAGAAAAATGACGAACTGAACGCTACAAATTCCCGCCAAAAAGTCCTATAATTGATTAGTCTAAATGCACATAACTTCATTATGACAGTTGGATTTTTTAAATTATGGTTTTTAATTAAAACGAAAAAACATTTAAAAACTGAAAAAGTGAGGTTATTTTCTTTACTCTTTTTCACGTAAAGAAAAAGATAGAGACAACTGTTCCAATCAATGCCTCATCTTAAAGATTGAATTAATTGTAATAACGATTGTGTCTAGTGTGAACGGTTACATGCGGTTACAGAGATATAAGCATCTTAAACCCCCCAAGTCGAGATAATGAAAAAGTGGCGTCCCAAAGCAGGCACGTTCCTCTCTTCCATAGCACCTGTTTAAACCCTCCGGCCTTTTGCCATCACATCGACTAAAGCCCAGTGGCTACATCAAAGATGAAAAATTCCATCTGGCCGATACCAGTGCCCTCCGAGTGAGGTCATTAAGGAATTGGTGACGTGGGAATCGTCTTAAACAACGACCGCAACTCAGTGAGTGATGGCCAATTGCCTCCACCGTGGACCCGCAAATACATTGATGAGGTTCACAGATATTGATATTGCAGGCAGTGAGCAACTGCCACACGCAAATAGTCACCGTCAGAAGAGTTCCCATATCTGTGCCTCCTGTTAAAAGAAGTTAAACTCGATTTATGTGTTTTTAATTTTTTTACACGATTGCAATCTATAAAAAAATACCTATCTGTTCGTCTATGAAACACATCGCTACGTGCCATAGTTTCAGAGAGTTGTGTAAAGTAGCGTATGCTGAAAAATACATAAAAGAAATCCACTCAAAAGTATGAAATAATATTTTAAAGTTTTAACACAACTTAAGCGCGTTTTATTATTGCTGCAGTGCCATCTATTGACATTTTGCTGCTATGATTATAATGTGTGGTATGTGTAGCTTATATGTTGAAAAAGTACTCTATATTTATTATTGTAAGTATCGATAGATAATTTTCCCACGGGACCTCTTTAGTTTTCCCTGATAAGGAATACCCGACTATACAATGATGTTAAAAAAACCCCATCCCAATGTAATTGTTTCATATTGTTACGTTAAGCCATTCTAAAGATACAATTTTGTACATTCCTGCAGGAACCCTTATTTATTTTGGGATTTACAATGTCCCAGTATTAGTTCGCGATAAGGGTATCACCGTGTAAAATTTTATTGTAATAGTTCAAGCCACATTTGCGTGGTGAGCCATTCTATAAATGAATACTTTTGATTTTCCCACGGGAACTCTTGAATTTTCCGGGATAAAAAGTATCCTATATGTTAACCCGGGCTATAAGGAACCACCATACAAAATTTCATCAAAATCGGCCTGGTAGTTTTTGCGTGATGCGCGAACATACAGACAGACAGACAAAAATTCCAAAAGTTGTTGTTTTGGCCTCTGTATCGTTAGTAATGTCCACCACAGTTATTATTTTCCAAAAATATTTCATGTACAGACACGGCCCCGTTACAGTTTTATTATATTTTTCATGTACAGACACGGCCCCGTTACAGTTTTATTATATTATAGATAGATAGATAGATAAAGTATTGGCTTATAAGCGGTAATGCCACGCCGTCATTTAACTCAAGATGAAAGGTTACGCGCTGTGGGCATGCTGGAAGCCGGAAGTACACAACGTCAAGTTGCGGAAGCCATCGACTCCAACCAGTCGGTAATTCGAAGGTTATGGCCGAACGACATCCAGGTAGATGACGTGTTACAACTGAGAGACGAGACCGCTTTTTTCGGAATATCGTTAGGCGGGAGCCTAAAACTACGGCGCGGCAACTAGTTGAAAGGCTGCAAACTCAACACCAGGTGGCTGTCAGCATCCAAACAGCCAGGAGGAGACTGCATGAAGTCTCTTTACGTTCTCGGAAGCCGTTGCGGGTTGTGGCTCTCCGGCGTGGCAATCGTGCTCTACGGTTACGATGGGCACGTGTTCACCTAGAGTGGCCAGAAGAAGAGTGAGCTCGTTTGTTGTTTTCCAATGAATCCAGACTCTGTTTCCACTCTGATTCAAGGAGATTACACGTGTGGCGAGCTTCTGGACGTCACGTACTGCTTCGTTGTCCTCAGGAAGTGCATCTCCATCAGGGGGGCACAATAATGCTCTGGGCTGGAATTCGTCTTGGCGGAAGAACTGACTTCGTTTTTATACGGGGAAACAGAATGCAGAAAAATACCTTCAAGAGGTGATAGAACCGATTGTTGTTCCGCACCGAATTAAATGGGAGAGAATTTCATGTTCATGCAAGATAATGCTCGCGCGCACATTGTTTAACTGTTTAAAATGGATGATTCTTTTTTTCTTCAAAAGCTAGTGCTTCCCGTGTGGTCCCATAGAAATTTTATCAAAATCGGTGTAGTACTTTATTAGAAAATTAACAAAAATAACAATGCAAAATTGTTCGAAGTTGCTGCGATGGAAGTCGGATTTTTAACGTGTTTAGCGTTTTCAATTATTATTTTTCGTAATAAACCCAGCTATAATCTGTTTTTTTTTTTCTTTAAACTCTCAACTAAATATTGTACTGTTTTGTTCGACTTAATAAACTTGACAAAGTTGACTAGTGTATATTAAAATCTATTACGAGTCCGTAAAGTAACGGATTTTAATAGCTTGCGGTAAAAAATAGGAAAATCGTGTTTAACGCGATGAGCGGGGGGGGGGGGGGGGGAAGTAATCACATTAATGGTGAATCCCGTCTAACTCCTCCTCTGGTAACTCCTTTATTTTCTTCGGAGGTGTAGTACAGATCACTGTGTGCTCCTCGGGAGGAAGTGCCATTCCCAACTTGTGTGTATTGCCGAAACGAAAAAAGCTTTACGCGGAAAGCGGGAGGAACAACGATATACAATCACTGTAGCGCTGTCCCTGTTTTTACATAAATGGCACAAGTTTTAGTCACTACATACCACATAAGGTTAGCATGCAATCCTCTTATCAAATATGACATATTCTTTGTGCGTTTGATGCGTCGTTAATCTATCTATTTCTGGGCCACTTTGGATAATATTTAATTATTTAATCTCCTTTCTTCACAAAGATATAAGAGCGTCGGTGGCGTAATGGCTAGGGACGCCGCCTCCTGTCCAGGAGGTCGTGGTTCGAACCTGCCACGTACCAATGTGATTAAGAATTTAGATTTCATATGTACGTTTATCCGACGCTCTTACGGCGAAGGAAAATATCGTGAGGAAACCTGCACACGCCTGCGAAGAAACTCGCAGGTTGTGTGTGAAGTCGACCAACCCGCACTGGGCCCGCGTGGTCGACTAAGGTCCAATCTCCCTAATTCAGAGTAGGCTCGAGCCCCTCGGTGGGGACGTATATGAGCTGATATGATGATGAACAAAGATATAAACTATCTCTTTCCAAAGGTCAAAAAAGGAGATTCCATGACTTTTGTTTTTTATTTATTATTATTTGCTTGTAAAAAACAAAAAAGTGGTAAAGTAAAAAGCTAATTTACGGTAAAATAAATTTTGCGCACAGTAAACTGGCATACAATATCACTTTTCGAGCTACTATATAGAAAATAACTTTATTTATGGCCATTAAACTTGGCCACCCACGGGAGATTATTGGAGATTACTCCGACGTAAGTAGCTTAATGTAAAAGCTACTTAACTGAGATATTGTTTCTTGATCTTTGTTATACAGTTATATTCAAACTCAGAAAACGGAATAATAATTATTATTCTTATAAACGTAGCGTAGGCAGGCCTTCCACGCGGTGGACCGACGACCTGGTGAAGATCGCGGGAAGCCGATGGATGCGGGCAGCGCAGGACCGACCGGTCGTCGTGGAAATCCTTGGGGGAGGCCTTTGTCCAGCAGTGGACGTTTTTCGGCTGATATGATGATTCTTATATTTAATTTTATAGCAAATATGATAATATTGATTTATGTAGGTTTATGCAATACGACAAGGAAAAAATAACTCTATTTTTAAACACGTACATTACTTAATTATAGTTTTTACTTTTTGTTATCGCTAGATGTGGGCACAAGTGGGCCTCGCTTGGACAATTCAGATCTATATAGTAAGTGCGACTTACTGTTTTCTATTTTTGTGTGTCTCATGATATTTTTTAGGATGTCGTCTATCTTTAAATGCCGTTTTACTGATTATAAAACATAAAATGAAGTCTCCTATATAATTTTTGGAACGGTTGCGGGTAGAGTGAATTGGTAGCCTTTAACTATGGACCTTATTTTTTATAACACTAGTATGGACGTAGACCACTGATAATACTTATCATTTTTTTTAACTTGAATTAATAAGATTAGGTATCCGAATACAGAAATATGTCAAGTTTAGACATAAACAAAATATATTTATTGGCTTAGTAAATATTTATGGCACATTATAAACATTGGGCATTTTTTGGTCTTCCTTAAACCTGATATCATTTATAGGAACATATAGTGATGAGTAAAATTGGTCTTGGTCTTGCAGTCTTGGTCTTGGTCTTGCAAAAAAGCAAGACCAAGACCAAGACCAATACTATCCTTAGTCTAGCAAGACCAAGACCAAGACAGAATAAATAAGAACAAGACCAATACCAAGACCGATTGTGCAAGACCAAGACCAAATACGCAAGACTCAATCGAAAATGTTTACTAACAGTGTATAAATGAGATAAAATATTTGTAACAGCGTTAACATATGCTTTTCTCGGAACAATATAGTTGGCGTGTCGAATTGTCAGTTTGTTTTCTACATTTTAACGTTATACATAAAAAAAACAAAGAAACTTTACCACTGATAAAAAAATAATTTAAAAAAATGTTCCAAGAGTAAGTATTCCTTGTCCCAACGTCTGGATAACACATGGATAAAGTACAAAGAAAATTTAATTTTTCTTTCAATATTTTCACTTTTCTCAAGGACTTTTTTTCCCGCTAAAAGGTCAATTTATGCGTAGGTGGAAGGGTAGGTTCTCGAGTTTTCATAACTGAAACGTAAACATCGCAATCGATTAAATAACGAGTCAGCTCGATGGCTGCTATGCATTAATTCGTGGGCATCAATAAAAAATAAACAATAATAAGTTAATTATAAGCTATTTAATGTAATTATAATATTTTCAAACTGCAATAAAATATAGTACTTTAGTAGTTAATAATTAATTTTAAACTATTTATTTATAATTTATGATTAGATAACAATAAGCAATAACGTTTTAACAATTTTTTTTTAATTTATAGACAGTGAATTTATATTTTATATTTAGAAATGTTTGTCGATAAAAAACGGAATGTTGAAAAAATTTGTTGAAAAATGTTTGTTAAGCCCTTATTGCAAGACCAAGACCAAAACCAAGACTACACGTATTTCAGCAAGACCAAGACCAAGAATGAGTGAGCAAGACCAAGACCGAGACCAAGACCAAGACTAGACGAATTTGAGCAAGACCAAGACCAAGACTGAATAAGCAAGACCAAGACCAAGACCAAGACTGTCCAAGTCTAGGTCTTGGTCTTGCTTTGCTCATCACTAGGAACATATTTCCGTCATAAATAGGCTTTTTCAAAACAAGAACATAATCATCTCGTAATCTAAGGAATTTAAAACTAAAAGTTTAAAAAAACTAAGAACCGACTTCAAAATGAAATTCACTCAAAAGTATAAATAATATTATTAAACTTAATTACACATCATTAATCAATAATCATCATATAATACCTAAATCAAAGGTAGGAACGAATTAAATTAAGGGCTTAAAATTATCGAATTTAGAACATTTGATACGTAACGAAAGAAACTGTGTGCTGGTACCGAACTCAAAAAAATTAAATTTTGAGTCCCTAATTTAATTCGTACCAACCTTTATTCGTGAATCAAAAAGCACGACAAGAGGTTGTAATTTCATATGTTTTGCAGGACAAAATTTATATAATGCCATGCACACCAGGAACAAGTAATGACTCCGCCAAAAATTTCGAAACAGTAGACAGCTTTTTCTTGTCTTAAACACCTAGTACTGAGTCCAACCAATTCGTAATAGTCCACCAAAATATCCGAGGGTTATCGTCAAAGAAAGAAGTAATAGAAATAACGCTCCAAAACGTGATACGCTTTACCGAAACATTTATTAAGTCCGGCGAAGAAAGAAATATACAAATTAGGAAATATGAACTAGCGTCCAGCTGTTGTCGAGATAAAAAGGGGTGGTTCTTGTATCATGATTAAAAAGGGTAGGTCTAAGAAAGTGGATAGTTTTAAGGAATTTGCAGCACATTTTCACTTTGAGTGTTGTTATATTTTGGTTCCTCATAATAAAGTTCTAGTTGTATGTGTTTACAGAAAAAACGACATCTCGACAATTTCTTTCAGAAGCTGGATTTATCCTTACTAATATTATAAATGTAAAAAACGCTAAACACGTTAAAAAACCGACTTCCCTCGCAACAAATTAGTACATTTTTGCATTATTATTTTTGGTTTTTGTTAATTTTCTACCAAAGTACTACACCGATTTTGATAAAATGTATATGGGACCACACGGGAAGCACTAGCTTTCTAATAAAAAAAGAATCGTAAAAATCGGTTCACCCAGTCAAAAGTTCTGAGGTAACAAACATAAAAAAACTATTTCATACTTATAAAAACAAAACTTTGACTTTGACGTTCAATATGAGGTAATTAGTTGCAGTCCTTGCACAAAGGCTTCGATCGTTAAATAAAATAAATAAATATTCTGGGACAAATCACACATGGTCATCTGGCCCCAAAGTAGGATTCCCTGTGTAATGGGAACCAGAGACTGATATACATACTTATATACGTTTAAATACATACATAATATATATATATATTTAACACCCAGACAAAGAGTAAACAAATCTGCTCATCACACAAATGTTTGCCCTGGGTGGGGATCGAACCCACAACTCTGTGATCAGTAGTCAAGAGCACTAACCACTGAGCCACCGAGTCAGTCAAAGACATTGAAGACATACTGGACGACTACAAGCCACACATGGGGGATTACTCTTCTTGTGCAGACTTGTTGGACGGAGGCGTGAAAGAGTAACAAACATACATTACAAACTTTCGCGTTTATAATATTATTAGTAGTAATTTAAAATATTAATAGTAGGATTATAATATTAGTAGGATGAGACTCATAATCAATTTCACAAAAAATTATAAGAGAGCCAAATTTTTTTGACAGTTGATAAATGTGATTTGATAGCTAACAACTAAATGTAAGAGTTATAGGTTGTTGATTTTTGTTTAGTCTATAATCTTCTTTCTTACAAGTAAAATGAATTGTTATTCGTTAGTCTCGCTAAAACTCTAAAACGGCTTCATCAATTACTATAAAACTTTCGTGGATAGTTTTGTGCAGTGAAGGTATTATAAGATCGATAATCCACGCGGGCGAAATCGCAGACAACAGCTAGTACTTTATTATATAAATTATTATCGTCATCATCATCATCATCATCATATCATCCAAATAAAAAAAGTGGAACTCCTTGGGGGAGGCCCTTGTACAACAGTGGACGTGGACATTACAGCTGAACAAAGGCCTCCCCCAAGGATTTCCACAACGACTGGTCATGCGCTGCCCACATCCATCGGCTTCCCGCGACCTTCATCAGGTCGTCGGTCCACAGCGTGGGAGGCCTTCCTACGCTACTTCTACCGGTGCGCGGTCACCGCTCGAGTACTTTACTACCCCAACGACAATCTGTTCTACGAGCTATGTGCCCTGCCCACTGCCACTTCAGTTTAGCGATTCAGTGTAGCTCTAAAGCTACGAGTATGTCGGTTATTTTGGTTCTCCTGCGGATCTCCTCATTTCTGTTTCCATCGCGCAAGGAAACTCCGAGCATACCTCGCTTCATTGCCCTTTAGGTGACCTTGAGCCTTCTTATGACGCCCATAGTAAGCGACCATATCTCAGTTCCGTATGTCATCACTGACAACACACACTGGTCAAAGACCTTATTCTTAAGACACTGCGGTATTTGGGACGTGAAGATATTGCGAAGCTTCCCGAACGCTGCCCAGCCGAGTTGGATTTGACGATTGATCTCTTTCTTGAAGTTGAACCTACCTAGCTGGACTGTTTGTCCCAGGTATACATATTCGTCAACAACTTCCAGTGTAGAGTCTCCAACCTTTAGAGGGGTGAGTGCGATACGGACATTTAAAGTCACCGTCAAGTCGGTTCGCCTCCAGGACCAGAACTCGAAACGTATCCAGTTGCAGCGAGGGGTGAGACAGAGAGACGTTATATCTCCGAAGAAACTGTTTATCGCCGCCCTGGAAGATGTTTTTAAGCTTCTAGACTAGGGGGGGGGGGCTCGGCATTAATATCAACGGCGAGTACATAACAAACCTCGGATTCGCTGAAGATATCGTGGTCATGGCTGATACTATGGAAGACCTAAGCACAATGCTCGATGGCCTCAGTAAAGTCTCTGAACAAGTGGGTCTTAAAATGATCATAGACAAGACGAAAATAACGTTAAATATCCGTGTCGCACGTGGACGATATTATAAAATACTATCATTTTCCCGCAGCTTCGCCCGCTGGACATCGTTTTAATGACTGTCTTTAAGGGTGATTAGTAAATTATGTCGTTTCCCACCTACTTAACCATCTCTGTGCAAAAAATCACAACAATCGAGTATTTTTTAGATCCCTCAGGAACTGCATCAGATTATGCTATTTTCCCGGGATAAAAAGTATTCTATGTCCTTCCCCGTGACACAGGCTACCTGCAAGCCAAATTTCATAAAGATTGGTCAAGGCGTTGAAGTGTGAAAAGGTAACAAATAAATAAACAAACATACACATTTTCACATTTATAATATTAGTAAGGATTAGTTATTTTAAACTTTTTTTATTCACAATTGGTAAGCCCTTGGCATCATCTCACCTTATGGTAAGTGACGATGATGCCGAAGATGGAAGCGGCCTTAGCAAGATTCCTCAACGCAATGGTGATCTGGTTATCTTATCTTCAAGCCGGAACACATCAACGCTAGTAACACTGATGTTTGGCGGCAAGACTTAGATATAGATAGTGGTAGCTAGCCAAGCGGGCCATGAAAATGCCCTACCACCAACCAAACCGAGTCTTACAAAGTTTACCTTGCTGGGAATCGAACCAGCGACCTCCTGGTGTGAAGCAAATGGACTAACCATTACGCCACGGAGGCGGTTCATTATTATGAATTGACAATGTATTATTATAAGTAATAATAATAATAAATGAACCGTGCCAAGCTCTACCGGGACTGACCTATCATCACGGACGGGACGATTCTTTCGAATAAGCCTGATATCGTGTTGATGGATCGGGCGCAGTCAAGGGTGTTTTTGGTGGATGTCACTATCCCATACGATAAAATCCTCGTGCAGGCTGATGCCGCAAAAAGGACCAATTACCTGGACCTGGCTCACGAGGTTACTGATATGTGGCGAGTGGAATCCACCGAAATCATCCCCGTAGTCCATGAACGGGCTAATTTCAGCCGACCTTGAACGTCACCTAAGGCGGCTGGAACTCCGAGGCAGACCAATAATTGCAGCAATGAAGAAAGCAGTCCTCCTCGTCAATGCCCGGATAGTCCGATGCTTTATCTCCCCGTCGCACTGAACTCCAACCGACTGTGCTTCCGCTGAAGGTGCTCCTGCCACTTCGCCTTGTGCCAAGTGAGCTGCTTAGATTTTATATATTTCAATAATAATAACTAACACAGGCTTAGTCTTAGTAACATGTCCAGAACACGTCACTGTTGTCTGAAATCTGATTAATAATAATTAATTAAAATACGATTTTAATAAACAGCATGTTGAAGTTAATAATTATATTTAATTGCAGAACTGCTCAGTATGGACGAGTGTTTTCAAAACACAATAAAAGCTCGTCGGCAGTTGCATGCAGCTCACAGTTCCCTGCAACTGCTAACTCATCATTGTGCGGGACTGTGCCGTTTTGCTGGGGAACGAATCTGTTAGGCCGGTCTTAGATGATGCCGAAATGAGTTTCAGAATCAAGCAAGCGAATTTTATTATTGTTTTATTTTATTTGATGCAGAAACAAAATTTACTTACATAACAAAGTTCTTAGGAGTAGACATATAAATTAATAAATTATTTTAATCGCCTCCGTAGCGTAATGGTAAGTCCATTCGCTTCACACCAGGAGGTCGCGGGTTCGATTCCCGGCAGGGTCAACTTTGTAAGACTCGGTTTGGTTGGTGGTAGGGTATTTTTATAGCCCGCCTGGCTAGCTACCACCATCTTATCTAAGTCTTGCCGCCAAACATCAGTGTTAACAGCATTGATGTGTTCCGGCTCGAAGATAAGATAAGATAGCCAGATCCCCATTGCGTTGGGGAATCTTGGTAAGCCCGCTTCCATCTTCGGCATCATCGTCACTTACCATCAGGTGAGATGATGCCAAGGGCTTACCAATTGTGAATAAAAAAAGTTTAAAATAATTAACCCTTACTAATATTAAAAATAAAAAAAAAATGCATTTCGATGACGACTGCACACAACTTAAAACTAGAGTATGTGACATATTAATATATGTAAAAAACTTACTGTAAGTATTTACGAAGCAATACAAAGCTGTCTAATTATTAGAAGATAAAATTTTTTGGACACTGTAAATATATTGTTGAAGACTTTGTGAAAAGTTAACTAGATCGTTGCAGTACGCATTGTAGCCTGTGCACATGAAAATTGTATTGCACATTCTAATACATTCAGTTTCACGTGTTAACTGATTCAGCGTCGCGTGTAACTGTACGAATGATTCCGAAAAAACTTTATGTGAGCAATTTTCACCCAATTGGATGAAATTTTGTTTTTAGGTAGGTAATTTTTAATATACTTAGTCTATCTAGATTAGTGATGTAACGTAAAAAGAAACGACTTTGTCACTATGTTGACAAAAAACCTGGTACAGTTGTTAATTTTCTAACGTGTTTTTTTAGAAAAACAATCTATTGGAAATCAATGTTTTATTTAGGTATGTTTTAAAAAAACCTCGATGTATTTTCCAAGTGGACATAGGGGATGTGCTGTGTGTGGTTAATTTGGAAATCCCCTTTTGTAAATGTGAACGTCATAGAATGTTGCCAGTACATTCATGTAAGATTGGTACTTATTCACCAAAAAAGTATGGTAAAAACTCCAATGTGAACTCTTAAGTGTTAATCTTTAACGGAAATTAGTAACTTGGAATTCTGTACTCTTAAAAAGAAACATGCGCCAAAAATAAACTGTTATTTTTTTCATGTTTTTTTTACGTTTCCTAGGAGATTTTGAGCAACGCTCGGTCGTCCTGGGGTTCTTATAAATCATAATTTCTACAAGCACAGTTACCTTCTTCCGAGAATTTACGTATGTATCACTTTCAAACGTTTTATGAATAATAACTTTCAAAAAACCTAAAAACTTTTACGTACAAGCTTTAGAAATAATTTTAATTATTTCCTATTTTTTTCAGGAAACCCTTGAATTTGATACCTATATCATGAGGGTGCATAAATAAATAATTGGTCTGCCATCTTTGGGATTTCGCCATATTATTGTATTTAGAAAGACGTCACTTAGCTAACCATGCACTGTTCTCCAAACTTAATGTGTATACAAAATTTCAGCTCAATCGGAAATGCGAAGTGGTTCTTAATTAGCTTCCAAGATTTGTTCCTAACTAACAGACAATCTAGCTAACACGGCCGGCTATTAAAAACTGATTCTCGACGTTGTTTGACCACTTTATCGGCGTGATTAATCGTGCCTTATATTACAGCAGTACTCGTACTAGATACTAATAGTCTCTGAGCTAAGCCGCGGACATACAGACAGACTGACAGACATAGCGAAACTATGAAGGTTCCTTGTTGACAACAGAACCGTAAAAAGTAGCGATGTGGTTTTTTTTGTTTGTTTTAGTCTCTTAACGTCTCACGGGTACAAAAGCCCTTCCGAGACAATCCCTATTTAAATAATCTATATTCGTTTTTTGATTTGTAATGCTAGTGCCGGTGCATTACTATCATCATACTATAAATCTTCTCTGAAGTTCTTGACAGCATTTGCAGCAGCCTCATTCTGAGGTGGAACACCCACTTGCTGTAGGGCGTCTATAAAACGGCACCCAGAGCAAGTTAGGTTCTCACGTCCTCCTTCGTTTTATTTTCATGTTCTCCACATTGCTCACATGCACTAGACGGTTTTCTCCCAAATGCACCACTTCTTGAACAAAATCCCAGCAGAAAACAATGAAAAAACAACAAAATAAAACTACGAATGCATCCACCACAAATCCCGCAAAAAAACCGTAGCAATGTGGTCAAGTGAACAACAATATACTACAAAAAATAATATTATTTTTTAATTTAAAGCTTGCACCTAAAAGTTTTTGTTTTTCGAAAATTATTAAGTACATCCAATCCAACTGCACACCTGAAATTAGTCGACATTACTGCTAAACTAAGAAAGCCTACTTACCCGTGATAATTTTCCTTTATATATATATTTTCATTTTTTTAAATGTCCAGAAATAGCAGTTTAGCTGGCAGGGGCAGAGCACGGGAACACTTGACTCTCACAAAAATTTGCACCTTTAAAGTTTAATATTTCGCAAACAGATCGCTGAAACGAAAAAGGATTTTCACACACTCGCGACAATTTTGAACAAACAACCATGGGATAGATGAGAAAAGTTCATCCTCACTTTTATTATTAATGATTTTATTGTACCACGTTGTCGGCCTGAATAATATGTATACCTATGCCAAATTACAGCTTTCTAGTTACGAATTAGGTAGTATCTCATCTGTGCTTCTAGTACTAAGTCTCGGAAAAATAGTACGCATATTGACAATATAATGAAAACATAGAAGCATAGGTAAAGTGTTTTTTAATTATTTTTGAAATTAATATTATTATTAATTAAGTTTTGGAGGAGGAAATAGGGGACTACGAAATGCTGCTTCGGTCAATTTTAGTACCTTTTATCGGTCTGCGCTGCAGTTCTCCCTTTCTCGCTGTATACGGAGAGGTTTGGGGGAGGGAGACGACATCATTTTATTCAAATACCTTTTCTTTAGACCGCGTTTCCTCTTAAACCGCCGACGACGGACATGGCGGAACTGTAAGAGTTTCTTGGACCTTTCTAAGGGACCCTAAAAACAGTACATACCTAATTTAATAACCTAAAATAAAATAAAACCATCAGGAATAGCGTTATACGACCGCCAGCTCTCATTTCTCCGAGTACTTAACTACAGAAAACGTCTTCATAACGGTCTAAAGATTTTTCATGTTATTCAGTATTGTGACTTAGCAACTATTGATGGATGGTCGCTTTGACGGGCAGGGGTAGAAAGCTTTATTCAAAAGCGCTGATCCGCCTGAGGAGGTAACGTCAGCCTATCAGGTGCCTACTAGAAGACCGAGAGTCCGCTTTCTGTTAGTTTCGGCATAAAATGAGTTAAGGTTTTGGAGTTTACTCCTTAAGAATCGATTTTCATCATATATAAGCCCGGGGTATGAAAATTTATGAGGAGTAAAATCAGGCGTTATGCGTTAGTAAGTAGTAAACTCCAGTCGTGTGTTTATGTATGAAAAATATAAATTCTACTTTAAGATGTTTTGCTTAGCTCAGAATTCAAACTATCGCCCTGCAGAACACAGTATTACAGTGTCCCCTAGATAAATATGTCCCTTAAATAACTATTATTTAACCAAACATAAATAAAATCAGGCGTTATGCGGTATGCGTTATGCGTTAGTTAGGAGTAAACTCCAGTCGTGTTTATATATGAAAAACGAAAAACGAAAAATATAAATTCTACTTTAAGATCTTTCGCTTAGCTCAGAATTCAAACTATCGCCCTTCGGAACAAAGTTACATTGTCCCCTAGTTACAAAAATAACTATTATTTAACCTAACATAAATAAAATCAGGCGTTATGCGCTATGCGTTAATAAAGAGTAAACTCCACATACACTTTTTTTAACTTATGTAATGGTTTTATGGCACACAGTTTGCTGTCATCTACATGATATGCGAGGTCGCCTCCCCGATAGTTATCAGACTATATCAACTAGTTTCTTTGGACTACAAAAGACCAGTACTTACGAATTCCTGGCAATGTGACTTGGCCCATATCTAAGAATGACAGCGTCCGTAACGTATACCCTGCAGATGGTTTTCTATAATGGCATTAGAATTATACGCGCCGGAGATTGTTTTGGAATCGTAACGGGTTTAAGAGACTAATATTGATGCTGGTAGAAGGTCTGGCTAGCGCATGTTACTCCACACTTGGAGGCATGAAGGCAGTACTTTTCACTAACCTATTATAGTTTTTCTTGAAGTGTGTTGCAGTTTTATTTGAGTATGTTCTTGTCCGCGACGTAGTACAATGTGCCTTGCTGCTACGGCATTGAAGCGAAAAAACACATTAGGACTTTGGTGGGTATTCTAACCGGTTTCGATCATCATTTTCCATTCCTGTTAACTGTATCTATGACACTCAGTAGAAAAAAACTTTTATTCTGTTTCTTTACTCAACTCCTTGACTGACCCGGTGGTGCCGCGGTCAGCTTCTGCCAAGACTCGTGGGTTTGGTCCCCACCCAGGGCAGGTATGTTGGTATGACGGAAGGGTTTGTTGGCATTTGACCCTGAATTATTAATTTAATTCAATAATGTACCATATTGCAATATCCTTATTCGGACTATTATGAACATCGTAAAACAAAAATTATTGAAATCGATCCAGACGTTTTCAAGTTACGTGCTTACCACTGAACAACGTTTTATTTTTATTTATCTACATCTATCTATATGAAATTCGATGTTTGTGTGTATGTTCCCTATGGACTCCAAAAAGGCTGGAGTGATTTTGATGAACATTTCAGGAAATCTTTACATTAGCCCAGCGAGTGATCCTGTAAAAAAACGAGGTCGGAGCCGCGGGACGAGTAGATAATATTATACAAAAACAGTTCAATAAAACACAGAAAAAAAAACAATTGGCGGCCTTAATGTTCAATAATTATAAATAAAATTAACCCTTTTGAGTGTGTTAAGTTTTGTTTTTGGCCAATTTTGTTTTAGGAGTCCGAAACCCTGCTCTTAACATTGAAGTCGCTACTTGCGACGAAATATATTTAAAGAGCAGGATTTGGGTGTAAGACTCATGAAAGGATGAAGCCGAATCGTAAAATACCGTTAAACTACTGAAACGTTACATCGCGCAGAGAAGCACTAAGTAATAAGTTTTGGATATGAAAGAAAATCTGTGCTTCGGAAAGATCCCAGAATGTGAGACTACGTAATCCAATATCGATAACAAAATAATGCCTGCTCCGCAGTAGGAGTAGACACAAACAAATATAATCCCTATGGATAGGTGAACAGAATTAGTTTGGGTATTAGCTCTTTAATTAAGCGAGGGCGAGATCGCTTTCTGAGATAAAACACCTACTTACATAATTTTACAACTTTACTTTCAAGCTCCTGAGGAGCGAACAAAATGTATAGTGATAGCAAAAATCCAAGTTAGGATTTTTAAGGGGGAGCGGGTGGGTGTCTTACAAAAACAGAGTCTTAATTACAAAAAAACCGTCTTTAAAACGTTGCCTGTACAGGGTGACCAGGGGAGAATCGTCAAATTTTTTTTTGGATGCTTTATATCTAGGGGTAATGTAAATGTAATGTAAGGTAAAGGTAATGTATGTTCCGCGAATTCAATTTTCAGATTTTGTACGAAAAATATCTTAACTCGACTTTGACGTCAGTTTGTAAAAAAATTCATCATACAATTAAACTAGTCAAATACAAACAATCTTTCTAATTTTATCAGCTTTCCAAAAAAGTAATAAGTAATAAAAAAAATACAAACTAATTATACTAAAATTTATACTTCTGTAAAAAGAATGCATCAGGTCCCATACTACGTATATTGTTAAAAACTATTTTTCCTAATTTTATAATTTCCAAGATTTATCATGCCTTTCCTTTCCTATCATCAGACATGTGTAAAATCAGAGCCCGAAGCATTTTTCATACAAAATTGTTGAAGAAAATGAATGAAACGCAATGTTTGATTCCTAAATTTTGTTGTGTTTTTTTTAAATTTGTTCCGACTTTTATATTTTCTTAGAAAGCTGATGAAATCAGATTTTTTTTTTGTATTTTTCTGGTTTATTGTATAATGTTTTTTGTGCGCACGAGCGTGAAAAAATCTAGCTTATTTGTTAATCCAGGTCCTAATCTGTCTACCTACCAAATTTCATGCAGATCAGTTTATCTGTTGTGGCGTGGAAGAGTATCAAACATCCATACATCCCCACATACAAACTTTCGCGTTTATAATATTAGTAAGGATGAAATGTCCAACCTTTTTTTTGTGAATTGATTGTAGATATATTAACAAAAGAAGAAGAAAAAAACCTAAAAAATTGTAGGTACAAGTTTTTCATATTGCATTATCACGCGATATACATAATTATGCATGCAAAATTTCAGCTCAATCGGAAACCGGGGAGTGGGTCAAATTTTACTTGCAAGATTTCATTACAGATACAGACACCGGGACAGGTGAAACTAATTAAAAGCTTGTAATATTCTTCCGTTTTGTCTATGTTGTTGAGTAAACTATTGGGCCCTATACCATTTCTTTAGATCGTGTATAGGGTACCGTCGAGTTCCCGGGGGCTGTATCGTCGTTCTGAGAAATGGCAGTAATCCAGAGCTATGGCTAACGGAGGCTAAAGGGCTATGTCGTAATTGCGGTCGGGAACTCCCCAGGGTCGATTTGTTTCTTTCACGGAGGTGACTCGCTGTATTATTCATCAACCTTTTTACACGACCTCAAAAGAGGGGATTATAAAGTAGACAGGTTTTTTTGCTCAAATATTTTTAAAGGGTTAGTTATAACATTGGATTTATATGTTTTGACATGAAGATAGGATAGCCAGTTCCCCATTGCATTGGGGGAATATTGATAAAGCCGGTCCTATCTTCGGCATCATCGTCACTTGCTATCAGGTGAGATAAACCTTTTTCTTAATCCACAATTGATAAGCCCTTGGCATTATCTCACCTGATGGTAAGTGAAGACGATGCCGAAGATGGAAGCGGGCTTACCAAGATTCCCCAACGCGATAGGGATCTGGCTACCTATATAAATATAAATTCAATTCAATACAGTTCACATCAAGCCGGAACAAATCAATGCTGTTAACGCTGATGTTTGGCGGCTCTTGCCGCTCTTAGATAAGATGGTGGTAGCTAGCCATGCGGGCTATGAAAATGCCCTACCACCCCGCCGGGAATCGAACCTGCGACCTCCTGGTGTGAAGCAAATGGACTAACCATTACGCCACGGAGACGGTAAAACCTAAAATCTTTTAGTTACAAGCTTTAATTGGGAAGCATTTTAATTATTTCGTATTCTTCTCAGCAAACCTTTTAATTTTATACCCATATCATGGGGATACGTACATATACAATATATGGTTCGCTATATTGGATTTAGAATGACGTCACTTATATAACAATGCATTTTTCTTGAAACTTAACGTGTATACAAAATTTCAGCTCAATCGGAAACCGGGAATTAGTTCTAATTTAGCTTCCAAGATTTGTACCAACTAACAAACAAACCACCAAGTGAGATGTTGTCAAAGGTTTACCAATTGTGAATAAAAAAATTTAAAAAAAACTTGCTATTATTACGGCAAGCTAATATGAGGCTTGTCAAAAAATGTGATGGTAGGTCCCAGCTGTCTCCAGTGCAAATGCAGTGGCGGTCCGCAAATCATCGCTCTGCCTCGCAACTCGAAACGCGCGGTGCCCCGTGCCCCGTGCCCCGTGCCCCGTGCTACGTTTTCCTATTGACGTCTCTACTCCAGACCTGTCCTTGTTCACCGCAATGTGATTCTGTGTGTCACCAGACTATTGTCGTTCAGCTTCCCAATTTCTTTAGCTACATCGTAGTTCATTGCCATAGTAACATTTTTTCGGGTACCTGTGTACGGTCCTCAGGTACGAGTATACTCGTATGTATTTAATACAATTATTGTCCCTCACTGCCTGCAATGTGGACGCCGGACGCCGTGGCCGGACGCCGGACGCCGGACAGCTAGATCGGTGGGCGCGCTGGGGCGTGAACGATAGATTCAATTCAGTTGCCGATGAGTTGACATGTCGGTTCACACTCACCTCTTTCTCTAGGTTTTATTAATATACTAGCTGTTGCTCGCGGCTTCGGCCCCATTGCGCTGTGCGCGAGCCACCAGCGGCTTAAGGGGTTTCTTGTTATATACAAACCTTGCCTTGACAATTACAAACACTACAAAAAAACCGGCCAAGTGCGAGTCGGACCCGCGCAAAATATAGTTCCGTAGTTTTTTCAAAAAATATATATACATACATTTTAAATAACAAAATTGTTTTTTCAACATTTCGTAAGGAAAATCTATAAGCTAAAAAAATCAATACTTTATTTAACACTCGGCCCGTGGCTTCGCCCGTTTTTATGACTGTCTTTAAGGTTGAGTGGTGCGCAAACCGCAAGCGGCTCGCGAGCGTAGACAAGAGTTTACTCCAGATCTCTCTGGTACTTTATCGGGCTATTTTCATTAGCAGTTAATGTCACTACCCACCCCCTCAACTGTTTCTTAACAAAAAAAACACGTAAATCCGTTGCTCCATTGCGACGCCGACGCGACGTGCGCGAAACTGGAAGTGAGTTGTGGCTAGATCCATCGGAACCTAAAATCTCGGGCTACGCTCATTAGTAATCTATGTAATTTATCATCCCCTACAACATCTCTGTGCAAATAATCACAAAAACCCGTTGCTCTATTGATCCGTTGCGATATTAAGAAATCAACATTAAAAAAAATATTTATATTTCTGAATTTTTCTTCTTTTTATTTCTCACTAGCTGTTTCTCGCATTCACCCGCATGGACGTTTCTATGACTTTTCGAGGGTATGTAATGCTTTAAGGGTTAGGAAACGTAGCCTATGTGTTAATCCAGGTCCT
The DNA here is from genome assembly GCA_947284805.1 of Coleophora flavipennella. Taxonomy (NCBI): domain Eukaryota; kingdom Metazoa; phylum Arthropoda; class Insecta; order Lepidoptera; family Coleophoridae; genus Coleophora; species Coleophora flavipennella. Next base: position 9,118,145 of record OX369299.1, read on the forward strand.
AATCTGTCTATCTACCAAATTTCAGCGAGATCCGTTCAGTAGTTTTTGCGTGAAAGAGTAACAAACATACATCCATACATTCTTACAAACTTTCGCGTTTATAATATTAGTAGGATTGCTCGTTTTTGGGGTTTTGTACGTCCATAGGAAAAGGTGGAAACCTTTAAGGATCACTTTGTTATCCGTCTGTCTGTCTGACAACACCCTTTTTTAACCGACTTCAAAAAAAGGAGGAGGTTTCTCAATTCTACCGTATATATTTTTTTTGTGTGTTCGCGGATAACTTCGTCGTTTATGGACCGATTTTGATTATTATTTTTGTTGGAAAGGAGGTATCCCAAGGGTGGTACCATGATAAGGTAACCTGGATCTGATGATGGCATCCCAGAGAAATCGAGGGGAACCTTAGTTTCCTGTATGAAGTCGGTTTTTTTTCTTCAAAATTATCTCAGGGGCACGTGGAGACATTATGATCTGGGTTGTCTGATAGAAATCGCTTTTAGCGATTAGACCGCCCAAATTGTACGTCTCGTTGTTAACTTTGTTTTGTACATGTATTTGTTCATTCTGAAATAAAATAGAGTTATTTGATTTTGAGATATTACGTTGAAACTAATATAACATACTTATTATAGGTGTACAATCCCTACCTATTGATATTAACAAAGTTTCGCTTTGTTTACAATCGCTACAGCTGTACGTACGAAAATAAACTAAAATTCGTTACTTTCGAAATGTTCATTTATTAAAAAGTGTTGAAATATTCGACACACAAATCCATTCCGTCACCAAAAGCGTTGTAATTAAGTTTATTAAAACCACTAGTCCAGTTGTTATACTGTAGCTCTTCATTTTACTCATCTACAAGTTTGAAATTAAAACTAGTTGAGCGAGCGTTGAGCGGTGAGGCGTACGCTTGGAGGAAGGCCAAGCAATCACATTGCTGGGTAGCTTCCACTACGGGGCCTATTTTATAAGAATAAATGTAACGATTCAAAATGAAATCGTTACTACCCAGTTTTACTAGAAACTCTTTAACTGTATGCGTACATATAATATGTATGTATGTACAATTGTACATACACCCCAAAATTGAAATATTTATAGTAAAACGGGGTCCTGTAGTGGAAGCTCCCCAGCAATGTGGTAAGGTGTGGCAAGGTGGTGGTGATAAATACATATATGTATGGCGCATCGGGAACCGGGCCGTTCCTATCCCTCTAATATGGTTGATGGGAGCGATGGCTGACTCTCGCGTTATACTCGTGACCGGGTGCTGTCCGTGTGAACTGGCCTACTCTAGTTAAATGTATTCAATAATTTTTATGGATAACTTTTCGTGTCATATTGTTTTCATGTTCTAATGACATAATCTGGTTTATGTCAAGGATTTAATTTTGACGTTATTAACTAATTATTGTTTATTTCTTGATTCTTCACAAATGACATTGTTGTTATTATTTCATGACTATCCGAAAGAGTGTAATTTGCACCTATTTTGAATAAATATATTGAATTGAATACATCCGAAATCTTAAAGAGTTTTATTAACACTGGGTAGTAACGATTTCATTTTGAATCGTTACGTTTATTCATATAAAATAGGCCCCGTTGTGGAAGCTACCCAGCAACGTGATTGCTTGGCCTTACTCCAAGCGCACGCCTCACCGCTCGCTCTACCTAGTTTTCATTTCAAACTTTAACTAAATTCCGTGTTGGTGCTTATGCTGGAATAGTAATTAGGTTCCAACCAAATTCATTAAAAATTAATAAACAAATTAACTATAAATTATTAAACAATTTAATTAAAAATTAATAACCAATTATAATTAAAAATTAAAAACCAATTTATTTAAAAATAATAACCAATTTTTACAAAAAAATATAAAAAACCAGCTCATATACGTCCCCACCGAGGGGCTCGAGACTACCCTGAATTAGGGCGATCGGGCCATAGTCGACCACACGGGCCCAGTGCGTGTTGGTCGACTTCACACACAATCTTCGAGTTTCTTCGCAGGCGTGTGCAGGTTTCCTCACGATGTTGCCTTCACCGTAAGAGCATCGGATAAACGTACATATGAAATCGAAATTCGAAAACACATTGGTACGTGGAAGGATTCGAACCACGACCTCCCGGACAGGAGGTAGCGGCCCTTGGCATTACGCCACCGACGCTCTGTTCGACCAATTCATTTAAAAATTATTGACGGATATTTTATTGAAAATTGTGAACAAATTTTAATAAAAATTAACAAAAGAACTCGACTGCATTTATTTTTTACACAGCCTCTCTTTTTTGGGCAGTTGGATGAAAATGTATCCAATGTCACTTTCAGAATCAAAACTAATCTAATTACAGGTTCAGCCAAAGAATATGTATGTATGTATGTCTGTTTCTTTGGCTAAGCCTGTGGCCTAAACGGCTTGATGGATTTTGGAGTGCGAGGTGTTGTTAGATTCGTCTTGCTTCCGAAAGCGACATAGAATATTCGACCAAATATAATGGACCGGCCCTATCCATACATTGATCTTATAAAAATGAGTCAAATACAACGACACACAAACACGTACTCGCACCATTGTAGTCAACAGAGTCTCGTTTACATTCTAACCTGACCGCCCGAAAAAGTTTAAAAAAACTAAAAAAACGACTTCAAAATGAAATTCACTCAAAAGTATGAAATAATATTATTATACTTAAAAACACGACATTAACCAACAATAACGAAATCAAGTAGTTTTTTAGTTTTTTTTATACTTTTTTTTATTTTTAGTGATAATGCTATCTATCTTACAACGTTAAACCCAATCACCTATACTCACCAATAGGAATTATCAAATCATAATACATGTGTTTCATTAACAGATACAGAGTCCTGTGGCTTCCATCGTCATATCAGCAGCATGAAAGTTAAGGAGTTAAATCGTCCATCATCAGCTCATCTGAATAACCTGAAAGAATACAACTATCGGTCTATGCATACCTACGTATATCTATGTATAACATTAAAAATATTTTACCTCCAACTCCTAACCGTTAAGGAATTGTACCTTCCTACATCAGCTTATCAACATGAGATTATGACTAACAGATGCAAGTATTTTAGTAGCTTTAGAAAACATATGAATCACGTAATTAGTGCCTTTAAAATTTGAGGGTTGTTCTCGATTTCCCTGGGATCCAATCATCAGATCCTGACTTGGTGACAATGGGACCCCCTGGGAAATTTGAAAATCGGTCTAAAATTGACGGAGAAATCGGTGAACATACATTAAAAAAAATATACAGTCGAACATAGAACCTCCTGCTTTTTTGAAGTCGTTAAAAAATAGAGGAGCCATGTTTTTATGCAGTCAGGTTTTTACCCGACTGTACTTTTGTTTTTTTGTCTGTTTTTTTACAGGGTAATGATTTTCGGGTGTATGTATGTATGTTTGTGTGTACGTATGAATGTCTGTTTTATGACTGAGCATGAAGACAAAACTGCTTGATGGATTTTGGTTTGCGAGGTGTTGTCGTTAGATTAGTTTTGTTCCCGAAAATGACATAGAATCTTAGACCAAATATAATGGACTATATCCATACAGTGATCTTATAAAAATGAGTCGAATTCAACATTTTAACCGCCTCCGTAGCTCAGAGCCAAAGTTCACTGGCTTTACACAGGAGGTCGCGGGTTCGATTCCCGGCGGGGTCAATTGTAAGACTCGATTTGGTTGGTGGTAGGGCATTTTCTAAGCCCGCCTGGCTAGCTACCACCATGTTATCTAAGTCTTGCCGCCAAATATCAATGTTGATATCATTGGCGTGTTCCGGCATGAAGATAAGATAGCCAGTTCCCCATTGCGTTGGGGAATCTTGGTAAGCCCGCTTCCATCTTCGGCAACATCGTCACTTACCACCAGGTGAGATCTTGTCAAGGGTTTACCAACTGTGAATTTTAAAAAAAAAAATATTTCTCACCCGTTGTATGAAGTGTCCGGGTGTAACCATGAAAAATATAAGTTACGTAAGGGAATTTCAGAGTTTAAAACAATACTGCTACGCTTGGATAATGTTCAATGATTGCAAACAAAACATACATATTTTACGCCCTGTCAGTGCCTATTTATATTTAATTTAAGAAACATTGCCCTTGAAATTTCAATTGAATAGAATTTTAGAAGTGAATACAAATAATATGATAATAGTATGTATTTTGTAAGCAAATACTTTTTGAAAGACAAACTACATTAGCACAAATCAGTCCAGTAGTTTGGGAATAAGAACACCGGACGGATACATCATCATTAGCTGATGTTTTACGACTGATATGATTATCAGCCGTAAAACTTCCACTACTGAACAAACGACTCCCCCAAGGATTTACACGACGACCGGTCCAGCGCTGCCCGCATCCATCGGTTTCCCGCGATTTTCACCAGGTCGTCGGTCCACCGCGTGGAAGGTCTTCCTACGATACGTTTTCCGGCGTGCGGTCGCCACTCGAGAACTTGAACTTGGAGTTTATCTGTGTGATCGAATCAGAAACGAGGAGATCCGCAATAGAACCAAACCGATATAGCTCACAGAATCGCTAAACTGAAGTGGCAGTGAGCAGGGCACATAGCTCGTAGAACAGATGGCGGTTGGGGCAGTAAAGTTCTCGAGTAGACGGCCACATACATACATTATTATTGTATTTTGGAGTACTAGATAAACGAACCCCATCAAAATCTTAACTTCGACTATTTTTGCCATCACAATATGTTCTTCACTTCTTCGTCAAAAAAATCTGATATACCTATCGCCGTTTGATTTAAAGGCTAGCCCGTTGATATAATGGCGACTTTTAATTGAATGACTAGACTGAACGGTATTTAAACAATTGTTTTTTTCTAAAGAACTGTAAATGAGCGAGCGAAGCGAGCGATATTAGGTTCGGTCATGTTTGATTGATTATACAGTCAAAGAGCCTTCCTCCCATGGGTAGCAGAATGCTTCGCAAAAGACGAAATCATCAGTTTTTTATTCAGAGTATATTCGGAATATCCTATTCAACGACTTGGCTAAATAAAGTTCAAACAGATATACATATAGAATCTCATAGAAAATATCTCATTACATTTCTTATAACGTTAGGTACATTACGTCAATGTCAATTCAATAGGTAACAAGTTTTGAAATATTTGAAAACCCTTTGAATATTAATTTACGAACTTGTCATAATAATTGACGTACAAATGTTTATTTAACTTTACATTTACAACATTAACATAAAATCTTGTACTTGGCGTTACTGAAACGCGGTTTGAATTTCAAAAACCTTTTAAACTCGCGAAGCTTTAAAGAAATAAAAGGCTCAGTGCTTTAGTTCGATCACAAACAGTTATTTTTTTCGACGTGGGTTTACCAGGGTCGTAATTTCTACATCTCAGCTAACAAAAAAGAAGGATGCTCTCAATTCAACTGTATATTTTTATAAGCTTGTTACGCAATACCTTGGAAGATTGTGAACTGATTTTGCTGCTAAGTTGGTCCTTATAAATTTTAACAAAATCGGTGTAGTACTTTTTTTTAGAAAATTAACAAAAACCAAAAATAATTATGCGTAATAGTTGTTGCGGTGAAAGTCGGTTTTTTTAACGCGTTCATTCCCAAGATATTCAGCTCTTTTGTCATTTCATTAGCAGATTTTGGTAAGTTTTGCATTTTCAAACTTCTTACCACTTAAACACCTGAATTAATGACCTCTAAAGCAACAAATAAAAATAAAATTTTAAAAACTAAGAAACGCTCGATGGAAATTGTTAAACGAAATTGTGTATGGAACTTACTCCGTATGAGTTGAGGTGCGCAATGCCTTACATATACTTTCCGACGAAACTGCGTTTCTTAGTTTTTGCGCGTTAAACCGACGACGACGTGTTCTCCAGTAATTTTAAAACTACTGAACCGATTTTGATGAATACAATAAAAAATAATTGTTTTATTTTGATTTCTAGTTTTTGAGAAATACGTGGACTAATATTACATACATACAAACATTCATACATAGACACACTTATGAAATTGGCACACCTGTTACGAAGCTCACCATATATACGATTATTGTGCAATTCCAACAATAATATGGGTCGAATGGATAACCTCCTTTTTATTACATCGTCTCAATTTTTTTCGTCTGTGTGTCGCGTGACGGTCGGTATGATCGTTTCGTCCTACCGTAGCTCCAAGACGAGAGTAGCCATGACGGTTTCGTGCTCTGTAAATGTCTATAATGTAAAAAAAGTTTAACTTTTGCCGTGGTTTTTGAAATTGGTTAAGAATAAGCAAACCCTGAAAACTGAATGTACCGCACGACAGGTGAATATATGCATTTCTAAATTTCACTCACGAGCGACAAAACCCGGTACCATAGAACACTTTTGTTTACAATACTTCAAATAAAATTATTGTTTTTATTTCTTTTATTAAATTAATGTTGAATTAACGTTTTTTTTATCATTTATTACCTTTTAATTTTATTAAAGATTTTATATCTATCCAAAGTCAGGCCTTCCAAACTACGATACCGGGTTTTAACGCTCGCCCAAGTGAATGATTCGTAGAGCCCACGTGAAGCTAAAATACTTAGGGTTTTGTACCGTTTTTATGCCGTGCGCATAAGGCTCAGAGTCGCACTTCGACTGTCTAGCTGGATGTCTTCTTGCATGGACATGCATTTTAAAAGTGCACCTAGAGTAGGAAAGTAGTTAGTAACTATAGTACCTACTTACCTCAATTCATATAAACAATTTAATTGGAAACTTTTTAATCGTTTTCTGTCATAATGGGTTTTTAAATTTTATTTGTATTATATTTATACTTATATGTGGAAATGTTCGCAAGGTGGGTTTAGTACAAACTTTCTGAACTTGGCCTCCGGATGTGGAGAGCTATTATTATTGAAGACACCTGGAACCTGCAACTTCTATAATTAGAGTTCCAGAAACATATCTGGTCCGGTGACAGCGTCGCTGTTGGATGAAGCAAACTGAAGTTATCAAGGTGGCATGGATGGTTCCAGTTTTCGCCACCGGGCCAAATAAATTTGTGGGTCTCTACTAGTTGTTCACCCCGATTTTTTTTTATTTCCCTTATTTGGAAGGCCCCTCCTTTATGGCTTCAGGCCCATGCATCATGCATACCAATACAGCCCGGCTGTATTGGTTATGTGGGACTCACAGCTGAAGGCTGAACCTACCCACAAAAACTCCCCCCATGGATTTAGGTCAATCAAGACCTATAAAATCCTTCATCGGAGCGGAGTGGGGTGCGTAGGTTAGGAGGGGTTGCACCAAATGCGCCGTGGATATAGCCAGCGCGCCCGATGTAGGGGCCCCTCCTAGAGAATGTGCCATACGGTGATTTTACTATATCTGAGTGGTGGGTGGTGACGGATTAATCGTAAAGACTGCCTTGAAAAAGGTGGCCCCGAAACTAGTATGTGCCGCAGACCTACGATGGCTCCCCGAAGATGAATGGCGTGCGCTGGTCGAGATTACGTCCGTTTCCTCAATGTGGCCCGGGGGCGTCACGATTCCACGTCCGGCGGCCTTTGCTCATGAACATCCATCGCCGGGGACACCACCGAAGCACACGACACGACGGTATGGATCGTCCGGAGCAGGCGAGTAGGCCACGTTGGCTTCCCGACCATAGCGGCGTACACAGTGCGTGCTCCTCCATCGGCGCGATACACCTCCGAAGCACACGCACCCCGATTTTTTTTTGTTTTAATGGACAAGCTTGTTGTTGGCCGTTGAGGCCTTTAGAACTTCACCGGGCAGGGGAGGCGAGTACAGAAGGCACTCAACCTAGTGCAAAGCAAAAAGATGCAACTGCCTAAGGGCGCCCAGGTGGGCACGGACCTCGGCTTAGGTCGTTGCTTGGACGTGGGAGGATCGGAGAGAAGCGGCCTGGTATATGCCGGTAGCGCTGGTAAGCGCCAGAAGCGGGGGGACGCCGCCCTCGCCGGCGAGGGCAGAATGTCGGTGCAGTGTTTCTCTGTGGGTTAGTGGGCGGGGCCAGGGCAGCTACGGCTAGCGTGGTCGGGTCGTCGGGGTCAGTGAGTACATGTCTGGGGCTTCGGATTACGCGAATGGGGTTCGCGGGTAGCTCGTAAACTGCAGGTAGTGGGTTGGGGTAGTGTTCAGCAGACTTAAAGTATCAGATGGAAGCCTGCTTCAGGTATTGAGCTATGGTGGGGAGCTCTAAATCGCAATGGAGATTTTCATTCCGCAGAAACCACGGGTAGCCCGTGGCTCTACGCATGAAGCGATTTTGGATTAGCTGAAGTCGGCGAATGAGACGGGGACTGGTGTAAGCGAAAGCTACACCGGCATAGGTGAGGATGGGGCGGATGCAAGTTTTGTAAAGTGTCACCTTATTTCTAAGGGACAGTTTACTCCGCTTGTTGGTCATGGGATAGAGACGGCCTAGTACGAACGCGGCTTTGTTTCGAACTCGTTCTATGTGATCCTTGAACGTCAGTCGACTATCTAGGGTTACCCCTAGATACTTGACCCTAGATACTTGAGCGTTCCCAAGGGATAGGGCTACCGAACATAGTGATGTTGCGGTAGATGAGGTTGTTGATAGAACTGAGCCGTTTGAAGGTAAACAGAATCGCTGCGCTCTTCTGTGGGTTTACCTCGATCCTCCATTTCCTAAACCAGTCTCCTAAGACTTGGGCTGAGGATTGGAGGCTTTTGACTATAAGAGTCGCGGATCGGCTGGACAGATAAAGCGCGGTGTCATCTGCGAAAAGCGCGAGATTGACGCTAGGGAATCGGGGCATGTCGCTGAAGTAAATCGAAAAGAGCGTGGGAGTTAGTACGGAGCCTTGGGGGACTCCCGCTCTGATGGGTCGGGGGGATGAGAAGACTCCTTCTAGGCGGTAGCGGAAGCTCCGATTCCTGAGAAAGTCTCGTAGGATGAGTACGAGCCGGTCTGGCAGTCCCAGCTGATATAGCTTGTATATCAAGCCGTTGTACCAGACATTATCGAAAGCTTTCGCTACATCAAAGAAAAGGGCTCCTGTATACTGTTTGCGGGCGAAGGCGCTTATTATGTGCTCCGTTAGGCGGTGCACCTGTTGGACGCACGAGTGTTTGGCTCTGAAGCCAAACTGCTCGTTGGGGAGTAAGTTTTTAGACTGCACTACGTCGTTAAGTCGGGCTAAAAGGATACGCTCATATAGCTTGCCAAGAGCCTTGAGCAGGCTGGTGGGTCTATAGCTAGAGGGTTCTGAGGGGTGTTTGTTAGGTTTCCTAAAACCTATTACATCTGCACCTTTTCACGCTTCGGGAAAGGAGCAGTTTTCCATGGCTGCATTGAATATGCTAACCAGGAGTAAAATGAGGTTAGGCAGGAGGAGCATTTGAGGACTCTGTTGTAAAATGAAGTTGGGGGAGAAGCATTTGAGGACTCTGGCGCACCCCGAAAGGTGAACTCGCGATATTAAAAAAATAAAGGTACACTCCGCGTGCGCGATGTAGGATCAACCCAGCGCTATCTAGTGATGTTTAGAGAAACCATGTTTGGACATTAACAACATCCCGTTCAGTCAGCACCATGTCCGAACAAAATTTTTTTGTCTTATTAATTCGCCTACCAAATCTCACGACAACGCTCCGATTAACGATACTCGAATTATCGTCGAACAAACATTTATAAATACCTACTTACATATATACAAACGCCGTATTGTTCCAGTAGGATCGGAGAAGTTCGCTCGCTTCGCTCGCCTGGTAAATTACCTAATAAAGATGGTTGTAAATCGCGGATAACATCATATTTGAACAAATAGGTAATCTGCCTTGTAAAACGGAATTAATTAATCTTAAAGGATTAGCAACGTTGGTTTAATTTCATACCTTAAAGTCTATTCGATGAGTTTAAAAAGGTATGAATAAAATGTTAAAAGAATCTTAATTGCTCGGAGCCTCTTGGGAGTGTCGGTGTAACGAGGTTATCCCCTGGTCCAGACTAATTTACCAGACCCTTTGTGGTCGGAGGGTCAGCGGCTCCAGGGGCGGACTTGGGCTGGCCAATAAAAGCTTGAAAGTACTGCAAATTGATAGTAACGTGCTTAATGTAATCGAATTTATCGACAAGACTATTCACTTGTAAAAGTGGAGTTTCGATTGGTTTCCTTTATATTGTGGAACTCAAAATAAATCGAATGGTGTTGAGTGTTCAGTGAAGGGTAGGCAGTCAAATTTTGTGCGTTTATGCTAGAATAAGCCGAGTTGGCCGCGAGCCTTCTGCACGTGAAAACTACACGGTTCATTCTTTGAGCCGTCTTTTTTCGTATGTCTAAGACAATGGTTTTCGTTAAACTTAAAAACTCTTAGGTACAAGCTTTAATTTATAAATAATTTTAATTATTTCCTCTTATTTGTAGCAAACCCTTTCATTTGATAGCCATATCATGGGGGTGCATAAAAAATCAACTGGTCCGCCATCTTTAGGTGTCCAGCATGACGAATGACGTCACTTAACTAACCATGCATTATGCTCTAAACTTAGCGTGTATGCCAAATTTTAGCTTAATCAGAAATCGGAAAGTGGTTCTAATTAACTTTCCTTAATGTGTTTCGTACCTACCTTTGATTTCGAACCGTTCGAACCTTGAGGTTAATTTCCTGTATATCCTTACTTATTAATAATATTATAAATGTGAAAATGTGTTTGTTTGTTTGTTACCTTTTCGCGCTTCAACGCTTCGACCAATCTTGATGAACTTTGGCATGCCGGTAGCGTGTGTCACTGGGAAGGATATAGGCTGCTTTTTATCCGGTGAAAATAGCATAATCCGATGCAGTTCCCGAAGGAACTGGAAAAAATACTCTTTTTTGGTTAATTTCTTTTACATGGCAACGGAACAATTTATTTTTTTGATTTTTTGCGTACAGAAATTTGAGGAGGTGGGAAATGACATATTTTCTAATTAGCAATTATCCTGACATAGTTCCCGAGGGATCTGGAGAAAGCTCATGTCCACGGTCGCGAGCCGCTTGCGGCTGGCGCACCACTCACACTTTAAGGCAGTCATAAAAACGATGTCATACTTTCAAGCGACGAAAGAGTTAAAAAGGTACAAAAAAACCAAGGTTGAGATTTTGATGGAGATCGATTGTCTTACTCTAAAGAGTATAGAAACCAAGTCCTTCCAGTGCTCTAGTTCCTAAACTACTAAACGGATTTGGGCAAAATTTGGTTAAGGTTAATGTTATTTATATATTTGCAGCCTTTTTTAAATTTATTTTGAGTTCCACATTATTATTATTTTTTCAAAACAGGCTAACGATATGGATCAAACTCTGAAAGTTACTAGAAATTTATATACACTATCATACGCTGTAGTTCTGGAAAAATCTGAATAAGTTACTTTTCATACAAATACAGGTTGTTTGTTTTTTTTTCTAAAATTTCTGTAACCAATTTAATGAAACTTTGTGAATAATAAGGACTTTTAATAAGACCTATTGCACTGGGTAGTTCATTATTCCACAAAAAAGTAATAAAAACCCAAATAATTTGAAAAAAAAACAATCAAATCTATTACACCTCTTTTTGCCTGTGACGTACGGAACGGAACTGTGTGCGTGTGTGTGTGTGTGTGTGTGTGTTGTAACGCGGCAACGCGTTGCTGATATTCGTTCTTTCATTTATTTGTTTGTATTTTCATTTAGTTATTTGTTCTATTACGCATGCGCTGGTACAACATAATCCATGTGTCACAATTTGAACAAACTGTGACACATGGGATTCAAAATTCTTTACATCCTTCAATATTCAATGTTATTGTTTTGTATATTCCCGACTACGCAAGATGGTGAAGGCTTCGCGACAAAGTTTCACGGCTTGTCTGTACAATTTCGGTACCTAGGTACCTGAGTTAGTTTCCCCCATAAAATACACATTTTGTATCGATAAGTGCTACCCTGTCAGTAAGAGTTTGTCCCCACCTGCCCAAGTTTGTTTGTTTAGGACAATTAATGCCACCTCGCCGTTTGTGCACAGTTTACTTCGAATCAAGCCCCACCCAGTCAGATAATTTCGTTTGACTGGACAAACTGGTGTCTCCAAAGCTAACACCATAGGACACTGTGCCGATTGTAACTGGTTATCTTTGAATAGATTAAATCTATTTTAATACTTTTAAAAACTTTATATTACCTTGCCGTGTTAGTTTGTCTGATAGTTAGTTTGGGACAAATCTTAGAAGTTAAACTAGAACCACTTCCCGATTTCCGATTGACCTGGAAATTTGCATTCCAATCAGCCCATATACGTCCCCACCGAGGGGCTCGAGCCTACCCTGAATTACGGCGATCGGGTCTTAGTCAACCATGCGGGCCCAGTGCGGATTGATCAACTTTACACACAACCTTCGAGTTTCTTCGCAGGTGTGTGCAGGTTTCCTTACGATGTTTTTCCTTCACCGTTAAACCAATCGGTGAGTACATGTACATAAGTTTCGAAAAACTCATTAGTACATTGGCCGTGTGGATTTGAACCCGGCACCTCTGCTTAGGAGGACCGATTCGTTACCGGTTGAGCCACCGACGCTTCCACCGAATTTTGCATACACGTTATTTATTTAGTCGTATGGCAGTGAAAGCGCGGTGGCTCAACCGGTAACGACTCGGTCCATCTAACCAGAGGTACAGGGTTCAAATTTGGACGGCCAATGTACCAATGAGTTTTTCAAAAACTTACGTACATATACTTACCGATTGCTTTAACGGTGAAGGAAAAACATCGTGAGGAAACCTGCACACGCCTGCGAAGAAACTCGAAGGTTGTGTGTGAAGTCGACCAACGCGCACTGGGCCTGCGTGGTCGACTAAGGCCTAATCGCCCTGATTTAGGGTAGACTCGAGCCCCTCAGTGGGGACGTATATGAGCTGTTATAATATGGTAGTGAAGAGACACATTGTTAAATATTACAATAATAAAAATATCAGAAACACACTCAAACTAAAATAGGTACACTCAAATAGGTACACGTTAAGTTTGGAGAACAATGCAGGCGGACTCCCAAAGATGGCAGAGCAGTTATTTTTTATGCATCCCCATGATGAAAGGTTTTACTAAAAAGAATACGAGATAATTATAATTATTTTCAAATTAAAGCTTGTACGTAACAGTTTTTAGGTTTTTAAAAAAATATTTTGTTTACAATTAAATAGCTCTCACCTGATCGATATATGTAAATAATCCGCTATTGTAATATTAAGTGCTTGTATGTTATTAAATCGAAAACTAAAGATACTTGACAGATTTAATGAAGTTTTAAAATAATCCCTACGCAGTCTTATTAACAAAATAAAAATATTAAAAAATATATATTTTACTTGATAAAACTTGACTACCTACCTATCCTATATGTAGTAAATATTGTGTAGCATGAAAATTTGTCCTTCAATAAATCAACCACCATTGATTAGATTCTGTTAACTACCTAATCATCACCTTTTTCTTCAAATTACCACCTTAATGGACTCTACCTTGAAAGATAACTAAAAAACACCTCGCATGTAGAGGTAGACCCTATTCCAGCAAATGTCCAACCAATCATTAGCTGCCGAATGGTGTGGTGAAGCCTGCGTTCTGTTTGTTTCAGTTCGGCAGGAGAACGAGCGCATGATGCACGACGTCCTTCAGGGGGGAATCTTAAATCGCACCCAGTCGTCGGCGGCATTCCGCTGACGCCGCGCTACTCGCCGCAGCCCCGGCTCGACCACGTCCGGCCCGCCGCCGCGCCGCCGGAGGAGCCGCCCGAGCCGCCCGAGCCCACGCTGGCGGCGCCCCTCGTGGCCGGCGCCCTCACCGCGGTCGGCGCCCCCGCGCTGCCGCCGGCCCCGTCGCCGCCGCCGCCGGTGAGCGTGACCCCCCCGGGGCCCACTTGAGTCCCGTACTGGCGCTCTGGTTTCAATCTCTCGCGGCTGTGGGCTCAGTGGACCGACCAGCCGGGTAAGTAGCTTGCCAGCCGAACTGTGACGTGCTCGTGATGAGAACTTTTCCTGCGACGTACTCGTGATGAGAACTTTGCCTATGACGTGCCCGTGATGAGAACTTTGCCTGCGACGTGCTCGTGATGAGAACTTTGCCTGCGACGACAAACAGACATTTAGGTAGATATGTGAATCGTGTATAAATTAGCGAAAAATAAAATGTTATAAATTGTTGAATTATACTTAAATGTTAATAAGTTAAATATGAAAATGTCAATCATTGATATACATATACAAGTTTAAACAGTGTCTAAATATTAGATATAGGTACTTATGAGACTAAAATAATAAATTAATATTGCACGCAAACTGTCGAAAGGAATGTATAATTTGAGAAATTGGAAAATAGCCGATGATGGTCAGCGTAGGGCCAGGTTTTAGACAAATAATTCCACCCTCGTCAAAGAGCTTCATTTGTGAAACACGGAGGGGGATAGCGAGGGAGGCTTTTAGCATTTATAGCGTGGTTGAACGAAAGGATGCTTTCGAGACTTGCGAACGCCCTCTTCTAGATATAAGTACCTATCAGCTGGAAGCTCGGTGTATCAAGAATAAACAGAACAATTAAAATCAAATTTAATGCTGTTATTCAGCCAAAGAGCCAATCACCTGTGTCAGCCAAGTTATATTTCTTTCACAGTTGATTAAACAGGTGCAATAATAAGGACTACTAAAAAATATGTCGAAATAAAATCCGCTGACTATTTATTAAGGGGTATGGATAGATATATAAGTATTTAGTGAAAGGACATTGATAGTCTTTTTACTCGTATTTTGGAAGTTGGACCAAGGGCTGCCCAGATTGAACGCATAGTTGTCTGTAAACCAAAGCGCTTCAAAGTCTATCCGAGGAGCCATGAGAAAAGTTTTTTTTAGAAAATATCGATATATTAAACGAATAAGAAATAACGATATGCCGATATTTATTCAACAAGCCTATTAAGATGACGACGTAATGGATCTGTAAGATGTGGATATATATATTTTTGAGTGTAATGATCTCAAAATGTAATAAATTAAAAAAATGTTAACAGCTTCCAGAAAAATTTAAAAATAAAACTTGTTTTCATTTATTTTCTTTTGGATCGACTTTTTGCTTTTATTTATGTTTATATGAATGAAAGGAAATCAATGTATGTAGGTGTCACTGCTGGGCTGCCTATTCGGTCCAAACCCTGTCAATGTTTTTAATGGTAAAATTAAAAGTTTTATTTCTCATTTTACTCATACTTGAAACAATGCACAGGTTATAAAATAGTTAAACTACGAGTATGTAAAACAATGTGTAATTAAATTAAGTATTTTACGGGTTCAGTGTCACTAGAACGGTCGACGGCACAGCGCTGGATATCCTCCCAGTCATTGTTGATTTGTATCCAAACCAAATCTAGTCAAAAGAGCTTTCAAAATGTGCTTAAGGTGTCCGTTAAAAATAAGTACTTGTTTTAATGTAAGTAGTTGTATGATAAGGATAGAGCAACGATGATAGACATGTGAGTAATGAATAAGAACGATGCAGGTTAATTAAACCAAAGATTTAGTACTCATGGAAACAAGGTACCAGTCAATACTGATTATGTGTTATTTCCTATAAGAATCTAATGCCTTACAAAAAAACTGGCTAAGTGCGAGTCAGAGTCGCACAGAAAGTGTTCTGTACCATTTTACTAGATGTCGCTAGTTTCTTCACGTTTCAAAAAAACCACGTTTCTTGTATGGGGGCCCCAGTTTTTAATTTTTTATTATTCGTTGTTATAGCGGCAATAGAAATACACACTCTGTGAAAAATTCAGTTGTCTACCTATGATTCTTGAAATATAGACCGCTGACAGACAGACGGACAGATAGTGGAGGCGTAGAAATGCTAAAACGTGATTTAATTATGTGGTGTACATAATATTAGGTGTATTTTAAATTCTCAATCGAAATCAGTACCAAAATTTTACAACCTCTGGAAGATGGAACAGTATAAAACTATAACAAGTCACTATGAACGCACCCTCGTATTTTAACGTGCTTTCAGAATGTAGGTGAACTATTTCCGAGCTGCTCGCAGCCGTGGAGTTGCAGCCGACGACCATTTGCTAACTTTACACGCGCGAATGTTTTCAGTTCTCAAACAAATTCTCATCGGTCTCAATAAATTTGTGAGTTGTGTTGCTTACGTAAAAAGCAGTTGTAGTTTGTTGTAGTAATATGGTGGTTAAAAATAGCTTTTATTGCAATCGCAACACGTTCGTGAGAAGTTAATGAAGCAAGTGGGAGCGCGGTTTATTTTTTTGGTTCGGGTACTGTTAGGTCTGTTCGTCATTCAGGCATTCATTCAGTCACATTCGGTCACATTCGGTTTAGTAAGAGCGATATTAAAATAGGCTCTAATAACAATCGGTTCAGTGAACAATCGGAGCGAAAGCATTTTTTGATATTGAGTCGATCTGAAAACTTTGTAGGTACTGGAAAGGCCAAATGTTTTTTTTTGCTCCGACTTTAGTAGGTATAGTTAGATTACCTACTTGGGGAAAGTTTTCAGTTTCACGTATAGTATCTACTATTTACTTACCGCTTTTCAGCGTATCTAGGCACACGGCAGTGTGTCAGCTAAGTTGGTACAGAAAAAGGACCACACCGGCCGTGAGTTACATTGTACCATTTCGGGCCCCCGTTACATATATTATTTTTGACCTACACTTGCGATTTTGTAAATCTAGTTGAACCCCCAAACACATTGGATCACAATTTCCATAAAATAATTTTACCATTCTTGAGATATTAATGTGTGTATGTTCGTTACTTTTTCACGCGAAAACTACTGAACGGATCTGGCCGAAATTTGGTAGGTAGGCAGATTAGGACCTGGATTAAAACATTTACGCCACTTTTTTTCACGCTCGCGTGCGGCTTGAGGCTCGCGCACTGCGCACCCTCGAAAGTCATAGAAACGTTGTCCACGCGGGTGAAGCCGCGGGAAACAACTAGTTAAAATTAAAAACCACTACCAGGTGATGTTAGAAATTTCCTATCAAGGTTGTTTTTATATACATGCATATACTTACAAGGTAAGTGGAAAAATTTAAAAAACCGGCCAAGTGCGAGTCGGACTCGCTCACTGAGGTCTCCGTACCACCACCATTATATAAATAACTAGCTGTTTCCCGCGGTTTCACCCGCGTGGACAACGTTTCTATGACTTTTTGAGGGTGCGCAGTGCGCGAGCCGCAAGCGGCTCGCGAGCGTGGTAAAAAGTAGCCTATGTCTGAATCCAGGTCCTAATCTGTCTACCTACCAAATTTCAGCCAAATCCGTTCAGTAGTTTTTGCGGGAAAGCGTAACAGACAGACAGAGTTACTTTCACATTTATAATATTATATATAAATATATATATATGTCGAGGGGTGTGTGAGTGGTTAGGTTATGGATGGCCTCGTGGTTCACTCCTTAACTATTTCGGTTGTAGGTGTCGAAATAACAATGCAGCTATATCACAGAGGTCCTTCTTCAATAGTCTTGATCATTTGGTAATCGAAATTGTACAGGATGCCTTGGATAACAATGGATGCAAACGCGGTGATCACAGCGATGGCGTGACACGTCCATTTTTCTCACAGATCACCACTGCATGTGTTCTGCTCGACGCTCCGTCAAAAAGTGTCTGCTCCGAGACTGACGTCCAGCTAATCTGGCTTCTCCACAGATCTAATAAATTCTCAACTCAGTGTGGCAGCACAAACAGCCTTCCGTTAATACATCATCTTTGCTACCACAAACGATCGTCTCACGAGTACAAGCGATCGTCACGCCACCACCGGTTTCACCCAGGTACTAATACCTGACGTTTGATCCAAACAAAGTGTAACTATGTAAACTTATCTCGAGCTGGTATTGGTCGCGTTTTCAATGACCCTCCGACACGGCCATCCTGCGAGTCACACGTCCTCGGGTGACTAACCTGAAAAAGAAAAGGGTAGCCAGTAGATTCCATTTCGTTCGGCCAATCCTGACCTTCATTAGGAAGGTCCACAGCTCAAGGAATAAAAGCAACGCTAATAATGTGAAGCTTTAATTCAAGACTACAATCATGGTAACAACACATTTTAACAGCCTCAAAAAACCAAATAATTTCACTCTCGTAAACTAAATAAACCTCAGCATTAGCATCGTAACTCAAACAATCTCAAATCAGTTTAGGTCTCCAAGGTAAATCACAGCTGCAAGGCTTGAAACCTTACAACCATTTACAACTTTTAGGGGCACATAGAACGGAACATAATCATCATCGCAAATCACAAGTGACGGAACACCAGAACTAAACATCACCACATCCGGGTGGCGGGACACCACAAAGAATCATCATCACTAACGCCAAGCGACGGAATACCAATCAGTCATCATCACCAGTCCAGGTGACGGAACACCATCACCACCAATCTAGGCAGTGGAACACCATCATCACCAATACAGGCGACGGAATACCATCATCACCAATCCAGGCAATGGAACACCATCATCACCAATACTGGCGACGGAATACCATCATCACCTATACAGGCGACGGAATACCATCAACAGTTTTAGCCGGTAAACGGGATACTTCTTTTTTTACAAAAACACGAATGTACCTGCTACACATCATGACAGAACGAGTCTGACAAAACAAGCAGCAGCCAATTCATGCAAACATATAGCGCCATTCAGCACTCTTCATTTACCGCTGAAACATGTTGGAATACTTCAGTACTACACACAAAAATAAACGATAAAGAAAAAAATTACAACTGTATACAATTGATTGAGTTACGATCTGTCAATACAATTAACATTGAAAGGTAGACGCCTCTGCACCAGATTCATCGTCAACATCCGGAGGCAAATAACCTTCGGACATACTACGTAAACGGTCATGGGCATACTTGTAACTTCGTCTCAAATTCGAAGCTTGTAATTTGTATCTGTCACCTTCTAAGACCTCTACGACCCTGAACGGCCCTCGGTATTTGGGATCTAACTTGGTTTGGTTACGCTCCTTATTTTGTATCACCACAACAGTCACCCATCTTGGCAACTCTGGGCCACCTCCATCCGGTGCCCAAACAAACAACAGTCACCCAACCTGGCGACTCTCAGACACCTCCATCCGGTGCCCGCCCAAACACACAGTCACTCGACCTGGCGACTCTCAGACAACCTCTCAGGTGTCCGCCCAAAAACACAGTCACCCTACCTGGCGACTCTTGGACCACCCCCCTCCGGTGTCCAACCACACTATCGCTTCCATGCGGCGATCTCAAACATCACCTCTTTCTGGTCATTGCCAACATCACCTCCCCGGTGATACGCCTGCGAGCCAAACGCACGCCACACACAGTTGTGGCCGCACAGCAACGAGAAAATCAACTCGGTGTTTTACGCCTACGTCTACGAATGGCTGAGGCTATTGGCATCCAGTTGCGAAAAATTGTTTACGTCTAAGGTTCAAAATACAAACTAGTGAACGTTAAAATCACGGTCAAGTACAAAAGTCCTTAATCTGCACTAGTAGATGGTCGAGGTTCAGTCTCTCCATCATCAATTCTGTCCAAGTCAATAATACTGTCACTATCGGGCATTTAACGTAGTCTGTCCTCAATAACTGACGGTATTTGATATCTAAAGTGGTAGGTAACGCTTCTCCATTTGTAACAACACAAAGTTAGGTAACTTGTGAAACTAAGCTTTTGTCTAGAAATCAGCCAGTGGCGCTGCCTCAGAGCAATACACCACCCCATCTCTTCCCAAGGGTTTCACAAGAAGTGACTAAGGGACTAAAAATTTGAGGACAAGCAACATCGTCCTTCACGCTCATACTGTACCGCCAAACAGCCCGCCAAGCGTAGCCTTTTTTTTTAGTTTTTTTTTTTACAATTGGTGAAACCGCTCCAACATGGGGGAGGCCCATGTCTATTATCACATCAGCAGCAAGCTGATTAACAACTCCTGTAATAGGATGCGTTACTCACCGTATTATCACTAGTATGTTGTCGTGCTTCACTTAGATAAAATTACAGCCTGTGTGTGTAATCGACAAACATGACATTTAGAGGTTAGGCTACTTTACTCGTACCAAGAAGCAACTCCAGGAGGCTGTACTTCGTAACTCGGTTAACCCAACAGTTTGGTTACTGCCAAATGATCATCATGGAAGGACTTGTAACATTGAAATCTCATTACTATACTCGAAGGAAGTGAGCATATTTTAAAGGACACTTAACTAAGAGTACCAACGTTTAAACGTGCTAAGATTCACCTGACCGTTGCCACGCGCCTAAAGCGTTTATGAACGTAAGTTCAAATACAAGGGGGCATTACGTAGATCGAATGACACGTGGACGTATTTGAACAGAGGTTACAAAATCAGTCATTTCGATTTAATAGGTAAAGAATGCACCTGATGTAACCACTAGCTATGCCTGACGTGGTGAAATAGTGACCACCTATGAAGTCAATCGATGTGCTAATCTATCAGAGGAAACAATTTCCGTTCAGGCATGTTGTCATTTTTTTTTTTCACGGTTATCAACACTTGCGTTCTATGCTAACCTTTTTCTTTACCAGCATGATAATGCCGTCAAAAAGGGAAAGCTTCGGGGCTTACGACATTCGCAGCCTCCAGCCCATGAATCCTGTATCATCATCACATCAGCCGTAAGACGTCCACCACTGCACTCCGCATACTACCCTGTTATTATTCTCTTTTTTTACAATTGGTAAACAAACTATTTTATTGGGGTCCCCGAAACTCATATACCTACATAGGGTCTATACGATAGCGGGGCATTAAGGATGCCCTCGACAAATTCATCACGAAAGCTACTAAAAATAGGCAACAACTTTGGCCTATGCTCAATGACAATATCAGTCCCAATACTACGAAATCTAATAAGGCTTTTTCACTCCATGTAAAGATGTCAGTCTCAATATTATGAAAGCTTAAAGGGGTTTCAATACTTTCAATTCTGGTTTAAGTTTGTTTAACCGAAACTCTAGTTAGCTAAATGAATCGTCATATTTACAATGAGTCCTCGTTCAAAATCTTCCGTTCAATCACGACGTTGTGTCACAAGTAAAAATCCGAAAGCATGTGAAAGAGTACTTTCCACTAGGCATCATTTTAGCTGCTAATGCAATCACTACTAGAAGGGTAAGGGACTAACTACTCTATTCGCATCCTTACCGACAGTAAAGCTGTTTTGTTATTGACAGACTCGTTTAAGAATACCGTCAATCATAGATTTAAAATATCTGAATCGATCATAATATCGTTCGTACTCGTCTGGCATAACAAGATATGACCATTCTGAACAATGCCCGTCAATATTACCCTCACTCGATATTTGTTCTGTACAGTAAACTTAAGAGTTGCCTACAAAAGTCAATAGTGCGTTAGTATTGAACACACTCCCGAAAGTCTATACACGAAACTTTCTTTAACGAGTGAACACTCAGTACCACCACAGATTAGGTAATAGTACTAGTACCACGTACGTACTACTTCCACTATCAAAACAAAAGGGGTACGACTCACCGGATTTTCGTAGCTCCGCGTACATCACGCACTTCGCTGAAGCTGCACGCGCCGCTTGCGTGGATCTCCGCTGCTGCCAGCACAGCCCACGCTGTCACCTCATTCCAATGGTCGTTCCGTAAGGGAGATATCGACAGTTGAGCGCCGTGCAAGTGGATTAGCTTCCGGTATATTCCGGTTGAATGCTGGCAATATGATTGCAGCAGATGTAGTCGATGGTGCTTGCATAACCTCAATCAATCGTAGCATGTTCTGGTTCTGTAGCACAAAGAATTGTTGCCAGTGGTTTTTATTTCGCTGCTCCATCATCAATTTTCACATTTTCCCGTCGTTGTCCACTTGTTGCGAGCGCAGGGAACTATCCAACTTCTGATGTCGAGGGGTGTGTGAGTGGTTAGGTTATGGATGGCCTCGTGGTTCACTCCTTAACTATTTCGGTTGTAGGTGTCGAAATAACAATGCAGCTATATCACAGAGGTCCTTCTTCAATAGTCTTGATCATTTGGTAATCGAAATTGTACAGGATGCCTTGGATAACAATGGATGCAAACGCGGTGATCACAGCGATGGCGTGACACGTCCATTTTTCTCACAGATCACCACTGCATGTGTTCTGCTCGACGCTCCGTCAAAAAGTGTCTGCTCCGAGACTGACGTCCAGCTAATCTGGCTTCTCCACAGATCTAATAAATTCTCAACTCAGTGTGGCAGCACAAACAGCCTTCCGTTAATACATCATCTTTGCTACCACAAACGATCGTCTCACGAGTACAAGCGATCGTCACGCCACCACCGGTTTCACCCAGGTACTAATACCTGACGTTTGATCTAAACAAAGTGTAACTATGTAAACTTATCTCGAGCTGGTATTGGTCGCGTTTTCAATGACCCTCCGACATATATATATATTAGTAGGGATGAGTCCGTTCACAAAACATTTGCTTAGCCAGACACAAACGAAGCTCACTTTAATTATTTGTTATGAAAATATAATATAAAAATTAAGAAAAAACCGCCAAAGTACGAGTCGGACTCGTGCTCTAAGGATTCTGTACCACAACACCTCTCCACACCACTATGAAAATGTAACCTATTCACTTTACAAACAAAAGAAATCAACGCGACACCATCTTAGCCAAACATCAGTGTTAACAACATTGATGTGTTCCGGCTTGAAGATAAGATAGCCAGTTCTCCATTGCGTTGGTGAATCTTGGTAAGCCCGCTTCCATCTTCGTCATCATCGTTACTTACCATCAGGTGAGCTGATGCCAAGGGCTTACCAATTGTGAATAAAAAAAAAGTCATCCGTTGACGTTAAAAGTATTCCTATTCTGTTCTGATCTGTGTCAAATTATACCATAATACTGTAGAGAGACTCAACCATTAATATGTATCGTTTATTTGAGTCTTTCCACAGATTTTTTTTCCAGAATGAGGGTTTGTAAACTCTTTCGGTGTCCGCGTTTATACAAACATTGAAACCTGACACCGTTGTTGACAAAAATTTGCAAAAAGGCTAAAATAATGCTATCGTGTTTAAATTAACATGAATAGGTAGACGATTTCATTAGGTATCTAACTAGATCAGTTATTAGTTTTTACATGTTTCATACAAAAATACTGAGAAATCTTCGGAAATCCGCAGCGCGGCCGCCCCCGCTAATCCGGCGGAATTGTCTCGCGTACGCTGTATACAGGGTGTAACAAAATTGGTGTAGGTCCCGTTAACTGGGGGTTCTACTGGTCATACTGAACAACTTTCTCCAAAGAACCCATAGTCAACTCTCAAAAAAAAATTTGATCCTCCATACTAAAATGCACAGCTGATCGATTTGTATTAAGAGTAAAAAATTTTTTTTGATGTGGAAACGTCTAATAAATCGGTGGACGCCGGCTGCACGCACGAAAAAGGATGACTCATTGTCCCGTTACGCTCATTTTCCCGTTACGTTATGACGTTAACACGTTAAACTATTGTCCGTAAACCGACTTTACAGACAACCAATTTTTACGTTTTCAGCAAAGTCGTAGAACAAAAGTTGTTCAGTATGATGAGTAGAAACCCCAGTTAACGGGACCTACACCAATTTTGTTACATCCTGTATAGCTGTAATAGATGTACGCTGGGCGGTCCGTTTGATCTGAGCAGTGGCAGGGACTCGCCAAACAATCTACCTAAACGCCAAACAAGTTTCTAAGTCAACTGGAAGTGGTCTAAAATTTTCATTATGAAAATTAACTGGGTTTAATTAAATTTAACCCCCAAAAGTGGTCCCCATGCTTAAAATTAATTTATTTACGTCGCACGTCCCTCTTTGGGACACTAACTCACACATGTGTACCAAATTTCAACTTAATGTAATTGTTAAGAATCCACAAAAATACTTTATTTTTATTAATATTGGTCATCTTTGACTTAGGCTGTATGACGTCTTTGCCTCACACACTGTGAAAAACAAAACAAAAAAATAATAAAATAAAAACGTGTCTGAAAAGAATGGCGGATTGAATTTCTTGTTTTAGTCACATTTATCACAAAAACACCCTAGAAAACAAGTAAAACTTAATTTCGTAAAAGTAATGTAACCCACGGCCGGTGTCGCCCTTTTCTTTTAAAATTGTTGATTTGTGTATACCCGACTACGACAGACAGTGAAGGCTTCGCGAGAAAGTATGCACAGCGTGGCTGTAATTTTTTTTTTATTAAAAATTTGTGTGCGTTTGACTATATCTCACCTGATGGTAAGTGACGATGTTTGTATAGAAATAGGTTATGTTTGTTTGTATAGAACTAGGTTCCCTTTTACAATTAACTTATCGGTCGGTGAAAAGTCACCCTTGTATCCCGCCACACACCTGGCGTGCCAATATTATGAAGGAGGTATTTATACACATTTGCTTGTTGTACTTTACTGTAATAATTAACTTAAGCGTCCTCAGGAGACTTGAGTTTCCATACAAACGTAGTTCCGCTTTGATAAAAAAAAACTACATGCCGGATTGTATTCATACATTGCAAATATATTGAGTAGACACATATCGATGTTTGTTATTAGTTTTCATAAATTTGAACAAACTGAATGCAGGCTTAAATTAGTTTTGTACTGAAAAGAAACTTCTCTTTTTTTTCGTACATCGAAAAATAATTACAAACATGGATTTGTGTCTATTCAATACATTCGCAATGTTTGAATGCAATTTGGCATGTAGTTTTTGTATTATAGCGGAACTACGTTTGTATGGAAACTCGAGCCTCCTGGGGACCCTTAATACTTCTGAAATATACGTACATAATTTATTATATAATGTTAAATGAGAAAATATGATGTGTGTCCGAAGTTATGAATTAGTATTATTGATATGATAGCTGTGAATATAATAATTATGTATTGATAATAATATGTATGTACCTATATGTAGATCTAATGTGACTGTCACTCCCGCCTCCCTCTCCTCCTGTTGTGATACAAGAAGGTACGTGTTCATATTTTATTGGTATAATATCCTACGGCTGTGTGTTACCTTGAGACTTTTTGACATTTCTTATGTACATAGGGTGGCTGGTACTTAAGAGGAAACGCGGTCTAAAGAATAGGTATTTCAATAAAATTTTGCTGTCTCCCTCTCCTAAACCTCTCCGTATACAACAAGAAAGGGATAGCTGCAGCGCAGACCGACAATAGTCACTAAATTTGACCAAAAAAGCATTTTTTAGTCCTCTATTTCCTCCTCCACAACTTGAGCAATAATATTTTTTTTTGAAATCTGGTTTATATCAAGGATTTAATTTTGACGTTATTAACTAATTATTGTTTATTTCTTGATTCTTCACAAATGACATTGTTATTATTATTTTATGACTATCATAAAGAGTGTAATTTGCACCTATTTTGAATAAATATAAATAAATATTCTAAATATTCTGGGAAAAATCACACATGGTCATCTGGCCCCAAAGTAGGATTCCCTGTGTTATGGGTTACCAGAGACTGATAAACATACTTATATACGTTTTAAATACATACATATATAGATATATTTAACACCCAGACACAGAGCAAACAAATCTGCTCATCACACAAATGCTTGCCCTGTGTAGGGATCGAACCCACAACCCTCGGATCAGTAGTCAAGGGCACTAACCACTGAGCCACCGAGTCAGTCAATTTTTTTTTCAGCACATTTTTTGAATATATTGAATTGAACTTAGTAGAAGCCCCAGTTAACGGGACCTACATCAATTTTGTTACACCCTGTATATATTTACATTAGACCATTATAATACACTCCTTTTTTCTGCGCGGTCGTATAAAAAGGCGAGCACAGTCTCGTACTGATAATAATATATTATGATCCTGATTCCACCTCCAAACTTTATCATCAGATAAACTTCAAAATACCAACAGTATCTTGTCACTGGGAATACGGAATACCAAATTTCAGCACAATCGGACCGCTGGAAGTCGCTCTTAAAATAATTGCAAGATTTGACCCACACCCATACTAACAAGGCAAATTAAATAAAAGCTTGTAACAAAAAATAGGTTTTTTTTGTTACCCGACTACACAAACCTGTCTTTTATAAAAATGCAGAACTTGTGGACTTTCTGAGCACAAGAGAATATTTTTTTAATAAATCTAAATCAAGTTTCTATCCGTTTAACTCCTAAGGCTCTTTGAAGGCGAAACCGCAATTAATTTTATGGATGTCCCAAAAAGTTTCCTGTAAACCGATCACATTGTCCGAAGTTTTTTAGGAAAGTTTTGTAGATTCATGAACAGAGCCTTCAGAGGAATGTTTTCCTACAGCGCTCCATACAAACGGAATTTGGTTCTAATTTTAACCAATCAATCAATCAAAGCTATTGAAATATTGTAAACACGTTCGAGAAACTAATAATTGTGTTTTTGGTTTATCAGATTTCCGTAAAAAATATAGTTTCAGAGTAACATTGCGTCAAAGATATTTTTCGAATCCATAAAAATAGATAATAACAAAAAAAAAACTGAAAAACCACAAACCAAATCATGTTAAAAAAATCAATTTTGAAAAACCTAAAAACATTTAAGGACAAGATTTTATTATATCTTTTATTTCAGTTAAAGTCTATGTCGGGCATTAACGGGTAGCGCCATAATGCATGTTCAAGTCCATGACACGAGTTATCGGGCTATTCTTTCGTAGGTCGTGCTTTATCGGGTAGCAAACGTAAAAAGAGGCGAGCGGTAGTAAATCTATAGAAAATTTTAGGAATCTATTATACAATATTACTGGGATACTGGGAACATGATTCCACATCCAAAGTTCATCATCAGATCAACTTCAAAATACCAAAAGGAACTATTGTCACCGGGAATACGGCTCCATGCCAAATTTCAGGTCAATCGAACACCGGGAAGTGGGTCAAATTTAACTTTAAATTTTTAAGAGGACTACTTTTGAAAATGGCAAGTTAAATAAACTTATTTTAAAAAACGTAAAAACTTCTCGGTGCAAGCTTTTGTTTGATTTTTTTTATTATCTCGTATCATTCTTTGCAAACCCTTTATTTAATACTCATATCTGTGCTCGTATCATATAAAATAACTGGTCCAACATCTTTGGGTGTCCACCATATTGGATTTAGAATGAAGTCATTTAGCTATCCATGCATTGTCATCCAAACTAAACGTGTATGCAAAATTTCAGCTCAATCGAGCACCGGGAAGTGAGTCAAATTTAAATTGCAAATTTTAAAGCGGACAACCAAAGACATTGGGTTTCCCTTGAGCGATTTTACAACTTACTAACACACAACATACGAACATTTCAAGCTAAATAAGCTCATTTCGAAAAACTTTTGAAACAGTGTCTAGATTTAGTCATTGCAAATTTTAAAAAAAGCCGGGCTGAGAGATATAGTATTTCCTATGATTTGATTGAAAACAATTAACGATGTTTATAATTAGATCAAATTCAAAATACCAAAAGGATCTATTTTCACCACAATACGGCTTCACACCAAATTTTAGATCAATCGGACCCCTGGAATTCGCTCTAAAATCGATCGCAAGATTTGAAGCGGACATACATACGAACATTATAAGCTAAATTAAAGCTTGTAAGAACCAAACTTCGTTTGTATGTAGCACGACAGGGATACCAACATACGAGTGCAACTGGAATTTGAGGGCCAACTGCTAAAACAAAAACAAAAAGTCTCAAGGTGCATTGAAATAAAACTTTGCTTTCCTCTAATTACAATATTGTTAAAGATTGATTCTAAATTATTAATCCACTTGAAAATGGACCTATACATTTAACATTAGATTTAGATAAAGAAAACAAAGAATTTTATAGCTGTTTGTTGTAAATGTTAGTTTTAATTAATCTATTTTACAAAAAAGTTTAATAAACTATCTTTATAAAGAAATTGATGTTTTATGATTTTTCTCCTGCAGTTTACCTTAAGCTTGTCACGCACAAGTACCTAATTAATTACTAAATTTTAGAAAAAGCTGATAATATTGGAGAAAGAAATATACTTAGTAATATTATAAAAATGTGTAAGTGTGTCCGTTTGTCTGTCCTCTTTTTATGATGCAACGGAGCAACGGATCGACGTCATGGTTAAGAGTTATACCGCCGCCAACGACCAACTTTGTAACCACGTTTTACTTTATCATATCAGCTCATATACGTCTCCACCGAGGGGCTCGAGCCTACCCTGAATTAGGGCGATCGATTCACTTTTTACTTAAACTTAAGGATTTTTCTCATCGAAAGAAATGATTTGTGATTTACAGGATATGAGGAGTGATTTTAATTTCCTCGAATTCTATTTTAATACACAAAACTAAAGAAAAAATATCATACTGCACAATTTTTTTCTAGTTTTTACCATAGAACTGCTGCAATTTTAATCGAAATATTATGATATTTTATATACAATATAAAATGATTTTATTTTCTTACTTTTTGGAAATTCATCTTATTTTATTTATAATGACTTAAACATTAAAATTCTCGCAAGATTCGTCCGCAACGATTGAAGTAACAGCCACGTTGCAGTACGAGCTGACGAGAACTCTGTTTCAAGCTATTTCTTTCGATGTTTGAAACATCGTGAATCGAGTTGCTAATTTTAGGGACGCAGGAGCCTTAACGACGTTTCGTCAGAGATAGTTGACGAGGTAGGAAGTGACATAGACTACTTTTTATTCCGTAAAAATTGCATAGGCCAACGTATAGATATAGATCTGGAAAACTCGTTGTCTCGTTCGCGAGCCACTTCTCATCTGCGCATTGTGCATGCTCAATAGCCAAATAAACAAGCTCCAAATCCTCGAGCATCGCCGCAAAGTCGCCCTGCTATCATTTTTTTACTGGATTCATTTCGGAGAGTGTGCCATGGAGCTTCACGACCTCATACTCCTTTCTCCATTTCATATCGGAGGACCAGGCGCGGAGAGCGATTCCAACTTTCTGGCGTTAATGTTCCATCTATACGCACTAAGCGTTTAATTTCATCGTTCATCATGCGGCGGTCAAGGAGTGGAATTCCCTGCCGGCATGTGTGTTCCCCGATTCGTATAATTTAGAAACCTTCAAGACGATAGTGAAAAAGCACTATTTGAGCTTTCGTTTGTTGCATCCTCAGCTGTATCGGCACTTAACCTCTGGTGACGTGTGTTACATTCTCGGCTGTATCGGCACTTAACCTCGGATGACGTGTATTACATCCTCGTCTGTATCGGCACTTAACCTCGGGTGACGTGTATTACATCCTCTGCTGTATCGGCACTTAACCTCTGGTGACGTGTATTACATCCTCGACTGTATCGGCACTTAACCTCGGGTGACGTGTGTTACATCCTCGGCTGTATCGGCACTTAACCTCGGGTGACGTGTGTTACATTCTCGGCTGTATCGGCACTTAACCTCGGGTGACGGGTGTTACATCCTCGGCTGTATCGGCACTTAAACTTGGGTGACGTGTGTTAAATCCTCGGCTGTATCGGCACTTAACCTCGTGTGACGTGTGTTACATCCTCGGCTGTATCGGCACTTAACCTGGGGTGACGTGTGTTACATCCACGGCTGTATCGACACTTAACCTGGGGTGACGTGTGTTACATCCTCGGCTGTATCGGCACTTAACCTTGGGTGACGTGTGTTAAATCCTCAGCTGTATCGGCACTTAACCTGGGGTGACGTGTGTTACATCCTCGGCTGTATCGGCACTTAACTTAGGGTGACGTGTGTTACATCCTTGGCTGTATCGGCACTGAACCTCGGGTGACGTGTGTTACAGCTTCGGTTGTATCGGCACTTAACCTCCGGTGACGTGTATTACAACCTCGTCTGTATCGGCACTTAACCTCGTGTGACGTGTGTTACATCCTCGGCTGTATCGGCACTTAACCTAGGGTGACGTGTGTTACATCCTCGGCTGTATCGGCACTTAACCTCGGGTGACGTGTGTTACATCTTCGGCTGTATCGGCACTTAACCTCGGGTGACGTGCAGCCAAATACACTCAGATACCGCTTCCATCTTCGGCATCATCGTCACCTTTAGGTAAGATTATGCCTAGGGCTTACCAAAGGAGAATTGAAAAAAATATTTGAATGAAAACCGATGGAAAAATTTGTAATGATTAAAGAAGAAAGCGAGCTCATTAAAACTTACAAGAGAAATAGATATAAGTACCTGGTTTCGTAGAAAATAGACTTCAAAAAACGTCTATAGACATTCGGTAGGATAAAACGAGTGAAATATTCAAATTTCTCTGTCTCTCTCTCTCTCTTATCGTGTGGCACAATAAACCAATATTCACATACTCGTACCTAGCTTTGTTAGATAGAGAGAACGTGTTCCTGCGTTAACAAAAGTGGTGTCAATGTTCTCTTGACTGCAATACTGAAAATCTCGTTCTTATCCATGATCAAGATTTCAATTGGAAACGCTCATCAAGTTATAACCACGTGACTTCAATTGCAGCTACATATAATTTTGCTACTTTTTTCGGTTTTGTTAATTTTCAAAAAAGTACTTAAACCATTTTGATAAAATGTATATGGGACCAAAGAAAGCCGGCCAAGTGCGACTCGGGGTCACACAAGCAGGGTTCCGCACCAAAACTTTAACTACCAATAGAACAAGACCTCTCAGTACATACTTTGCTCTAAGTAAATAGGAGTCAACTTAAGCTGGACCTTGAAAATTTTATTTTTCATGTGGAAACGGAAGGACTTTAGATTTTTTCATATTTTTTTCTGTAATCCAAGCATTTAACCATGAGTATATGAATACTGTTGTTTTTTTTCGAAAATTTAGGCCTAGTAGTTTCAGAGATAAGGGGGGGGGGTGGTATTTTTTGTCTATTTTTTTAAATAATAAGTAAATTTTTATTTTAATTTTCTAATTTATTCACCAAAGATGACGCTCGTGTTTGAAATTCATTTATTTACGTTACATGTCCGTCTTTACACGTACATATGCTTACCTTATGCCGTATGGCTCCCGGCTTAGAATTGTACCATCCCATCTCTTTCCATGGGGGTCTTAAGAGTCGACTAAGGGACCTGAAACCGGAGGACGGGCAGCAGCGTTCTTTCCGTGCATTGCAACACACCTGCAACGACACTGCGATCGCCAACCCGCCGGCCAAGCGTGGTGATTACGGCTAAACCCCCTTATGAAGAAGAAAACCCGGCAGATGCCGGCTTCGGGACTGAGACATGGTCGCTTACTATGGGCCTCATAAGAATGCTCAAGGTCACCCAAAGGGCAATGGAGCAAGCTACGCGATCAAATCAGAAATGAGGAGATGCGCAGGAGAACCAAAGTAAAAGACGTCTCACAGAACTTACAATAGATAATATAAATATGATAGTAACTAAAAAAAACATAAACATTAACATTAAGTTTCAGTCTCACAGAATCATTAAACTGAATCTTTAATTAAACCGATATTTAAAAAGGGGAAACATTCTGACCTCAACAATCACCGTCCCATATCACTACTGAACACTTCATCCAAAAATTTTCGAAACCGCAATGGTAAAAAGACTATACTCTCTATGAAAAATTCTCTATTCTACATGATAGCCAAAACGGATTTTGGCGTCCTTTCCAAAATCCGTTTTGGCTGTCATGTAGAATAGAGAATTACCACGTAATCTACCACGTTTTTTTTTCATAATTGGTAAGCCCTTGGCATCATCTCACCTGATGGTAAGTGACGATGATGCCAAAGATGGAAGCGGGCTTTCCAAGATTCCCCAACGCAATAGAGAACTGGCTATCTTATCTTCAAGCCGGAACAAATCAATTTTGTCAACACTGATGTTTGGAGGCAAAGTTAGATAAGATGGTGGTAGCTAGCCAGGTGGGCTTATAAAATGCCCTACCACCAACCAAACCGAGTCTTACAAGTTGACCCCGCCGGGAATCGAACCCGCGCCTGGTGTGAAGCGAATGGACTAACCATTACGCCACGGAGGCGGTATAGACGTTTGCCGTATATAAGTATCTACAAAAATTCTAGACGTGCTAAACGACAAGAAATATGCGGTTGGGTTACTGCTCGATATGAGCAACGCATAGAGTGAACCATGAAATCCTTTTGAATAAACTCTATAGCACCGGAATGAGAGGAGTAGCATATGACTGGATAAAGTCTTACCTCGAGCATCGATTACAGTGTGTGGAAATAGAGCATACTGTCCTTACGACGCGACGGGAAATATCCAAAATGTGAGATATCCAAAATGTTGATCGAGGTTACAGGTTCGATTCCCCAAGGTAGCGTATTGGGCTGTCTTCTATTTCTTATATACGTCAATGATCTCCCAAGTGTAATCGGCGACTATTTCATACTTTTCGCAGACGACATCTTGATGTTATTGACTTGTGCTAACGAAACTGAATTAAAGACACATCAATTGGCTGGACTGTCATAATCTAAAGTTAAATTTTAATTAAACTAACCTAATTCAATTGGGACCAAACCAAAGAACCCCCACTACAAATAAACCAGGAGGCACGAGTTTCCATATAAACGTAGTTCCTAAAAAAACTACATGCCGGATTGAATCCAAACTTTGTAAATATATTGAGTAGACACATATCGATGTTTGTAATTAGTTTTCATCGTAGTAAATTTTAACGTAACCAAATGAAGGCTTAAATTAGTTTTGTACTGAAAGTTGGAAACTGCTCTTATTTTTTTCCGTTTTATATTAGTACATCGAAAACTAATTACAAACATCGATATGTATCTCCTCAATACATTCGCAAAGTTTGGATTCAATCCAGCATGCAGTTTTGGTATCAAAGCGGAACTACGTTTGTATGGAAACTCGAGCCTCCTGGTGGCCCTTTATAACAATACGAAAATAGCGACTGTTAATTCGGCTTCTTTACTGGGTATAGATCTAGACTCACACCTACATAGATCTAGACTCACACCTACATAGATCTAGACTTACACCTACATAGATCTAGACTCACACCTACATAGATCTAGACTCACACCTACATAGATCTAGACTCACACCTACATAGATCTAGACTCACACCTACATAGATCTAGACTCACACCTACATAGATCTAGACTCACACCTACATAGATCTAGCCTCACACCTACATAGATCTAGACTCACACCCACATAGATATAGACTCACACCTACATAGATCTAGACTCATACCTACATAGATCTAGACTCACACCTACATAGATCTAGCCTCACACCTACA
The DNA here is from genome assembly GCA_947284805.1 of Coleophora flavipennella. Lineage (NCBI taxonomy): Eukaryota > Metazoa > Arthropoda > Insecta > Lepidoptera > Coleophoridae > Coleophora > Coleophora flavipennella. Next base: position 9,151,504 of record OX369299.1, read on the forward strand.
TAGATCTAGACTCACACCCACATAGATATAGACTCACACCTACATAGATCTAGACTCACACCTACATAGATCTAGACTCACACCTACATAGATCTAGACTCACACCTACATTAGAAAACACACATTCAAAAATTGTCGAGCAAATTATCAACTTTCACCTACGCACTGTTTTTTTTTTATTATTCGCAATAGGTAAAACCCTTGACAACATCTCACCTGATGGTAACTGATGAAGTGGCCGAAGATGAAAGCGGGCTCACCAAGATAATGGGGAACTGGCTATCTTATCTTCATGCCGAAACACACCAATGATATCAACATTGATATTTGGCGGCAAGACTTATATAAGATGGTGGTAGCTAGCCAGGCGGGCTTAGAAAATGCCCTACCACCAACCATACCGAGTCTTACAATTGACCCCGCCGGGAATCGAACCCGCGACCTCCTGTGTAAAGCCAGTGAACTTTGCTACAATGGATGCAAACGCGGTGATCCCAGCGATAGCGTGACACGTCCATTTTGCTCACAGATCACCACTACTTGTGTTCTGCTCGACGCTCCGTCAAAAAGTGTCCGCCTCGAGACAGACGTCGAGACATTTACTACTAGAAGTGCCAATAGTTATTTCTGTGAATATGGCTCCACATTTACTACTAGAAGTGCCAATAGTTATTTCTGTGGATGTGACTCCACATTTACTACTAGAAGTGCCAATAGTTATTTCTGGGGATGTGACTTCACATTTACTACAAGAAGTGCCAATAGTTATTTCTGTGAATGTGGCTCCACATTTACTACTAGAAGTGCCAATAGTTATTTCTGTGAATGTGGCTCCACATTTACTACTAGAAGTACCAATAGTTATTTCTGTGAATGTGGCTCCACATTTACTACTAGAAGTGCCAATAGTTATGTTCGTCACACCTATCTGAAAAAACCGGCCAAGTGCGAATCGGACTCGCGCACAACGGGTTCCGTACCATTATCTGTAAAAATCAAGTTTTGTTGTATGGGAGCCCCCCTTAAATATTTGTTCTATTTTAATTTAATTATTTATTTTTAAAGTGAATATATAACTAAATTTTCAAGCGTCTACCTGTTGTCGTTATCAATATCGAGCAAAAACAACCAAAAAGAAAATAACGTTTGTCATATGGGAGTCTCCTTAAATATTTATTTTATTCTGTTTTTAAGTACCTATTTGTTGTTATAGCGGCAACAGAAATACATCATCTGTGAAAATTTTAACTGTTTAGCTGTCACGGCTCATGAAATACAGCCTGGTGACTGACGGACGGACAGACAGACAGACAGACAGCAAAGTCCTTTTTACCCTTTGGGTACGGAACCCTAAAAATGACAATTGGCTTTAGAGGCCAGTGGGTCCAAATTCCCTATGTTCCCAAATTGTCCCTATGGAGCTTGAGCTTTCTCTATTCTGATTGGTCTGCGTTCGTGCTCGTCATACCTAGATTACCGTAGTTATAGCACAGTATTACGATATGTTATAGCTTGGATCCCCTGACTTGAAGGTTGAATGTAAAAAAAATGTAAAATATGACTTTTACATGCCGCCTACACATCTCGAACTGACATTTAATAGGGATGACAAATGCTAGTCATCTGTGTTACTTTTTATCATTTGTCAAAAACGACATTTTGTTCTAAAAATGTTTGAAATACCTAGGCGTGACGTCATAGTTTAGCAGCGTCATTTATGTAATCATTTTGTGACTTTGGTGAATTAAAAATCGAAGAGTTGATGGAAAACAAAACGAGTATGGTTTTCCGAAGTTTAGGTAAGAGGGCACTTTAGTGATCATGAGTTCATAATTTATTTCTGATGCTGTCGTAACCCCTATTCTCTATGCTGACAAACTCACTTATCTATACTATACGAGTTCTTCTTCTTTTTCTTACAGGTTTTGATGAAAAATTGTGTCACTCGGGGCAAAACATTTTACTCTCGTATGGCGTATATCGAATTCCTCGCTACGTTCAGCATTCTTCTTTAGAATCCATTGCTGCGCTCGTGATTCTACTATAGAATCCTTCACTTCGCCCATGAGTTCAAATTAACGACCTCGAATAAAAAATTATCCCAACTAGCAAAATTTGCTATAAAAGTCGAGAGCACGTTCATGCCCAAAAAGAAGGGTAAAGTTTTTTGGGATTACTTTGTCCCCTTGTATCACATTGTAGGTACCTACGTCAAAGGGTTGGCCACATTTATGCAACTGATTCGGAATAACATAGTCTACGGCGCGGCGTGTAAAATATACATAGAAAATGTTAATCCTTTCAACGTAACTTATTACTTTGCTATCTCACTTGACGTGGTTACGAGGGTAGCGTCGTCAACTCGTCAGCGCTCACTCGTGTCACAGACGTGATGGCGTCACTTAAGGGTCCCCAGGGCGCTCGAGTTTCCGTACAAACGTCATCATCATCATATCAGCCGACGGACGTCCACTGCTGGACATAGGCCTCCCCCAAGGATTTCCATGACGACCGGTTCTGCGCTGCCCGCATTCAGCGGCTTCCCTTACCATGTCATCGGTCCACCGAGTGGGAGGCCTGCCTAAGCTACGCTTTCCGGTGCGCGGTCGCCACTCGAGAACGTTACTGCCCCAACTGCCATATGTTCTACGAGCTATGTGCCCCGTCCACTGCCACTTAAGTTTAGCAATTCTGAGAGCTATGTCGGTTGCTTTGGTTCTCCTACGGATCTCCACGTTTCTGATTCGATCACGCAGAGAAACACCGAGCATAGCAAGCTCCATTGCCCTTCCGGTGACCTTGAGCCTTCTTATGAGGCCCATAGTAAGCAACCATGAGGACAATAGCCGCGAGTAAATTCGTTGTACCTACAGTTTCCAACTACTACGGCGACAGAACACTTAGAAAACGTTTACCATATCTCATGAACAGTTTGCCCGCGGCTATTAGACTCGAACATAAAAAAAGTAAATTTAAAAATCTGTTAAAAAATTTTTTAATGAACAGCCTGTAATGTAGTTTTGCTCTTGCATACGACGTACCGATTCACTTAGAATCTTGTAAAGTACCACAGTCTTATCTATGATTGTAACGTATAATTGTGAGACTGTTGATCCCACAGACAAACTGATCATTCAGTTTTGTGGGTCTAATGTTTACCTATGTACTCATTTTTTCGATTAATAATTATATAAATAAATAAATAAATAATACAAACGTAGTTCCGCTTTAATTCAAAAACTACATGCCGGATTGAATCCAAACTTTGCGATTATATTGAGTAGACACATATCGAAGTTTGTAATTAGTTTTCTTCGTAGTAAATTTAAACATAACTAAACATAGGCTTAAATTAGTTTTGTGCTGAAAGTTTTAAACTGCTCTTATGTTTTTTCCTGTTGTGTGTTCATCAAAAACTATTTACAAACATTGATATGTGTCTACTTAGTATATTTGTAAAGTTTGGATTCAATCCGGCATGTAGATTTTGTATTAAAGCGGAACTTCGTTTGTATGGAAACTTGAGCCTCCTGGGGACCCTGGGAAGTTATTGTTAAGTAATAACATCATATTAATTATTGAATCAATATTTAAGGTCAATAACGATACAATTTTTCTAAAAGGACTAATTTTATAATTTAACTGCGACCAGTTCGTATATTAGTTTATTCCAAAATCTTCCGAACAAAAAAACATACAAAGGCACTCTGGAAGTGCCGACAGAACCGAAAACTTTTTACAGTTTTATAAGTTTTGACCCTGCGAGTGTTCCTGGTAAGGTGTTGGTGACGCTTACGGTAACAGTGTCTGCTTTTTTCCCATCCCAAAAATGCCCAACGCGCCTAGAGAAGTTTTCACTTCAAAAAAATATTGAGCACTTGATTGCCTACAACAGAAGCTAGCTTGTATCCCTAGGTATCGATTCGGTTGTTGATAGTGAGGGTGATGTGGTTCACAGTCGAGTGCCGTATCAGTTCCACTTCGTCGGCCACGTTGTGTTGTGGCAGCCTGGGGGCCACCGGGGGCCGCACGCCTCATTATAACTCAATCACATATCCGCAAAGATCAAATTGGGCACAGTATTACAATATAGCTGCTTACAGTAGCGCAACGAATGTACTTACGCAGAGCTACGGAAGGATACTTGCGGATTAACGGACGGCGGGGCACAGCCTGGCAAACTCCGCGAGTTTGCCAGGCTGACTACAGGGTAGTATGGGCTAGTACGACATCGTGCGACATCAAAGGCGTTGTGCTACTGTAAGCCATATCGTAATACTGAGACTAGGGTCAGGCCGTTTTGGCGCAATATTTTACTCAATGGTTGGGCTAAACCAAAGAAGTTCTAGAGGAAGAATAGCCCCTCAGGGTCCGAAATTGTACAGGTTGCCTTGGATTAAAATGGATGCAAACGCGGTGATCCCAGCGATAGCGTGACACGTCCATTTTGCTCAAAAATCACCACTACTTGTGTTCTGCTCGAAGCTCCGTCAAAAAGTGTCCGCCTCGAGACTGACGTCCAGCTAATATGGCTTCTTCACACATCTAATAAATTCTCAACTCAGTGCTGCCACCTCAATCATAAGCAGCCTACCGTTAATGAGTCATCTTTGCTACCACATACGATCGGCTCACGAGTACAAGCGATTGTCACGCCACCATCAGTTTCACCCAGGTACTACCTTACGTTCGATCCAAATAAAGTTTAACGATCTATGTAAACTTATCTCGAGCTGGTATTGGTCGCGTTTCAAATCACGCTCCGACATACGAATAATTTAGGATTTTCTGGGAGGTAACTTACTCGGATTTTTCCTGGTATAATTAACTACATAAATGTAGTAGAACTTATTAAGTCCCAGTTATCCACAAAATTTATGAAAATCATTACATAAATTTTTCAGAATAAATAACAAAGAACTTGGATTTGTATGGGATGCACCTTATTCCGATTTTAATTTGAAGATAACGAACTATCATACGCTAGTAGCCATGTAAAGCTAAGTAACGTTCCGAGTTCAATTTAGAGCCATTTTTGAATGAATGATTTTTTAATATAGTGGTACTCGTAAGACACAAAAATGAAAAAATGGCTAGAGATATGGAAAAAATATTGCCCCAACCCAAATTTAACTCAAGTCCGTCCAGTAGTTTGGGAAAATCGATCCCAATCAAAATCTCAACGTCGATTCTTTTTGCCGTCACAATACTCAACTTTACTCATTCGAAGCTTGAAAGTAAAATAATAGTCTAGTGCAAAGATCGAAGGAAAGCGCGGAAGAGGAAGACCTAGAATTGCTTGTATAGACCAAGTTAAGAAGAAAGTTAAGGTGGAAACGTATAGAGAAATGAAGGAGATAGTGTGGGAGAGAGAGACCGGGAAAGAGCTACACAAACAAGAGCACGGCTCTTAAATTGTGATGATGATGATGAGTGCAAATGCGGGCTACGGCAGCATCCAAAATGAAATCATTAATTTTCGAAAATCCTAATTTTATTTCAATTCAAGTCCATTACACGAGTTATCGGGCTGTACATTCATGGGTCGTGCATTTTCGGGTCACGAATTAGTGGTACCCTATAATGCATGTTTCCATATTCCAAGAAAGGCGAGCGTAGTAAGTCTTTTTAGATTTTTTGGGTATCTATTAAAACAATCGACGATCCTGGAACCTTGATCACCTCCAAAGTTCATCATCAGAGCAACTTTAAAACACCAAAAGGATTTATTGTCATCGGGATTAAGGCTTCATTGTCTCCTGGAATACGACTTCATACCAAATTTTCGCTAAATTTGACCCCTGAAAGTCGCTCTAAAATACATACATATGAATATTGCAAGCTAAATTAAAGCTTGCAAGTAATTTTCGAAATGCCTAAAAACTTTAATCCTCATAAAGCCAAATGCTCAGTGAGCCAAATGTGAATATAAGTACACGTCATTTCCAAATATGGATATAAGTACACGTCATTCGTAATTTGAATATAAGTATACGTCATTTCAAATGAAAATATAAGTACACGTCATTTCCAAATATGGATATAAGTACACGTCATTCCCAATTTGAATATAAGTATACGTCATTTCAAATGAAAATATAAGTACACGTCATTTCCAAATGTGAATATAAGTACACGTCATTTCCAAATACGAAATAAGTACACTCAAAAGTATGTATGTGGTCTGTGGTACTAAAGCCATAGATTGATTTCACAAATCTCAATGCCCCTTTGCAGTACAATAAGGACAATACGTTTAAGCCCATTTCACAGACAAATGTATATTTATATATATATTTATAATGTATGTTTATTTCTCCAGTCACTATAGAGGAAATAAAAATAACAATCCTAACACTAAGAAATAAAAAGAGTACCTGTTACAATGGAATTCCCCTACTTTTTATTAAAAGTAACATCGAATATATAGCGCAAATGCTTGAGGTCATAATAAATTTGGCTACCGACCCATGGTCCAATTTGTCACTTGAGACTGGAATATTCCGAATGATTTAAAAAGGGCATTAATAAAGCCTTTGCATAAGAAGGGCTATAGAACTGATATAAATAACTACAAACCCATTGCGCTTTTATTAAATTTATCGAAAATTATTTTAAAAATCATACATAATAGGTTAATAATAGGTTAATGTCTTTCCTAAATAAACACTCTACACTGACTCGTAACAATAATCAGTTTGGATTTCAAAAGAGTAAAAACACAACTTTGGCTATTTTTAAAGTTTTGAAACAAATTTGGACTGAGGTGGAAAATAGAAATACATGTTTTGGGCTGTATATGGATTTATCAAAAGATTTCGACTGTGTTCTACATGAAATGTTGCTTAAACAACCAGAAAATTTTGAGTTACGAGGGAATTCCTTGAAATTAATAGAGTCTTATCTTTCTAATAGAGTGCAAGCCACCATTGTTGAAAAGTACAATTCAATTACAAGATGCTAGAGCCAATTCAAACTGATTTTAGAAGAATACAATTAGGTGTCCTACAGGGAAGAGTTCTAGGACCTCTTCTATTCCTTATCTATATAAAAGAGCTACCTTTGGTGATCAATCATCTCTGTGTTTTTATTTGCTGATGATGCTACTATTTTTATACCAAAGGATAAATTGAGTCATCATGTATATATCAATGAAATATGTAATACTATTGACATGGCGACAGAATGTTTGACATCAATTAATTTGAAGTTAAATCTAGATAAGACTAAAATTAAGGAACCACATTAAATTTAAATATCATTATTTATAATAAAGCAGTAGAATCAGTTAATGACATAAAATTACAAATGATGTTCATTTGCATTGGAATTTATGTCGGAGGTCAAGATCCACTGCGGGTCGCTAAGCCAGCGAAGTAGTAGTAAGTAGTATGTTCAAATGATCAACAAAAAGATATGAAGTAAATGGTTTAAGCTTTGTTTACGTGGTGACTTTTAATTAGTTCTTGATAGCAAAGGATATGAATGTACGCGTAATTACAAACAACTATCCCAAAGAAACTATGCATCAAATATGAAAAAAAAATTTGCTGCTTTATACATTTTTGCCGATTTGAGGGCCAAAATTTTTTTTCTTATTTGATATATAGTTTTTTGAGCCCCTCGGCAGGGACGTATATGAGTCGATATGATGAATTTAAAAAAAATACACACAAAGATTGGTTGACATAGAAGGTATTTTATACTTTCATCATCATTACAGCTCATATACGTCCCCACCGAGGGGCTCGAGCCTACCCTGAATCAGGGCGATTAGGCCTTAGTCGACCACGCGGGCCCAGTGCGGGTTGGTCGACTTCACACACAACCTTCGAGTTTCTTCGCAAGGCGTGTGCAGGTTTCCTCACGATGTTTTCCTTCACCGTTAAAGCAATCGGTAAGTATGTACGTAAGTTTTTGAAAAACTCATTGGTACATTGGCCGTCCAGATTTGAACCCGGTACCTCTGGTTAGATGGACCGAGTCGTTACCGGTTGAGTTTTATACTTTAAAAGAATTTTACTACAAATCCTACTACAAACGGGCGCTGCTCCATAACGCAACCGAATATTTTGTCAGTTTTTGCATAATTGTCATGAGTACAACTAGTACTTCAATTTTATATCTTATTCAGCCATTTCCCTTATCGTTTTTTTTAGTCATTATAACTAGTTTTTCAGGCGCTTTAAGTACATAATGCAACCACTATGCGCAGGCAGACCGACATTTTTAACATCAGAGGGTCGCCATTTATCCTCTCAGCCTAAGTTTATCCATTTAAGTTATCGTTACCAGGTTTGTCATAACCTTATTGTCTTTATTGTAATTGTATGCCCGAAATGGGTATACTGATTTTTTACTGATTAATTGTAATAACTATATTACTCAGCTTTGACAATAAATATTATCTTATGTTATATTAAAGCCTTTTCGAACTGACACACATTTGTGTACCTACCAAATTTCAATTCAATCGGTCCAGAAGTTTCCGAACATATTTGCTGTGACAGACGGACGGACAGACAGACACGCGAGTAATCCTATAATGTTTCCGTTTTTACCTTTTAAACTTAAAAAAACTAAGTGTACGTGTGTGTGTGTGTGTACGCGTGTTTGAGTGTGTGTGTATGTGCCTTAGTCCGTGTTCTAGTTCCCAAACTACTGGACGGATTTGGGTTGGGTCAACATATTTTTTTTATTCAGCCTTTTTTATATTTTTTTAATAATCTTGATGTTTTAAGTTTGCCACCAAAGTAAAAAAATCACTAATTATTATTTTTACTCCAAGATGGCTCTAACGATTACTATAATAATACATATTACTATAATATTTATTTATTTACACTTATAGTACACCAAAAACAATTTCGTAAAGCTAATACATATAGATATTATAATATAGTGTACAGTAGGCGGTCTTATTGCTAAAAGCAATCTCTTCCAGACAACCTTTAGTTACAGGAGAGCACGAAATACTATAACATAACAATAATAATATAACATGGCCTACAGCACGCAGTAGTTTGTTATTCTAAGAAAAATTAGAATAAGTTACCTACTTCCCATACAAATTCAGGTTGTTTATTACGTTTTAAAAAATGGCTCTAACGATTTTAATCAAACTTTGTGAATTACTAACAATTAGCACTTAATAAGGCCTACTGCACTGAGTAGTTAATTATTTAAATAAAAATCCGTATAAATTACCTTCCATACATCATCATATCAGCCAAAAAATGTTTAGTGCTGGACAAAGGCCTCCCCCAAGGATTTCCACGACGACCGGTCCTGCGCTGCCCGCATCCATCGGCTTCCAGCGATCTTCACCAGGTCGTCGGTCCACCGCGTGTGAGGCCTACCTGCGCTACGTTTTCCGGTGCGCGGTCGCCACTCGAGAACTTTACTGCCACAGCGGCCATCTGTTCTACGTGAATATATTACGAAGCTTCCCGAACGCTGCCCAGACGAGTTGGATTCGTTAATTAATCTCTCGTTTGAAGTTGGACTTACCTATATAACTGTCTGTCTCAGATGTAAATATTCGTCAACAACTTCTAGTGTAGAGTCTCTAACCTTTAGAGGGGTGGGTGCGACACGGACATTTGATATTATTTTCGTCTTGTTCATGTTCATTTTAAGACCCACTTGTTGAGAGACTTTAATGAGACCATCGAGCACTGTGCTTAGATCTTTCATAGTCTCAGCCATGACCACGATATTGTCAGCGAATCGGAGATGGGTTATTTACTCGCCGTTGATATTGATGCCGAATCCACCCCAGTCCAGAAGCTTAAAAACATCGCCCAGGGCGGCGGTGAACAGTTTCGGAGATATAACCTGTCCCTGTCTCACCCCTTGCTGCAAGTGGATAGGTTGCGAGTTCTGGTCCTGGAGGCGAACCTACATGGTGGCGTTTTCATACAGACACTTCAACACCTCGATGTATCGATGCTCAATTTGGCACCACTTGAGAGACTGTAGCAGAGCCTAGGTTTCGACTGAATCAAAGGCTTTCTCATAGTTCACAAACGCCAAGCATAGTGGCTGATTGTACTGTTCAGTCTTCTGTATAATCTGCCGCAGCGTATGTATGTTGTCTATGGTACTAAGGCATTTTCGGAAACCGGCTTATTGCAAGTCGTCAAACCTGCGTGCAAGACGAATTGTAATGACTCTCAAAAACAGCTTGTAGACATGGCTCAGAATAAGATGGGTCTATAGTTCTTCAGCAGGATATTATCACCCTTTTTTAAGAATACCACGACCACACTTCTGTGCCATGACTTAGGCGTTTGTCCTTCAAGAAAAACGGAATTGAATAGTTTCTGAAGAGCTTTAAGTACCGGTGTTCCACCTGCTTTCAGAAGTTTAGTCGTAATTTCATCATCACCCGGTGCCTTGTTGTTCTTGAGCTGTTTGAGAGTCATTTTAATCTCTGATAAATTGAAAACAGGGCTTGACGTGATTTTATATAATTGATGTTGTTTTTACCTCAACGTTTCGACTATGCCGTGTTAGGACCGTACTTACCCCTCCCACTAAGATAGCAAGACACATACGTACACCTAAGGATACCCTACCGCTGAAGGTCCCTGGGGTGTACAAAGTCGACTGTAGCCCGTGGAAGTTCCTACGTGGGGCAAACTAAGCGCACGATCGCCGAAAGAGTCAAAGAACATATAGCAGTTGTCAAAAACCGTCAGATTAATAAATCTGCAATCGCGGAGCACTTGCTGGATGCGAGATCTAATCACTGGATTGAGCTTCAGACATGACCCAAAAATCCTGACGACGATTCGCCGTTACTACCCAAGAATCGTACGTGAAGCCATTAAAATTAAGAAACACAGAAATTTTAACAGTGATGAAGGATACAAGCTTTCCTCGTCATGGAATCCGGTGAATGATAAGTGTAGACAAGGACTGTGTCAGTGTAGTGTGTCATGACCCTAACTTATTAAGTGAAATGTGTGGTGACCCTAACCCTTCACAAAATGAAGTGAGGGTAGATGGAGGTGTTCCTGCGATGCACCGGCGGCGATGACACCGCGGCTTCAGTCTACTCGCGACCACGGCTATCGAAACACAGTCGAAACGTTGAGGTAAAAACAACATCAATTATATAAAATCACGTCTAGCCCCGTTTTCAATTTATCAGTATGAATAATCGTGAAAGTTTAAAGTGTTACATTTTAATCTCGTACAGTCTGACGTCCGGGATATCTTCGGTATAGTGACGGGTTAGTGTGGCTATTTGGTCTTAAGCCAGATCGCTGACATGCAAACGTGTCGTCTTGTACCATTGTCCGTAGAACTTCTCCACTTCTTCCAGAAACTCAGTCTTAAACGATATGATCCTGCCATCCTCAGTCTTCAGCTTGGTCAGTGAGCTTTGTCCAAAAGACAGATCTCTCACGAACACTTTTGAGTCTTTATTATGCTCAATCGCCTCATCAATACAATTTGTATTATAGTGGCGCAAATCGCGAGTCAGGGACTCAGAGATCTACCTGTTTAGTTACCGATACTGAGAAGCATCTTTAGAGGACTGCAAAACCAATCTGCTTCTTTCTTCCATGAGGTTGCTGGTGTAGTCAGAGATTTTTTTGGTTCTGTTTGAACGGCGAGTTTTAAAAATCTTAGACTCGACCGTTTCGACAATATCCACCAATCTGTCATTATAATCTTCCACATTCTCGCAGTCTCCTAGGCATTCGAAGTGATTGTGCAACTCGAGTTGAAAGCTCTCGGGGTTTTGGAGCTGGATGGACGCTGGTCGGAGCGTAGAGTTCATCAGTCGACATCTTTCTAGCTTGGTCTTTAGATTCAATGTGCCTCTTACCATTCGGTGATCGCTTCCTGTTTTGACTGAATTGATCACAGAGACATCATTTAATATTTGCCTCCTTGTCGACAAGATAAATTCGATTTCGTTCTTCGTTACGTCATTGGGAATTGGGATATAACCATGTCCACTTCTGATGTTTTGACTTTTTGATGAAGGACTTTATCATAAATAGGCTCTCCTCCTGTATGAATTCGGCCAGCTTCTGACCACTTGCACTTCTTACTCCGTATCCAAATTTCCCCACTCTCAGCTCACCATTGCTTCGTTTGCCCAGTTTCGCGTTGAAGTCCTTCATAACAACAGTATAATGGGTCCTGGTGCTATGTAAGGCTGTAGAGATGTCCTCAAAATCAAAATCAAAACAATTTATTTCAAATAGGTGTTTACACACACTTTTAAATAGTCAAAACAAAAAAAATACTGTATATTACAAATAATGTCATGATTCAGATTACAGTCTCAGGTAATGGTATTTGATATAGAATCAACATATACAGGGTGTAACATAAAGGTGTGGTGATACTTTAAGGTGGGCTTGTACTCATCAAACTGAGCAACTTTTGTTCTGCAACTTTACTGAAATCGCGAAATTTTTAATGGATTTTTCATACATAACCGTTTAATCAGCTGACCGATTTGTACGAAAAATCAAAAAAAGAATTTGCGATTTCAGCAAAGTTGCAGAACAAAAGTGGTTCAGTTTGATGAGTACAAGCCCACCTTAAAGTATCACCACACCTTTATGTTACACCCTGTATATCTTTGTCATTTACATAATCTATTATTTTATAATATCCTCTAGAGCACAAAACTTTTTTGACATAAGTCTTGAATTTATTCTCTGACAAACTAGTTACATTTTCTGGAATTTTATTGTAGAATCTTATACACTGCCCCACAAATGACTTCTTAACCTTACTCAGTCTCGAAAAGGCTAGGTATATCTATTTTATTTACATTTCTTAAATTCAAATTATGCCTGTCACTGTTTTTAGGAAATAAATGCAAATTCTTACGAACGTACATGATGTTTTCATATATAAATTGACTAGCAACAGTTAAAATATTGATTTCTTTAAACTTATTCTGTAACAACTCACGTGATCGCATCTGATAGATTGCGCGGATAGCTCTTTTCTGCAGGATGAAAATAGTTTCTATATCAGCCGCATGCCCCCACAGTAATATGCCATAAGACATTATACTATGGAAGTAACTAAAATACCCTAGTCGCTCAGTATCTACATCCGTTAACTGTCTTATTTTCTTAACGGCATAAGCAGCTGAACTAAGCCTTCCCGCTAAAGTTTCAATGTGTGGTCCCCATTGAAGTGAAACATCCAAAGTTATACCAAGGAACACCGTGGTATTTACAAATTCTAATTTATTACTGTCTAATATTACACTATTGTTGACCTTTTTTACATTTGGCAAACAAAATTTTATACATTTTGTTTTCTTAGCATTTAATAATAAGTTGTTTACGGTGAACCAGTTCAGTATCTTTGAAAGAGTGTTGTTTACTTCGTCAATTTCGTTTTCTTTCCTATTCACTTTAAAAATAAGAGATGTATCATCCGCAAACAACACAATATTTGACAGATGTTTATTTATTTATTTATTTATTTAAGTAAATTTATACCAATGTTGTACCATAGAAGGCAAATCATTTACGTAAACAAGGAAAAGAAAAGGCCCTAATATGGAACCCTGGGGCACACCCATTTTCACTTTAGATCCAGATGAGTTCATGCCATTCTCTTGTACTTTTTGTGTTCTGTTGTCTAAATACGAATTTAAAAGACTGAGAGCCCCTTCCTCTACACCATAATGCTTTAATTTCATAAGTAATGTTTGGTGTTCAACACCTCATCACAGTCTCTACCTCATCTTCGGAGTAATCCGTGGTCGGCGCGTATACTTGTATGACCTTCATCGAATACCGTTTGGTGATTCTGAGTATAAGGTATGCTACCCTTGTCGAAACGCTCACGATCTGTACAACATTGTTAATGAGGGACTTGTGGATGAAAAACCCGACACCACCTTGGGACAAGTGGTCGCTCTCCCGGAAATAGAGCAGGTTTCCGGATTTAAGGATCATGGTGTCCTCTCCCTCTCTACGGTCTTCATATAAACCTACGATATCCCACCGTAACCTGCTCAATACTTCTTCGAGTTCTGTTAGCTTGTCGTCAGTCTGCAGTGTTCGCTTGTTGTAAGTTGCCAGGGCCAAAGGTCATTGGGTTTGGTAGCCTGGCATCTGCCGGGGATTTTTCGCACCCGCAGCCCTGCCGTTACCATGGCAGCTACCGGAGCCAGGAACAACAGGGTCGCCGGGGACTAGGGGCCGTTTTCTGGGTGTGGTAATCATAGGAGGGTTTTGCCGTAATCGCCACCCTTGGCAGGCGGGTTGGCGATTGCAGTGTAGTTGCAGGTGTGTTGCAATGCACGGAAAGAACGCTGCTGCCCATCCTGTCCCTTAGTCGACTCTTACGACCCCCATTGGAAGAGATGGGATGGTCCTATTTTTAGCGGGGGCATACCTCCCATACAATCCAAATTATATGTAAATTTTCATCAAGTCTTATATCTAACTGCAACAGACGGTGAAAGCTGTTCAAAAAGTATGCACAACGTGGTGTTACAATTTATTTTTCTGATTGCGCGCAGATTATGTAGGCACCTCTGTCCTCGAAAAAGCTGAGGGCGCCAGAGTACCGTTTGCGCCCGGGCGCTCCATGAGCTCGAGCCGGCGCTGTACTTCCTGCTGGTTTAACCTACTTAAGGCCACAATGAGGCATGTTTGAATAAATATAATATGAACCTATTTTTTACAAAGCGAAGTGCTACATACTCATTCAATTTTGAGTATGCGGTCTGCAGGCTGCATGTCACATATTCGCAAACACAGAGGGGAAAAAAATCAATCAATCAACTTAGTTCTGGCTGCTTGGATTAGCTGTGGAGCTGAAACACCTTAAATTTAATAAGCAGTTTTTTTACCTAAGAAAAATCACATATTTTTAAAAAGGCAATATTCTGTGAAAGATTTTGACCGAGACTTGGCCCGCGTGGTCATCGTTTTTATGACTGTCTTTGAAGGTGTGTGGTACGCGAGCTGCAAGCTACAATACAAAAGAGAAGTATGTTGGGGAATGCTAATTAACAGTCCTTGTCAGTTCCCACTAACTGTCTCAATGCATATAATCACGTCACATCGTTGCTCCTTTACGAATTGAAAGAATGACAAACAAATAATTTTCGAAACACCTATAAACTTACATTTTTAATTTGAATAAATCTTTAATTTGAAAGGAATTTTAATTCGATATTTCATATTTTTAACAGGAAACCCTTTTCATCATGGGAGGTCCATAAAAAAATAACTGATCCGCATTCTCTGGGGGTCCGTCATATTGTAATTAAAATGACGTCACTTAGCTAATCATGCACTGATCTCCAAACTTAACGTGTATGCAAAATTTCAGCTCAATCGGAAACCGGGAAGTGGATGTAATTTAGCTTCCAAGATTTGTCATAAACTACCAGTAATAAGATAGACTAACTAACTAACTAACACGGCAAGCTAATATTAATCTAGTAAAAACGAACAAGACGACACAATATTTTGTTAACTCACAACTATGTAAAGCAAATCTGTGGAAAAGAATTACGTCACAATAACTTTTTGCCCACACTTACATTTCGTGGGATTTACGCATGGCGAGATTCTCTGAGCGATTACCTCGCCTATTCGCTGGGACTTTGAGTGACGGGCTGATTTTGCGACGAGTGGTAAAAATTATATCAGAATTTTCAGATTAAAATTCAATCTACCTGATGTATAATATGGTAAGATAAGATGTGATATCATTTATCATTAGTTTCCTTGCCAGTGACGATCAAAAAACATGTTAAGTCGAAAAGTAACTGTTCTGGTGATAAAGAGATAGGTCAATACTCGTACTTACTAGGTAAGTATTCTACTATATAAAAATAAGTCGGGTTTTCCTTCCTGACGCTATAACTCCAGAACGCACGAACCGATTTCGCTAATTATTTTTTTGTCGAGTTCGTTATTGTCAGGAGAAGGTTTTTATGTAGGGTAGTGTAGTGAGGGTAGGGTAGGGTAGTGTAGTGTAGGGTAGTGTAGAGTAGTGTAGGTTAGGGTAGTGTGGGGTAGGGTAGAGTAGTGTAGGGTAGGGTAGTGTAGGGTAGGGTAGTGTAGTGTAGGGTAGGGTAGTGTAGTGTAGGGTAGGGTAGCGCAGTGTACTGTAATGTAAGGCGGTACGTAGTTCGCCGGGACAGCTAGTTATTGATATATTTTAGTTAGGAACGGTGCAATTTGCTAAAGTAATAAAAAAATAAACACTCTTATAAACGTGGCGAATTTTTACATAGTAGTTTTGATGGGGTCTCCTTTCTTTTTATTAGGATTTTTCCTTCTTTTCTTTGACAGTTCTGATTCCTGTACGATGGCTATTGGTGCTCTCTTACTTTGAAAATGATGGTCTTAACTGTCAACTCCATATACCTTTTTTTGTATTCACAATTGGTAAGCCGTTCGCATCATCTCACCTGATGGTAAGTGACGATGATGCCGAAGATGGTGGATGATTACAGTTTTTAGACTTCTGCAGTACTAATATATATACTGTGCTTCTGCCTTTATAAACTTTCAATAATCTATCTCCATGTCAAATTTCATCTTTCTAAGTCACCGGGAAGTGGTTTTATGATAATGTTCACTGAGTGCGTGAGTGACGAAATATCGGAATTGCGATAAACGATATCTTAAAACTGTTAAAGATAGAAACTTGTAATTTGGAATATCCGCTGTCACATTACGTAAACAATGCAATATAAAATTCTGGCAGTTTCTGCAGTCACTAACAAAGATATTGGGAGCTCGAGAATGTGTTGAGTTGCTTCGAGTTGATTGTGCGGCCGTGCCCAGTGCCGTACAGTACCCCTTTGATAACAAAAAAAAACCGCAAACCGCTTTTTTGAAAAAATGGAAAATTAGGGAAAACTGAAAGTGACTTTTTCTATGGATTTTTTTACGATTCGAACGAAAACCATAATTATCTACGCGATCGAAGCCGCGGGAAACAGCATACTTATTTGTTTTTGGAGTTTACTCCTTTAGAATTGATTCATATAATGTATAGAGCCCCATGCGAAACATACATGAGAGGTGAAATCGAGTGGTGAATGGTGATCAGCACCGCGTTACCGTCATTTTTTACCCTCTTTAAATTTTTTCAGTCACTAAGGCTCAGGCAACATGGTCATGCTACCCAATGCGCGAACGAAGGTCGAGCTCTGCGTAAGGTGAAGCCTGGAGCTTTCCGTTCGAGGCCGTAGGCCGAGCTCAACCTAGGGCGAAGCTCGAAGCCACATTGTGATACCTAGTTCCTTCGTCCGGAGCGTTCCGTGCGAGGCCGAAAAAAAAATTGCATGAGTAAACTCCTGTCGCGCGTCGAACCTGACACGCACACTTTTTAGAGGTTACACAGGTAGTTGAACATAATCTCCTTACATTTCGTGATTGCCAAGTCAGAAAAATATCTTTAAGCATGAGATAAAAAAGATGCATAAATTAATATATTGATCAATAGGTTTAATTACTTTTTTATTTACGCAGTATGTTTAAAAAATTACAACAGTTCAATTTGCTAAATACTGATTAAAAAAGTCGGCAGACTTGACTTCACCGTAGATCTCATATTTTTACGGAAGAACCACGAAACTTGGCGAATTTGTACATTATAATGATTTCGATGGGATTGTTATTTCTGGAATAACCTACTTTGTGAACAAGCGACATTTCGAAATTAGGTAACTTCTAGATGTTTTTTTCCAACACCCTAACACAAAAACAAGTCGTAAATAATTTTGATAACACAACAAAGGTTCACTTTTTGTTCCCTTTAGTCTATTTTACGCGAATAAATTAAGACCCAGCTAATCCTGCTGTGTTTTGTTATTGAAACAATTATGAGTTACAAAGCGTTACCTACTAAAATATTACAGCTACGTTTAACATTGTAAAGTTTTTACATTGAAAATGTTTTTCGATCGCTTCAGTCCCCGATTTCCAGCGAGAGTGCGCACTCACTCTGGTGTCGTAAGTTTTGGGCTTGTTAAAGGATTAGGATGTCTGAAGACGCGTAATAATAATAATAATAATAAATAAGTTTATTTCGGACCACAAAAATCCATAATATGTGTTAGTTACAATAGAGACCTAGCCTATGTTAGTTAGTACTTAAAAACTACTTGGGAATAATTAAAAGTATCATTTTACCGCACCGGTGACTATCCCCACCCAATACTTCAGGAGGGGAGAGTCAAACCGTGCGGCGATCGTCCTCAGGATGCCGTTGTGGCTGCCGCGCGACCGATGGAGTAGTGAGGAGACTTTCTTGCGTATAATTGCGTGAAATCCATCGGTTCTCGCCTCCGTAAACATTTGAGACGCACTACAGTGGCGCGGCAGCCCCATCAGCATCCTGAAAGCGTTATTATACTGCACTCGCAGGGCGTTGTAAGCTCGTTTTGTGTAACTAACCCACAGACTGCTCGAGTAGAAAGATGTGCAATATGCTTTAAAAAGCGTTACTTTTACTTCTGGTGAGCATCGAGCAAATCTGCGAGCTAGGACATTACTCCTTACTGCCAACGCCCTGCGCTCCCGCTCTATATCGAGGTCATCTTTTAAGTCTACCGTAATCATGTGACCGAGGTACTTAAAATTGTCGACCACCTGCAAAGCAGTACCGGAAATCATAACCGGAGGTACAGTTGAGGGCTTTTTGTTCCCAGACTTAAACACAAGAACTTGACTTTTCGTGGCGTTGTACTTAAGCCCATGACTAGCCGCATACTGCTCACAGGCAACGACAAGTTTTCTAATTGACCCTATTGAGGGGCCCAGCAGCACCATATCGTCGGCGTAACTAATGTTGTTAAAACAAGTACCATCTATGTGACAGCCTACATGCGTGCTGCTGAGCTCCTCAATGAGCTGATTTATATAAAGGTTGAACAAACTCGGAGAAGACAGCCCACCCTGCCGCACTCCGCACTCAAGTTTGTATTCGTCAGACAGACCACCAGCCCATCTCACATGATTCAATTGATTTATATACCAATATCTAAATAGTGATATGCATTCCACCGGTATACTCGTGCCCTTCAGCTTGTCCCAGAGTACATCATAAACTACTAGGTCGAAAGCCTTTGATAAGTCCAGAAAACACGCGTACACCGGCGTCTTTCTATCTGTGTAGTACTTGACAGCCTGCTTAAGACACAGAATCGCACTTTCAGTGGACAGTCCGGTTCTGAAACCAAACTGTGCATCGTGCAGCTTAATGTGTTTGTTCAACTGATCATTAAGCAAACTGTCAAGCACCTTAACTGTTATAGTGGCAAGTGAGATGGGCCGGTAGTTCATCGGATCCGAGACATCTCCTGTCTTATTTTTGACAATCGGTACAACCACCGTTCTCATCAAAGACTCGGGTAGATATGAATGCCCAATGCAAAGCGTAAAGAACATCGCCAACACTCGCGGCAGATGAACGCCAGCATATTTAAGGTGCTCGATACTCAAGCCGTCGTGACCTGGCGACTTGCCTCGATGCATACTCATTATTACCCTAGTAATCTGCTTAACAGAAAATCTAACACTAAGCGCTTTATTTACGTCGTCCCCAGCATCGTGCAACTCACCGTTTGAAGGTCCAAGAGGCGACTGCACTGTAAAAAGTTCCTTAAAAGTGTTGGCGATACTCCCACTTTCAGAAGCACCACCCACTCTCACGGGAACGCTCGGCTTGATTTTTTTTTTCCTAGTGTTTTTCCAGAAACTCTTAAAGTCTTTATTTGCATGATTTGATGCAATTATGTCCATTTTTATTTGATCTTGCCTATTCTGGCACCATTTTAACTTTGCCTTAAAAATCTTTCTACTTTCGGTCATGCCATTGTATGTTACACCACAAGAAGGTTTACCGGCATTGACCCAAAGCAGAAATTTTAATCTTGCGTTCCTGTGAGCCGGAGCAACGTGTTTGTTCCATCCTGCAATGTACCGACCCCTCCTAGTACGTTTCTTTTTATCAGATATTTCTGCAGCTTCACTTAATATATTGACAATATCGCAATACATATTATTTAATATATTTCTATGTTCAGTATTACAGCACATACTATCAGCACATAATCTCATTTCTGAAGGAAAGTCCAACAGTCTAAGTTTCTCATTGCACAAGCTATGATAAGAATTAATTTGTTCAGTCGTTCTTTCTCCCCACATTACAGATCGACTTTGAAGCACATTTACTTCATACTTAACACACACTTTACCTAGCTCACATTCCATAACTAGGGGGAAGTGGTCAGACCAATGCACATCATACTGCACGCATACACTGCGAACGGTCTGCAGAAGTAATGCGTATAGACGAGCGGCAATTTTTTTTCTTATCTGTGGTATCGACGAATGCTACGTGAAAGAGAATTTATTTAAAAAATGTTTACATAACGTTTTTTAAGGAAATCGCGAAAAAAGAGCACTTTTGAACATATTCTGAATATATATTTAAACTTACAGATTTTTATATTTAAGATTAAACTCAATGTTTGGGTATTTTGATTGATATAAAAAAAATTGGGAGATGTTTTTTTTAAAAAAAAAACCGTTACGCGAGTTATGAGTCGTCTTTATCTTGCAGTGTAAAAGTTTTTTAAGTTTGACATCAGCCATCTGAAAAATCTCGGTGAGTTCTATCATTTCTGTGTAGGAACTAGTATTGTAGGACCATTACCAGGTATAACTGTTTTAAGTATAAGTGCTGTCATCTTAAATGAAGATCTCGTCAAGTTTTATCATTTCCCTTTAAAAACTAGTATTTTGGGACCTAAGGAGAAATAGTAGAATTCATTAAGATCTAAGTCTCAGACGACAGCTGTCAAATAAGTGTCGAAGAAGTTTATCATTGATTACAAAATTAATATCTTTAATTCAAATTTAAATTTTGTTTTATTTAACTTTCCCTATAAGAGACTAATGTAAGCGATGCTACAAAATTAATTTGAAAATTTAAATTCTTATATTTCAGTCTATGCATACACGTAAATCATTTTAACTACATGGCACCCGGAACAAAGGTGAAATAAATATATATGTATAGTCTTTTATTTGTTTACTTAATTCATTACTTTAAGTATTCACCATCTACTTCTATAACACGCCACCACCGTTCTGACAGTTTACTGACTGCCAGATACTTGCTGCTTTCACGACCAGTCCTGATTTCATCATCGATTGCAGTTTTTCCGGAATGAAGATAAGTAATTTTATTTTTCATTTTTCAGGTGGCTGGTAAAGACTTTTAATATTAACGGTGCGTGTGCTACAACCAACTTTTCTGTTTATGATCAGAGCATTGAGTGGAGTGTCACATCCTGATCTTCATTCTATAAGAACTGCAATCACTGATGAAATCAGGAGAAGTCGTGAAAGCAGCAAGTATTTGGCAGTCAGGAAAGTGACAGAACAGTGGCGGCGTGTTATAGAAGTAGATGGTGAATACTTAAAGTACATGCATTATGTAAACAAAAAAAACAATGAAAACAATTATTTTAAATTCACTTCAAATACGCGTAAGTTTGCTCCGGACGACCAATAGGTAGTTAAAATGGTTTACGTTATGCATAGACTGAAAACTCAGAATTTAAATTTTGTACAAATCGCTTACATTAGTCTTATAAACACAAAATGTAATTTAAATTTAAATAAAGATATTTTTAATTTATTAATCAAAGATAAACTTCATAGACATTTATTTGACAGCTGTAATCTGAGACTTAGACCCGATGAATTCCACTATTTCATCTTAGGTCCCACAATACTAGTTTTAAAGAGAAATGAGGGAACTTAATGTGGAGTTATTTATTTAAGATGACAGCTGTCATACATGAAACAGCTTTACCTCGGAAAGTACCTAATGGTCCTACAACACTAGTTCTTAAAGAGAAATGATACAACTCACCGAGATCTTTCAGATGGCAGATGTCAAACTTAAAACACTTATATCTCGGAAACTATTTGTCATAAAGAGTTTATCATAAAACTCGTCGAGATCTTCATTTCGTATAACAATATTTTTTATTGTTTGGTATAACAGTGCAAGTGCTACACTACCGTCTCCGCTTCAGTTCTTTCGTATGTCCGGATGTCCGGCAGATGTCCGGCTGTTATGTATAGGTCGCATTTTTTACCGATTCTCGTGAAAATTTTAAGCGAGTTCGACAACTTTAACAATTTTTTTGACGAATTTTTTTTAAAAATTTCAGAATGGCGGAGACATGGGGGTTGAATAAGTACATTAGAAATATTATATTTCAGCCAATTCGAATAACTTGTGAGGTGTACAGCTCACAGAGACACTAGTAACAATATGTTCTTATTGATCTAGCGAGCGAGTGCGAAGCGCGAGTCGCGAGCGAAGCAAATCCGTCTCAGCTTGGGGAAAAATGCTTTCGTATGTCCGGCGGATGTCCGGCTGTTCTGCTCTACTGGTCGCATTTCTCAACCGATTCTCGTGAAATTTTGTGGGCAGGTTCGGTAATAATTACATGGAATTTTGTAAGCTTACTTCTTTAGAATTGACTCATATACAGGGTGTAACAAAATTGATGTAAAATGTTAATTAATCCATCAGGTGAGATGTAGCCAAACGCAATCAATTTATTTTGTAAAAACAAATGGTCCCGTTTACTAGGGATTCAACTCGTCATACTGAACAACTTTTGATCTACGACTTTGCTAAAATCTCTAAAACAAGTTTTACATGTTCATAGAAGTCAATCAGCTGACTGACCAATTTTGTGCATTTTTGTATGGAGGTTCAAATTTTTTTTTGAGTATTGACTATGGGTTCCTTGGGGAAAGTTATGTAGTATAATGATTAGAACCCCCAGTTAACGGGTCCTACACCAATTTTGTAGCATCCTGTACAGAGCGCGACATGCGGAATAAAATCGAGTGTTCGAGGCCTCGCTATTAGCTAAAAGCATCACCTCCCGGAACTAGCAAAAAGCGTTAACTTTTTGTTTGCGAGGCCGACGTAGGGTGGAGCCCGGAATGCTCCGTGCGAGACCACGAATGTGCGCTCAGTCGTCAGCTCGGGTCGTCGTGTGCTTCGGAGGTGTATCACGGCGATGGAGGAGCACGCAGGATCGCAGCCGTGGAAATCGTACCGCCCTTACTGACAACCCCGGGGAATTAGTCGACATGAAGCGAGCGTAACTCGGTCACCGTGCACGCCTCCATCGTCGGGAAGCCATCGTAGCCATACGCGTCGCATCCCGGCCTGTTTGGGACGATCAAGACCGGCGTGTCGCGTGCTTCGGTGGTGTCCCCCGGCGATGGATCTGCGAGTGCTGGCGTCGCTGGCGTAAGAGTATACTCTACAGGCGTTCGTAATTCGGCAATGCGCACGCCATTCATCGTCGGGGAGCCATCGTCGGTCTGAGGCACTTACTAGTTTCGGGCCACCTTTTTCAAGGCAGCCTTTTACGGTCACTATCGTCTCCACCCACCTCTCAGTTCTTATGCTATCCCCGTATGACACATTCCCATGGGAGGGGCCCCTGCATTGGGCGCGCCGGCTATCCCACAGCGCGGTTGGTGCAACCCCTCTCTACTCACGCACCCACACCCTTCCCTAAGGGTATGGGTCGCTCTGATGAAGGATTTTACAGGTCTTGATTAACCTAAATCCTTGGGGGAGTTTTAGTGGGTAGGTTCAGCCTTCTGCTGTGAGTCCCACATAACCAGTACAGCCGGGCTGTATTGGTATGCATGATGCATCTGCCTCCCTCCTTCCGAATAAGAAAAAAAAAAGCGAGACCACGAGGCCGAGCTATGCGTAGGGTCTCTACGTAGGAGCTCCGCGTAAGAGGAGCTCCGAATAGGAGCTTCGCACAGGCGGACCCTCCTTGAAGCATATGCATAGGAGCCTCCACGTAGGAGCCTTTGCGTAAAAGCATACGCGTAGGAGCCTCCGCGTGAAAGCCTCCGCGTGAATTATAACTTTACTAGTGGCTCTGTGGCCTCGCGATTTTTTCAAAATGGCTGAAATATAACCAACATAGCACCGCCATGTTGAAAAACCGGCCAAATGCGACTCGGGGTCATACAAACTCCCCTAAACACGCCATACGATAGCAGATTCAAACCAGACAACGCACTGCCGATGACACCAGGAAACTAGACACCCAACGAGCTACCACTAACCACCAGGACTGCAGGCCACACGTTCACCCTGCCGTTACACCACAAACAGGCACACGTACAACTGCCTCATGAGCCTCCACTCGAGACTTTCAACATTTGAACATAGGTACATAAAAGAGCGTCGGTGGCGTAATGAGCGTCGGTGGCGTAATGAGCGTCGGTGGCGTAACGGTTACGGCCGCTACCTCCTGTTGTACCTGCCACGTACCAAAGTGTTTTCGAATTTCGATTTCATATGTGCGTTTATCCGACGCTCTTACGGTACGCAAGTACTCTTTATTGTACTGTACTTACGGTGAGGGAAAAACATCTTGAGGAAACCTGCACACGACAGCGAAGAAACTCGAAGGTTGTGTGTGAAGTCAACCAACCCGCACTAAGGCCCGATCGCCCTAATTCAAGGTAGGCTCAAGCCCCTCGGTGGGGACGTATATGATCTGATAAGAAGAAGACATAAAATAGCTGCTTATAATATCCGACTTTGCATCGCGGAGCTGCATTTGCCAAACACAACCATAGCACACTAAGACATTGAACAATTATGTAGTTCAGTGCACTAATGTAAGATAATTTTATAAAACCAACTTCCATCGTAACTACTTAGTACAATTTAGCATGACTATTATGTTTGGTATTTGTTAATTTTCTAAAACTTTCTACACCGATTTTGATAAAATGTGAGACCAACTCAATTTAGAACGTCCTACTTTTTAGGAGTCGGTTGAAAATTAGTGATTGTGTTCATTCATACTATTAATTTGTACGAATAGCTTCAGTTAATAAAATCAGCATCAATCAAGCTTCGATCATTACACGTTTTATTCACTAGATCTACCACAAGAACTCTCCAGCCGGTCAGTGCCAGCGTAGACCCTCTATAGTCACAGATCTACTACAAATAGATTAGTAAAGAAATTGTTAGAAAATGATGGATAGTTACGATATGGCACGAGTGAGAAAAAGATACTGATATTATTTTTTGTCCTTATCGACATGACCACTTTTTTGCTGGCTAATTGTCAAAAAATGCCAATTAATCAATTAGCCAAACAATGTTTCTTTCGATGTTGCCAAACATATTAAATTTTACGTAATAAAAATAATACATATTTGTAGGTTTCTATGTGACCCCTGATTCTGAAAAGGTATATTGGAAAATAAAGCTGTACAAATGTTTTTCGAAAGCATTACTTAAATTTCATTATAACTACTTCAAAGGCGCTAGGTCGCGCTGATAACATTGAAATTTACCCTGACTTACTGGAAATAATATTAAGGTGGCAACACAAACGCTTAAAACGGTTAAAGCGAGAGGCATTGTAGTGGCCACGCGGTATAGAAATCTATTTGTAGTAGATCTGTGTCTATAGTTGCCCCGCCTGCTACCTAGGCGACTTTACAAATTCAATGGTGTGACGTATGCTCTGAGCAAGGAGCTCTAAAGTTTCGTAAATAAACCTCTTCACCCAGTTACCGAAAATAATGGTATTTTATTTAATTCCACGATTTTATGTTAATAAGTCAACTCCTAAAATAGGTAAAGTTTAGAGGGAATCGTGACACAAGTAGGGAGGAGCGATTTAATTACCATTGTAATAAGGTTCCGTTGCGTTGGTACTATTAGCATGTTGTAATAAAGAAAGTTAGATTGCTCGGAGCAAATGGGTCGGCTCGGTCGGCGCGAAAGTCACACAAGCGTCCTCCTGTTGATATACTCGTAGATAGACCATTCACAAACCTATGAAAACGTACATTTTAGTTTTATGAACTTCAGTAATTTTTTTTAAGCTATTGCATAACTTTTATCTCGGGCTTTGAGCGCCGCGACCGAATCAAGAAATTCCGTAACGAAAATAAAACCTAACATCCCACGCTCGACCGAGTTCTAAAAGACTTACAGTGCCATCTATTAGCGATTTGCGGTACTA
This sequence comes from Coleophora flavipennella, assembly GCA_947284805.1. Lineage (NCBI taxonomy): Eukaryota > Metazoa > Arthropoda > Insecta > Lepidoptera > Coleophoridae > Coleophora > Coleophora flavipennella. Next base: position 9,177,596 of record OX369299.1, read on the forward strand.
AAAGGACTTAGTTAATTTTACTGTTGTAACTTTCTTAGTGTTAATTTATTACATAAACATCCCGCGCCCCAAGGACTATACGATACTGGTAAATACTGCATAAATAAAAAAATAAATAAATAATTATAATTGCTTATGTTGATAAAAAAATGCAATGCAATAGCTTTACCGCGGCAGTCTCCGAGTGCCACACGTTTCTTTAATTCACAGTTGGTAAGAACTTAGCATCACCTTACTTGATAGTGAAGATGATGCCGAAAATGAAAGCGGGCTTACCAAGATTCCTAGACGCAATGGGGAACTGGCTATCTTATCTTCAAGCTAGAACTCATGAATGCTGGTAAAATAAGATGAACACCAAGATAAGATGCAATGGTGGTATAGTATTATAATAAAAAAAAAGACGTGTGGCACTCGGGGACTGCAGCGGTAAAGCTATTGCATGGCATTTTTTATCAACTTTTAACACTAAGAAAGTTACACCAGTAAAATTGACTAAGTCCTTTTAGTACCGCAAATCGCTAATACATGGCACTGTAAGTTTTTTTAGAAGGCTATAGTGTTAGGTTTCTTTGTTACGGAATTTCTTGATTCGGTCGCCGCGCTCAAAGCCTGCGATAAAAGCTATGCAATAGCTTAAAATGTCATACACGAATGTTTTATTTTATTTTAAATAAGACAATAAGAGTATTATTAGTGCCAAGTTTCAATTGAAACACGCAGAATATCAGAGTTTCTCACTTCGTCGTTTTAAGTTGTAATATTCGTCATAATTACACACATTCTGTGAAAATTTACACCTATTGTGCTTTCAAAGATAAAATTTAACCTTCAATGTAGGACAGACAAAAAACCCTAAACTTTGACTTGAAGGTTTGTTATCAAGAAACTCGATTGTAACCTTAAAACATCTAAAGTTCTATTTATTTTAGATCTAGATAGACTTCTATCAATATCATTTATACAGTGAACAGCACTCAATTATCCATTATTTCTACGACCATTTAAAATTGTACCCGACTTTTATACAAACACTTATTATGAAATCTTTTTTTTTGTTTTAAACCTAACAATGACTCTCTATTGAAACAAAGGTGTTTTCTACTACCATTTGGTAATTTGCTTAATACATAATTTCAAAAAATATCACAAAAGTCTGGGTTGTCTGGTTGAAATCGCTCTCGGCGATTAGACCTCCTAGATTGTACGTCTCTTAGTTGTTAATTAAGTGTTAGACATGTATTTGTTTATTTTGATGTAAATAGTTGATTGAATTTGAAAAGTATTCATTCCCACAAGTCGTTTTACAATGATCATTTCAAAACGAGACAACTGTACAACAATGAAACTTTTTAAATATTTTTTTGGCTTTGGCTTCAAAAATTCAATTCCAATTCAATTCAATTCAATACAAGTAGGTGATTATGACAAAATTTCAATGTATTTTTATTTATTTCATGGTCGTAGAAAAAGTATTGCACGCCACTGCACGCATTTGGCCATTGTTACACGCGTGCTGTCTATTGTGCTACTCAGCTTCGCTTCGTGGCACAAACTAGCACTCATGTTACAATGGCTCTCATTACTTGGCAGTGTCTAAATAACTATTCTGCATCAAATTACTTTACGTGGTAGGTTCTTAGATATTTACCTTAACACAAAAACTTAACACCTCTTCATACATACACAATCTCATAACAAATTTTATCTACTCGCATTAAAATTAAAATTATACATTTTTATTTATGTATTTTGATGTGTAACATCTTTGCTCTCGCTTTCCTGCAATTTGTGGGAGTGATTTCGTGAAATGGGACGGAAATGTGTCCCATTGTAACAGGAAGTCGCGTTTTTTCAGGCTTTAAAAGCGCGGAAAAGGCAAAGGTATCTATGACCATACAGCCTAGTCTGCCGTATCTTTGCCGTCCTTTTTTCAGGCTTTAAAAGCGCGGAAAAGGCAAAGGTATCTATGACCATACAGCCTAGTCTGCCGTATCTTTGCCGTCCTTTTATAAAGTATTTTGTCACATGTTATACACATCATATGCGAGTACTGTAGGTCTCGCTCGAATTTTTTTTTAAATAACAATAAGATACAGGTCACTTACCACTACAGGTCAGATACCGGCTTACCAATTTTGAATAAAAAACCGGCCAAGTGCGAGTCGGACTTTTCAAAAAATAAATGTATATTTTAAAAAACAAAATTGTCTTTGCAGTTGGTAATACAAATTTTTGTATGGAAAATCTATGAACTATTTTCAAATCCAACTGCACGTCTTAAGTTGGTCTACTATTACTTTTAACCCTCAGTTTACTAAGAAAGTCTAATTAGCCGTGATAGATTTCCTTTCAAATTGATTATATGTCTTACTTTTTACAATTTTTAGGGCTCCGTACCTCAAATGGAATAAACGGAATCCTTATAGGATCACTTTTTTGTCCGTCCGTCCGTCTGTCTCTCAAGACCCTTTATCTCGGGAACGCGTGGAGGTATCGAGTAGTAATTAAAATCATATATTTCGGTCTACAGTTTCTTGAAGCTGTGAAAAAATCAAATACAAACACTCTCAAGGGAATCAAAATTCATAGGGTACCAAAGCAAGTAATACCGTAATACCGCCTTATACAAGTACTAGCTGTCCCGGCGAACTTCGTACCGCCTTATACTACACTACAATGCAATACACTACACTACACTGCACTGCACTGCACTGCACTCCACTTCACTCCACTTCACTCCACTTCACTCCACTTCACTCCACTGCACTCCACTGCACTCCACTGCACTGCACTGCACTCCACTGCACTCCACTTCACTCCACTGCACTCCACTGCACTGCACTGCACTCCACTGCACTCCACTTCACTCCACTGCACTCCACTGCACTGCACTGCACTCCACTGCACTCCACTTCACTCCACTGCACTCCACTGCACTCCACTGCACTCCACTTCACTCCACTGCACTCCACTGCACTCCACTGCACTCCACTGCACTCCACTGCACTCCACTGCACTACACTGCACTACACTGCACTACACTACACTACACTGCACTACACTGCACTACACTGCACTGCACTACACTGCACTGCACTACATAGCACTGCACTACACTGCACTGCACTGCACTACACTACACTGCACTGCACTGCACTATTCTACACTACATTGCTCTATTCTACACTACACTTCAATAAACTACACACTATACACTACAACCTACACCCTTCACCCTACACCCTTCACCCTTCACCCTACACCCCTTTACACTACACACTACACACTACACACTACACTACACTACTTTTTGTTAATAATGCAGGAATTTTTTAAGTAATTTTTTCACACCTTGGGTTACAGTTTTGGAAAGGATCCCTATTTGAAAATATAATATAGCCTATAGCAACCGCGGATAGAGTAGCTTCCCAACAGTGAAAGAATTTTTCAAATCGGTCTAGTAGTTTCGGAGCCTGATAAATGCAAACAAACAAATCCATCCTCTTTATAATGTTATTATTACTACGCCACGGCTGCATTGCTTGGGGCCACACTGGTCATTGCGCGGCGGCGGTGTTTATTTTCATAAATTCTTAATATCTTCTGAATGGAATGTCCGATTTAAGTAATTCAAAAGGTTAACTATAGATATCGAAACATGTTTAATTATGAAATTATTTATTTGGATAAGGGTTAATACTAAGGTATGGTTATCATTGTCTGATTTTGGCCAGTTTTTTATTAACTTTTAAAATGTAAAAAGTGGTTATAGTGAAATAACTACAATAGTTGGACATATATATGTTCTCTAATATTGTAAAACATTTTGTTGTTCTATCATCAATAGTTTCCGTAGCGTATGCGATGAAAGAAATTTTTTAGCAATTTTTTTACACCTTGTTTCACGTTACTGAAGTTTTATCAAGGATCCCCTATTTTTTCTAGTAATAAATATAGCCTATGTTACTCAGCGATAGTGTAGCATTCTAATGGTGAAAGAATTTTTAAAATCGGTTAAGTAGTTTTTGAGTTTATTCATTACAAACATACACACACAGAAAAATACAAAAATACAAATCTTTCCTCTTTATAACATTATAGTGTAGATAGGAAAAAATATGAATATTAGAAATTTGTAATTAAATCATAAAAAATTTAGACTTTATTTAAAGTAAAATTTTGCACACGTAAGTTTGAAGAACAATGCGTTGTTAGCTAACTGAAATCATTCTATATCCAATATGGCGAACTCCCAAAGATTGCGGATCAGCTATTTTTGGTGCACCCCCATGATAGAGTATCAGATTTAAGGGTATGCTAAGAGCAATACGAAATAATTAATATTATTTTCAAATTCAAATTAACTCTTCTCAAAGTATAATACATGAGCATAAAAGCTAATTAGTAAACTCTCGCCTGAGGCACAGATTACTAATTAGTTACTACGTACTGAGGCTCGAGCTCGCAACTGTCACTCGTTTGCTATTTGCCTGCTCACCTCCTTGTGTCACAAATAACTGTTGATGGCCCATATTTTATCCACGTACCGCGCACCTCACCTCGCATAACCATAACCCTGAGTCGCACGTGTAAACTCAAAAGTAGTGCCCCATAAAACTGTTTGATATATTGATACATGTTTCGAAGAGTTCCCTGCCTCGCTACCTGCGCTAAGTATGCACTATACAGGATGTAACAAAATTTGTGTAGGTCCTGTTAACTGGGGCTTCTACTCATCCATCATAGTTGAAAACTTTTGTTCTAACACAAATTGATCCTAAAGTTGGTCGTAAAGAAATTGATTATTATTATTATTTGCTGAAATCGCCGAAAAAATCACTCATCATACAAATCGATCAGCTGACCGACCAGTTTTGTACATTTTAGTATGGATGGTCCCAATTTTTTTTTACAATTGACTATGAGTTTCATGGGTAAAGTTGTTCAGTATGATGAGTAGAACCCCCAGTTACCGGGTCCTACACCAATTTTGTTACAGCCTGTATATATGTAGCTCATCTCGAGGGATATCGGTCGGTGTCACACCTCACCTATTTTTATATATCACTATCTTTTGCCCGCGGTTTCGCCCGCGTGGAAATCGTTTTTATGACTAAAATCCAAGCCGCAAGCGGCTTGCGTGTTAGTATAAAAATGTGTTAATCCAGTGCTTAATCTCGAGTATACCTAGTAAATTTTATCCAAATCCGTTTTATTTCAGGCAGGAACTGTGGTAGTGTGCCGTTCTAGTGGTTGGATCTAAAGTGATTTTTTTGTAGAATGGCTGAATCACTTGATATCATCACCATCAGTAAAACCAAAAACAGATGACCCAGTTCTTGTTTTGCTAGATGGCCACTCCACTCACATTAAAAATCTCCCATTGATTGAAAAGGCCCGTGAGTATGGTGTTGTAATGGTTTGAGTTGCCCACCTCATTGCACCACAAATTACAACCACTGGATGTGAGTGACATGGCTCCAATAATCACTAAACACAAAAAGTGAACATATGGCTAAGGAATCACACAATTTCAGTTGCCGGCACTCTTTGAATCAGCTTACACACACACATAGACACACATCATACTTTGATAGTTTTTTCTCTACTTGTAATATTAGGTACTTTTATTTTGTTATTTTTCTCATCTCATTCTTTTTATTTAATTTATTCCCAATATTATGTATGTGTGTTTGGTGACAAGGAATCAATAAATGTCTTATGTCTTACTGTAAGGTGGCAACGATACAGAATAAAGTATCTGGGCTTTTCAAAAATGGGCTCTTTCCCGACAAATCAAAATGTTTTCAGTGTAGCAGACTGCCGCGGCTGAAACTATGGATATACTCGGAAACCTACCTTCAACCGCTGACACTAACGCAATGACATTAACTCTTACTGTGGCATCAGGTAAATCTACGCCATTAACTGCTGCTTAGCCACCAGTTCAGCCCACGCCGTCAACATCTGTTACGTCACCCATTCGACTTCTACTACATCATTAACTCGGTCGAAAAAGGACAAGCGACCATTGTAGAAGGAAAACAGCTGTCATTACTTCCTCTCTTTACAAAAATGAGTTAATAAACATTTCGCAAACCATAAAACCCAAACTGAAACTCAACAAGCCGCCTAAAACCAATAAGCAAAAAAAAAAAAAGAAGACCTATGACAACGTTTGCTTGTGTACGGTGCAGGTCGCGTGGATAAGGTTGGGTACAATGTATGGATTGTAAAGGCTGGGCTCACACTCAGATAAGTTTGATAATTTCTCGTGTAGATCCGTCAGCACGTTAATTTCAGGGGCAGTATCGTATATACTATACGGTTTGACCAATGTGTTGGGGTCAAACCGTAAAAAGTGGAGGTTTGGTAATAATTGTTTTTCATAATTAATAAATACACTTTTACTGAGTGAAAAATATAAAAATACTGTATAAAAATTAATCAGTCCTAAAAATAATATCACACTAAGTACAATAACTAAAACACCTAAAATTAATGCCTAAAGTACCTAAAATAAAACACCTAAAACACCTTAAATAATACACCTAAAATATCAAAAATAATACACCTAAAATACTAAAAATAAAATACCTTAAATAAAACATCTAAAATACCTAAAATAACCCGACCCTCGTCACCCCCGGCGCAAAGGTGCCCATAACACCAGCTGCATTTCCGCGCTGAATGGCTACGGACAGCCTCTGCACCAGGAACGATCCGGAGCAGGAGTCAAAGCCTCTCTGAACTAGGCGACGACGCTGACGCCCTATCGTCGTCACAAATCGACGTGACTCCACACACCAGCTCCCCGCTGTCTCCACCGCAAATAGAGAAAAATAAGTATTTGTCACGAAGTGTGTTATACTTATCCTCCTTCCTAATGGCCGCAACTCTGCAACCGCCCCGGCAACATGTGTCGTGCGTAATAATTAGAAATATCTTGATGTTATTATGTTCTTCATTAGACTGACTAAATGTAACTATCGCAGCCATCTGGTCAAATCTGCCATTTGATTGAAATACTAGCCCGTTGATTGAATTGCGACATTCAATTGAATGACTAGGCTGAACATTGATTTAACAAGCGTCACTCAACGTTCAGCTAGTTGGCCGATTGTAATCCAGGCCGAACGTTGATTGAACAATCGTCACTCAATGTTCAACTAGTTGACTGATTGTAAGCTAGCCCTTTGAACATGGCGGACGTAAAATCCCATACAACAAAAAGGGACATGGCAAAAATTTGTTTTAATTGTTTACAAGTTGAGCGAGCGGAGAGACCGATATTACGTTCGGTTAGGTTTATTGAAACCCCTCCCCTCCCCCTCCCCCTCCCCCTCCCCCGCCCACATGGGTAGCAGAATGCTTCGCAGAAGAAGAAATCATCGATTTTTTATTCGGAGTATATTTGGAATATCCCTTCAACGACTTGGCTAAATGACGCTCAGCAAAGTCGTTGAACGTTACATTCAACGACTTGGCCAGTAATCCTTTAGTCATTCAATTGAATGTCGCCATTCAATCAACGGGGTAGCCTTTCAATCAAATGGCAGATTTAACCAGATTGCTTCGACTTATGCATTGACTTTATATATTTGTGTTTTTAAATAGGCAAGCTACCAACAATCCTGAATCCTGAACTATACGGTTTTGACCCGGGCTCCCCTACCCAAAGTGAGCTCTTTTTCTTCAGTATCATTTGTATATTTGAATTTTGAGTCTTCATCTGAAGACCAATAAGAAGCTGTAAATAATAGTACGATGAATCTAATCTGTCCAGATCTCAAACCTACACATGTGGAGGATATTACGGAAATGAAGGAAAAAAATAAAAAATGATTTAGTGATAGCTGAGCGAGAAATAGAAAACTTCCTCTTCGTAATTTATGCCTTACAAAATAAATTGCATAAATATAATTAATAACTATTGATCTATTTTATTTTATGTCTGTTAAGTAATCTTTTTTTACACAATAAACTGTTAAAAAAAAAAGAAAAAAAGAAAAAGAAATTGAAAATTATTCAGAATATATGTAAATCAACATCGATACAGATCGGTTCCACTAAAAAAACCACCACAAAATCGATCCATCATTGATTGTGACCAACTTTGAGGAAGATACAAGAAAGCAAAATAATGCTAACATAAGCTAGAGTTACTATAACTTAGGTGTGAATAGTCAAGAGTAGTCAATAGTCAACAATGTGCAATAAGCAATGCGAAGACACCTAGGCTGCAAGAGAACACAGCGAACAAAACCGTTACATGTACTAGTATGTAAAAGAAACTCATCAAACTTAACTTCAGGGTTAGCTAAATGATGGCAACAAGATTTAACTCTCATTACGATAAATACAATATTTTATCAATTCGCAATCCACTCGCTACCGCACGTGAATTATTGTAAACGTGCTATAATCTAAACGCCTCAAAGAATGACTATGTAGTTATTTGCAGTGGAGTCTGGAGAAAATGAGAGTAATCCCACAACTTTGTTGTTTGAATTGTCGGCAGAATTAAAGCGTTTGGAAAATACCAACGTCGTCTTATTTAATATTCATGAAAATACTCGTCTCAGCGAATGGAAATTAAATAATGAATGTTAAAAAATATGTAATCAATACTTTTGGAAATCAAATGAGTCTAATGTAATATACCTAACGTTAGGTAAGAAGATAAATTTAATAATTGACTCATATGATTATTGTAATTGGGTTAACTACCCGTTTTAATTATTAATTAAATAAATGACAAGAAATATTTGCCTTTTATATTTAAATCCATCGAAAGACGTCACAATGGAATAGGTCACAGTAACACGGGTGTATCTTCTGATCACTCCACCGAAACAAAAGAAGCTCCTACAAAAAGAACAATATCCTTCTAGTTCCCCATAATAATAAAAAAACTGTTGCACCGGAGCTTTCGGCCACAAGTGAACCTAAAAATTTCGTTTGACTCTGAAGCGACCATTCCTGACATACATGACCTAGACTCCAAAAACTCGGTCAGACTATTACACCAAAATATAGAAGGGATTTTATCACAGTTGTGTTTAGCTGATTTTCCTATTCCTAGCTTGACTTTCCGATTGACATAGTAAGCCTAACCGAAACATTTAACAAGAGAGGGAGTGAGAATAATACGAGTGTATCTAAAAACTATATAATGTAGCAGCCTGTTTTTGTAGGGAATCCAAGAACAGTGGTAGGTGTCTTTATATTTTACTTAAAACCGGCCAAGTGCGAGTCGGACTAGCGCTCCGAGGATTCCGTACTACTAACTTCTCCACACAACTATGACAATGACACGTATTCATATTACAAACAAAAGAGCGACAGAATTTTTTTTTTATTTATTCAGTTCGGACGACTTCACGTAAGTACAATTCACACTTAGCTGGTTTTTGTTATTTGTTGTTTTATTTCAGGATTAGTGCTACAATTACACCAAGTTTCACGTTCATGTGTAATACCGTTTTTACGATAGAGCTAAATCAAAAATACCTATAAAAAAAACGTTTTTTGTACTTAGTTTTAGCGTCAACAGAAATACCTACACATTCTGTGAAAATTTCAAATATGTACCTATTACGGTTATTTAAATACAGCCCACTGAAAGACATACGGACAGACAGAGGAGGCTTAGTAATAGTATGACAACATAGAAACAAGTCTCACCTAACTAGTATTTTTTGTGGATGTGTACCCAGAATAAGATATTATGGCGTTTAAAAAATTCCATTACTTGGTTGTTTTGCTTTATGAACTATGCTTTCCTGGACAAAGAATGCGGCTGAATGCAAACAACTTATCCTCGAAACGGATCACAAGGGATTTTAAAATTGCTCCAAAGACTATACACGAGGAAGTTGAGAAATGCAACGCGACGCGGGATATTATACGGGTATAGGATAAACATGACGACACAAAATATTATCAAATGATAGAATCAATTAAATTCCGTAGGCGTAGGCTTATTAACAGGCTCCCGTTGGCACTCTTTGGTCGCAGAACCTTGTAAATAAATTTATTTCAATCAAATTTTGTTTAAATTGAATTTCAGACAATCGGTCAATCACGAATTCATGCCCAATCCAAAGCAATTTCACAAATTGAAAGCCTTTTCTAGGTCTCTTTTTTTTCAGGGTACCGTGCCCTTTGCTTAACACTTTCTGCTTAAAAACTACATTACACGGGCTTGTTTTGTTTACGCGAGTACTAGCGTGGCCCTCTATTACTATTACTACTGGCCTTTTAAAAATGTTTTTTTGTTTCACATCATGAAACAAGATAAACAAAAAAACCGACTTCAAAAAAAAAACAATTCCAAAACAAATATGCACTAAAAAGTAAAAAATTATTGCGTTTTCTCCACAGAATAGAAGAATCATTGATTTGTTAAGCAGTTTTTTTTATTTTGTAGATAATATTATCAGGTTTTATTTGAACTTAAAAATATGTGACCATAGTAGGTTTTTATTGTCATTAGAACAAAAATATTGTTAGAAATATTTTTTTTTTAATTCGCCCGCCATCTTTAATTTCTGAATGATTATTTTTTATTTTCGTTAAAGCAGTCTATAAGAATCACTTAAATTGGTGCAGGCGTTTTAAGTTCATATTTTTTTAAATATATGCAGCCGCCATTTTGGAAAAGGTCCGCAATCTTGAATTCCAGTGGATGAAATTTTCATTTCGTCCGATGAAATCATTTATATTGGTCCCTAGTATCACTGGGTAACGCGGCTTGCTTTCTGCATAAAATTCAGTTTCATTTTGTTAACCCTATGACTACTCGTCCGATCGGCCTTTATACTCGGTGCACGCACTCATTGACGGCTTATTGACGTTTAAATAATACCTACACCAAACTATATAAATATGAGTAAAATTACACCCTAACCACAGTATAATAAAGAGTACTAGCGTACCCTAACAATAGTATAATAAAGAGTACTAGCGTAACCACAGTATAAAGAGTACCCTACCATTGTGGACTTGTGGAGGGACTGAGATATCAATATGTATCGTTTTTTTGAATCATTTCATAGATTTTTTTCCAGGGTGAAGGTTTCTACTCTTTCAAAAAAAAAATTTCTTTACAAAAAAATACACAAAAAAAATTAAAAAATGGAATCGATTTTTAATTGATATAATTAGTAATTACACATTGGTACGTGGCAGAAATCGAACCACGACCTCCCGGATAGGAGGTAGCGGCCCTTGCCGTTGCACCACCGACACTCTTACGGTGAAGGAAAACATCCCGAGGAAACCTGCACACATCTGCGAAGAAACTCGAAGGTTGTGTGTGAAATTGACCAACCCGCACTGGGCCCGCCTGCTCGTCTAAGGCCTGATCGCCCTAATTCAGGGTAGGCTCGAGCCCCTTGGTGGGGATGTATATATGAGCTGATGTGATGAATTAGTAATTAGTTTTAAATGTTTCTTTTATAGAAATACTATGAAATCCTCGGAATTCCGCAGCGCATTCGCCACGCTCGGGACGGGTCGTTTGATCAGCGCGTTGTCTGAATGAATCTCATACCATCTTATAATTTACCTACAAATATTTTACAGGGTAGGTAATACTTGAAGCGCGTAATGCGTAGGTATGCGTACACTTTCCACAATTCCTAACAAAGGGTAAGTTAGACAGGACAAGTGATGTTGTTAATAAGTCCTTGTCTAACCCAGTGCTAGTTGTTCCCAAAACTTTTTGTGTTCAAGGTACATGTACATCTACGAAATCTGGTAATTTTAGCAGTACACTATAACTAAATAAAAGAAACCGGCCAAGTGCGAGTCGGACTCATGCTCCGAGTGTTCCTTACCACCACACCTCTTCATTCAACTATAACAATTTTAATGAGACACAGTCACATTACAAACAAAAGACATTGACGCGAGTGACAGAAAAATGTTTTTATTATTCAGTTCGGACTCTTTAGCGCAAATACAGAGCTAAAAATATCTCTGAGATAACTAGAAAAGACGCGTTTTTTGTAACCCCCATTCATTGTTCACTTTTCTAATTTTCATTTGTTTACATTTTCACACGACATCGCGATTTCACAGTTCGGGGTAAAGCACCAGTTTAGTTTCGTAACAATAAGGACATCGTTGTGGAGGCCTTTGTCCAGCAGTGGACGTCTTTCGGCGGATATGATGATGATCCTCTTCTTCTTTTCGAGTCGATGGTTTGAATAAATGGTCACTAAATAGTTTTATATTTTACTGGCCCAGTAGGTAGCCACGCGTATCTGAGCTCGTTCCTCTCTCTAAACGCCGGGTATGATGAATTAAGATGATGATGAAGGACATAAAACCCCTTCGGCCAGCTTAATCATTGAGCAAATCAGTGTAGCTCAGTGTTGAGTATGTAGTGGTAAAAGTGGCGCATAACCTTTCACTCTGTTTTGTTACGCCAGTGCTCGCATGGACTACGATAGTAGTCCAGCAGTTTTGTTACGCCAGTGCTCGCATTGACTACGATGGTAGTCCAGCAGTTTTGTTACGCCAGTGCTCGCATGGACTACGATGGTAGTCCAGCATTTTTGTTACGCCCATTGTAAGCGCAGCACATCCTACTAACCTTCGACTAATCAACTTTATGAGGTACTGCTTGAGACTCACGTAGGCCACGCGTGTACTCTAATGTTAACCCAAAATTGACTCAAATCCGTCCAGTAGCTTAGGCGCTAGAGCACCGGACGGACGCATATACACACAGATATTCACACACATACATACATATATTTTTAGTTGTTATTTTTTAAGACTTTGTTAGTTAGTGTAAAACAATCGATAACCATCAAAATATCAACTTCGATTTTTTGTCATAGCAATATCTACTTCACTCCTTCGTTGCTCGAAAGTAAAAGAATCATTAAAACCAGCCGATAAATCGTAACATACATTTAAAATATTATATACAGTCGAATTGAGCACCTCCTCATTTTTGAGGTCTCTAAAATTTTTACCCACACCAGAAACGATTATCTTATCAACTTATTATAAAATGGATATTGTCGTGGTGACTAACATAACATACTCGTAGGACCGACGTAATTATCAAGTTGGGTGTGTCAGCGTCGATCAAGTGCGGTCGCCAACATTTGGGATGAAGTTCGCTAACTATCCCTACGCAAGCTTTACATTCTAGAATGAGGGTGTTTAGCGTGAACCGAGCGAGCGATAGGAAACTACTGGGAACTTTACTAAGGTGTGTTCACACGTTACAAATTAGATAATTGAGAATTTGGATTCATTCGCTGACAGGGTTGAAAAATAACATAAGTTTTCTGGTAAATTGAAAATGAGGAAATCTAGTGTAATTTAAAACAAATTATGGAGTTTATAACATTAATCACCATAATTTGCTTATCAACCGATTTCCAAAAAGGAGAGGTCCTCAAATTCGTCTGTATATGTTTTTTTGTATGTTTGTTACGCGATATCTTCGCAGATTGGGAACCAATTTTTATGATTCTCTCTTTTCCCATATAAATTTTATCAAAATCGGTGTAGTATTTTATAAGAAAATTACCAAAGACCAAAAATAATCCTACTACATAATATTATAAACGCGAAAATTTGTATGTATGGATGGATGTTTGTGTTACTCTTTCACGCTTCAACCGCGTGGCGGATCGGGATGAAACTTGCCACACATATAGTTAGGATTAACATATAAGCTACTTTTTATCCAGATTTCTTAAGTGGTTCCCGTGGGATAGCTGTTAATTCTCTCTTTTTTGGTAATTTCTGTCACTTCGCAATGAAGCGAAGGATTGACATGCTAATTATTACTGATTATCGAATTGACTACTAATTAGCATAGCCCGACATAGTTCCCAAGGGATCTAGAGTTGACTCAGTTCCCACGCTCGACAGCACGACAGACATAAAACTATACCCACGCGAAAACTAACTAACTACTGAACATATCTGGCTGAAATTTGGTAGGTAGACAGCTTGGGACCTGAATTAATATATAGGCTACTTTTTTCCACGCTCGCGAGCCGCTTGCGGCCAACGTCGAAGACAGTCATAAAACTATGTTCAAGCGAGCGAAGCCGCTGGCAAAATCTATGGAAGTCCGTTTTTTAACGTATTTAGCGTTTTTAATTATTTTGATTATAAGTTCGAATCAGAAACGAGGAGATCCGTAGGAGAACCAAAGTTAGCTCACAGAATTGCTAAATTGAAGTGGCAGTGAGCAGGGCACATAGCTCGTAGAACAGATAACCTCTATATAACCTCTTCATTGAATTCACCAATATTACTAGGATATCTGAAACCATGATCATTATTTTGAGAAATCATATCGAAATGATTGTTAAATTAGAATTAAAGAAGGTTTTAAATAGATCTGGGGGCATGGCAGTGCCCTCGCCAAGTCAAGCAAAAACAAACAAACCAAAAAAACTAATTACTGTTCTAGTTACTAATGAAATCTTCTTTCTATCTATATCAATTTAAACCCGATTTCATTGTTATTTTGGAAATAATGTCTATTGAATTACTCATATAAACGATAAATATTGATGTCTCTGTCACTCCACAGTATTATGGTGTAGGTTTACAGAAATCAGAATAGTATAAGACACTTATTACTTCTTACGTTACGTCACACTTTTTCGAGTGCCCTATGAGGCATTGAACCCGCTTGAGCGTTGGCCGTCGGGTGCCTATACAGGCGCCTACAGGCACTCAATCCGCTCGAAAGGTTATCTGAAGAACTTGGAAAATGGAATACTTCTGTGAGTAGAATAAAATATTCACTGATCCTCTGCAATTCAACCTATCGAGCTTTCACCGTACAATATGTAACATTCCATTTGAAATACAAGCATCTGCATAGCCTAGAACCATGAAAAATTGAATTAAATCCCGTACGGACTACGGGCGAAGCTTAATAAATCTCATTTGACACTCCTTTATGGGTTTCTGTAAAGCAATTAAGCTCTAGATTAGTTGTCCTGCTGAGTTTGCTCTACCTTACGTCGTGGTAAGTGAACACACTTACAAACTACCAACAACTTTCCTCATTTTAATGTCCATCAATGTCCCGTTTTCTCGAGTTCCTGTGAACCCTATGAACTTATCATCATTACAGCTCATATACGTCCCCACCGAGGGGCTCGAGCCTACCCTGAATCAGGGCGATTAGGCCTTAGTCGACCACGCGGGCCCAGTGCGGGTTGGTCGACTTCACACACAACCTTCGAGTTTCTTCGCAGGCGTGCGCAGGTTTCCTCACGATGTTTTCCTTCACCGTTAAAGCAATCGGTAAGTATGTACGTAAGTTTTTTTTTTTGAAAAACTCATTGGTACATTGGCCGTCCAGATTTGAACCCGGTACCTCTGGTTAGATGGACCGAGTCGTTACCGGTTGAGCCACCGACGCTTTTTTGAACTTATAAACACGAAAAAAACATAAGATAGACACATTCACAACAATTCACTAAAATCAATGTCATATTTTTTTGGATCACATAAAGGTTGCCTACATGACCCTATTGCTAAGCCTCCGCTGTCCGTCAGTCTCTCCGTCCGTCCATCTGTCTGTGAGCGGGCTGTCTTTCATGAACCGTAATAGGTATACAGTTCAAATTCAAATTTTTAAATTGCCACTATAACAACCAGTAATGAAAATTATATTAAATTCCCTCTTCTTTTTTTTTCGTCGCATTCTTCATTTTCTGAAGGTCTTGTCTAACTAGGTTGGTTCTTGTTGCTGTTGGTAGGCAACGGTGGTAGGTTTAATTAGTTTGCACCAAAAGTCCCTGTCTTCAGCCTGACGGAGAGCGGTGGTAATGGGCAGGTGAAGTACGGCTTTGATCCGGTCTGACCTGCGGAGTGGTGCTCTACCTCGAGATCTTCCCCCCTCTACTCTGCCCAACATATTAAGCTTTTCCAGACTATCTGTGCTCCCTCTAGCAATATGACCGAAATGGCTGGGTATTCTCTGGCAAATTATTGTTGACAGTCGTAAGGTTACCTTCAGCTGATCGAGAATTGACTTATTAGTTATTTTTGCCGTCCATGGAACGCGGAGCATGCGGCGCCAACACCACATTTAAAGGCGTCTATCTTTTTCCTCTCGAATGCACGGAGTATCTATGATTCGGAGCCGTAGAGGAAAATAGGGAAAACTAAGGTAAGTACTAATCTTAATATAACATTGTTAGAGATATTATGCCTTGCCAGATCTTCTTAAGCTTACTCGTCGCATCCTTAGCCATCTGCGTTCGCCGCCTAATTTCCTTTTCGCTTATTCCTTCATCGCTTAACATGGACCCAGGGTAGACAAACTGCTTTACTACTTCTAGATCAACGAGTTGTCCTGTAGGAGAGAGTTGATTTGGTCTGTCTACGATCACGACTTTGGTTTTCGCCTTATTGATCTTCAGCCCAACCAGCTCGCATTCTCTCTCGATTCTCCTCACTAGCTCTGCAAGTTCGTTTTCAGAAGACGCAAATAACGTATTAGTGTCGACAGCGTATCGGAGGTTGGTGATCTTAAACAGACACAAAACATGATTTTTTTAGCTTACAATATTGATATTTTTTTTGTTTGAAAGGTGACTTAATCGAGTGTGTTCTTAGTTATGTGTGATTCATGAAAATCTGTTAGATGATCAAATGTGCACCAAAATAATAAGCGATAGAGGGGAGCTGAATTAACTAAAATAGAGTAATCCCTAGGCAGGTTTTGGGTGCTACAAAAAATCAAAACACCTAAAAAATGGTCGCAGAAAGTGAACTTCTCCTTTAAATAATAAAGGATTTTAAGTTTCATTGTTGTAACCCGCGGAGGTAAATAAACAATCTGTAAATGGCGGCGCGGGCGGCTACTTCCGGTAGAGTCAGCAAAATAGATTGTAAAGTGTTAACAATATTTTTGTTTACATTATTTTATTTTAGACCACCAATAGCTTAACAAAAACAAGAAATAGGTAAATATAATCATTAACAAAAAAACGGTAACAGAGCGTATCAAGACAGCGTGAATGTTTATCCAGATAGACATATTTTTGTTGTTTACAGTACCACCTCGCCTGAACGCGCTGAGTGAGACGTAGATATGAATGAGCGAGATAGCACGACCGCCGGCCGCCATGTACAGATTGTTTTTCAGGGTTCCGTCCACCCAACGGGTGACCAACGGGACCCTATTACCATACCTCTGCTGACTCTCCGCCTGTCAGCGGGCTGTGTTTCATGAATCGTTGTATGTATGTATGTATAAATTCTTTATTGCACACAAGGAATAATCACAAAATGGTTTTATCAGACTTAAGTGTACAAAGGCGGTCTTATCACTAAAAGCGATCTCTTCCAGACAACCCTTGGCAGATGAGATATATTCTAGTGTATTATGTAAAACAACGACCGTTATTGGTAGACAGTTGAAATTTTCACAGAATATGTATTTCTGTTGCCGCTATAACAACAAATAATAAAAATTTGAAAAAGTAAAAAAAAAATAGCTTTCGGGAAGCTTCGCAATATCTTTACGTCCCAAATACCGCAGTATCTCAAAAAGGTCTTTGACCAGTGTGTGTTGCCAGTGATGACTTACGGAACTGAGACATGGTCGCTTACTATGAGCCTCATAAGAAGACTCAAGGTCACCCAAAGGGCAATGGAGCGTGCTTTGCTCGGAGTTTCTTTGCGTGATCGAATCAGAAACGAGGAGATCCGCATGAGAACCAAAGTAACCGACATCTCTAACAGAATCGCTAAAATGAAATGGCAGTGGGAAGGGCACATAGCTACCAATTTTCTTAGTTCCGTAAAAACATTTGTGAAAATATATTAACTACCTATTATTTTAAATATTTACGATTCATATTATTTGAAATCTGCGTCCTGCTATGGTTTATTTTTGTTCAGGCGGTACAGGATTTTACTGAAGGATTATGATTTATGCTAACATTTCCAAATGACCATTGTGCTTTTTCACAAATATGTTTGTACAAATCTTACGGGTGAAAAAATGCACAGATTCCCTGCTTAGCACGAACTACTAGGACATTGAAAATGAAATTCAGGCATAAAAATCCTAATTCTACATCCTAGTTGGACAAACAATAAGTAATTTATGTATCACACTATCCACCAACAATTCGTTTTTTTTTTCACATAACTCCCCATACCCCGTACTCATTAGTTAAAAATTTAAATATTTTACAAAATCCAAAATTTTAAAAAAAAATCGAAAAAAGTTCAAAATATTCCAAAAATCCTCCATACAACAATACAAACTCTCATGCACGCCCAACTTCCATACCACAGTACTGTATAACCATGGTGCGCTACAACTCACTCGCCGAGGTACTTCCATACCACAGTACTGTATAACCATGATGCGCTACAACTCACTCGCCGAGGTACTTCCATACCACAGTACTGTATAACCATGGTGCGCTACAACTCACTCGCCGAGGTACTTCCATACCACAGTACTGTATAACCATGGTGCGCTACAACTCACTCGCCGAGGTACTTCCATACCACAGTACTGTATAACCATGATGCGCTACAACTCACTCGCCGAGGTACTTCCATACCACAGTACTGTATAACCATGATGCGCTACAACTCACTCGCCGAGGTACTTCCATACCACAGTACTGTATAACCATGGTGCGCTACAACTCACTCGCCGAGGTACTTCCATACCACAGTACTGTATAACCATGATGCGCTACAACTCACTCGCCGAGGTACTTCCATACCACAGTACTGTATAACCATGATGCGCTACAACTCACTCGCCGAGGTACTTCCATACCACAGTACTGTATAACCATGGTGCGCTACAACTCACTCGCCGAGGTACTTCCATACCACAGTACTGTATAACCATGGTGCGCTACAACTCACTCGCCGAGGTACTTCCATACCACAGTACTGTATAACCATGATGCGCTACAACTCACTCGCCGAGGTACTACCATACCACAGTACTGTATAACCATGATGTGCTACAACTCACTCGCCGAGGTACTTCCATACCACAGTACTGTATAACCATGGTGCGCTACAACTCACTCGCCGAGGTACTTCCATACCACAGTACTGTATAACCGTGATGCGCTACAACTCACTCGCCGAGGTACTTCCATACCACAGTACTGTATAACCATGATGCGCTACAACTCACTCGCCGAGGTACTTCCATACCACAGTAGTGTATAACCATGATGCGCTACAACTCACTCGCCAAGGTACTTCCATACCACAGTACTGTATAACCATAATGCGCTACAACTCACTCGCCGAGGTATTTCCATACCACAGTACTGTATAACCATGATGCGCTACAACTCACTCGCCGAGGTACTTCCATACCACAGTACTGTATAACCATGATGCGCTACAACTCACTCGCCGAGGTACTTCCATACCACAGTACTGTATAACCATGATGCGCTACAACTCACTCGCCGAGGTACTTCCATACCACAGTACTGTATAACCATGATGCGCTACAACTCACTCGCCGAGGTACTTCCATACCACAGTACTGTATAGCCACGGTGCGCTACAACTCACTCGCCGAGGTACTTCCATACCACAGTACTGTATAACCATGGTGCGCTACAACTCACTCGCCGAGGTACTTCCATACCACAGTACTGTATAACCATGGTGCGCTACAACTCACTCGCCGAGGTACTTCCATACCACAGTACTGTATAACCATGATGCGCTACAACTCACTCGCCGAGGTACTTCCATACCACTACCACAGTACTGTATAACCATGGTGCGCTACAACTCACTCGCCGAGGTACTTCCATACCACAGTACTGTATAACCATGATGCGCTACAACTCACTCGCCGAGGTACTTCCATACCACAGTACTGTATAACCATGATGCGCTACAACTCACTCGCCGAGGTACTTCCATACCACAGTACTGTATAACCATGGTGCGCTACAACTCACTCGCCGAGGTACTTCCATACCACAGTACTGTATAACCGTGATGCGCTACAACTCACTCGCCGAGGTACTTCCATACCACAGTACTGTATAACCATGATGCGCTACAACTCACTCGCCGAGGTACTTCCATACCACAGTACTGTATAACCATGATGCGCTACAACTCACTCGCCGAGGTACTTCCATACCACAGTACTGTATAACCATGATGCGCTACAACTCACTCGCCGAGGTACTTCCATACCACAGTACTGTATAACCATGATGCGCTACAACTCACTCGCCGAGGTACTTCCATACCACAGTACTGTATAACCATGATGCGCACTGCGCACCCTCGAAGACAGTCGTAGAAACTATGTTCACGCGAGCAAAGCCGCTGACAAAATTTAGTGTTCCATAAAATTACGTCAAGTCCCGCTTTCAATTTGTTATTATGAATAATGGTGAAAGTTTAATATGTTATATGATGAAGAAGTAACTTGACGCCCAATTCGGTTAGTTTGGCCAACGTAACCATGGACTTGTGACACGGCGCATTGTCCTGGTTTTTTCTTCATTTGAGGCCGTTTTTCCGCGATTTTGTACTTTAATCGCTCCAATAAGTCCATGCAATATTCGCTATTTATATTTTTTCCCATATCAATGTAGTCGATAATAGTTATTTGTTATACAAGAGTGCAAAGTTGCTTTTTAACAGCGTGCTCAATTTTGATGACCGAGCAAGCAAAGGAGTCTAAATTTGAATCACGAGCGCAGCGAGTGATTCATAAATTAGAATCCTTAGCGTTAGCGAGGGAATCAAAAGAGCACGAGGTGAAAAATATTTGCACTCGAGTACAACACGTAACTTTTCATTCCACCTCAGCGAGGAAATTACTAAATGGAAAAAAAAAACATTTGCGTATTATAAAGTTACAGTCAACCCTGTTGGCGTCAAATAAACTTTCTCGTCGCTAGAATCGCTCTTTTCAGGTTTTTCACTTGTTTTCAAGTTTCTTGTTTTTAACCTAAGGTTTTAACAATATGACGTGAAAAGAAAATAGCGCGCGCAAAGCAAATTAAAAAAAAGTACACCAAGAAGGTTCCGAGTCTGAGATTTTAACAAATTAAAAAAGGTTGTATGATAAATTCGGCACCATGGAGGTAGAAGTAAATAGGTATAATAATGGTTTGAATTCACGATGTTCTAAATTCAATTTACTTTATCCTCTAGCGAAGAAAAACGGCTTTTGCTCTCAGATATTTACTTTATCCTCAAGCGAATAAAAACGGCTTTTGCACTCAGATATCGATGAGCAAAAATACAATTTCCGAGATAGGGGGATGAAAAGAGCATTTCATGTGCATCCCAAAATATAGAGGCTATACCCTTGCCGGCAGATTTTTGTGTCTTAGGCCGCTTCGGACGGCTTTCACCGGCCGCTCTCCACTCTGCTGACTGCCGATTGGATTCCCAAGTGAAATGGTGAATCCATGTTTCATACATTGTCACATATCGACGTAAAAAATCATTTTTTTAAATATTTAACAACGCCAAACAGCGCTCTAATTGATGCGTTGTTGCTTTTGATTAATTGTTAGCAAACGCTATGATTAAGTCAGTCTTTTTTTTTTCAACCTGCTGTTATATCATCTTTGTAGCTATTTTTACTTTTTTGTTGTTTTGTTTTACAAATTTTCATTCTATTCCCATACTGTCAATACGATACTGTTTGTTTTCCATATTTTCCCTTTTTTGTAATATATCTTCAGTCTTAGTGATTTTATCTATTTTTTTAAAAGAACCCTGCCCTTGCCTCCATTATTCAACTTCCTATCGTGCTTGTATCGGCGTAGTTGGAGGGCAAAAAAGGTTTTTCATTGCCAAATATAGTGAAATATAGTGAAAATGTATGTATGTGTGTTTTTAAATTCTACCACTTGAAATCTTCACTATCCAGTTATCTCGTGCACTTTATTTTCCGATCTTCCTTCACGATTTACAGAACTTGGTTAATGTTGTGTTGAGTGACTGCTGCATTTGGACGTCCAAAGCGTTCAGCGTCATTTGTGTCCATACGACCGCGTTTAAAATCTGCATACACCTGACAAATGGTTTGTTTAGACGGAGCAGATTCCGAATAACACTTCATAAGGCACTGCTGTGCTTAAACGGCATTTTTTCCCATTAAAACGTTGTTATATTAACACGAAAAACTCGTTTTTTCCATTGTTTACGGAATTACAAAAGTAGCGTCACTCAAATTTCTGTAACACATATCATTAGATAGTCAGTACTTTCTAAAAATCAAAAGTTTTTACTATAGTTATATTCGCCTTCTCCAAGTTAGTCTCGAGACTTATTGACTTATTGAACTAAATATATTGCAAACAGTACACGTGGCAAAAATAAATCTGCTTATGAAACTCTGTTTTATTTTAAAAGACCTATTAGAAGACAAAGACATTTATTCTAGCGTAGCACATTTATATCGATGTAGATCGCTGCACGAATTTTTTTTATTCCCCTTTAGATGTATGTATGGGAGGAGCCTCTAAAAAAATATATATTTTTAAACAAGAGTTAGCCTGCCGTTTCCGGAGTTTCCGTAGAACAACCGAAGTAACCGAAATAGCTCTTGGAATTACCAAACTTAAGTGACAGTGGGTTCGGCGCATACTCGTAGACCGTAGAACAGATGGCCGTCGGGGCAGTAAACTTCTCGAGAGGCGACCGCGCATTGGAAGACGTAGCGTATGTAGATCTCCCACTAGTGGACCGACGACCTGGTGAAGGTCGTGGAAAGCCGCTGTGTGCTGGCAGCGCAGGACCGGCCGTTGCGCAAATCCTTTGGGGGGAAGCATTTGTCCAGCAGTGGACTTCTTTCAGTTGATATGATAATAACGATATTTTTAATTATTCAATATTATCAAACTATTTTTGTGCCCAATTTCATGCAAACGGTATGAGTTTTTGAAGTTTGTGACAGACAAACAGAGAGCCGTACTTTTGTACATTTTGATGTTATAGGGGTTCCTAGTAGAGACCACTCAACCCTGAAAATCGTGACTCTAATACCTTTTGTGAGGAAGGCGAGGTGGCACACTGTTCGGCCTATTGATTCGGCTGTGGCGCTTTGCGCGTGATGTAAACTGTTGGTGGAGTCTCTTTCTTAATTGAAAACTTCAAAAGGGATTTATTTGATTCGTTGCCACTGCTTGGCCCATTTTATTAAAAAGTCGACCAACTTCTGCGGAGATTCGGGGACAAAAGGATTTTTATGTCTCTCAATTTTAATATTTCTGCGTCTGCATGGGTGTACAATACTTGTAAAGGATATATTTTCTTCAGAAATGACTACATGATAGAATATTTTTTTCTTCAAATTTTGTCATCAGTCAGTAAAGAAACTTTTAAAAATTAAAGACTTAATCCATTTTAATTATTTTTCAAAATTTGTGTCGCGCGATGAAACCGTATATTTGAATATGGGATATATAGATAAACAAAAAGGCGTGCGTGTCAGCTCCGACGCGCGACAGGACAGCGCGCATTTCTTCATACATTTTTTTTTCGTCCTTCGGCCTCGCAAGAAGCGCTCCGGGCTTCGGCCTCCGGTCTTACAGGGAGCGCTCCGGCTTCGCCCTACGACGTGGAGCTCAGCCTACCGCCTCGCATTGGGTAGCATGGCCATGATGCCTTAGTCTTCGTGACTGAAAAAACGTAAGGACGATAAAAGTAACGGTAACGCGTTACCGGTCAACACTCGATCTGAGCGCTCATATGTTTTCCATATTGGGATCTATAATATATGAATCAACTAGCCGTCCACCCGCGGCTACGCTCGCGTTGTTTTCAATTTTCCCGTGGGAATAAGACGTTTTCACGCGATAAAAAGTAGCCTTTGCCCTATTCCAGGACCTAACCTATATGTGTGCCAAGTTTCATACCGATCCGTCCAGTGGTTGAAGCGTGAAATATAAACATACATCCATACATCCTACATACAAACTTTCACATTTATAATATTAGTAGGATTCTAAAGGAGTAAACTCCAAAAATGACATTCAGCATAAGGTCCAAAAACTCACATTACGGAGATGAACTGGAAATCAAATTGCAGAATGACTCAAAATAATTTCATTTTATTTCTCTAAGTCCAATTATGTCCGCAACGTGACGTTTTTAGACATAATGCTGAATGTCATTTTTTATTTGTTGAAATATTCTCAATATATTATACTTACACCAGGTTTACTTGTGCGACGCTGTTTTAAAAATGGCGGATTTTCAAAGCCCTTTGATATTTTGCACCTGTCACTGTCCGGTAAACCTTAAGCAAAATAATTAAAAACATTGAGAAGTAACGAACCTCAGTTATACTGTAGATACCTAAATGAACCTCAGTTATATTGTAGATACCTAAACGAACCTTAGTTATATTATAGATACCTAAACGAACCTCAGTTATATTGTACATACCTAAACGAACCTCAGTTATATTTTAGATACCTAAACTAACCTCAGTTATATTGTAGATACCTAAACGAAACTCAGTTATACTGTAGATACCTAAATGAACCTCAGTTATATTGTAGATACCTAAACGAACCTTAGTTATATTATAGATACCTAAACGAACCTCAGTTATATTGTAGATACCTATACGAACCTCATTTATATTGTACATACCTAAACGAACCTCAGTTATATTTTAGATACCTAAACTAACCTCAGTTATATTGTAGATACCTAAACGAAACTCAGTTATATTGTAGATACTTAAACGAGCCTCAGTTATATTGTAGATACCTAAACGAGCCTCAGTTATATTTTAGATACCTAAACGAGCCTCAGTTATATTGTAGATACCTAAACGAGCCTCAGTTATATTTTAGATACCTAAACGAGCCTCAGTTATATTGTAGATACCTAAACGAGCCTCAGTTATATTTTAGATACCTAAACGAGCCTCAGTTATATTGTAGATACCTAAACGAGCCTCAGTTATATTTTAGATACCTAAACGAAACTCATTTATATTGTAGATACCTAAACAAAACTCAGTTATATTGTAGATACCTAAACAAAACTCAGTTATATTTTAGATACCTAAACGTAGGATTCAATGGGTCTTTTAGGATTATCTGCACCGTGGACTAAATGTGTCTCAAAAAGTCTCTCTGGTACTTTTTGATCTAAGTTTCACTAAATGTGAATAAACTCCATAGTTATGTATAGTGTAACGCCAAATTTATGTTCATAATTTTCATCATCATCATCATCATATCAGCCGAAAAATGTCTACTACTGGACAAAGGCCTCCCCCAAGGTTTTCCACGACGACGCGATCTTCACCAGGTCTTCGGTTCACCACGTGGCAGGCCTGCCTATGCTACGTTTTCCAGTGCGCGGTCGCCGCTCGAGAACTTTAATGCCCCATCGGCCATCTGTTCTACGAACTATGTTCAGAATTTTATGTAACTATATTTTAAACTTACATGTCAAGAATTTCATTTTACCCTACAAAATGGATACAACCTCATATCACTATTTTCCAAAGCAACTCTTGTTTGTGTTGTAAAGTTATGTCACGAAGGTGCCGAACATGGCGCTGTGTCACGGTATGATGTACGTTTATTAAAACACCACTTAACCGTCGCGTAATTACAAACTAAATAGATATATCTCTTTTATTTATATACAGCCTATAATACCACAAAATAATAAAAACCATGAACTAGACGGTCAAGCTACTTTTTGGAAAAAAAACACTTTTTTTAAGCTTTGAATAAATAAAACATATGAAATTATTTTTGTATCTCCAGCCTTTTTTGTCAAATTTTCCCCTATCTTGATTTTTAAGGTTTTCTCAAAAACAGCTTTAACTATTTCAATGAAACTTTGTGAATAAGTAGGACCTAAAAAGGTCTACTGCACTGGGTAGTTAATTATTCCAGGAAAAATCCCCGTAAGATACCTCCCATACAAACCCAAATTATTTGTTTTTTCATTAAGTCTGATTTAACTAACTTTATTCTATGCTACTAAGTATGTAAGTTTAATATTTCTTGTTGATTTGTGTGCGTGACTACGATAGACAGTGAAAGCTTCGCGAGAAAGTATGCACAGCGTGGCGTTGCTCCACCAAATATGAGAGTTGCGTACCGGCATCGGCCCGCTCGCGCTGTGCAGGCAGCCATACTTACTTACTATACAAGCGCCCTGCGCCCTGCGCCGTCCAGATTAGGCTTGCCAGACGTCAGGATTTGTCCTGATATATCAGGATTTTTAGGCACCAATCAGGGTTTCGGCCGGATATTGACAATATCAGGATTTTTTTGATTATTTACGTGTTTATAGCACTTTTATCAAGCAGCCTGTGGACTAAAATTAATGGTGATTTTTTCATTGTGTGGAGAGTTAGTGTAGGCTCAATGGCAGATTGTGAGTCGGAGAGTGACCGGTTGGCACTCAAAAGGAATATCCTAAGTGGTGTTTTATTACTATGACTACTTACTGTGCATCGTCAAACCGCGCCCGTTTCAGTAAAATGTCGGGACTTTTTGATTAAAATCAGGCTTTTTGTCAGGACTTTTCAATTTAACATCTGGTAACCATAATCCAGATGGAATGCCAACAATGTTAAGGGCAACAACGTCAAACTACACGGCACACGGCGGCCGGCCGTCTGCAGAATTTGTTTCAAAGACACAATTACTAACTAGTTTTTTAACGAGCGACAAAAGAGTGAAGAAGGTATTGTAATGGCAAAAAAAAACGAAGTTGAGATTTTGATGGGGATCGATTGTCTTACACTGATAACACAGATTTAGCCAGAAGGATCCGCCCGTCTCCATATTTTACTCAAATTTTCTTCATACATGCAAAAAGTAGCGCCATCTGACTTATCTCGTACAAACTAGCGTAGACGAGAGTTGACGTCATTGCCGCGCTAAAAGGACCTTGGTAGAATTTTCGCTTTTAAAATGCGTTTATTTAATTTGTTAACAAGAAAAATACAACGTTAGGTTACATAACGATGCTCCGATATCCCATGTTTCTTTTTAGCCTTTCTTTCATGATTTTTACAGCCTCTAACAACACAAAAAGGATTTTTTATATGGGATATCTTACCACCGCAATCTGCAATTTCCCGCAGACGACCGACTGAGTCACGAATGTGCGAAACTTTTGATTTTCGTACCAATTCGCTGGGCGCGCGCGTTGGCCGGGTCCTTACGCCAGTAATATAGAAGTCATTGACTGATAGTCCGAAAAACAAAAAGTAAAAGATGTAGGTAGTTATATGTATGTCAGATTTGGGTCAAATTTGGGTTAGGGATACATCATTTTTTTATATCTCCGTCCGTTTTTCAAATTTCCCCAATCTTGGTTTTTAGTGTTGCCACCTAGTAAAAATTACTTCAGTGTGTTAAAAAAAATGTGTTCCGGCAAGAAGATAAGATAGCCAGTTCCCCACTGCGTTGGGGAATCTTGGTAAGCCCGCTTCCATCTTCGGCATCATCGTCACTTACCATCGGGTGAGATGATGCCAAGGGCTTACCAATTGTGAATTTTAAAAAAATAAGTTTGCCGCTAAACATCATTATCAGCGTTGATATGTTCCGGCAGAAAGATAAGATATCTATGTTAGTCTACTGCCATCTTACCACCAGGTAAGATCATGCCAAGGGCTTACCGAAGAATTTAGGTCATACTATTCTTATAGGTCGGCAGAAGAACTCATATTAGCGCAGAGCTCAAATTCTTATAACAGGTTTGTGACAGACGCAATCTCAGGTAAAGTGGGTACACTCATACATAACATATTATTAA
This sequence comes from Coleophora flavipennella, assembly GCA_947284805.1. Classification (NCBI taxonomy): domain Eukaryota; kingdom Metazoa; phylum Arthropoda; class Insecta; order Lepidoptera; family Coleophoridae; genus Coleophora; species Coleophora flavipennella. The sequence goes on from OX369299.1 coordinate 9,205,397, forward strand.
ATCTAAAATGGAAACCCTTTTCGACAGTTACTTTACTTCGTAGCGTAGCGTGGGTGCTTTCACATTTCATTGGTATCCAATTAACGAGAAACCCCAACCGTTTCCAACTTGACGATTTGTTTTGATAACAACATTGTGCACGGCTTGCTGTTTGCAAATACAACTTTTTGTAGTTTTGCATAATTTTAACAGACACAGGGTTTAAAAAACCGGCCAAGTGCAAGTCGGACTAGCGCAAAGTAGTGCTCCGTAGTCCTTTCAAAAAGTAAATGTATTTTTTAAAAAATAAAATGAACATTGCAGTTGATAATAGAGCATTATGTATGGAAAATCTATGAACTTTTTACAAATCTAACTAAAGCTTAATATTACGAAAACCGAACCCTGACTCGAAAAATGGTTTTAGCAAACTCATAGTAGATTGAAAGACCTATTCAAATATCCGCCCCACGGTAGGGAACGTCAATAAAAAAACATCCTCTATACATATAGGGGAGGTACCTACACAAAAAAGACTTACCGACACTTTATCGGCGTGAATAATATGTAGGCTTACCATAATTACAAATCCAACTGCACGTCTTACTTAAGTTGGTCGACACTTACTTCTAAACTAAAGACGCCTTCTTAGCTGTTATAGTTTTCCTTTTTAATTTTAAGGCAGGATCAAGGCAAATAGCTGGTGTTTCTTTTGGTAATCTTCCTCCCGTGGTTTTGAACGACATTCCGATTTAGTAGCGTTGTCCAAAATATTGGAGTTTTGTTCGACAGCACCATGTCGTGGTCTCCACATGTAACTGAAGTCAGCCGTAAGTTCTTTACTGCAGCTCACTCGTTACGACGATGGAAGAACCTTCTCCCTCAAAAAACCAGGATAGAGTTAGCAAGGTCTCTTCTTCTGCCAATCTTGGACCACGCTGATGCGAGCTGTCCAGATCTAAACGAGGATCTGAAATCTAAACTCGAAAGGTTACAAAACATATGCATTCGTTTTATATTTGGGTTACGCAAATATGACCACGTATCTGAATATCGCACCCAGCTCAAATGGCTTCCTATCCGTCAACGGCGTCACTTACGTCTCCTTTCCCTTCTCTTTAATTTCCTGTATAATCCCAATGCTCCAACCTACCTAAAGACCAATTTAACGTACCTTGGACCTGATCACGATCGACCGCTTAGGTCCAAAGAGGATAACCTGCTGAAACATTTACACTTTCGCTCGCACTACTACACCCAGTCCTTCTCTATTACGAGTATGTCCGCTCGTCTATGGAACTCTTTACCTTCCGATGTTCGCCACGCTGAGACACTAGCAGCGTTCAAGGTGCGTCTTCGGGAATTTTTCCTTATCCAGTAGTTTTGTGCATATATATGTGTATTTATACTTGTTTATATATTGGTATAATTATTATTATCTATCTACTCATATTTATATTTAAAACATATCTATTTATAATGGTTTATTATTTCTTTGCATTTTGGAAAATATCTTGCTATCAGATTCTTGCACTATCGTTGTTTTACATAATAAATTTGAATATATCTCATCTGCCAAGGGTTGTCTGGAAGAGATCGCTTTTAGCGATAAGACCGACTTTGCACACTTAAGTCTGATAAAACCAAGTTGTCATTATTCCTTGTATGCAATAAAGAATTTGTACATACACACATCAATAATTGTGAAGAGTCAAACCGGGACTCTTTTTTGCCTGTTTTGCTTTTCACTTTGTTTTTGAAGTGTCGACAATTTACAATTAGTATATATATAATATAATTTAAAATTATAGTAAGTATCGAAGCGCAAAGTATCGCTTCAAGCCGATCTCCTTTCTTGCGTTTCATGATTAAATGCTCTTTTGGTTTTGTTCGTCTATGAAAATTTAATTTGAAAATATTTGTTACTTTTTGACAAGAGGAAAAGAAAAGGTTGACCGTGATCTCTTTGACAGTGATGTGTATTTAAATTTTTGGTTTTATATTAATGTTTCGTTGAGGCCCACTATTTTATTCAGTGGTAAGTAATTTGTATAAGGAAACCGCTTTGCGTGTATTTTTGGTACTGCTGCGAACTAGATCTATATATGTCCGTAGGGTTCTTCCACTCCCCTTGCGAGGTTGACGTTCCCGAATGTTCATCTGACTAAGGATTGATCCTGGGATGGAGCTGTGCTGACCACCAGCCAGTCCTTTGCACTGCCCGCCCAGCTGCTTGCCAAAAGGGAAGTGAATGCTTAATTTATCTTTTATCCCGAGCGACTCTCTGGCCATTGGTCACGACTCACGAGGCAATATTACTGCCCAGCGCATTCTTATTTATGTTCGCAAAGCTTTTCTGCCGTCCTAGAAGATTTCCTGCCTCCGGTTTCTAACGATTTAGTTATTTGTTTTAAATTTTAAAAATGTTTAGTACCTAATACGTGTTTTTTAGAACGATAGGGTAATTCAGACCAAAGTGAAATTTAATTATTTTAGAACTTAGTAACTTATTTAAGTACCAAAGGGACGGCGACGATCGTTGCCTACCGGCATTCTATAAAATAACCTTTTTTATATTCAAATAAAATTGTCACTTTAGATTTATTTCAGGAAATTGTCCAAAAATATATTAGGTTATTGTTTTATATCAACACGGTCATCCAATGTACATCACATCTTTTTCTAGTACTTATATTGTTCCTTCTTTTTTAGAAAAATCATAAAATACATATTCTAATTTACCCCATAATATTTTTCTTAAAACTCCGTTTAGGCCCGAACCTCTAAATCTTACGTATCATATGTGGCAAATTCCGTAAGGTTTTTTATCCCCAGTTTCCATTATTTTTGTCACAGTATGTATGAGTATGAACGTAGTTTTCACTGGTGTGCACTTTCTTCAGAATCTTTTTGTCGTGCTAAAACTCACTGAATGACATTTTGAAGTTGGTTTTGCGCGTGAACAAGGCTTCCACTTCTTCCATCCTTCCCTGATCGTCAGACCACTTTTTTTTTCATTTATTTCCACTGGCGCTGAAGTACCGGGGATATACATAGCAAACTCCAGATTTTTTTCGCGCTTATAATTTAACCGGGACGCTGATTTTAACCGGCCGGGACGCCGGGACAGGGGACTTAAACTGGGACTGTCCCGCTCAAACCGGGACGTATGGTAAGCCTATCAATATGTATAAATACCCATGCCAAATCACAGCTTTCTAATACTATAGTCTCAGAGGTAAGCCGCGGACAGACGGACAGACAGACATGGCGAAACTATAAGGGTTCCTTGTTGACTTTGGAACCCTAAAAAAAGGTGCAGCAATGTCCGGGCACACGTTGGTTTAACGTGGAATATCTAGTTTTGACGTCCTTGACCTCATAGGAGGGGCGCTCCGGGCTACGCTCTACGCGGAGCTCCGCCTTGCGGTTTATTACTAGCTAGTTTGAAATTAGGCGGTATAGCTATGGAGCCTTAGCCTTGTCAGGCGTTAAGTATGGCGATGGAGCCGTTGCCTTGTTGAGAGTCAGAAACAGATTTAAATCTATTTCTTTTACTTCCGTAATGATCCAGTTTTCTGTCTTGGTTTTCCGTATGTATGGGCACACCCCGGAAACTACAAACAAATGGTCGTGAAATGACATTTCTGAAAACAAATGACGGAGCAAACAAAATCACGGTAAAATCCCATACGTTCAACAACCAAACTGTTACCAATCTGTATCAATCTGGGTGACGAGGGGGTAAGATCGGAATATAGAGAGCGGCAGGGAGTGTCCATACTGTATGTTAGTACTAATATATATACTTTGGTATGGGTGTTGTTTAGAAAACCGCTTTCTGAAAGGAAATTGAAAAGTTCAAGATATATAGAAATCAAGCCTAATTTATTTAACGATCGATCATGTGCGACTTTGTTTGCAAATTGAATAAAGTTCATACCATCCAAAACAATGTGAACAAACGAAACGCCTTGCCAGTTTTGAAAATGTTTCCCTAATCTCACCCTATTTACGAAAACTCACCTAAACTTATGTGTGGTTTTAATCCGACTGCACCAGAAGGAGGGTTATGCTTTTCAAGCGTGTGTGTATGTATGTATTATTTCTTTGACACGCTCTGTAGCCTTAACAGATTTATGGATTTAACGGTGCGAGGTGTCGTGATCCCGTGAGTGTCTTATAGGATTTTTTTTCTACTCCCATTTGGTAATTTTCTTAATACATAACCTCAAATCATATCACAAAAGTATTCATTCCTACAAGTCGTTAAACAATCATCATTTCAAATAGAGACAACTGTACTTCAATGAAATATTTATATGGATTTGGCTTCAATAATTAAGTATTTATTCCTAAAAGTCGTTTCACAATGATAATAATTTCAAAATGAGACAACTGTACTACAATGGAACTTTTTAAATAATATATTTAAATATTTTTATCGTTTTGGCTTCAAAAATTCAATATATGATTATGATAAAATTTCAATGTACCTATTTTTATTTATTTCTTGGTAGTAAGAGAAAGTATTGTATACCACTGCACGCAACTAGCCATTGTAAAACTCGTGCTGTCTATTGTGCCACTCAGCTTCGCTTCGTGGCACAAACTAGCACTCATGTTACAATGACTTTCATTACTTGGCAGTGTCTAAATAACTATTACCCGACTGGCCAAAAAGGGGGGTTCTTTTTATGCAATTTTTTTTTATGTAAATTGTTTATAAACTTCTTTTTTGGGGTTCCAAATCCAAAGGGTGTCAACGGGATCTTAGTACTAAACCTCCACTGTCCGTCCGTCCGTCTGTCGGTCAGTTGTCTTTTATAAGCCGTACCAGTTGAAATTTTCACAGAGTGTGTATTTCTATTACCACTATAACAAAAAAATATAATAAAACTAGCTGTCCCGGCGAACTACGTACCGCCTTACATTACATTACACTGCCCTACCCTACCCTACCCTACACTACCCTACCATACCCTACATACACTACACTACACTACCCTACCCTACACTACCCTACACTACACTACCCTACCCTACCCTACACTACCCTACCCTACCCTACACTACCCTACCCTAAAATAAAATAGGTGTTGGCCGATTCTCAGACCTACTCAATATGCTCACAAAATTTCATGAGAATCGGTCAAGCCGTTTCGGAGGAGTACGGGAATGAACATTGTGACACGAGAATTTTATATATAAGATTAACTTGAAAATTAAAGGTCCGCATACTAGAAGCGTTTTATTTGTACGATGGTACGGAACCGTTCATGTACGAGTCCGACTCGCACTAGGCCGGGTTTTTATACATTTCTCAGCTCTGATGTGGACTGCGCATTAAGTAGGAACATCAGATGCCATCTGTTAACACATTGTAGAAACATTTGACGTAGCAAGGGTTCTATAGGGCTTCCTACAAAAAACGAGGGCAGCAAAAATGGGGTAGAACAACGAATGACGGCGAATGGTACAAACAGCCGACGACCGAGGTCGGCAGGGAGCAAATATTTTGCCGCACCACGCCATCTAGCGGCAGGAGTGTAATTTCACTGAATCGCGAGCAAAGTAAAGAAGGTAAGTTGCAACGTCCCGGTGCCCTACTGCGTGCTGCTCAACCATAGAGTAACTTATAGTGCTAACCTAAGGTGCCATATAGGTACGTGGTACGAGCAAAATATTTCCGCCAGAGGTAGCCCTTCCTTATGTTAGTACTAATGTATATACTTTGCCTTCGTCATGAAATATTAGCACAGATGAGATACTAGTTACTTCGATATTATAAGGTGACTTACAGTTCTGAAGAGCATAATAATAAGAAACGCTAAACACGTTATATAACCGAGTTTCATCCCAACAACTTAGTACAATTCTGTATTATTATTTTTAGATGTTAATTTTCTAAAAAAGTATTTCACCGATTTTGATAAAATGTATATGGAACTAACTCGGGAGTATAACCTATTGAATATAAAAAGAATCATGAAAATCGTTTATTAATCTGCGAAGATATCGCGTAACCCAAAAAAACAGTCGAATTGAGGACCTCCTCCTTTTTAGAAGTCGGCTAAATCGTTACAACGTAGAGTCCTTCCTGAGTGATGCGAGCCGTTCAAGCCGCCTAAGACGACGACAGGCTTTATTCCAGAGGTGAGTATGTAGGTATGTACTGTTCACACTTACTGCGAGACAATAAGCATAATAATAACTAGATTTAATAACAAACACCACCGTCTTTTGTTTCACATTCTTTGCGATCGCGCCTTTTTAATTGACTCCAAAAAAAGGAGAGAGGTTCTATTTTTACAACTGTATGTAGTTTTTATGTATGTTCATCGATTACTCGGTCTAATGAGGACCGATTTTCAAAATTATTTTTTTATTCGAAAGAGTATACTCCCGAGGGGGTGCAATCATCACCAAGTCAAGATCTAATGATAGAGTTTTAGAGTAATCGAGGGCAACCCTCAAATTTTATAAGCACATACTACGTTTGCGTCTGGAAGTCATCATCTCATGTTCATGAGCAGATGATACAAGGTACAACTCCTTAAAGGTTTGGAGTTGGATGATATTTTATTAAATATTATACGTAGATACTTACGTAGATACGTATAGACTAATAGTTAAATTTGTCACAGAGTCAGGATCTGATGATAGAATCCCAGGGAAATAGAAGAAACCCTCAAATTTTATAGGCGCGTATTACGTGTTTCATGTATTTAAACTAATCAGTATTGTAACTTTTCAAGTTTTTGCTTTTGAAAATCATCATTTCATGTTGATCAGATGATGATGGAAGATACAAATCCCTTACGGTTAGGAGTTGGAGGATAATTCTTTAATATTATACGTAGATAGTTGTATTCTTTTAGTTTATTCAGGTGAGCTGATGATGGAAGGTTTGACTCCTTATCTGTCATGGTGCTCAGATGATGATTGAAGTCACACGACTCTGTATCATTTTAATAATACACATGCATTATGATATCATCATATTAGCCGAAAATCGTCCACTGCTGGACAACAAAGGCCTCCCCGAAGAATTTCCACGACGACCGGTCCTGCGCTGCCCGCATCCATCGACTTCCCGCGATCTTCACCAGGTCGTTGGTCCACCACGTGGGAGAGCTTCCTACGCAACATTTTCTGGTGCGCAGTCGCCGCTCGAGAACTTTACGTCCCATCTGTTCTACCAGCTATGTGCCCTGCCCACTGTCACTTCAGTTTAGCGATTCTGTGAGCTATGTCGGTTACTTTAGTTCTCCTACGGATCTCCTCGTTTCTGATTCGATCGCAGAGAAGCTCCAAATATAGCACGCTCCATTGCCCTTTGGGTGACCTTGAGCCTTCTTATGAGGCTCATAGCAAAGTATATATATGCCCATAGTAAGCGACCATGTCTCAGTTCCGTAAGTTATCACTGGCAACACACACTGGTCAAAGACATGAACACAAGACAAAGAAAGACACGCACCTGGATCGCGTAAGTTCCAGGCACACACTTGCACCTGCATCAAGTAAGTTCCAGGCACACACTTGCACCTGCATCGAGTAAGTTCCAGGCACACACTTGCACCTGCATCGAGTAAGTTCCAGGCACACACTTGCACCTGCATCAAGTAAGTTCCAGGCACACAATTGCACCTGCATCGAGTAAGTTCCAGGAACACACTTGCACCTGCACCGAGTAAGTTCCAGGCACACGCTTGCACCTGCATCGAGTAAGTTCCAGGCACACACTTGCACCTGCACCGAGTAATTTCCAGGCACTCACTTGCACCTGCATCGAGTAAGTTCCAGGCACACACTTGCACCTGCATCGAGTAAGTTCCAGGCACATACTTGCGACGTCTGGTAAGTCTGACCAATGAGGCGTGCAAATACCTTCTTTCATGCGCCGACCCTAAGAAGAAGGACTCCAAGGCAGGCTTTGGGTTGGCGCTAAGACCTGGCCCCAGACTTGGACAACTTGATACATTGCGCAAAGTGTGTGCTGGTAAGGAATCATTAAAATTAGAGGAATGTTTTCTAGTTCTCTATACTTCTTCGTAAATAGATACTTTCTATACTCATGTACAGTATTGAAGGGGCTGGAGCTGACGAATAAAATCTTGGAGTAATTGTCACGTCTCGCGTTACATAATGGATGTTAGTAACTTTTACGTAATCCGAATTTGTATCAAATTAGTCTTCTATTGTAATAATCAATTTCTGAATAAAACTGTCAGCTTCTACCAATGCCTTAAATACATAAGTTGCGACAGTATAGGCGTTCCAGGCGTCAAAAGGAGATTTGTTTGCCTCTTCCATTGAAAGAAGCTACTGTGTCGCATCCTTCAAGGCGTGGAAAATTGGCTATAACTTCTTTAAGGAAGTAAGTAAATATAAATGCTATACACGTGACCGCGGGTGATGCTAAGTGTAACACCAGGCAACCGCCGTCTGACCCTTGGATTGAATAGCACGGTTAATTGTGCCACACTACAAGAGAGAGAGAGAGAGTAAGTAATTTATTGAAATGTCAAGGTTATGATAGAGAATAACTTATAAAATCAAGATAACAGGTAGGAACTTATTTTAGTTACGTCCTAAGTGTACGTTTGTTGTTAAAAGATGAATAAGTTATATTTTTTGTGCACCCCCATGATATGGGTATCAAATAAAGGGTTTCCTGAGAAGAGTAAGAAATAATATTAAAAAATAAATTAAAATTATTATCAAATTAAAGCTTGTACCTAAAAGTGTTTAGGGTTTTCAAAAATTTTACAAACTTTATATTAGCTTGCCTTGTTAGTTTGTCTGTTCGCTTGGGATAAATCTCGGAAGCTAAGTTAGAACCACTTTCTGGTTTCCGATTAAGGCCCCGTGATACCTAAAAATCCACTTAAACAGGTTTTTAGAATTCATTTTTGAAGTAGTTAACAGTAAATTTAAAATCTAGGTAAAGATATTGGTATTATTGAGAATAGTTACGAGGGACTATATCGAATGGAAACACGATTTAATAAAGTTGGCTCGATAGAACAAATTCGCAAAGTTACCTCTTTTCGAGCCATTTTATCGTCTATTTTCTGTTTTAATCTTTAAATAAGTAATTGAAAATATATATTTAATTATTAAATATACTGAAATAAAGTTCAAAGGTGACTGAAGGGAAAACATCGAATGGATTTTTATTTAAGATAAATATGATGAAAATAAAAACGAAAAACATCGAAAAAGTGCAAAAGTGTGGTTATTTTCTTCCCTCTTTACACGTAAAGAAAAGGAAAAAGACATATTTTTAAGTACCATTGCGCCTTAAGCTAAAAATTTTGCATACACGGCAAGTTGAATGAACACGCATCTCATACATCTGCCGGATACGGTTAACTACCAGGTTTATGATGTAGCATCCCCACTTACCGACCCTTTGGGTATAAAGTAAGCACACCTCCCGCGGCTTTTGCTGCTCGCGGTTCGATCCCCGCTCGAGACGCCAGATAAACTGGCTTCCATCCCACATCTCCAGTGTGGTACCGAAGCTGAAGGCATTCTCACTTCCTGGCGCTTATCGCACCTGTCCAGTCGCACCAGCAGTACTAGCGTAGCTCTGCTTGCTATCCATTCAAATTCCTGAGAGGCTTCCCCACCAGTAAACAAATCAGCAGCTCCGCTTCATGGACAACTCACGTGCCCAGCGTTTTTTTCGCCCAGAGCCCACTATAACGACAACACTAGTTACGCGCGGGGGAGGTCGCCTGGACGCCACGTACTTACCAGGCAACAGACATCGCCCAACCCCTGCAACTAACCATATACCACTACGAGTCCTTGATCCAGTCGCGGGACCGCCAAGCCTGCCGATAGATCCGACAGCAGTTAACGGGTGGGCTACCCCCGACCCCGTAGTACCATGATTCAAACAGCCGGACCCGTAGTTCCGGCTACGAACTCCACCTAGCCGGGTAGCTCTGGGCAGAGTGTTGTTAAATGAACAATGAATGGTTAGTTAAGTGACGTCATTCTAAATCCAATATGACAGACTCCCAAAGATGGCGGATCAGTTATTTTTTTACGCACCCCCATGATATGGGTCGGGTCACCCGACCGAAACGACGACCACGACCACTCTGCCAAGAGTGTAACGACTAAGAAGATGATATGGGTATCAGATGAAAGGGTTTGATGAGAAGAATACGAAATAATTAAAGTTTTATTAAAATTCAAGCTTGTACCTACCTAAAAGTTTTTAGGTTTTTGAAAATTATTATTTAAGTTTTTTTTTCTGCCAGACCACCATAGCCAGATAGATTTTCGAATAAACTCTCTTTACATTCCTCAGATCAAAAAATAAAGAAAATGTTTTTTTCTTGACCTGAGTTACAATGCCCGTATGCTATGCTAAGAGTTTTCATACGAATTTTAACGTTCCAAATTCAAATGACATTACATCGTTCCGGGAGTTTCATACAACTTTATTTCCCTTAGGTACAATGCCCTGCTTTACGTTGAGATTGCGTGATAATAATTGGTCAGTTGCGAGCAGGTGGTGAGAAGAGCATACTTCTGTTGATTCAAGGTTCAAGGTATTCATTCAAAATAGGTGCAATTACACTCTTTCTGATCATCATTGCAGCTCATATACGTCCCCACCGAGGGGCTCGAGCCTACCCTGAATCAGGGCGACTAGGCCTTAGTCGACCACGCGGGCCCAGTGCGGGTTGGTCGACTTCACACACAACCTTCGAGTTTCTTCGCAGGCGTGTGCAGGTTTCCTCACGATGTTTTCCTTCACCGTTAAAACAATCGATAAGTAAGTATGTACGTAAGTTTTTGAAAAACTCATTGGTACATTGGCCGTCCAGATTTGAACCCGGTACCTCTGGTTAGATGGACCGAGTCGTGGTACTCTTTCTGATAGTCAAAAAATAATAATAACATAATTAATATCATTTGTGAAAAATCAAGAAATCAACAACCATTAGTTAATAATGTCAAAATTCAATCCTTGAAATAAACCAGATTATGTCATTAGATCGTGAAAACAATATGATACGAAAAGTTATACATTAAAATCATTGAATGTCATTGATACCTTCGACAAGAGTAGGCCAGTTCACACGGACAGCATTCAATCCTTGAAATAACGAGTATAACGCGAGAGTCAGCCATCGCTCCCATCAACCATATTAGATGGAAAGGAACGACCCGGCTCCCGATGCGCCACCATCCGCAAGCATGCGCCACTCATGTCAATGCTAAGATAAAAATATTAATTAAAAGAAGTACTAGACTTGTCATGTCTTGTCTCTTCCACGTAAATTCTTAGGTTATATATCATTTTATTACTATTAAACACGATTAGTAGTGTTGATAGAAGAAACACTGTCTCCCCATACATTTTTGTCATTTAAATATTCGGATGTTTTATAATAACCCTTTTTACAAAGGTTTCTTTTGACACAGTTTTTAAACTGTTTTTTGACAAATTTAAGACATCATCGGGTAATTTGATATGTACATGAGTGAGCATTGTCCCACAAAGGACTTATTGAATTTGCTAAGTCTGTTTTAAGTTACTTGAAGTTTATTCCTACTCTGAAGATCACGACTGTGCCTCTCAATATTCAGTGAACAGAGATGCAGATTTTTACGTACATACATTATATTTTTATTAATGTACTGACACGGGAAAGTCATTACATGTATGTATTAATATCTTTGAACATATCTCGGAGCGACTCACGAGAACGCATTCCATAAATCGCGCGAACCGCTCTTTTTTGCAGAACAAATATGGTATTTATATCAGCTGCATGTCCCCACAAAAGTATCCCATAAGACATAATGCTATGGAAGTAGCTGAAATATACCATTCTTGTGGTGTCTATATCCGTAAGGAGCCTGATTTTTTTACTGCGTATGCGGCTGAGCTAAGCCTGCCAGCTAGCGTTTCTATATGCGGGCCTCATTGAAGCCTTGAATCTACAGTTAATCCTAGAAACATCACGCTTTGATTTACAAATTCTAAAAAAATTACTAGCTAAGGACTCATTGTTGTTTACTTCAATAACATTAAGTAATATGAATTTCATATTGGCCTTTTTTGCATTTAAGACCAAATTATTTACAGTAAACCAATTGTATACTTTTGAAAGAGTGTCGTTTACTTCGTCAGACATGTAATTTTTTCTGAGAACCTTAAAAACTAGTGATGTGTATCATCCGCAAACAACACAACTTTCGACAGTGATTCAACCATGAACGGTAGATCATTAATATAAACTAAAAAAAGGAAAGGTCCTAAAATAGAACCTTGAGGCACACCCATCTTAACCCGAGAACCCGTTGATCGCGTTGATGTCATTTGTTTGTAACGTGAATAGGTAGGTATTATTGTCATAGTTGCGTGGAGAGGTGTGGTGGTGGTGGTGGTGGTGGTGGTGGTGTACGGAACTCTCAGAGCGCAACTCCTACTTGCACTTGGCCGGTTTTTAGAGATCTTTAGAGAACTTGCGCCGTCTATGGAGTTTTGGGTGGAAAATAGGGTGGGGCCACAAATGTATTTTTGTATTCTCGTCAGAGATGGACCTAATAGACGGTATAAGTATTGTTTTTATATCTGCTATAGTTGAGCGGTACGAAGCTCTCGAAAGAAAATGTTTTTAAAAGCTTTCAGTTAGCTTGCAATGTTCGTAATCTATACAAATATATTATATCAAAATGACGTGTCACGGTGTTTATGTTCCTACTCCTCCGAAACGGCTAGACCGATTTCCATGAACATTAAGATATGTGTATGCTTTTGTTTATTCACAATTGGTAAGCCCTTAGGCATTATCTCCCCTGATATTAAGTAAGTAACGATGATGCCGAAGATGGAAGCTGGATTACCACGATTTCCCAACGCAATGGGGATCTGGCTATCTTATCTTCAAGCCGGAACACATCAATGCTGTTAATACTGATGTTTGGCGGCAAGACTTAAATAAGATGCCAGGCGAGCTATGAAAACGCCCTACCACCAACCAAAACGAGTCTTACAAAGTTGACCCTGCCGGGAATCTAACCCGCGACCTCCTGGTGTGAATCGAATGGACTAACCGTTACGCCACGGAGGCGGTTAAAATTCGGTAGGTATGGGAATAGGTCGCAACGTATATTTCATTATGCCAAAACAACATTTGCCGGGTCAGCTAGTGTGTGTATATGTAGGTATGTGAGTTGTACGCTTCAAACATCGCAAGACTCCCAAAGATAGCGGATCAGTCATTTTCCATGCACCTCCATGATATGGGAATCAAATGAAATGTTACCTGAGAAGATGAAATAATTAAAACTCCTTTCAAACAAACGGTTGTACTTATTTTTTTTTAGGTTTTTCCAAATGAGCTTATTTATGTCGCAATTATTTAAACTCAAATAACTCTTTATTGCACATCAAAATAAATAAATACGTATTCAAAATTTAAATTAAAAAATAAGAGACGTACAATTTAGGCGGTCTTATGGCTGAGAGCGATTTCTGCCTGACAACCTAATTATTGTGTAATGCCCCGCGCCCACCGAAACCCTATTAACTTTTCACCATTTTCAACTTTTTTCAGTCTATATCTTAAAACTACTAAACCGATTTTGATGAATCTTGCATTTTTCCCTAAGTTGAAATATATTTAATCAAATAAAATAAAATGTATTTCGATTTCTAGTTTTTGATAAATACGTGGACAAACATACGAACATACATACACTTGTGCAATTTCATACGCCTATTTAGAAGCCCACACTTCCTAACTTTTACGAATATTGTGCAATTCTAACAATATTACATACATACATACGGGTAATTTGATAAGCTTTTTTGAAGTCGGTTAAAAGGGGAGCACAGTAAAGTATAGAAGTTTGGAAATGGTCTAACATGTAAACAAAACATTTTATCTTCAATTTCAATTTATCTTAATAATGCATTTCTATCTGTAGATCGATTTCGTGATTCCAAACATAAACGAACCACTGCGCCACTGCGCCACCGTGCCACCGTGCCACCGCGCCACCGCGCCACCGCGCTAACGCACCACCGCGCCACCGCGCCGTGGTAACGCTAAACAGACTTCCATCGCAATAACTTATATGGTACAATTTTGTATTATTATTTTTGGTTTTTGTTAATTTTCTAAAAAAATGCTTGCCACACTGATTTTGATTAAATTTATATGAAATCAACCTGGCAGCATACCCTATCGAATAAAAAAAATATCATGAAAATTAGTTCACATTCTGTGGAATTGAGAACCTCCTCCTTTTTAGAAGTCGGATAAAAAAAGGCCGTTTAGGAGTAGAAGATTAATGTGTTCGTAATTTTTCTCATCCGTAACGGCTTGACCGATTTTGATGATTATTAGCTACTAACTTTTTCCCGCGGCTTCGCCCACGTGGAGATCTTTTTTATGACTGTCTTTTACTGTGAGTGGTGCGAGAGCCGCAAGCGGCTCGCGAGCATAGACATAAGTTTTCCTCAGATCCCTCAGGAACGATATCGGGGAAACAAACAAACAAATACATTTTTACTTTTTTATTCAGTAAGGATAGTTGAACCCGGTAGGTGGTGCTGTTGAAAAATATGTAAGTATTTATAATTGGTTTCTCGGCATCGGCTCTAATGATTTGGCTGAAAATTGTTATATGGGGATTTTTGGAGGCGGTAAATCGATCTAAATAGGTCCCATTGCTAGTAAAATGCAATTTCACTTACTATGTCTTTTTCCGTGCAACCTATCACATTTTAACATTCCTATCATTCCAGAAACGAATGCAGCTCATCGGCTACGATTCCACATCCAACTAGACCTTGGTTCGAACCTCGGCAAAGGTGTGATTTTTTTTTTTGCTTATTTCATTTTATTTTTAATTTTATGGATTTATTTGTTTTTTCTTTATTCTTTTATCATCATATCAGCTGAAAAACGTCCACTGCTGGACAAAGGCCTCCCCCAAGGATTTCCACGACTATCGGTCCGTTTTCACACAAAAAATATTTATGGCATCGCTCGGTCGTCCAAGTACTGAAGATAATTCAAGATAAAACAATTTCTAAATGTTATAGGTACCCCACCTTCAAATTGAAAACATTATAATACCCTCTTAAAAGCATCGCATTAAAACACTGATAGCTGCAATAAATCACGGCAATGGGTGACACGGATCAAACAATACTCGGGGGTTATTTGATCCCGCGCCCATCGTAAGCTTTTAGGAATTCTTTGTGCGGTAAAGAGCTCTGACATAACGTGTTATCAAATAAAAGAAAGGTGTGAATTTTCACAGCCGTTTGTACAAGCTCCACCTACTAAAGATGGCGGTATCCCCACCTCGGCACAACCAGCCAGTGGCGTGCGAGCATGGGCTTGGAGATACCTACAGCATCCGCGGTCGGACCAACGGAACCACCTATTTTCATAAGCAATTATTAAATTGGTAAGCCGCGTGGTTCCTCTTGAATTTAGTCGGTCGTCGGTGCTTGCGAGGTCGAGTGTAGGTAATAATTATAATCTTAAACAAATAAATGTTGTTAAAACTTAACGAGAAATCATGGATGCAACAAGTGATATAACAAGTACATGCGAGAATGATAAAATAATGAGAGCTATTGAAAAATCAAGTGCAGTGTTTAGAGTGGAACATTTGGACAGATTTAGCTGTGAAACAGAAACCGAAGATAATGAAAATGAAACTGTTGACGTGATATGTGAGAGCAGCGACGCAGGTCCCAATAACAACGTCAGGCTACAAAATATCATACCAACTAACGTGCAGACTAAATTGGATAGAATTTGCTTTTTTGAACAAACTGGACTAAATTTTACTTCAATACCCAAAACCAATAATTTAAATATAAGTAGTGATTATTCTCACGATGAGTCGAGGAGTACAGTACACTGTATAAATAACAGTAAAAGTAAAACATTTCTTATCGATAACATTCTAGGAAATACCAAAGACAACAACCAAAGAGAGAACATTACAGTTGCAAATGAAAGAAGAGATAACTTTGAAGAATTAACTGACGAACATAACGGTGAGTAAAGTCAGTATTTTCAATCCCTTCGGTCGACGTTGGCAACTTCCTAATTTGTCGATTTCCAAAGACTTCCACTTCCTAGTTTGTCTATTCCTACATCGTCCTTTTCCGAAACTGACCTTGTTCAAATTCCTATGTCGTCCACTTCCTAAAGTGTCCGTGTTATATACAAGGAGACAAACGGCAGACAGTCTGATGGTAAGTGGCTACCACCGCCGCCGCCTATAAACAATTGTGATATACTGGTACCAGCAGGGAAACCAGGGCTAAAATATTATGACTGATCGCAGTGAGATACGATAGTAACATTATATACTTATATCATTGACTGATCGTAGGTATATATATTTCCATTGGACATTAGGAGTCATCAATGCTTTTATTATTAGCTAACTGTTGCTCGCGGCTTCGCCCCCATGCATATCGAGGGTGCGCGACCTCCAACCGGCTTGCGGCTTTTATTTTCCCTAAAAACCTTCTTCGGACTATTACAAGCATTTTAAAACAAGTGGGTAACAAGTGATTCCAGCGAGTGTTCCTGGACCAAAACTAACAGCGTACTTCAATTGGAACCGGAGATATTGAGAAAGAAAGCTATTAAAATCGCGTGGGTATAACTTGAGATGGGCGAATGTTAGGTGATATTCAATGCTTTATTACAAATCTATGCAATTAATATTGAAAAAATATCGTTATCTTTCATTTAATATTAAAAAACCCGGTCAAGTGCGAGTTAGAACTGCACACATAGGGTTCCGTACCATCATACTAGACGAAGTTTTTTCACGTTGAAAATTAACACGTTTTTTGTATGGAGACTTTCACTTTTTCTCATTTTTAGTATTTGTTGTTATAGCGGCAACAGAAATACATCATCTGTGAAAATTTCAACTGTCTAGGTATCGCGGTTCATGAAATACAGCTTGGTGACAGACGGACGGACAGCGAAGTCTTAGCAATAGGGGTCCCTTCTTACCCTTTGGTTACGGAACCCTAAAAAATATATAAAAGGTATTACGTATAGTTACAGATTAGTCAACAAGCACTGAAAATCACCTAACATTCGCCCTTCTCAAGTTATACCCACGCGACTTTCATAGCTTTCTTTATCTCTGGTTCCAATTGAAGTACGCTGTTAATTTTGGTCTAAGAACACTCGCTGGAAAGAACTCTTTGCCGCTCACCTACGGCACACTATCGAAGCCCATACGGCGGAGCGGCGAGAAAAATCTAATAGGTATATTAAATAAATAATGAAATTCAAAAAATCTAATAGGTATATTAAATAAATAATGAAATTCAAAAAATCTAATAGGTATATTAAATAAATAATGAAATTCAAAAAATCTAATAGGTATATTAAATAAATAATGAAATTCAAAAAATCTAATAGGTATATTAAATAAATAATGAAATTCAAAAAAACGGAGAGGACCCGTACTGCTCCGCAGCATTGTTTTGTTTGAAATTATGTAAATCGATAGTGTGCGGTGGGCGATCCGCATGCGGCTCGCCGTTAACGTTGCGCGTTGTATGTGAATGTGCGCGTTGAATGTTTACACCTAGCTTCCCTCCAACCCAGCCAATTCAAATGGGTAATAGCTCAAATTTAATAGCTCGTTCCCATCAGTGTCCTAAGACCAAAACGAAACGCTTACTTCAATTAAAAGCGGAGATATTGAGAAAGAAAGTTTGGGTGTTACTTGAGAAGGGTGAAAGTTAGGTGACTTGCAATGCTTGATGGCAGAACACCCCCTATATGAGCGGTTGGAGCGAGCGTAAAGGTTTTTCCCGTTCTTATAATGTAATTTCTAGAGTATGTACAAAAGGACAACATTATTTTTATATGGAAGGTGGTACTAAAATCAAATTAAATTGAACCACTATAAAACCATATATGAGGTAAAAGAGAAAAATATTTTAATTGTTAAAAACTGAAATAAAAATAAAATGGCTCACCCATTTATAAGATATACTTTTTTCATTTGCGTAACGGAAAATAAAAATAATAACTGGTATTACTGTTGTCCAATGCTGCGTTTTTTTTCGTGATGATATGGTCAAAAAATGTACTAAAAAGAGATAACACCTTAACAATTTCAATCCGTTTTCTCTGTCGTACAACTTACAAAGATTTTTGAATGATGTAAAAAAACGTTCTACTGACAAAGTGATCGACTGTCACTATCATTTGACTATCACAACCAAAGCGCATTTAATCACTACTAAGTCTAAGTCACTACCAAAGAGCATTTAATCACTACGTTAACGTTATGTATCACTAATGTCACTGACATAATCTGTCTACTGTCTACCATCAAGTAATGCTCGAAAGAGACAAAATATGTTATTGCAGTACTCGTATGTTAAAAAGAGATACACAATAAGCCATAATTAAAGATGATCTACAAACTAGATTAGGGGTACGTTCGTTTTATTAAGGTATGTTCGTTTTATAGTGATTTTCTTGAATTTTTTTTTTAAAACGGAGGGCTTAAAAAATAAACTAATGCTGCATCAGAATTACGTAAAGATTCTACAATTCTTTGGTATGGGTCAATACAGTGGTTCAATTTAATGTGATATTAGTACAAATAATAGTTTTGTCCTTGCGCATATAGGACCTCAGGAAGTACCTATCCTACAAGTTTTGATGTTAATTAGTGAGTGAATAAGTCGACGTGTTTTAGGCGTCAATAATTTTCGAAAAATCTAAAAACTTCGAGATATTTTAGTAATTATTTCACATTCTTCTCGGAAAACCCTTGCACTTGATACCCATATCAGGGAACATATTGGATTTAGAATGACTGTCACTAAGCTAAACATGCATTGTTCTTTAGACTTAACGTGTGCAAAATTTCAGCTCAATCAGAAACTAGGAAGTGGTTCTAATTTATCTTCCAAGATTTGTCCCAATCTAACTAATAGACAAACTAACTTACTCGGCGAGATAATAAAGCTCGTATTAAACCTAAAATCATAAACACTACATATTAGATACTTAGTTTGTTCAGGGGATAGGTGTACAAAATGATCCCACGAGGTGAAATGATTGTCAACTGTTTAAGGGTCCCCAGGAGGCTCGAGTTTCCATACTAATGTAGTTCCGCTTTAATAAAAAAACTAGATGCCGGATTAAATCCAAACTTTGCAAATATATTGATTAGACATGGTATGGATGTTTGTAAATAGTTTTCATTGTAGTAAATTTAAACGTAACTAAACAAAGGCTTAAATTAGTTTTGTAGTGAAAGTTTAAAACTGCTCTTTTTCCGTTATATACTAGTACATCAAAAATAATTAAAAACATCGATATGTGTCTACTCAATATATTTGCAAAGTTTGGATTCAATCTGGCATGTAGTTTTTGTATTAAAGCGGAACTTCGTTTGTATGGAAACTCGAGCCTCCTGGGAACCCTTAAATAAAACTACTAGTGACGTCTACCTAATTTGTGCCTTAATGTCTTCCCTGTACGCCGTTCAGTTGTCTTACAAAGTGTCAGGAAGAAGTAAGCACTGTGTTGCGTTAAAATAAAAAAAATAAAAATCGATGTGTTTGATCTAAGGTAAGCATGAAACTAACGTGAAATGGCTACAATTCTATTGTTTTTCGTAAACGGTGGTTTTACTTGTGTTTCCTATTGTGACATTCAGTATTATTTCAAACACGTTTTGATTTTCAATGAGGTAACATACTGAAGTTATTTTTGGACAAGTTTGGCAAGTGATAGTGCTGGGGTCAAACGATTCCCTTATGCGGGTGTAAAGTTTTCCCCGGATCATTTCCCCCCGTAACATTTTCTTCATTTGCAAAAAATAGGCTGCAAATTTTGCAAAATTTTGAAGATCATGTCACGTACAGTAATTATTTTCAAAGATTGTAGATTCGGTTAATTATCTGTAATAATATATATAATATATAAAATTCTCATGTCACAGTGTTAGTAGACATACTCCTCGGAAACGGTTAGACCAATTTCCATGAAATTTTCTGTGTATATTCGGTGGTTCTGAGAATAGGTCGTAATCTATTTTTCATTCGGAAATTTTAACGGTACCGGTAAAAAGCGAGATTTGCGCGGGCAAAGCCGCGGGAAACAGCTAGTAATATATAAAAATATCAGATTGCCACTCTCAGACTAGTATAAAGTTTTATTTTATAATTAAAACGTTTTGTAATTAGACATGTTGTTTTAAATTAAACTATTTAATTAATTTAGGTTCTTAATCACATATTGGTTAGCAAAAAGTACAGAAAAATATTATTCTTACACTTGAAAATAAATGAGTATAAATAAGCAGTAATTGATCGGATTAGGTAGAGTATAAATATTTAATGTTCGCGAGAAGTTTGAGTATAGAGTTGAGGATAGAGTTAAACAAACAAAATTACATTAATTTACTTGTTTGATTCCATATTACATACTGGGAACTGTGGTATTACGTATGAACAAAGCATATAAACATTTGAGTCACCTACTTTATCGCAATAGCCGGTTCTAATTATTTAGTCACTGCGATTTTATAAGTTATAAAAATGTATAAAAATATTTAGTGGTTTAACAACTCCATGTTATACCATCTCACAAACTTTACTCTTCCTATTCCAATCACTGCTAATGATATTATATTTTAAGACTTTAAGTAAGAAAACAAAATGATCCCTAGGATCGTTTAACCCTACCCCAGGGATAATTTTATACTCCCATGTATACAAAATGATCCATTCCTAAACATCTGGAAAATTTTCAATAATTCTAAGAATGTTAGCAAACTGAAAAAGATTATTTGCCAGTATATCAGCACTTAAATCACACTAATCCAAAGCTCCTTCAATGTTTTGGATACTGTAACCATTTTCCCTTGGGGGATCCTTGTTTCTTCGCACCTTTCCCCTAATTAACGAAAACTTTAGACGATGAAAATGAAGAACAGGTAAGTATTTTAGTTTAGTACTTTAGTTTAGTATGTTTGAAGTGATGGACAGAAAAAAGTAAATAAAAGCATTGTCACATTTCAGAATTTTGGATAATTAACATTTAAATACTTTTATTATACATGGATCTACTTATTTATATTGTAATACAAAATATTAAATGATAACATAACATAACCCTCCTTTTAGCCAGTCGGGTAAAAATTAAGTTTTAATTAACTTCAAGGGGCTACCAGCTAAAAAATAGTTACTTGCTGAGTACTCACGAGTACTTTTACGAAAATTTTTGACGATGATATTGAAGAATAGGTACCTACCTGCTGTAGTTTTATTAGGAACTATCAACTCTGTGAAATACAGTTCGCTGTAGTTACAGATAGCTTGGGAGGTAAATAAAAGTGACCACATAAAAATACTTCTGTGAAAATTGACAAGATTACAGTTAGTTTGGAAGAAAGTACACAGTTGAATCGGCAAAAACTTGCCTAGGGATCACAGAGAGAATGATTTCAGTCAAAGATAACAGATCTCGTAGGACTTCACTGAATTAAACAAATTGTACAGTCACGCTGTACATACTTTCTCGCGAAGCCTTCACCATCTCGCGTAGTCGGGAATACAAACAAGCACTAAAAAGAGGTGTATCAGAATTTGACGAATATTTTACTAATATTTTTAGTTTGTATGGAAGGTACTAATTCAGCTTTTTTTCTGGAAAAGTGAACTACCCAGTGCAGTAGGCGTTTTTTAAGTTCTTCTTATTCGCAAAGTTAAGTTAAAATTGTTAAAGTAATTTTCGAGAAAAAGTAACAAACAACTTAGATTTGGTATTATTCAGATTTTCCTGAAATAAAATTATACTAACTAATGAACTACAGCGTAAAGTAGGCTATATAAAGTTATAAAACGTACAGAGTTTCATACAAATCGTTAGAACTATTTTTGATTTTTTACTATGATGGCAACCCTAAAAAATCAAAATAGGGGAAATTTAAAAAAATCGCTGTAGATATAAAAATTACACTGCCCTAACCCAAATTTTCGTATCAAATCCGTCGTAGTTTGCATCGGCGGCATAACAGTTAAGGCCGCGTCCAGGATCCGAGAGGTGGTGGTTCGAATCCTTTCACGCACGTAGGTACCCATGCATGTGTTTTCGAATTTCGATTCCATATGTACGATTATCTGACGCACTTACGGTGAAGGAAAACAGCGTGAGGAAACCTCTCCGGCATCGCTGTTTTGTCGCCTGTGCCGGACATTAGAAATGCCGGATTATTGGATGTCTATCTATACTTAAATAGAGAAGCTGACAAGTAAGCAAAGCTTACTTTTTAAAAATATACGATATATTGATGCCGGAATACCGAGCGTCTACTTTAGTTACATAATAATCATATCAGCTCATATACGTCCCCATCGAAGGGCTCGAGCAAATTATATATGTATATTAGCCTACCCTAAATTAGGGCGATTTGGCCTTAGACAACCACGCGTGTCCAGTGCAGGTTGGTCGACTTCACACACAACCTTCGAGTTTCTTCGCAGGCGTGTGCAGGTTTCCTCACGATGTTTTCCTTCACCGTAACAGCGTCGGATAAAGGTTATTATGAAATAGAAAATCCAAAACACATTGGTACGAGATGATAAGAGACGATGATGCCGAAGATGGAAACGTGCTTACAAAGATTCCCCAACGCAATGGGGAACTGGCTATCTTATGGACTTAGGTTTAAAGATATATATTCCCATAAAGACAGCAGTCACTTACATGAGAAAAATATAAATATTAGTTATACTTAATAAAGTACAATTTGTAAGTTAGTGTTCGCTCGTATTGAAAACATAAAAAAAATTGAAAATTAGTTTGTTTGCAGAGTAATTCATTACACTTTCCATCTCGTACAACTGTGTTTTCAAATTGAGATCATATGTACGTTTATCCGACGCTGTTACGGCGAAGGAAAACATCGCGAGGAAACCTGCACACGCCTGCGAAGAAACTCGCAGGTTGTGTGTGAAGTCGACCTACCATTACCGCGCCCGCGTGGTCGTCTAAAGCTCGATCTTATGATGGTGGTAGCTAGCCAAGCGGGCTTACAAAATGCCCTTCCACCAACCAAACCGAGTCAAAGTGAGACTCCGCCGGAAATCGAACCCGCGGCCTCCTGATGTGAAGCTAATGACCTTGACCATTACACCACGGAGGTGGTTGATATTTAGGACATTGTTTTTGGGATGAAGTAAATAATGTAGATAACAACTCTGACAGTTTCATCGACCTCGTCGCTGTGCCCGGAGCTGGGCGCGCTGGGCGCGCTGGGCGAGGCGGGGCTGCTCGCCGGCCGTGCGTACGCGCACTGGCTCGCCACGCACCACTCCTCCGCCGCTCTTTATGGTACGGCATACTATTTTATCAATACAGTCAAATCATTAGTGCGTGATAAGAGCCGCGTGTTCGCATGACCGTGTGACATTACAAAGTGCCGTCCGTCGCTCTGTGGGAGCCCGATGCGCTGGGCGCAGTGTTGCCGTTTTAGCGCTTTTAACTAGTACGCTTTCGAAGCAGTCTAGCGCCAAAAAATTTCAACGTTTCATACATTTTAGCGCTCTTTGAGATCAGTCTCTCCATACAACTAGCGCCAAAAATTCGTTATTTTATTTGTTCTGGCGCTTTTTTAGACATTATTTAGCGCAATTTAGAAAAATGAAGCTGCAACACTGGCTGGGCGAGCGACGCGAACGTGCGTACGCGCACTGACTCGCTATGCACCACTCCTCCGCTGT
Source organism: Coleophora flavipennella (assembly GCA_947284805.1). Taxonomy (NCBI): domain Eukaryota; kingdom Metazoa; phylum Arthropoda; class Insecta; order Lepidoptera; family Coleophoridae; genus Coleophora; species Coleophora flavipennella. The sequence continues at coordinate 9,229,173 of OX369299.1, forward strand.
TTTGTACGGTACGGCACTATTTATCCGACTGCCCAAACAGGAGGGTAATGTATTTCGGGTGTATGTATGTTTGTATGTATGTATGTATATCTATTCATTTGGCTGAGCCTGTATAGCCTTAACGCCTTTTTTTAAATTCACAATTGGTAAGCCCTTGGAGCAGAACCGATCGTCGTGGAAATCCTTGGGGGGAGGCCTATATCCAGCAGTGGACGTCCTTCGGCTGATATGATGAAGCCCTATGGCATCATTCACCTGGTGGTATCTAAGTGACGATGATGTCGAAGATTGAAGCGGGCTTACCAAGATTCTCCAACGCAATGGGGTGCGAGGTATTGTAAAATTTAGCTAGATCTCTTAAGTGACTTAAGACATATTTTTTCCCCTACTGCCCAAATAAAGTAACGTTTTGATGCGAACGGATGGTTACTTTTTAATTAAATTGTTTAGTTATTTATCAATACAGTTAAGCTTTTAGTGCGTGATGAGAGCCGCGTGGCGTTACGAAGTGTTGTCTGTCGCTGAGCTGGGGCAAGCCGCAGGGCAAGCCGCAGGGTAAGCCGCAGGGCAAGCCGCAGGGCAAGCCGCAGGGCAAGCCGCAGGGTAAGCCGCAGGGCAAGCCGCAGGGCAAGCCGCAGGGCAAGCCGCAGGGCAGGCCACAGGGCACGCTTGGCGAGGGTACACTGCACGCCGGCCGTGCGTGGGTACAAAGGTCAGCACATCAAGCAGCTGAGGATTGGAGGCTATCTTATAGTCAATAGCCTCCAATCCTCAGCCCAAGTCTTAGGAGACTGGTTTAGGAAATGAAGGATCGAGGTAAACCCACAGAAGAGCGCAGCGATTCTGTTTACCTTAAAACAGCTCAGTTCTATCAACAACCCCATCGACCGCAACATCACTATGTTCGGTAGCTCGGTCAAGTATCTGGGGGTAAGTCTAGATAGTCGACTGACGTTCAAGGACCACATAGAACGAGTTCGCAACAAGGCCGCGTTCGTACTACGCCGTCTCTACCCCATGACCAACAAGCGGAGTAAACTGTCCTTTAGAAAAAAAGAGTGTGTGGTTTTATTACACCACGATAAAAGTGAAACTTTTTTCACATTTTAGACATTTACAGAGCACGAAACGATCATAGCTGCTCTCGTCTTGGAGTTACGGTACAGAGGACGAAACGATCATTCCGACCGTCACGCGACACACAGACGAAAACATTTGAGACGATGTAATAAAAGTTTCAGTTTAACACTTAATAGGTGACACTTGCATCCGCCCCATCCTCACCTACGCCGGTGTAGCTTTCGCTCACACCAGTCTCCGTCTCATTCACCGACTTCAGGTCATCCAAAATCGCTTCATGCGTAGAGCCACGGGTTGCCCGTGGTTTCTACGGAATGAAAATCTCCATTGCGATTTAGAGCTCCCCACCATAGCTCAATACCTGAAGCAGGCCTCCAGCCGATACTTTAAGTCTGCCGAACACCACCCCAACCCGCTACTCGTAAACGCCGCCGTTTACGAGCTACCCGCGAACCCCATTCGCGTAATCCGACGCCCCAGACATGTACTCACTGACCCCGACGACCCGACCACGCTAGCCGTAGCTGCCCTGACCCCGCCCCCTAACCCACAGAGAAACACTACACCGACATTCTGCCCTCGCCGCTTACCAGCGCTACCGGCACGTACCAGGCCGCTTCTCTCCGATCTTCCGCCGTCCAAGCAACGACCCAAGCCGAGGTCAGTTGCATCTTTTTGCTTTGCAATAGGTTGAGTGCCTTCCGCACTCGCCTCCCCTGCCCGGTGAAGTTGTAAAGGCCCCCACGGCCAACAACAAGCTTGTCCTTTCGAAAAAAAAAAACTAGACACTCGTAGTGCGATTCTGATCCATACACATATGGCATAGGAACGATACACAGGCCAGCACATCAAGCTACACATTTTGAACTTTGTACCGTTCTTATGCCGAATGGGTATAGATCAGAATCGCACTACGAGTGTATAGCTTGATGTGCTGGCCTCTGTACATGGACAAGCTCGTTACGCACGCACCACTACGAGTACTCCGCCGATTTACAATAATAGTATACGTATAACAAGAACCGTTTGGCATAACAAAGGTTTTTACCTGACTTCCCTAAAAGGAGGGTAATGTTTCTCGGGTGTATGTTATGTACGTATTATTTTAACCGCCTCCGTAGCTCAGAGGCAAAGTCCACTGGTTTTACACAGGAGGTCGCGGGTTCGATTCCCGGCGGGGTCAATTGTAAGACTCGGTTTGGTTGGTGGTAGGGCATTTTCTAAGCCCACCTGGCTAGCTACTACCATCTTATCTAAGTCTTGCCGACAAATATCAATGTTATAACAACCATTGATGTGTTTCGGCATGAAGATAAGATAGCCAGTTCCCATTGCGTTGAGGAATCTTGGTAAGCCCGCTTCCATCTACGGCAACATCGTCACTTAGGTACCACCAGGTGAGATGTTGTCAAGGGTATACCAATTGTAAATTTAAAAAAAAAGTATGTCTGTTTCTTTGGCTGAGCCAACAACGTCAACGGCTTGATGGATTTTGGTGTGCGAGGTACCGTGAGATTTATCTTGATCCCGTAAAGATATTTTTTTACCCGACTACCTAAGAAGAGGTATAATGTTTTATGCAGTGCGGTTCTTAGTTTTTAATTAAATTGATTATGTTACTGACTGACTCGTGGTTGTGCCCAGAGCTAGTCAATATCATATCAATCATCATTATCATCTTTCAACCGGATGACTTCATATGACATGGTCATTGTCTTTGACGAACAGATGGACGGACGGACGGACGCCACGGACAGAGCGATCTTATACAGGTTCCTCGAGGAGACTACGGACTACGGTACCCTTAAAAGGCAAAGGACTAGGTCCTTCTCCTCGCGTCGCGTCGGATCGTCAGTCGTCACTAATGATAACGGACGTCTTTTCGGATACGATCTTGCCATTTCTACCTGTTTTCCGCAGTATTTATAGCACCATGGAAGCTACTTTAAAAAAAAATATGTTTATTTTTTAGAGTTACATATTAAAAAAAAACCGTGTGGCACCCGGGGACTACTGCGGTAAAGCTATTGCATAGCATTTTTTATCAACTTATCCAATTATAATTATTTATTTATGCAGTATTTACCAGTGCCATATAGTCCTTGGGGCGCGGGATGTTTATGTACCTAATAAATTAACACTGAGAAAGTTACACCAGTAAAATTGACTAAGTCCTTTTAGTACCGCAAATCGCTAATAGATGGCACTGTAAGTTGTTAGAACGCGGTAACGTTACGTTACGCTTGGCCGAGCTACATGGTAGGCGGAGTGGGGGGTGTTAGGTTTTATTTTCGTTACGGAATCTCTTGATTCGGTCGCCGCGCTCAAAGCCCGCGATAAAAGCTATGCAATAGCTTAAAAACAACTACTTACATCAGAACGCTTAAATGTAGTATTAAGATTGTGTGCGCCTGAGGGGTTAGACTATACACACCGGTTAACATAAACACTAAAATAACTAAAATAACAACAATAATGCGAGTTTGGGCTGTTAGGATTTAGGATTTAGGAGGCTGTTAGGATGCTGCCCAATATCCGCTAATACGGGGAACTGTCCGGGTGCACCTCCGAACCACGCAAAAGTAATTTCTTCAGAATATTCTAATTTGTTTAGGGTTTTTGTTATGAATATGATTCATGACCCAATCTTTAGGTAGTTTGTTTAAGGCATTGACCCAGACCCTTTTGCCGTATTCATTGTTGCATTTTGGCAAGTTATACATAGGTAGGTACGAACGGTTGTCGAGACCCATCTGGTCTAGTTTTTAAACGACTTCAAAAAAGGAGGAGGTTCTATATTCGACTGTATATTTTTTTAAATGTATGTTCACCGTTTTCTCCGTCAATTTTGGACCGATTTTCAAAGTTCTTTTTTTAATCGAAAGAGTATACTTCCGAGTATACTACCAAATGAGGATCTCATGATGGGTTTCCAGGGAAATCGAGGGCAACCTTTAAATTTTATAGGCACTTATTACGTGATTCATATGTTTTCTAAAGCTATTAAAATACATGCGTCTGTTAGTCATCATGTCATGTTGATAAGCTGATGAAGGAAGGTATAACTCCTTAACGGTTAGGAGTGGGAGGAAAATTCTTTCAATATTATACATAGATATATACGTAGGTATGCATAGACCGATAGTTGTATTCTTTCAGGTTATTCAGATGAAAGCGTTTTTTTTATAAACACAATTGGTAAGCCCTATTGTTGCAATCGGCCTTTCGCAACGTCCACGTATCAGCTCCGTAATGGAATATCCTGTTATAATATAAATGTGAAAATGAAAACCAAGATAATTTTAAAAACTTTCGTAGTTAACGACTTCGCCGAAAATGAGTTGAGAACTAACTGGGTGCCAAGCTCTGTAGATAATCCTGAATGTATTTATAAGAACATACAACACTCTAAAATAAATTTAAAACACAATCTCTTGTTTTTTTCTGCTAGAACAATGTTTGCTATATTAGAAAATACCTATAACTTCTTAGCAGGAGAACCAAAGTAACCGATATAGCTCACAGAATCGCTAAACTGAAATGTCAGTGGGCAGGTCACATAGCTGGTAGAACAGATGGCCGTTTGTGCAGTAAAATTCTCGAGTTGCGACCGCGCACCGGAAAACGTAGCGTAGGAAGGCTATCCACGCAGTAGAACGACGACCTGGTGAAGATCGCAGGAAGTCGCTGGATGCGAGCAGCGCAGGACCGGTCGTCATGGAAATCCTTGGGGGATATCTTTGTCCAGCAGTGGACGTTTTTCAGCTGATATAATGATGCTGATGATGATGATGACTTCTTAAATTTGAACAGTTGAATTATTTATACAAAAAGCAGATAACTTAGGATTAACTGAAGCTCAATATTTGACTTGGCTAGTTTTTACCAGCATTGTCCAGCAGTGGACGTTTTTCAGCTGATATAATGATGCTGATGATGATGATGACTTCTTAAATTCGAACAGTTGAATTATTTATACAAAAAGCAGATAACTTAGGATTAACTGAAGCTCAATATTTGACTTGGCTAGTTTTTACCAGCAAACCAAATTTTTTGAACAGTAAGATATGTTCACCTTACAATACCTATAATAAGTTGAAGAAAAAACCAACAAATATTTAGATACAAGCTTTTATATGAATATGCTCAAAATCTGAATGCTAACGGTGCCAAATGTGAATATACATACCAAATACACCAAATACACCAAATGCACCAAATACACCAAATACACCAAATACACCAAATACACCAAATACACCAAATACACCAAATGCACCAAATGCACCAAATGCACCAAGTACACCAAATACACCAAATGCACCAAATACACCAAATACACCAAATACACCAAATACACCAAATACACCAAATGCACCAAATGCACCAAATACACCAAATACACCAAATACACCAAATGCACCAAATACACCAAATACACCAAATACACCAAATACACCAAATACACCAAATACACCAAATACACCAAATACACCAAATGCACCAAATACACCAAATACACCAAATACACCAAATACACCAAATGCACCAAATGCACCAAATGCACCAAGTACACCAAATACACCAAATGCACCAAATACACCAAATACACCAAATACACCAAATACACCAAATACACCAAATGCACCAAATGCACCAAATACACCAAATACACCAAATGCACCAAATACACCAAATACACCAAATGCACCAAATTTAAAAAAGGCGAGCGCGGTATTTCCTACGATTCTATAAAAAAAAAATACGATCCTCCGACCCTGATTCTACCTTCAAACTTCATCATCAGATCAACTTCAAAATAGCAAAAAATCAATTGGTTGTTTTTTATTGTTCACAATTGGTAAGCCCTTGGCATCATCTCACCTGATGGTAAGTGACGATGATGCCGACTATGGAAGCGGGCTTACCAAGATTCCCCAACGCAATGGGGATCTGGCTATCTTATCTTTTCAAGGGAATTCGGCTTCATTTTAAATTTCAGCTCAATCGGACCCCTAAAGTTCGCTCTAAAATCAGTCGACAGATTTGACCTTTACAAATTAACTAACATGTATAGCTCAGAAAGAAAGCTGTAAATAAAATTAAAAACTCAATAGCACCTATAGCACAGATGAGATACTAGTTACTTCGCCTATAGCCTATAGTGTGATTATACGCACTGCACTGCATACTCTTAACTGCCAAATAGCATGCGCGGAATTGCGTGTGGCGTGCGTGTGGCCAGCCGGTGTGATTCTTCACACGTTGCGATCACGCATCGCGCATCACGCATCACGCAACAGCAGCGCTCTGCACGACCAATTAATTAGTAAGCTGTCACACTTACAAATGGTAACGCAGAGGGATAATAATTATTTTTGTGTTTCTTACATAAGATATAGTTGTATAAATAAACTACTTAGGTACCTTTCATACGATTTTTAGGTTTCGTGTCTGTTTTATTAAACAAGCGAAGCGAGTTCTCATAGTCTACTGGAATAATCCGGCGTTAGTAGGTATGTATAAATGTTTGTTCGACGATAACTCGAGTACCGTTGTTCGGAACGTCGTGAATTAAAAAAAAAAGGATTTTTAAGTTATAATATAAGCCAAATCGATCAGGGGGGGTTGCCGAGATACATTCTGTAGTCAGAGGTACAGTCAGACGGTCTGTAGACCCCCACTGGCAATCGAACCCGGCTCTGCAGTCAGCACTAGACTAGACTCTGCACTACACTACAGACACAGTATAATAAAGAGTACTAGCGTACTACAGAGGCGGTCTTTTTTTTTTTTTTTTTTACAATTGGTCTACTTGGAAAATAACTGACCAAGTACGAATCAAGCTTACTGACTTGTAGGATTCCGTACTACTGCACAGTAAAATTGTCTTCGAAAAACCTAAAAACTTTTAAGTACAAGCAACGGCTTCTTCGTAAAGCTTTTAGGTACAAATAAAAATATGAAAACAATTTTCATGCTCAAAATGCCAAATGCTCAGTGTGCCAAATGTAAATAGAAATACATGTTTCTAAATTCAAAAAAGTATTTCCTAAGATTCTATTGAAAATAAAAAACGATCCTAGGAGCTTGATTCCACCTCCGTAGTTCATCATCAGATCAACTTTACAATACCAAAAGGATCTATTATGTCACCGAGAATATGGCTTCATTTTAGCTTAATCGGGTTTCTAGCAGTCGCTGTAAAATTGATAGCAAGATTTGACCTAAACAAACTAAGTAACGTACATTACATGCAAACATTACAAAAAAATATAATTTTCGAAAGATCTAATAGCTTTTAGGTACAAGTTTTTATTTGAAAAGAGTTTTTATACTCGAAAATCCAAATACTCAATAAAAAAATACACGGTTCCAAATTCGAAAAAAGGTGAGCATAGTGAAGTCTAGTTGTTTAGAAAATGGTTTATTTGAAAATTTTATCATTAATTACATTAGATTTTGGAAATCGACCATGTTCTTATGATCATTTTATTTATTATATCACTATTGTAGTTCATATTTATTTATTTATATTTTTTTATATAAGACTTTAATACAAATAAAATTGCAAATGGTTTACTTTAAGAAAACATTCACTATTCGTTTACATATTTGGCCATTTCTAAACAAAGAGACTGTATTTTTCTACAATACTATTGAAAGAAGACGATTCTGGGAACTTGGTTCCACCTCTAAAGTTTATCATGAGATCATCATCATCATATCAGCCACAAATCGTCCACTGCTGAACAAAGGCCTCCCCCAAGGATTTCCACGACGACCGGTCCTGCGCTCAACTATTTATGAGATCAACTTCAATAAAATGAAATACATCTTTTTATTGGTTAACCGCCTCCGTGGCGTAATGGTTAGCCCATTCGCTTTACACCAGGAGGTCGTGGGCTCGATCCGGTGCGGTCAACTTGTAAGACTCGGTTTGGTTGGTGGTACGGCATTTTCTAAGCCCGCCTGGCTAGCTACCACCATCTTATCTAAGTCTTGCCGCCAAACATCAGAGTTAACGACATTGATGTGTTCCGGCTTGAAGATAAGATAGCCAGTTTTCCATTGCGTTGGGGAATCTTGGTAAGCCCGCTTCCATCTTCGACATCATCGTCACTTACCATCAGGTGAGATGATGCCAAGGGCTTACCAGTTGTAAATTTAAAAAAAGCAAATTTACACGTCCGTAATTTACAATTTCATCATATCAGCATATATAGCATATCTCTGATATCAGCCAAAAAAAATTGTCCACTGCTGGACAAAGGCCCAAGGATTTCCACGACAACCGGTCCTGCGCTGCCCGCATCCATCGGCTTCCCGCGATCTTCACCAGATCGTCGATTCACCGCGTGAGAGGTCTGCCTACGCTACGTTTTCCTGTGCACGGTCACCACTCGAGAACTTTACTACCCCAAAGGCCATCTGTTCTACGAACTATGTGCCCTGTCCACTGCCACTTCAGTTTTGCGATTCTGTGAGCTATGTCAGTTACTTTGGTTTTCCTGCGGAACTCCTCGTTTCTGATTCAATTGCGCAGAGAAACTCCGAGCATAGCACGCTCCATTGCCCTTTGGGTGACCTTGAGCCTTCTTATGAGGCTCACAGTAAGCGATCATGTCTCACTGGTCAAAGACCTTAGTCTTGATACACTGCGGTATTTGGGACGTGAAGATATTGCGAAGCTTCGCGAACGCTGCCCAGCCGAGTTGGATACGTCGGTTGATCTCTTTCTTGAAGTTGGACCTACCTAGCGTAAATTTATAATTTATAAAATAATAATAATTTTTTGATTATAATAATAATGAATAAAGTACACATACTTGACAAAAAAAGTCAATTTTTAGTTACAGTATATATTAGTATTCCTCACGATGTTTTCCTTCACCGTTAAAGCAATCGGTAAGTACATGTACGTAAGTTTTGAAAAACTCATTGGAAACCTGCACACGTCTGCGAACTGCGAAGCGAAGGTTGTCTGTGAAGTCAACCAACCCGCACTGGGCCCGCGTGGTCGACTAAAGCCTGATCGCCCTAATGCAGGGTAGGCTCGAGCCCCTCGGTGGGGACGTATATGAGCTGATATGAAGATATTAGTATATTGGAAAATATGAGTAAGGTACCTCCCAAACAAACCCAAATTATTTATAAATTTTTCATCAAGTCTGATGTACCTAATTTTATCAAATCAAATCAAATCAATTTTTATTGCAGATAGAATTGTTAGTTCAACCGCTTAAAAACTATGTTAGTAAAATTAATCAATTGAAATTATAGATATAATAATAATAATATAAATTAAATAACCACATCAAATAAAATTGTCGAGCGGCTAGATGGGTTAAGGCGCGATGGCGACGGAAGCGTGCAGCCGCGCCCAGCGCGCCGACAGCGGCGAGTCCCAGCGCTCTGCCAGCGCGCTCAGGATACCGTTCGCGCTAGACCAGACACGGTTTAGTAGTGAGGCGCAACGCTTTCGCATTATTGCGAAAAAGCAATCGATCTGCGCCTCAGCAAACATTGCTGATGCACTACAGTGTCTGGGCAACCCAAACAGCATCCTGAACGCGCTATTATACTACACGCGCAGTGCGAACGTTTGGCAATAGGGTTTGAACAAAGTCACTTTAACCTGTTTACTACATCGTGGGAATTTACAGGCCAACATATTTCAGCGTACACACAGCGCCCTCCGCTCACGCTCAATGTCATCATCGTCAAACATAGTATCAGTGACCCAGTAGCCCAAGTACTTAAACTTCTCCACTGTTTTCAAAGGTATACCACATAGAGTCAAAGAAGACATTTTAAAGCTCTTGTCTGCCTTAAATAACATGAGTTCACTCTTTGACGCATTGTACTTGAGCCCATGGGCCACCGCATATGCATCACAAATGCGTAACTAATATTGTGTGTATGCTGAGCGCCTCAATCAACCGATTTATGTAGATGTTAAATAATTTGGGTGAGCTCAATCCCCCCCTGCCTCACCCCGCAAGTCAACCTATACTATACGCGCTTGAGTAAGCTCCCGCCCACCTTACACTATTCTTTTGATAGGCGTACCAATACTTGAATATTGCTGATATCTCACTTGGCACTTTAGTTTTATTTTGTAGCTTGTTCCACATTATGTCATACGGTACGAGGTCAAACAAGTTTTTGACAAGTTCAAAAAACAGGCTTAGATCGGCGTCTTACGAGCAGTGTAGTATTAAGAGTCTGCTTTAGACAAAGGATAGCGCTTTCGGTAGACAAACCCGGCCTGAAGCTGAATTGAGCATCATGAAGATCGATGTGTTCACCTAATATGTCATCAAGCAGACGGTCCAGCACATTGGCTACTAACACTCGCCGGAAGACTCTGCTTTGAATTCAATTTGTTAGTACTCTTTCAAAATTTTACAAAGTTTTTGTCAGAATGGTGTTTGGCAACTATATTCATTTTTATTTGCTGTTCATCATTCTGGCAATATTTTAGCTTTAATTTAAACGCTCTTTTAGAATCTAACATTTTATATATACTTTGCTAAGTAAGTGTAATGTTTATTGTTGAATTGTGCATGTCCAACAGACGGTGAAGGCTTCGCGAAAAAGTATCTACAGCGTGGCTGTACAATTTATTTAAATATAATAAATATAGATACTAAGGTCTACGGTTCCTAAGAGCTGTGTCAATCAAACATCTACATCAACGCAATAAAATAATGTGTCGCATATTTTAACACTAGCAAGTAAATCAAAACCTATAGAGTACTTCCCGTTGACCTAGAATCATGAAATTTGGCAAGGAGCAAGGTCTCACAGTACAAGTATAGGGAAAAAAATTCGAAAATTGTTAATTTGTAGTTTTATCATATAATAATTATTTTTTGCGATTACAAACTTACTTTTACACAAATGCTTAACAGCGTCGGTGGTGTAATGGCTAGGGCCGCTACCTCCTGTCCGGGAGGTCGTGGTTCAAATCCTGCCACGTACCAATGTGTTTTCGAATTTAGATTTCATATGTACGTTTATCCGACGCTCTTACGGTGAAGGAAAACATCGTGAGGAAACCTTCACACGCCTGCGCAGTAACTCGAAGGTTGCGTGCGAAGTCGACCAACCCGAGCTGGGCCCGCGTGGTCGACTATGGCCCGATTCAGGGTAGGCTCGAGCCCCTCGGTGGGGACGTAATATGAGCTGATGATGATGACAAACTTACATTTTCAGTTGGAAAATTGACCGTGACGTAATTATTTAGTATCTCATCTGTTGTGACTGGTGATGTATACAGAACATTTTTCAACAACAACTCCAATTTTGTTCTTAAATCCGACGTATTTGCTGTAAATACAAATGTATTGTGTGGTGGTGCATTAAAACAGTTTTGTTTCTTGCATCTTCCGTCCATACAAAAATAGGCTAAATATGATTATTTTATGTTATAAATGATACTACAAAAATTGTTATAACAGGTTAGTTATTAAGTATACGATAGGTAATTATTTTATTTTATTAGACTATACTACCTATACTTAGGCACGCTTAGATGTTACGTTTGAGAGCAAAGTACCTAAAGTACATGTAAACTGGGGCACGAAAAATCGATGATGTCATCACAACGTAAGACTGCCCGTGCAAACTTTGACATTAATTATTAGTACTGATGAAATTAAATGAGGCTCATGGTTTCAAAAATTAAGTTATTTGAACAACCAATAGATATACACGCAAGTACTTTTTTAAATTATCACTTCTGTCTATACGCGGTCTTGTTGTAAGCAGCCCTGGAGACATTTTCGGCGAATTGTCGTCACTCCGACGGTCGGTGGTCGCGACTTCGCACCAAGGTGTCGGCAAACGGCTGCCGGGTGATAATCACCCACAAAGCTCTTCTATTTACACGGAGACTTGACACTCGACTGCCTTACAACATTCAAGTCTAGATACTCGTAAATGTCAAGGCACCCAATGTACTCGGTGGTAAACGAAGAGACGTGTACGTGTTTGTAGACCATTTATCGGGATTTTAACGTTTTTGGTGACGGTGTCCCTCAAATAAATAAAAGCTGTAATTGGTTAAAAATGTTTTAAATATTAAAATTATGAATTGAAACACAAGAAAAATCCGTGCCATGATTTGAGGTGTACGTTGTAACGATTTATGTTAGTACCTTCGTTTCCCGATTGTCATCCATTCATAGCATTCAAATCGTGAGTAGCTACGTTACTTCATATATAAAAATTCCAGGAATAACTTTCTTTTTCACTTTATTTTTTCCTAAATTTCCTCAATTTCTGGGCAACTTTTCGAACTTTTCTTTCCATAGAAATCTTATTCAGACTTACGATCACATGAAAAAAAAACCTAAATCGGTATAGCCGTTCTCAAGCAATGCGTTTACCAACGAACAGCATTTATTTTCATTTATGTAAAATATTTGAATGTAATTTCCTTAGGTACCTTTCTTAAATTAAAATAATATTAATTATACAGTTATAGCCGTTTAGCGCTACGATTACACATTCCCCGCCTACGAGGTGTTGACAAATTGCCGAGGTGCGCGGGCGCAACGCAAACAGCGTTATTGTGTTTATAGCCAGTTAACAAGAGCTCGCGACAATTCCGATTAGTAGTGCTAGTTAACACTAACCACTCGAAAAAAAACACGCGACTATTTGAGTTTGGAGAGAGCAGCTACTCTGTGTTTATGGCATTGTGTTAGGTTTTGTTCTGTGAGATTCTTGTACATGCAAGTCATAGGGAAACACCTTCAATTGCGAAATCAACTGCCACTAAATCTCCTCAAATTCCACGTAAAAAATGTTTTTCCTCGCGAAACAAAGTTACAGTTTTTATTTTCTTTCACAGATGACAAAAACAGTAGACGGTCGCGGCGAGCCGGTCCGGAGCGTAAGCCGCGACAAGCCTACAGCGCCAAACAGTTGGAACGGCTCGAAGCGGAGTTCAAGCTGGACAAATACCTGAGCGTCTCAAAGCGTATGGAGCTCTCCAAAGCTCTTGGCCTCACGGAAGTGCAGATCAAGACCTGGTTTCAAAACAGGAGAACCAAGTGGAAGAAACAGCTGACGTCGCGGCTCAAGATAGCGCAGCGGCACGGCCTGTTCCCCGCGCAGGTGTTCGGGCAAGCCCCCCAGGCGTACTCCTTGCTCAATCCGTATGCGTACGCGTCACTGAGCTGTGTCTTCACTCCAGCCACTTTGCCATCATCACCTCCTTAGTTAACTATCTAATATATTATTTCATGAGTTAATTTACGTAAATGTTTGATCAAAACTTTATTACCCTCTAATTTAATTATCTTAGTTTGGTAACATGATCCTTAAGGGTCTCCAGGAGGCTTGAGTTTCCATACAAACGTAGTTCCGCTTTAATACAAAAACTACATACTTGATTGAATCCAAACTTTGCAAATATATTAAGTAGACACATATCGATGTTTGAAATTAGTTTTCGATGTACTAATATAAAACGGAAAAAAATAAGAGCAGTTTCAAACTTTCAGAACAAAACTAATTTAAGCCTTTGTTTAGTTATGTTTTAATTTACTACGATAAAAACTAATTTCAAACATCGATATGTGTCTACTTAACATATTCACAAAGTTTGGATTCAATCCGGCATGAAGTCTTTGTATGAAAGCGGAACTACGTTTGTATGGAAACGCGAGCCTCCTGGAGGCTCTTAACAGTACATAACTTGCTCTCTCTGTATTACGTTTTCCATCTGTCATGCTTCCACATGCTCTAAAAGAATTTATTACAATGCCAAAATAATGTATAATTTATGAATGCGCTACTTTTAACACTTTGCGTATGTTTGGTTAACTAAACAACGACATGGAGGTGCTTAACAAAAGTCAAACTTAAGGATATTTTACTTACCTACTACTTAGGCGATGGATGCGGGCAGCGCAGGACCGGTCGTCGTGGAAACCCTTGGGGGAGGACTTTGTCCAGCAGTGGACGATTTTCGGCTGATATGATGATGATGATGACGATGACTTACCTACTCCCTAGGCGTGTAGTGTTGGCCCAAGTTATCACTTGAGATGCAACCATCGATAATATTATTACGTTAATAAGGAGGTTCGAGTCTTCATACAAAAGTAGTTCCGCTTTAATACAAAAAACTACATGCCGGTTGAAACCAAATTTTGCAAATATATTGAGTAGACACATACCCGTGTTTATAATTAGTTTTTGATGTACTAATATAAAACGGAAAAAAAATATTAAACTTGAAAACTTTCAGTACAAAACTAATTTAAGCCTTCGTTTAGTTATGTTTCAATTTACTACGATGAAAACTATTTACAAACATAGATATGGAGAGCTCCACATATAGGGTCTTAACAAAGGTATGCACTTATTTTTAACTGGAGCTTGTACTCATGAAACTCAACAACTTTCCCCAAGAAACCCATGGTCAATTCGCAAAACTATTGTTGGACTTCCATACAAAGTTTGCCCGCTGATTTGCATGGGAAGTACAAAAATATTTTTATGAATTGACCATGGGTTTCTTGGGGAAAGTTGTTCTGTTTTATGAGTACAAGCTGCAGTTAAAAATAAGTGCATACCTTAGTTAAGACCCTATAATTGCAAAGTTTGAACGCAATCCGGCACGTAGTTTTTTGTATTAAAGTGGAACTACGTTTGTATGGAAACGAGCCTCCTGGGGACCCTTAAGGTACGACCGCCTTAATCAAAATAGGTAATGTTGAAAAAAGAGATGTTTAGTGAGTAGTGTCATCCATTACAGTGTTTAATTCAAGTACTTTTCACCTTTATTACTGTCATCTCATCATCATATCAGCTCATATACGTCCCCACCGAGGGGCTCGAGCCTACCCTGAGTTAGGGCGATCGGGCGTTAGTCGACCACGCGGGCCCAGAGCGGGTTGGTCAACTTCACACACAACCTTCGAGTTTCTTCGCAGGTGTGTGCAGGTTTCCTCACGATGTTTTCCTTCACCGTTAAAGCAATCGGTGAGTAATATGTACGTAAGTTTCGAAAAACTCATTGGTACATTGGCCGTCCGGTTTTGAACCCTGCACCTCTGGTTAGGAGGACCGAGTCGTTACCGGTTGAGCCACCGACGCTTTGACTGTCATCTAAGTGTAAAAAAAACAGATATTCTTGTTATTTTTTTTGTAAAATTAAAACAGAATTAGAACTAGAAATAATTTTAGAATATGTGGTAAGTAGGTGCGCACTTATATAATTTTGTATGTAAAAGCAAACTTTTGAACTATTTGATTAGGTTCCCTTTTAGGGTCCCGAAGTCAAATAGGAACCCTTATAGTTTCGCCATGTCTGTCTGTCTGTACGTCTGTCCGCGGCTTAGATCAAAGATTATTAATATTAGAAAGTTGAAATTTGCCAAGGTTATACATATACTAATCATGCCGACAAAGTTGTACAATAAAATATTGAATAAAAAAATGTTTTTTTATGATACCTCCCCTACATGTAGAGGAGATGATATTTATTTGCTAACGTCCCCATCGTTGGGGGTACCGGTAAATAGGTATTTTAAAACAACTGAGGGTTTGTTAAAACATTTTTTTTAGTTAGGAAAAAAATTTGTAAATAGTAGGACATATAATCAATTCAAAGGAAAACTATCACTGCTAGTAGTAGTAGGCTTTCTTAAGCGGATGAGCTTACTCGCCGTACTTTGGGCTCCATTACGTTTTTCGTTCGAAAACTTAGGGGTGACACACAGCCGAAAAAGGTAATGGAGCCCTAAGTACGGCGAGCATGCTCGCCCGTCTATCACCAGCTTAAGTTTAGGAGTATTAGTCGACCAATTTAAGATGCGCAGTTGGATTTGTCAAAACTTTCCATACAAAATGTTCTATGGCCAACTGAAAATATAATCTTGTTCATTAAAATAACATTTATTTTTTGAAAGGACTTCGGGACCGCGAGTCGTCGGACTTGAACGGTTTTTACTTCTTTTTATTAAAAATTTGAGTGCGTTTGGCTAAACCTCACCTGTTGGTAAGTGCCGATGCAGCCGAGGATGTGACACACAATATTTTTTATTTGCTAGAAATGTCTTGTTCCTCCGAGCTGAAAAATTTAACAGAAGCGGTAAAGTGTGCGGTTTTGCGCACACTTGACTGGCATGTAATGGACCACTTTTCGTGCAACTGTATTGAAAATTATATTAATACCATGCATATTAATGAGTACATTTCACAATACAAATTACGAATTATACTTTTCTATTTTTATTTATAGTTTTTTAATCCGTCCTATACGGAGTGTAAAGCTTTGGGTTTATGTAAATATGTTGGTACGTATGTCTGTTTCTTCAGCTGAGCCTGTATACTAAACGGATTAATGGATTTTGGAGCGCGAGTTGTCGTGACGTTAGATTCTTCTTGATCCCGTGATTGGCACCGGCTCAGGGCGAAACATACAAAAGGAGAGTTTTTATGCAGTCGAGATTTTAATTTTTGATTAATTTAGTAAGTTTATTTGTTAAGTGCAATAATTTGATGTGCAATACAACAACTCCCTAACATTGAATGTGACGTATTTTCATTATACAGGTTGACTTTTAATTAGTTCTCGATAGCAACGTTTGAGGAAAGTGGCCCTAACAGGTATGTGGCCGTGCGAGGAAAGTGGCCCTTAGTGACCGGATCCCAAAGGATTCGAATATACTCGTGTTTACAAACAACTTTCTTTAAAAAACTATACGTCAAATCAGGCAAAAAAAAAATTTTGGTCCTCGATACATAATAAATAAGTTATCAAATCGGCAAAAATGTATAAAGGACCAATTTTTTTTATATTTGACATATAGTTTCTTCGGGAAAGTTGTTTGTAATCACGCGTACATTCATATCCTTTGCTATCAAGAACTAATTAAAAGTCTCTCCATTATATATCTACACACAGCTAGGTAAGTGCAATAATTTTATGTGCAATGAAATTAAATTAAATATGAAACCAAATCTGATAAAAAATAATAATAAATTAGGTTACCAGAAAAGCAATACAACAACTCCACAACAACAACAACCACAACAAATTTGGTAACATTAGATCCTTTTGGTATTTTGAAGTTGATCTGACAATAACACCGTCCACACCTCTCCACACAAGTACAATAATAATGCCTATTCATTATTAAACAAAAGATATCAACGCGAGTAACAAAAAATTCGTTTTCTCAGTTTGAGCAGGTACGACTCACAGTTAGACGGGTTTTTTTTGTTTTATTGAGGATTGTTACTGTGATTACACCAAATGTTACGTTTTCAAGACAGAGAAAAAAAATATTTTTCTTGTATGAGGCCGGCCGGAAACATTGTACCTCTCAGCCAGGCTTTTTAAAATTTGGAATTTAGGAACCGGGAAGTAGGTCAAAGGAGTTGGCTTAGCCACTGCCCCAGCATGAATGAAAATTGCAAATTATCATTAACACACTTCAAACTTCGCACTGACACACAGTATTCAAATATTAAATGATTAATTACTATGTACTTATTAATCTCATAGTATTAATTTTTCAGAATTATGAAATAAAGAAGAGTTCGTGAAAGTTTTTTCATGCGGACAACTAATATTTAGCTATTCAGCGTCACATCTTAGTAGGTACGAGGGCTGTTTGATAAGTACCCGTTTATGGCAAAAAAAAACATTTTTTTATGTATATATGCATTTATTTTTCTACGTAGTCACCTTTTAACTCTATACACTTGTTCCACCTATACTCAAGCTTCAATAAACCATCCAAAAAGTATGATTTTGGAAAGTCATTAAAATAGGCCTCTGTGGCAGCAATGACTTCGTCATTTGATCCAAGTCGCTTACCACCGAGCAACTTTTTTAGGTTGGGAAACAAAAAAAAATCCCATGGGGCCAAATCTGCAGAATATGGGGAATGAGGCAATAGTTCGTATCGTAACTGTGCTAATTTAGCCGTCACAACTCTGGACGAATGAGCCGGGGCGTTGTCGTGATGAAACAGTTCTATTTTCTTTTTTGAATGGGGTCGTTTGTCCTTCAAGACGGCGTCAAATTCATCCAATAAATTGGCATAGTACTGCCCTGTTATCGTTTTCCCCTTTTCTAAGTAGTCAATATGTATAATATCCTGCGAATCCCAAAAACAGTCGCCATGACCTTTCCAGCCGATGTGACGGTTTTTGCTTTCTTTGGAGCAGGTTCACCCGGTAAAATCCACTGCTTCGACTGCTCTTTCATTTCCAGGGTGTAATGGTGAACCCACGTTTCGTCCACGGTCACGAAAAGACGCAGAAACTCCTTCCGGTTACGTTTGAACACGGCCAAACACTGCTCCGAAGTAGTCAGTCGGTTCCGTTTTTGCTCCTCCGTGAGTAAACGCGGCACCCACCTCACCGATACTTTCTTCATGCCCAATTTTTCTTCTAATATGTATTGTACCCTCTCGATTGAAACGTTTACACCATCAACGATTTCTCGAAGTTTAATTCAGCGGTCGGCTAAAACGATATTTTCAATTTTCTTAACCATATCGTCTGTAGTCACCTCAATTGGCCGGTCTGGGCGATCCTCATCAAAGACGATTGTTTTCCCCCGCTTAAACTCGTTAAACCAATATCTGACGGTTGTTATAGAAGGAGCACATTCATGGTAAACCGCTTGCATTCTTACTTTTATTTAGTCACATGTTTTTCCTTCCCAATAATCGAATTACAGACCGATACTGTTCTTTCTCCATTTTAACAATTTTAAGTTCACGCTTTCACTAAATCGCTGTCAAATGAGAAAAAAAACAACAGAATGCCATTTTCTTTTTTTTTCCCGCCTCTGAAAAATGGCTTAAAAAGGTGGTATACTTATTTTCGGCCAGTGATATTATAAATTTAGTAAACCGGTACTTATCAAACAGCCTAGGTACAGTGTTTATACATTGCTGGGGCAGTCGCCCATTCTTCATCAAGTTGCTCCTTTTGAAGCGGACAACTTATATAGGTACTTATATACGGATATTGTAAGTTAAATAAAAGTTTGTAAAAATGTGAAACTTCTTGGATTAATTTCTGCCCTAAACTGTTATATAATTCAATCTGTTTCCACCTGGGCACTCAAAATTATTCGGATCTAGGCATTTTCTTGTCGAAAACACTTATATCAAAGTGCCCTTAGAACATTGAATGGCCTGACGAGCTAAGTACCAAATTCTCAATATCTGAATCCTGATGTTTCTGGACCAATCAGGTACTTACAATAAAAAAGATCTTTACACGAGTACCTACCCAGCTCATAACAATTTATGCCAATAAGTATTAAAAACTTAAATAAATGTTTTTGTTCCTTTAATTGACAGCATTTAAATTTATTAAGCTTGAACGTTTTCGATTGTACAAGAAATTGTATTTATACAATAACTAGCTGATTCCCGCGGCTTCACCCGCGTGGACCACATTTCTATGACTTTTCGAGGGTGCGCAGTGCGCGAGCCGCAAGCGGCTCGCGAGCGTGGTAAAAAGTAGCCTATGTCTTAACCCAGGTCCTAATCTGTCTACCTACCAAATTTCAGCCAAATCCGTTCAGTAGTTTTTGCGGGAAAGCGTAACAGACAGACAGAGTTACTTTCACATTTATAATATTAGTAGGGATTATTGATTAGACAAAAATAATAAGGCACCGGGTGATGATGAAATTACGGCTGAACTTCTAAAAGCAGGTGGAACACCGGTACTTAAAGCTCTTCGGCAGTTATTTAATTCCGTTATACTCGAGAGACAAACCGAAGTGTGGTGGTCCTCTTCTTCTAACAAAAGTGTGAAAACACCCTGCTGAAGAACTACAGACCCATCGAGTCATGTTTACAAGCTGGTATCGAGAGTCATTACGAATCGTCTCGCACGCAGGTTTGATGACTTCCAGCCTCCCGAACAAGCCGGTTTCCGAAAAGTCTTCAGTACCATAGACCACATATACGCTGCGGCAGATTATACAGAAAACTGAAGAGTACAATCAGCCACTATAAGCCTTTTATTCGGTCAAAACCTGTGGGCGGTGCTACAGTGTCTCCAGTGGTGTCGAATTGACTATCAATACATCGAGGTGTCGAAGTGTTTGTATGAAAACGTCACCATTTCAATTCGCCTCCAGGACCAGAATTCGAAACCTATCCGGCTGCAGCAAAGGGTGAGACGTGGCTCTTGGTTTTGAAGCCTTTTCGGAACCGGCTTGTTTAGGAGGTAGAAGTAGTCTCACTGGAATTTATTAGTACATACTCGGGTATTTCTTAAAGTTTATAATTCTGAACAACTGTTCCTAAAGAACATAGGTTCAAACCGCAACAAAAAAGAAGTATACTTAGTAGGCCGACCAGCTGGTCGATTCTTTTGAGAAGACCATATTTTCTTTTGAAAGTGGTTCAGAATAACGATTGCCCTGTACGCAATAAATATCGGGTATAAATGAATTAGTACATTATTGTAAATAAATAGGGTGTAACAAATAATGTAGTGGCTTATCTATTAAGTCACTGAACAACTTTTCCCAGGTGACCCAGGTGACCCAGGTGACCCATAATTAACGTGACCATTTATTTTTTTCAACAGAGCGGGATGCCAGCGGAATGGTGTAAAAAAAACTTTTTTATATTTTACTAGAGTATATTAGAAAATGAATTAAACTGAATAGGTTGAACAACCCGCACTGGGCCCGCGTGGTCGACTATGGACCGATCGCCCTAATTAAAGGTAGGCTTGAGCCCCTTGGTGTGGACGTATAACATGAGATGATATGATGATGAATTCGAGCGAGACCTACAGTACTCGTAACATTTCCGTCCCATGTTACACATTTCCGTCCCATTTCACGAAATCACTCCCACAAATTGCAGGAAAGCGAGAGCAAAGATGTTACACATCAAACATAAATAATATAGAATAAAGAAATATCAGATGACAAAACATTTAGGCGCCATTTAAAACACTTCTTGTAGGATAAGGAATATTATTCATTTGACGAATTTAAAAAATGAAAAACTGACATACTTCAATGTATTAGTTTATATTTATTTTAACATTGTTAATTTTACTTTTTAACGATCACCTCACCATTGACATATTTTAAACTTTGACATTATATTATGAATTTGTTTCGTGTGATGAATAAATCTAATCTAATCATAAGTAGGCCTTCTTAGAACGTAAAATAATACGTATATACTTAAATGAATTATCGTTTGGTCTGTTTGCGAAAGCGTCGCTGGAGACAGCGGGACAGACAGCTTGAAAGTGGGACTGTCCCGCCCAAAGCAGGACGTATGGTCACGTTACCCATAGTCAACTCGCTAAAAACTTCATAAAATTGATCAGCTAATTGTGCATTATTGTAAACAATTAATAATGTAAAAACTTTTTTTTCAAATTGACCATGGATCCTATTGGTTATGCAGTATGATTGTTGTAGAATCCCCAGCTTACGGCTTCTACGCCAATTTTGTTACATACTGTATAATTTATTCGTTAGAGCAGTGGGCGGGCGGGAAGTGCTGGTCACAGTCCGCCCCGCCCAGTCCCAGCGCGGCGGCACGGAGCGAGCCCGGCGCGCCCCCGCGGGCCCACGCCACCCCAACGCTGAAATGTTACAAGAAACGCAAAACTCATAGTGTAACTTGCGCACATAACTTATAATTTTTCGCTTTCGTACGAAACTTTTATAGTACGGACACTAATATACACTGAACCTACGAAAAAAATGTGACCAAAAAGATTAAACTTAGCGGACCTCAGTCTTAAAATATCACCACTGCCTTTATCTTTTTTTTTCTTCTTTTATTCACAATTGGTAAGCCCTTGGCATCATCTCACCTGATGGTAAGTGACGATGATGCCGGAGATGGAAGCGGGCTTACCAAGATCCCCCAACGCAATGAGGAAACTGGCTATCTTATCTTCAAGCCGGAACACATCAATGCTGTTAACACTGATGTTTGGCGGCAAGACTTAGATAAGATGGTAGTAGCTAGCCAGGTGGGCTTAGAAAATGCCTTACCACCAACCAAACCGAGTCTTACAAGTTGACCCCACCGGGAATCGAACCCGCGACCTCTTGGTGTGAAGTGAATGGACTAACCATTACGTCACGGAGGCGGTTAATCTATTATCCCTCTTGCTTACACGCACTAAAGGCGTGGTTCGGACGCTGCGTAGATTGTGTAGCGCGTGTCACGCGTTGCACGTGGTGGGGGTGAGTGAGTTGACGGATCTTGCTGTGAGAGAGGATTAGCGAAGTGTTGTTCCACTCCCCACTACGTCGTGATAACCACGCTCTAGCGCGACTGTACCGACAAACAAGAAGAATTTCTTTGTTACATTTTCTAAATCCACAATTGGTACGCCCTTGGCATCATCTCACTTGATGGTAAGTGACAATGATGCCGAAGATGGAAGCGGGCTTATCAAGATTCCCCAACGCAATGGGGAACTGGCTATCTTATCTTCATGCCGAAACACATCAATGCTTTTAATACCTATCGATGTTTTGCGGTCTTTGATAAGATCGTGATAGCTAGCCAGGCGGGTTTTGAAAATGTCCTACCACCAACCAAACATAGTCTTACAAAGTTAACCCCGCCGGGTATCGAACCCGCAACCCCCTGGTGTGAAGCGAATAGACTAACCATTACGCCACGAAGGCGGTTAAAAAGTCAGTTCTTCATTACGTTGGGGAATCTTTCATTTACTATCAGGTGATATGACGCCAGGGGCATCCTTGACGTAATGGCTAGTCCATTAGCTTTACATGAGGAGGTCGCGGGTTTGATTCAACTCGGTTTGGTATAGGAAGGACGTTTTCTAAACGCGCTTAGGTAACTACCACCATATTATCTAAGTCTTTCTGCCAAACATCAATGCTAACAACATGGATGTGTTCCGGCTTTAGGATAAGATAACTATTCCATCTTTGGCATCATCGTTACTTACCATCAGATGAGATGATGCCAAGGACTTCCCAATTGTGGATTAAAAAGGGGCTGATCAGTTGTGTGAAAGGTAACAACGAAATACTTCTTTGTCGGTTCACTCGTGCCAGAGTGTCGTGGTCGCCACGACGTTAAATTGGTGTCTGCAGGTACTACAAGTAGATACACTGCGTTTTACTGGACTTCAATTTGAATGCCATGTCACTGAATACTTTACTAGTTACTAGCTATACCCTTACTAATATTATAAATGTGAAAATGTGTTTGTTTGTATGTTTGTTTGTTACCTTTTCACGCTTCAACGCCTTGACCAATCTTAATGAAATTTGGTATGCAGGTAGCGTGTGTCACGAGGAAGGACATAGGCTACTTTTTATCCCGTGAAAATAGCTTAGCCCGATGCAGTTCCTGAGGGAACTGAAAATATACTCTTTTTTGGTTAATTTCTTTAACATCGCAACGGAACAATGGGTTGTGCGATTTTTTGCACAGAGATGGTTGAGGGGGTGGAAAGTGACATGATTTACTAATAAGCATAATATCTTGACATAGTTCTCGAAGGATCTGGAGAAAAGTCATGTCCACGCTCGCGAGCCGCTGCGGCTCGCGCACCGCGCACCCTCTAAGACAGTCATAAAAACCATGTCCACGCGGGCGAAGCTGCGGGCAAAAGCTAGTAGCTAATAATTTTTATTAGTTTTCCATCACACACAAGATGCGGCACAAACACTGCGCAGCCAGGGGCTTAAGCTTTAAGAGCGATGGAGTGTGTGTTTGAGATAAAAAGGAAGAGAAATTCAATAAGTAATATACTCGTACTTACTGCCAAACCGGCAACCAAAATTTACTGCTGTGACCAGAGTGTCTCAACCTCTCGTTTCCCAAGCACAGTGCGCGGTGCAAACACTGCGTACTCCGCGGACGGAGCGCCAACAACGCGTGGCGCGCCAGAGTGTTGTACGTGGCCAGGGGCGGGGGCGCAGGCGGGGGCTGCTGGGACGATTGTGAGTCACGCTTGATGCGGAACACGTCCTCCGTGTTCACTGTGTCGTCGTTATTGACCTGCATCTGCATCACTGTCGGCTGCTGGGGCTGGAAATTAAGGCGAAACGGTTACCTGGTACCTTACTTTTCAAATTAGCTCCACAAGTATTTTTTTAACATATACAGAGTGTAATGAAATTGGTGTATTCCCCAAGAAGTTACCCACTGCGAATTCACAAAAAGTTTGGGCCTTCTCACTCTAAATCTCTCGTTTATCGTGTAGCACAATAGGGATGACGACAGCATCAGAAATAAATTATGAACTCTATCACTAAATTGCCCTCCTACTTAAAGTTCTAAAAACCTTACTCGTTTTGTTTTCCATCAAGTCTTTGATTTTTTTATTCATCAAAATCACAAAATGAGTACTTATATGACGCTGCAAAACTATGACGTCACGCCTAGTAATTTCAAACATTTTTAGAACAAAATGTCGTTTTTGACAGATGATATAAAGTAACTCAGATGACTAGCATTCATCATCCCTACCTACCGTTCCACTTAACATCACCCGCGGTCACGTGGGTGGCAATTAGATTTACATCTACGGACGTGTACAACGCGACCTTCATACACATCTGGAATCAGATGTGCATGTTTATAACTATGTTTTCCTTCACCGTTAAAGCAAAAGGTAAGTACGTACGTTTCGAAAAACTCATTTGTACGTTGGCCGTCCAGATTTAAACCCAGGACCTCTGGTTAGAAGGACCGAGTCGTAACCGTTGAGCCACCGACGCTTTCTAAATTGATTGATCAATTAATTACCGCTTTAGGTAGGTATGTATTTTTTTGCAAGTTGATCATAGATTTCAATGGGAAAGTCTTAAACAAAAGTGAATTGCTGTTCGTTAGTCTCGCTTTACTTCGAAAACGGCTCAACCGATTGCAATAAAACTTTGGTAAATTGTTGTATGCACCTAGGTAAGGTTTATTAAAAAAAGCGGAGCTGCGGGCATCAGATTGTCACTGATAAAAGCTAGTGGCGTAGCTGTTAGGGCGCTAAGTACGTTCAGATGGAGGTGCAAAACTAGTGGCGTAGCTGTTAGGGCGCTAAGTACGTTCAGATAAAGGTGCAAAGCTAGTGGTGTAGCTGTTAGGGCGCTAAGTACGTTCAGATGGAGGTGCAAAACTAGTGGCGTAGCTGTTAGGGCGCTAAGTACGTTCAGATAAAGGTGCAAAGCTAGTGGTGTAGCTGTTAGGGCGCTAAGTACGTTCAGATGGAGGTGCAAAACTAGTGGCGTAGCTGTTAGGGCGCTAAGCACGTTCAGAT
Source organism: Coleophora flavipennella (assembly GCA_947284805.1). NCBI lineage: Eukaryota > Metazoa > Arthropoda > Insecta > Lepidoptera > Coleophoridae > Coleophora > Coleophora flavipennella. The sequence continues at coordinate 9,254,538 of OX369299.1, forward strand.
GGAGGTGCAAAACTGGTGGCGTAGCTGTTAGGGCGCTAAACACGTTCATATGGAGGTGCAAAACTAGTGGCGTAGCTGTTAGGGCGCTAAGCACGTTTAAATGGAGGTACAAAACTAGTGGCGTAGCTGTAAGGGCGCTAAGCACGTTCAAATGGAGGTGCAAAACTAGTGGCGTAGCTGTTAGGGCGCTAAGTACGTTCAGATGGAGGTGCAAAACTAGTGGCGTAGCTGTTAGGGCGCTAAGTACGTTCAGATAAAGGTGCAAAGCTAGTGGTGTAGCTGTTAGGGCGCTAAGTACGTTCAGATGGAGGTGCAAAACTAGTGGCGTAGCTGTAAGGGCGCTAAGCACGTTCAGACGGAGGTGCAAAACTAGTGGCGTAGCTGTTAGGGCGCTAAGCACGTTCAGACGGAGGTGCAAAACTAGTGGCGTAGCTGTTAGGGCGCTAAGCACGATCAAATGGAGGTGCAAAACTAGTGGCGTAGCTGTTAGGGCGCTAAGCACGTTCAGACGGAGGTGCAAAACTAGTGGCGTAGCTGTTAGGGCGCTAAGCACGATCAAATGGAGGTGCAAAACTAGTGGCGTAGCTGTTAGGGCGCTAAGCACGTTCAGATGGAGGTACAAAGCTAGTGGCGTAGCTGTTAGGGCGCTAAGCACGTTCAGATGGAGGTGCAAAACTAGTGGGGTAGCTGTTAGGGCGCTAACCACGTTCAGATGGAGGTGCAAAACTGGTGGCGTAGCTGTTAGGGCGCTAAACACGTTCATATGGAGGTGCAAAACTAGTGGCGTAGCTGTTAGGGCGCTAAGCACGTTCAGATGGAGGTGCAAAACTAGTGGCGTAGCTGTTAGGGCGCTAAGCACGTTCAGATGGAGGTGCAAAATTAGTGGCGTAGCTGTTAGGGCGCTAATCACGATCAAATGGAGGTGCAAAACTAGTGGCGTAGCTGTTAGGGCACTAAGCACGTTCAGATGGAGGTGCAAAGCTAGTGGCGTAGCTGTTAGGGCGCTAAGCACGTTCAGATGGAGGTGCAAAACTAGTGGGGTAGCTGTTAGGGCGCTAACCACGTTCAGATGGAGGTGCAAAACTGGTGGCGTAGCTGTTAGGGCGCTAAACACGTTCATATGGAGGTGCAAAACTAGTGGCGTAGCTGTTAGGGCGCTAAGCACGTTCAGATGGAGGTGCAAAACTAGTGGCGTAGCTGTTAGGGCGCTAAGCACGTTCACATGGAGGTGCAAAACTAGTGGCGTAGCTGTTAGGGCGCTAAGCTCGTTCAGATGGAGGCTCAAAACTAGTGGCGTAGCTGTTAGGGCGCTAAGCACGTTCAGATGGAGGTGCAAAACTAGTGGCTTAGCTGTAAGGGCGCTAAGCACTTTCAGATGGAGGCTCAAAACTAGTGGCGTAGCTGTTAGGGCGCTAAGCCCGTTCAAATGGAGGTGCAAAGTTCATCAAAACGCTCTAACCTGAATTATATCCATATCTTCAGATAAAATGAAAAGTTTGCAAAACACGCAGATATTTTTTAATCAATAAAGGCAAATGACAGGTCTCTAGTACCTACTAATAGTCTCTGATCTAAGCCGCGGATAAATGTACAGACAGACAGACAGGGCGAAACTCTAAGGGTTCCCTGTTGACTACGGAACCCTAAAAATGGATACCTGTTTCTCTTGGTAACATGAAAACAACTTTACCGATTTCGCTAATTTTTGTTTTAAAATTTTCGTAATAGTCCTAAGAAGGATTTTAGGGAAAAAAGGCCCGCGAGCCGCAACGTCTCATGCACCGCGCACCCTCGGTATCCACGAGGGCGAAGCCGCGGGTAATAACTAGTTTTAAATATTTATAAAACAGGTATAACGGAGTAGCAGTCAGTGCGACTGGCGTGGTTGGGTCGATCACGCAGGTAAACTGACCTGATACACGGTCAACACCTGGATAGATTTGACTGTCATATATATTTTACGTGTACAGATATTCTTAATTTACATATATATATATATATAAAGAATAAAATAAAATAAATTATATATATATATATATATATAATATATTCTTTATTGCACACAAATATTTACATGAAAAACACTTAGAAAGGGCATATACAAAGGTGGACTTATCTCTATAAGAGATCTCTTCCAACCAAATTTACCGGGTGTTATGAGAATTCGAAGGACGGGGGGCAAACCTATGTGTACTTAAATTATACTAAATAAAATACTAATATAATATAATGTAAACTAACCTAATCTACTCACATAAAAAATACAAACCGATAGTAAATAAATTAATATTATACATAATACATACCTAAAAATAGAATACTTACTATTGCTACTAAAATAAATATATACAAATAAACTTACACGTTTTGTAGGGAAAGAAGATGCCTGTAAGTTTGATTTTGAAAGAGTTAACAGAGGGGTAGTCGCGAATGTTGGCGGGTAATTTAATCCAGAGGTTCGCGGCTTCAACAGTGAAAGAGTTGGAGAAGAATTTGGTATTGCAGCGGGGAACTACCAAAGTTTTGGTGACGCATAAACGTCTGGGTGGGGAAGGCACGGGTAGTAGGTGGAAACGGGAACGAAGATGTTCAGGACAGGAAGGATTTTTAAGGATTTTGTACATGAGTGTGAGGATGTGTAGATTACTACGCTGACGAACAGGGAGCCATTTAAGCCGAGCGCGATATTCAGAAATATGGTCGAGCTTTCGCAAGCCGAACACAAACCTAATGGCGAGATTTTGTAAGCGCTCGAGCTATAGCATTTTTGTAGGACGAAAGGCACGTTAAAAGTCATCGGTGCCGGTCGCTGCCACTAGACGGCGTCGTTAAGACGTATCAAATGCCCTACAGGCGGCTTGAAAAACTTATCACAGTGGGGTTCGCCATTAGCCTTACAACTTAAACCAACCCGGACTTGGTCCACGCGTGTAGCGTGTAGTGTGTAGAGTGTAGCGTGTAGAGTGTAGCGTGTAGCGTGTAGCATAACCTTCCCGCGCTTAAGAACAACTGTCGGGACGTTTATAAGGTGAGTAGATAGAAATTGGGGTTTTTGATCCACTTGTATTTGCGGTTGAAAGCGTGGGTGTCTCCATACAGAATGTATGAAGAGTTGATTTTACCAACCGCACAAAGTTTGTAAATTAGTGTCTCCATACAAAATGGTGAGAGAGAGAGAAGATACGAAATCCTATGTGTTAACTGAACGGAGTGAACTTCATCGATTTTTGGCTAAATATTGGGGTTACCTACGCTACGTTTTCCGGTGCGCCGTCGCCACTCGAGAACAATACTGCCACTTTACTTATGCCTCCCATGCGGTGGACCGACGACCTGGTGAAGATCGCGGGGAGCCGATGAATGCGGGCAGCGCAGGACCGGTCGTCGTGGAAATCCTTGGGGGAGACCTTTGTCCAGCAGTGTACGATTTTCGGCTGATTTGATGATGGGGGCTGCAAATTCAGGGTTACACGGGTAACAGCGTCGGTGAACAATAAATAAATAAATAACGGATAGCTCCGCTACCTCCTTTCCGGGAGGTCGTGGTTCGAATCCTTGCACGCACTAATGTGTTTTCGAATTTAGATTTCATATGTATGTTCATCCAAAGCTTTTACGGTGAAGCACAACATCTAGAGGAAACCTGCACACGCTTGCAAAGAAACTCGAAGGTTGTGTGTGGAGTAGACCAAACCTCACTGGGCCCGCGTGGTCGACTGAGGCCTCGACCGCCCTAATTCAGGGGCTACCCTCGAGACTACTCGATATAAGTTAATACGATGATGACAAGTTTGCCCCGGGAACAGAAATCCACGCTACGCCGCTGATACTGGTCCGTCCGAAAAAGCACCGGTGGCTCAACTGGTAACGACTCGGTCCTCCTAACCAGAGGTCCCGGGTTCAAATCCGGACCGCCAATGTACCAATGAGTTTTTAGAAACTTACGTACATATACTTACCGATTGCTTTAACGGTGAAGGAAAACATCGTGAGGAAACCTGCGCATCTGATTACAGATGTGTTTGAAGGTCGCGTTGCACACGTCCGTAGGTGTAAATCTAAATGCCCTACATGTGACCCCGGGTGATGCTAAGTGCAACACCAGGCAACCGCCGTCTATCCCTTGAATAGCACGGTTAATTATGCCACACGATAAGAGAAGAAGACTTACCATGGTGAGACACATCAACACCTGCAGTATGAACATCGCGAAAGAGAGGAACGCGATGCCCGTGAGCGAGACCTCGAAGAGATCCCCCAGGCTCAGGTGGTGGCTGCCGTCCTTTTCCACTTCGTACACATGCTCGTGCACGTGCGAGTGAGACGGCGCGTGGTACAGCGGCGGCGGAGGGGGCGGCATTGAGTATTCGTAGCTTCCGCCTTTAATTCTCTTAAAGGCGGAAGCTACGAATACTCAATGCCGCCCCCTCCGCCGCCGCTGTACCACGCGTACGCGCGAGAAGAAGACTTACCATGGTGAGACACATCAACACCTGCAGTATGAACATCGCGAAAGAGAGGAACGCGATGCCCGTGAGCGAGACCTCGAAGAGATCCCCCAGGCTCAGGTGGTGGCTGCCGTCCTTTTCCACTTCGTACACATGCTCGTGCACGTGCGAGTGAGACGGCGCGTGGTACAGCGGCGGCGGAGGGGGCGGCATTGAGTATTCGTAGCTTCCGCCTTTAAGAGAAACGTAATTACTTAATTAGGAAATCATTGGAAAAGCTATGAAAAAGCTTGTACAGACATGAGCAAAAGCGCATTTACCTACCTACCCCTAACGGCGGTAATTGTTGTACCGTGTGGTAATGTACCAGTGAGTACCTACAGTGTAGTGTAAATAATAATAATTCCTTTATTATCAGACTAAAAATCCATAAAGCACAAAATTCAAACATCACATTTACCTAAAAGAATGTAAAAATAAAATAAAGATCACATTAATTCAATAATCAATTAGGTCAAACAGAATAAGTCAAGTTAAAAACAAATGAATGAAATTAAATATTAAACCAAATCTGATTAAAAAATAATATTAAATTGGCAAATTATATTATTATGTCAAAAATTAAAATGTTGTTAACAATTTTGGTAATTATACAGGTGTAACAAAATTGGTGTAGGACCCGTTAACTGGGGGTTCTACTCATCATACTGAACAACTTTCCCCAAGGAACCCATAGTCAATTCTCAAAAAAAAAATGTGGACCCTCCATACTAAAATGCACAAAATTGGTCGATCAGCTGATCGATTTGTGTGAAGAAAAAAATATTTTTTTGCGATTTCAGCAAAGTCGTAGAACAAAAGTTGTTCAGTATGACGAGTAGAAGCCCCAGTTAACGGGACCTATACCAATTTTTTTACACCCTGTATGTCAAGGATAACAAGTGAGTAAAGCAAATATCTATGAAAATATAAGCCCATTTCGAAAATCGAAAAACTATTGGATACAAGCTTATATTTAATAATTATTTTAATTATTTCGTATTTTATTGTTAAATGAAAGAAGATGTCATGAAGACATATTGCCTCCGACTGCATAAGATTGTGCAGCAGATGGTCTTTACTGCTCCAATTGACGTGAAGGCGACTACGAATGGTACTCTCTGCAGAATAAGTTTAGGGACAACTCGCCAATGGGCGTGGATCTCAGTGTAGGCTGTAGGTACCTACTTACTTAGAGGGTGTGAGATTTGATAAAGAAATAAGTCATCTTGTTTCCATCTGTTTTAAAGTTTATTGTTGCTTTTAATTACAAACGCCGGTTGTCAGATAGTAGATAATTTGTTGGTTTGGGACTGATATTGGAAGAGAAATTACCGATTTCCGATAGAGCAGAAATTATGTATACTTTTGTTAAGTTTAGAGAACAATGAATGGTTAGGTAAGTGACGTCATTTATTATTAGACCTGCAGTTAATTTTATGCTTCCTCATGATATGGGTACCAAATGAAAGAGTTTGCTTTGATATGGCACTATTATGTAAGACTACAACTTTTGTAACCAATATTTTGCAAATAAATGATTTCCTTACTTACTTACTTGCTGAGAGGAATACGAAATAATTTAAACGCTTTTCAAAGTGAAGCTTGTAAACTTTTTAAATTTAAATTCACTTTATACGCAGATTTTTAATTTTACTTTGTAATTTTACACTTCTTAGTTGGAAATTTGGAATTATAAATTTTAAATTTAGTTTCTTTTAAAACATTAAAGTGACAGTTTAAAGTGTGGTAAAAATGTAACTAAAAAGAAATAAGGTACCCGGGTCAAATATGCCCACCTTAAGGTTTAGTGTCTATATTTTTATTGTTTTAAAGACTAGAGGGCAAGCCACACTGTTAAGGTCTAAATAATGCATATCAAACTTTCATAATATAGGGAAAATTGTAACATAAATATTTTACGTGTACAGATATTATTTACAATTTAAAAGCAGAAAATGGTCATATTTCCGACGGGGTAGGTAAATATACCCATATATACCTTCATTACACCTCGCTTGATAGCAGATAAAGCAAGCTTCATATTATCGTCTATCCAGTTACCCCGACTCTCCTTACATTTGTATCGGACCATAAATATATTTGTGTACTCAGCATTAATTATTTATTTTATTTATTTATTTTTATATCAGTGCAATTCCCCAAATGATGAGACCATATTGCATAACTGATGCAACGTGAGCGTGGTGTGCCAGTAATGCACTTGCGATGGAATTAGTATTGCGGAGACGGCGAAGTGCGAAGGAAAACCTGCTGAGCCTGTCACACACTGACGACTTTATTTTTTTCTTTTTTTACACTATCGCCATATTCGCATTACTGAATTTTGATTACTGTCATGTCTTGACACTCGCGTGAATTAAAATGAATCCATTGACGTAAGAATCATCTAAATCGGCCCACGCAATTGGTCTCCCGAGCGCCACTAAGGAACATACATACATGGGCCGATAAACACAACACCCTTCTTTCCGTCGCGCAGTCGCTAGTCGGGTAAAAAGGGTAACTTGGTAATAAGTCCTCATGTATAAACAATACGAAGTGATAAGTAATCTAAACCCATCAAGAATATTTTGATGTAAAAATTGGACAAGCCTCTCGAATCTCCCGTAAAATGTATAAGAATGGAGGTGGAGCGAAGTCTGGCAGTACTTTTTTTAAAATTAATATTCAGAAAATTTCACCGTAGATCTTCTTTAAACATACTGAGTAAATAATAAAAGATATTTTTCAGACTTGGCAATCACGAAATGTAAGGAGATTCTATTCAACTACCTCAAGTACCTTTCAAAAAAGGCTCAAGAGTGGTTAAAAACATTAAGATGATGCATCCATGATAGCTGGAAAGAAAAGAGATGGATATCCATGCCTGTGTGCACGAATTGACGGGGGGCACGTCAGTGCCCCCTAATCCCACCAAAACATAAACGTAAAAGGGAGCTAAGTTCGATACAAAAAATATGTAAAGATATTTATGGGTACCAAGTTCTATAGTGGTTTTATAAATAATACCTACATGAATTTAAATTGAAATATTTATTTCCAACTTCTTCAAATAATAAATAATTTACAGTTGCTTAAAAACTATTTTGTTCCGTGCTAGATACTAGTGGTGTACCTTGATAAGTTTTCACTTACCATTTCTATTCTATATCGGCGTATATTTTTAAAAAGTAACCTTTGCTTGCTTGAGGGCTTGCCTGTATAAACTTGCCAATTTAAACTATTTAGTAGCGCAGAAATAACCGCCTTCGTGGCGTAATGGTTAGTCAATTCGCTTCACACCAGGAGGTCGCGGGTTCGATTCCTTCGGGGTTAACTTGTAAGACTCGGTTTGGTTGGTGGTAGGGCATTTTCTAAGCCCGCCTAGCTTGCTACCTCATCTTATCTAAGTCCTGCCGCCAAACATCAGTGTGAACAACATTGATGTGTTCCGGCTTGAAGTTAAGATAGCCAGTTCTCCATTGCATTGGGAAATCTTATATATAATCTTATATAGGACAATAGCCGCGAGTAAATTCGTTGTACCTACAGTTTCCAACTACTACGGCGACAGAACACTGAGAAAACGTTTACCATATCTCATGAACAGTTTGCCCGCGGCTATTAGACTCGAACATAAAAAAAGTAAATTTAAAAATCTGTTAAAAATTTTTTTCATGAACAGCCTGTAATGTAGTTTTGCTCTTGCATACGACGTACCGATTCACTTAGAATCTTGTTAAGTACCACAGTCTTATCTATGATTGTAACGTATAATTGTGAGACTGTTGATCCCACAGACAAACTGATCATTCAGTTTTGTGGGTCTAATGTTTACCTATGTACTCATTTTTTCGATTAATAATTATATAAATAAATAATAAATAAATCTTATATATACAGGGTGTAACATAAAGGTGTGGTGATACTTTAAGGTGGGCTTGTACCCATCAAACTGAACAACTTTCTCCATGGGACCCATAGTCAAATCGCAAAAAAAAATTTGAACTTCCCATACTAAGTTGGCATCACAGCTGATCGAGTTAGTATGGGAGATCCAATTTTTTTTTTGCGATTTGACTATGTGTTCCATGGAGAAAGTTGTTCAGTTTGATGGGTACAAGCCCACCTTAAAGTATCACCACACCTTTATGTTACACCCTGTATATATGTATTATAATTAATCGATGGACGCCGCCTGCACGCACGAAAAAGGATGACTCAATGTCCCGTTATGTTATGACGTTGCCACGTTAAACTATCGTCCGTAAACCGACTTTACAGACAACCAATTTTTTTTGCCGAGGATTTTTTATTTTTTTTATTTAAGGTTTATTTCTTACTTTATGGAGTACAGAAACATTATTTTGTGAAGTTTGTAACAATAAAAATAAGTAAGTAGTTCAGTAGGTGGAGGAGAAATGGACTGTATAAGTGTGTTGATGGACTTACCCTCTAGACTGGGCTGGATGATTATGAAGCTTCTGGTTTTTTTGGGGTTCAATTGACTCGCGAGACGTGAGACGCGCGCGCCACGGTGCTCATTTTTTTTGACCAAGCTTTAGCTTTTTTATGTGATTAGATTAATGAAAATATTTTTAGCGAGCTATTTATCGAAGATGATAACAGTGAGGAGAAAAGAAAAAACCACATAAGATATAATGGGCGTAAATAAAATATAAACTAAATTAACTATAGATGAATATGAATATGACTGAGCGTGAAGGTTTTATATGACCAAACAAGTAGGTATACATTTCTGTAGGTATGTAATTTATGCTAATGCAATCATCCCACCAGATAGAAAATCAGATTTTTGATGAATTTAACAACAGCTGCCAAAATATACGAGTACATCCATAATGGGATGATTATGTACTAGAAAGGAAGATATTAATAAGAACTCACTGTATTTAGAAACATCATGTGCAGATGTTTCCGGCTCAACATAACCCGTTGCTACCTCGGCTACCTGATATCCCTCGTACCCACTAAACCCTTCTCTTGATATCTGATTGGAGTTCCCAGACACCTGAGGATTGAGACCTGGAACAGGCAGCTGAGCGGAAGACACAGCTGATGGCGAAAGCAGTGAGGAGTTAACAACGCTGCTGTCGACAGTGGCGCTGGCGTGGCGATGTACATCATTGAGAGCTGCTACTCTGAAAGAATCAGAAATGAGAAGATCTTAAAGAGAACCAAACCAAAGTAATCAAAATAGCACACAGAATCGGTAAACTTAAGTGGCAGTGGGCAAGGCACATAGTTCGTAGAACAGATGGCCTTTTGGGGCAGTAAACTTCTCGAGTAGTGACCGCGCACCGAAAGACGTAGCGTAGGCATCTAGGCCTTCCACACGGTGGACTACCTGGTGAAGGTCGCGGGAAGCCGATGGATGCTGGCTGTGTAGGACCAGTCGTCGTGAAAATCCTTGGGGGAGGCCTTTGTCCAGCAGTGTGGACGTCTTTCGGCTGATATGATGACTTTGAAAGCAATTACTGGTACTTATTTGATAATTTTAGATGTTTGTGAAATATAAGTGCATTCTGCGCTTAGATATGGCATCTAAATAGGAACTTAATCTTCGGCTAAATTATTAAACGACCTTTGTAAACAGGTGCAGGTCATGCAGCAGGGGTGACTATAAATGAGTATAGTTCGATTCACATACAAAGAGCAGCGAGCACTAGGGCGCTAGGGTTTGGCCAACATTATATATCATTGGTTTGGCCGCACGCAATCTATTTTAGCCGCCTAGTTTCAAAGTTTAATTCCTGTTAACAATATAAATTGTGTCTATAAACATACATTTAAATCAAATTAAATCTAAACATTCCATGAATTATTATAAACATTAAACAATATCAAACATTGATAGAGCACTAAAACAATTACAATTCAATAAACATAATTGTCAAATAGATAAATATATGTCATTACATTAAAAACATTAATAATATCAAATAATAATAAGGCACTTAAACTACAATTAAAAAATAAACATGTCAAATACATTAAACACTTTAAAAAAGGTAGAAAAAAAATAATGGATAAATAAAATCAAATCTAATAGAGATCTGATATGAGTGGCCTTGTGCGTTTGTAACAGACGATTTAGTCAGTGACTCGGATACAGTATTTTTGGTGACTTTACAATCCGATGCGAGACCGGCACAGTGTACCGCAGGACTGACAGGGTAAGTTTCCGATAGATGGATTGGAGACAGCTCGATGTTTCCGGTGCCTCCGTTCGGATAACAGTTTGAACCAGGCCTCATCACACAACTTGCGACCACTTCCCACACACTTGCGCCACCCGTCTCTATCCTCTGCGAGCTTTTCCCAGCCCTGGTAGTCGATTTCAAAGGCTGACATGTCAGAGCTATAAAGATTCACCATCGTCAAACTCTTTTCACGTGAATCAGATTTAACCGGGGAATTTCTACAATTTCTACATTTGTTTATTTATTTTTGATGTGTAACGTGTTTCCTCTCGCTTTCCTGCAATTTTTGGGGAGTGCTTTCATGTAATGGGACTGAAGAGTGTAACAGGAAATGTGAACGTTTTTTTAATTTACAAAGGCTAAGATAACATGGCCATGCCGCCTAACGTATGAAGGCCCAGCTTGTGAATGTACGACGCGATGATTCATTAATTTCATAAATATTTTGTCACTGTTACACATCATACGCGACTACTGTAAGGATCGCTCGTTTTTTTTTTAATATATTTCTTTCTTTTTCATTTTTATCTATACTTTTCTTTGTTTTTGGATTTAGGTAATATTATGTAGAAATTTATATGATTTAACTCTCTTAATGTACAAAAGAACAAAAGAGTTTGTACAAGGTTTAATGTAACTAGCAATATTCGTGTATGAACAAGTATGTATGTCCACTTCAAATCTTGCGATCAATTTTCGAGCAACTTCCAGAGGTCCAAATTTAGTATGAAACCGTATTACCGGTGACAATAGATCTTTTTGGTATTTTGAAGTTGATCTGATGATGAACGACGAAGGTGGAATCAAGGTCCCAGGATCTTATGTTGTGTTCAATCAAATCATAGGAAATATTGTAGCTCTCAGCTCGGCTTTTGACGTGAACGTCTTTTAAATCACTTAAACGGGGTACCAGGTCAGAAAACTGAAATGCAACGGATATAACGAAAGAGACTTACGTTTCTTGGAAAAAGAAACATTTGTAACCACTGAACTAAAAACTCTTTTCAAACAAAAGCTTACCTACCTAATAAAATAGTTATTAGGGTTTTTCGAAAAGAGCTTATTATAATAGGGTAGTTTGTTTGTTTGTTTTGTATTCGTACCTCAAAAAGTTTCTAGTAAGTATATAATATAAATTTATATATAACAGGCCCTGCAGGTCGGGTCATAATATGTCAGGCCGATTTTTTGCAGGTGTGCGTTTGTGGCGAAGTGGCCCGTCAACGCTCCTGTTACAGCCCTGACTTGCGTCCTGCATAAAAGGCACCTACTTAAAGCGGTAATATTACAGTTTTCGTTGTTTTTGACGTCAAATCCTTACGGGTTTTTGTTGCACCGGTATCACTGTGTCTTAATTTTAAGTTTTATATTAAAATAAATAAATAAATATAAAAAAATACTCTTATACGATTAAAAAAACCCAAGGTTGGAAAAAAACCCTTATTGTTGATGATTTTCCTTAAAGTCAAAAGCTATTAAAAACACGACTGAGCAATTTTGGCTCGATAGAAAAAAATCCTAAACATCGGTCTACACCGTTACTTTCAACTTTAGCTATGACTAAGGTTTTGAAGTATAAAATTTTAAAAATATGCAACTTGTTATACTTTCATTGAAGTTTTTGATTGAAAGAAGATACCATTGAAAATGCGAAAAGGTGTGGTTATTTTCTTTATTCTTTACACGTAAAGAAAAAGACAGAGACAACTGTTCCAATCAATAACTCGCCTTAATATATTACGATCTCGCTGAAGGTGAGCGTCCACAGCACGCACGGCACGCAACGGATTCAACGGATTTGCCGATGGAATGCGAACATTGTGTCCAGATTTTTAATTACCTAAGTCTTGCCGCCATACATCAGTGTTAACAAGATTGATGTATTTCGGCCTGAAGATAAGATAGCCAGTCCACCATGGCGTTGGGGAATCTTGGTAAGCCCGCTTCCATCTTCGGCATCATCGTCACTTACTTACAGATAAGATGATGCCAAGGGCTTAATACATGATTTTTTTTTAATCAGTCTGAGTGTTTATCTCTTCTTTGAAAATTTGGATACTGTGAATGTTTCAAATTATCACAAAACTCTTAATATCTTTCTACTGATATAATGAACAGTGAGTCATCCACTTTGTGATAAATTTGGTGCTTCTCATCAGTATTTAAAAAACAGATGATGCGCGCGGTGAACTGAGTGAGTGACGTCACCGGCACGCTACGGATTGTTTTCTAATATATTCAGTGTGGACTGTGGGCGGTACCGATAGTGGACGCGGTGGCATCACATCAGCTCATATATACGTCCCCACCGAGGGGCTCGAGCCTACCCTGAATTAGGGCGATCGGGCCTTAGTCGACCACGTGGGCCCAGTGCGGGTCAGTCTACTTCACACACAACCTTCGAGTTTCTTCGAAGGCGTATGCAGGTTTCCTCACGATGTTTACCTTCACCGTATAAGAGCGTCGGATAAAGCGATGGCAAAAAGCTATCAAAATCCGTTGCTTGCCGTGCGTGCGTTGCGGCCGGTACGGACCAGTGGACGTCCCCCTTAATCCAGAACTTTATTTACCGGTAGGTACCTACCTACGTCCAATGAGTAGGTAATTCGAGTAGAGATTAACATAATAGAACTGTAAAAACTTTGGGCACTTACTTAGCGAGCCACTCCTGATAGTCAGCAGACCCCACATCGTGCATGTAGTTGCTCCTGACATCCTGGGAACGACGCGCTAGCACCCTGTTGTGTCCGTCGGAAGCAAATGGCTTGCCCGCACGACTCTGCATCACGCCTTTGCCCATCTCTTCAAGGATCTGACTGGCGAGGAAGTTTCGGCACTTGTACTCGTTCATCATATGTCTGTAACCCGTAATTAGACAGACATTGGTGTAAATCTTAATATATATAAATCTCGTGTCACAATGTTTGTCCTCAATGGACTCCTAAACCACTTAACCGATTATAATAAAATTCGCACACCATGTGCAGTTCGATCCAACTTGAGAGATAGGATAGTTTAAATCTCAAATTATAGGGTAGGGTAGGGTAGTGTAGGGTAGGGTAGGGAAGTGTAGGGTAGGGTAGTGTAGTGTATGTAGGGTAGGGTAGTGTAGGGTAGTGTAGTGTAGGGTAGTGTAGGGTAGGGTAGTGTAGTGTATGTAGGGTAGGGTAGGGTAGGGTAGTGTAGTGTAGTGTAGGGTAGAGTAGGGTAGGGCAGTGTAATGTAAAGTAAGGCGGTACGAAGTTCGCCGGGACAGCTAGTTGTATATAGATTATTATATTATATATAGTGTCTGGGCGGCCAAGCTTTGCTGGGATAATTTGAAATAAATAAAAAACCGACTTCAAACGCTCTAGTCGCCACTACGATTTTTGAAGGTTTCCCTCGATTTCTCTGGGATGCCATCATCAAATCCTGGTTGCCTTATCACGGTACCACCCTTGGGATATCTCCTTTCCAACAAAAAAAGAATGATCAAAATCGGTTTATAAATGACGAAGTTATGCGCGAACACACATAAAGAAAAATATATAATTATATACGGTCGAATTGAGAAACCTCCTCCTTTTTTTGAAGTCGGTTAAAAAGGCAACAAATACAAAAATATTAGACCGGACCAGGAATGGCGGCCGCGAATAGTGGATAGTATCCATAGTGTTGCTGCACTGTATAGTTTCAGAAAACACAGTAAAATAAATATAGGTAGTTTAAAAAAACTAAAAAACACGCTTTTAAAACACATCAAACTAAAAAGTGAAAATTAATTCTTAATATATGCTGAAAACAATATTGAACGAAAAATATTTACTATTATTGTGAAAAAAGCGTGGGTTGCTCGATATACGAAAAATATGGCACAAAGCGCCCCACGCTTTTTCCCAATAGTACTAGTAGTTTTCGTTCATTATTGTTATCAGCTTATATTAAGAATTATTTTTCAGTTTCTAGTTTGATATGCTTTAAAAAAGTGTTTGTTTAGTTTTTTTTTTAACTATATTTATTTTTGAATTTTTAGTTTAGGATAATGAGATACACTTATGAAATCATTGTATTGTCACTGATTCTTGATAAATGTACAAAGTTTGAATTAAATCTGCCCGTTTAAAGTGGGTCAAAATCGAGTGCAAAGGAGTCGGTTACAAACATACATGCATTCACACAAACATACGTGTTAATAAGTTCTTACAAAGTATACACGACTTGTGCGTCTAGCACAGAGCACAGATGAGATACTAAGTTACTTCGTAAGTACTAGTCGTATTATACTTTCTGATACTGGTGGTGTGAACTATTTTGGAAAATCAGGTGAGGTGCAGCCAAACGCACTCAAATTTTTAATAAAAAAATAATAATAAAATATATACTCAGACAAGTTCATTAACAACACGTACTGAAATGCTCAGTAAGATCTGAGTTAAGGTAATAGGTTTGTTAGGGTTGATGATGACACTGTCGATTGGCAGAATGATTGAAAGGCTACGTTAGGTTTTCAATCCAAAACAAACAAAAATAGAGAAAACAATAAATCAAAATAGCTACCTTCGACCAAAGCTACCTTAAAACTAATCGCGTATAGATTCCAACGACGTTGCGGGGCGTCTAGTTATTCGAATATAACGCGGTAATAGTGCTTATTAATTATACAGACTTTCTAAAACGTTCGATATGTTCTACAACTCGAAACTATACGCGGGCAGCCCCAGCCTCTGCGTTCTGGATACTAAGGCTAGTACTGTACGGGCGGTTTTCCCGCCGCGGGAATCCGCTCGACAAAGCTGCCGCAATAGCCAAACTACACGGGACGCAGTTTACCGCTGTCTTTCATTCATTTCAACATGGATCCGCCAACGATAACTGCGCTTGCAGCCCTCATATTATTAGAATTATTAAAAAATAAAGTACAGCGCAATGTGTGGGTGGAACCAGTGTTAAGTAATCGTTTAACTTCGGGAATATTCGGGAACGCTCCGTATCGAACATTTTGACGCGACACCCATGCAAGAGACGACGAACGACAAGCGAGCGCCAAGGTCCCGCGCAGAATGACGCGGGAAACCTCCCGTGTAGTTTAAAGCGGCGGTTATCAGCGGCGGTTTGACGCTGCATGCGGCGGTCGTATTTCTCCCGCGTGTAAACCGCGGCGGGAAACCGCGCAGTGTAATATGCAGCATACAACTTTCATATTAAATTGTGACTAGTGCGGTTCAGAAGCGGATTCCCGCGGCGGCAAAACCGCCCGTATAGTACTAGCCTTAGTATCAAGTCCATGATCTATGACGAGGAAAACCAACAGCGCCTTGACCACTGGACTATACTACGGCCATACAGTGTGATAGGGGCGAGTCTTCTAAGCTTTCATGTAATTTTACCCTACTAATTTAATAAATGTGAAAGTTTGTATGTATGGATGTTTGTTACTCTTTCACGCAAAAACTAATGAACGTACCTATCTGGATTAAATTTGGTAGGTAGACAGATTAGGTTACTTTTTTCTACGCTCTCGAGCAGTCATAGAAACGATGTCAACGCGGGCAGAGCCGCGGGCATCAAGTTTTTTTTTTCAAATGTGTGAAGATTCATTAGAACAGGCAAGTAGTTACTTGTTTCCATGTGGAGTATCGTTTTTTTTTATAATTTATTAAATTGCGTAAGGCATGCGGGGGCAAGATGGGTATAGGGCAGTATCTTTATCTTATATATAAAAATGAATCGCAAAATGTGTTGGTAAGCGCATAACTCGAGAACGGCTGGACCGATTTCGCTAATTCTTTTTTTGTCGAGTTCGTTATTGTCAGGAGAAGGTTCTTATGTAGGGTAGTGTAGGGTAGGTTAGGGTAGTGTAGTGTAGGGTAGTGTAGTGTAGGGTAGGGTAGTGTAGTTTAGTGTATGTAGAGTAGGGTAGGGTAGTGTAGGCAAGTTAAGGGCCACAGTATGCA
The DNA here is from genome assembly GCA_947284805.1 of Coleophora flavipennella. Taxonomy (NCBI): domain Eukaryota; kingdom Metazoa; phylum Arthropoda; class Insecta; order Lepidoptera; family Coleophoridae; genus Coleophora; species Coleophora flavipennella. The sequence continues at coordinate 9,271,188 of OX369299.1, forward strand.
GTAGTTCGTTGTTTTTATAAAAATCGGAATAAGGTACCTCCCATACAAATCCATGTTCTTTGTTACTTTTGCTCAAAAATGGCTCAAGCGATTTTAATGAAACTTTGTTAGTAACCAGGACTCAATAAGGCCTAGTGCACTGGGTACTTCAATATTCCAGATAAAATCTGAGCAAGGCACCTGCCATACAAACCCAAATTATTTGTCGATTTTTCATCAAGTCTACTTTGTCTTTGTTACTAAGCAAGTGCAATGTTTATGGTAGATGTGTTTGCCCGACTACGACAGCCGGTGAAGACTTCGCGAGAAAGTATGCCCAGCGTGGCTGTACAATTTATTTTAAGACTAGCTTTTTCCCGTGGCTTCACCCGCGAGAATATCATATTTATGAATGTCTTTGAGAGCGAGTGGTGCACGAGCCGCAAGCGGCTCGCGAGCGTGGACATGAGATTTTCCAGATCCCTCAGGAACTATATCGGGCTTTTCTGATTAGCAGTCTGTGTCACTTCCAACCTCATTAACCAATTCTGTTCAAAAAATCACGTCAATCCGTTGCTCCGTTGCGACGCCGCCCGACGTGCGCGAGCGTGGACATGAGTTTTCCCCAGATCCCTCGGGAACTATGGCAGAATATAATATAATAATAATAATAATTTATTTCTTTATTCAAGTAACAAAGACTTACAATTTGTTAGTATGTGACTTATTAAATAAATTAAAATTCCATTAAAATACTGCTTAACTGCTGGGGACGTGAAGTCCGCAGCAGTGAAGCATATAGGGGCAGTCAACCCTGTCCCCTATCATGCTTAGGACGCCGTTGCGGCTGGCGAATATGCTAATTAACAATTAATAAGCTATGTAATCTCCCACCCGCTTAACCATCTGTGCAAAAAAATCACAACAATCCATTGTTTCGTTGCGATGTTAAAGAAATTAACCAAAATAAAAGATATGTTTTTTTCAGTTTCGTCAGAAACTGCATCGTACATGCTATTTTCACGGGATAAAAAGTATATTCAAATTCAAGTCAATTTAAAAGTCCAGTCAATGTCCTTCCCAGTGACACCACCAACCTGCATACCAAATTTCATCAAGATTAGTCGAGGTGTTGAAACGTGAAAATGTAACAAACAAACACATTTTCACATTTATTATATTAGCATAGTAAGGATTATCTATTGTTACTTACTAGGAATTTGTACCTACTTCACCGGGATCCAACCCGGGACCTACGATGAGGAAGTCCAATGCCTTGATCACTGGCCTATCGCTTAAATATCTGGTGCAGAAATTACGGATCTTAATTGTTGTTGCGCGGAAAACACAATGTGCGAAAAACTCGAAAAAAGCTAATTTTCCCAGATATGATTCCTTGCTAGATCGAGTTTTCCCGGATGTGATCCCTTGCTAGATCGAGTTTTCCCAAATGTGATTCCTTGCTAGATCGAGTTTTCCCAAATGTGATTCCTTGCTAGATCGAGTTTTCCCAAATGTGATTCCTTGCTAGATCGAGTTTTCCCAAATGTGATTCATTGCTAGATCGAGTTTTACCAAATGTGATTCCTTGCTAGATCGAGTTTTCGCCAACGTAAACCCCTTTATTGCAAAATTCATCGAAATCGTTGGAGCCGTTTTTGAGAACAGGATTACAAATATATATAAATATGTATATATGTTACGGCTAAAACCCGAAGCGCGGCTGCACCTAGTTTTAGCCGGTTAGAACTAGGTGTAGCCACTTACTCTTGGTTAAACCTAGTACGAGCCGATTATTTTCGGGTAATACTAGGTCTATCCTTCATCATGCCGGCTACAACTAGGTTCGGCCATTCCCTGTTGGATAAAACTAGGTCTATCCGATATCATTCCGGCTAGAACTAGGTCCAGCCATTCCCTGTTGGATAAAACTAGATGCAAACAAGTTGAAACAAGTAACAGGCGCCTGGCTCACGCGAGTCGCGTCGCGCTCGCGCGCCCCTGCCGCCCGCCACCCGTACACCCGCGTTTGCCATTGCGTGCGCTTTGAGTTTAGTACGCGTTGTGCCGTTGTACAAAACAGACGTACTTTCTTGTTTTTGCTGATGCTGAGTTGATGATGAGAGTGACGAAGCTACTAAAGAGAATGAGCCATCAAAAGAGAATCAGCCATCAACATCAGGAAGTTGCCAGAAAGAAATCGAAATGACATATTGCGGGCTCTGTGACCAGAATGAGGAGAAAAAATGTAAGCTGTGTGAAAAGAAACTAAAAATTGACACTAACAGGAAAGGCGCACAGGAAGGTTTGGTAAACAAAGCAATAAAAATGACGGCTTCATCAAATGAAAAGTTTCCCCCGTGTAAAGTCGGTGAAACAGTCCGAGTAAAAATTCCTGACGTGGACAGAGGTAGAGGCGACTTTCCCAATGTGTTAATGGTTGTACTTGAATGTAACGACAAGGGGTTATACAAATTAGGAAACAAATAGCGCACTATAACAGAACTATTTTCAAGAAATCAGTTCACTGTGTGTGACTCAAAATTTTTAGATATTGACATGGTTTCACCCGAAAAGAAATCACTACGCCAAATAGCCAATGCACAATCGACCTCTGGTGGGCAAGGCTATAAAAGATGCCACTGCAAAACCAAATGTGGCAACAAAAAGTGCCTCTGCAAAGGTGCTGGTATTTTGAGCAACTCAAAATGTCACTCAAGTTTAAGTTGTTCTAATAAATAGTTTATGTTACTTTATAAAAGTGTGATTTATAATTATAATAACATTCTTTAAACTATAATATGCAACTATTGTCTGTTGTTAAAAAAATGTTCCTGATTGTTCCTATTATATTAAAAATTGTACAATGTGATTTATAAGAATAAAAAAACTCTCTACGTTTCTTTTTATTGAATGTTTTTTTTAATATCTAAAAAATCTCTGCCGATAGCATGCCGGCTACAACTATGTACAGCCAATCCCTGTTAGATAAAACTAAGACACGCGCTGCTGCTGCAGACGCTGTGAGTCACACTCGCTAGTAGACCTGCAGTAGATCAGCAGCACCTGGCGCTCACAACCTGCAGAGGCGCGTGCCTCGCTATGCCCTCCACCCCGCGCCGCTGCTGCAGATGCTGTGAGTCATGAGTGTGACGCGGGGCGGAAGGCTTGGCGGGACACGCATCTAAGTTTTATCCAACAGGGATTGTCTGGACCTAGTTCTAGCCGGAATGATGTCGGATAGACCTAGTTTTATCCAACAGGGAATGGCCGAACCTAGTTGTAGCCGGCATTATGAAGGAAAGACCTAGTTTTATCCAACAGGGAATGGCCGAACCTAGTTGTAGCCGGCATGATGAAGGATAGACCTAGTTTTACCCGAAAATAATCGGCTCGTACTAGGTTTAACCAAGAGTAAGTGGCTACACCTAGTTCTAACCGGCTAAAACTAGGTGCAGCCGCGCTTCGGGTTTTAGCCGTAACATATACAAATATTGCTCGTTTATTAATTTAGGATAATAGTAATAAAGGCTACAAAATTTAACTATAATGTTATTTCTTACAGTTTTAATACAGTATTAATATTATGATATATTATGAATGAAGTGAACTCCAGCTGAGTGTGCTTCTGCTGGAGGTTCTCCTGCCACATCACCTCGGCCTCGTCACTCGTGCCAGTGAGCAGAGTAGCTTTACTTTAACCTTTTTACAAGCTTTTAATTAACTTACAATGTATGTATGTTTGTTCGGGTGAAATCTTGCAAGTTAAATTTGACGCACTTCCCGGTTTCCGATTAAGCTTAATTTTGCATGCATATGTATGTCGCGTGACAATGCAATATTAAAGGCTTGTACCTAAAAGTTTTTAGGATTTTTGAAAAGAAAATTATACAGGGTGTAACAAAATTGGTGTAGGTCCCGTTAACTGGGACTTCTACTCATCATACTGAACAACTTTTTTTCTGCGACTTTGCTGAAATCGTGAAAAAATTTTTTTACTCTTCATACAAATCGATCAGCTGATCGACCGATTTTGTGCATTTTAGTATGGAGGCCCAATTTTTTTTTTGAGAATTGAATGGGTTACTTGGAGAAAATTGTTCAGTATGACGAGTAGAACCTCCAGTTAACGGGACCTACACCAATTTAGTTACCTGTACAACAATAATAACGCCCGGACAGTCCGGCCACCGGCGCGGCGGCGGCGGCGCGGCGCTTTCTGTCCTTGTCGCACTCACCTCCAGCCTACTGTTATCTGTTTTGTGCTACTGTGTACTGTGCTGCCGCCGGGCGCCGGACAAGCTCCTGCTCTGCCACTTCGCCAAGTGTGCAGTCATCTCACCTGATGTTAGGTGACGATGCTGCTGAAAATTGAACCGGGCTTACCAAAGCTTACCAGCGCAATGGGGAACTGGCTATCTTATCTTCAAGCCGAAACACATCAATGTTGTTAGCTTTGATGTTTGGCGGCAAGTCTTAGATAAGATGGTGGTAGCTAGCCAGGCGGGCTTAGAAAATGCCCTTCCGCCAACCAATCCGAGTCTTACAAAGTTAAACTCCGCCGGGAATCGAACTAGCGGACTCCTGATGTGAAGCTAAAGGCCCTAACCATTACGCCACTGAGGTGGTTAAATGAGGGGATCATACCTGTGAAAAGCCAGCGTTGAGAAAGCAGCATCAACGGAACCGTTCACTGAGGGCTTCACCACTTCATCATCAGCCTGAGACCCGTTCAGGTTGGCTGCGTCCTCCGTCACGAACGAAGTAGGCATCAGATCCATACTCAAGATATCGTTAACGTTTAAATCACTCTCAAACATCGAAGCTTGCGCCGAATTAGGCATCAATACAAATAACATTGCCAAGAACGGAACCGGCATGCTTCTCAGTGGTGTTCGTCGACTGGAACACGGCTACGGACTGGATGTTGCAGGCGATAGGCAACAGGTCGCACGCAGAAATTACACGGATTGTAGAGCGGAAAATTCACGGAAAACGTTACAGATCACATATCTGTCTCTCTAACGTTACTTTGGGTTAAGAGGGCTGATGATCACATCGTGGTTTACCTACCTTTTATAGCTGCCTAAGAATTATATTTATTTTAATTTGATTTATAGCAAAAAAATACTATTGAAGCAGTAAAGACTATCTGCTGCACAATCTCATGCAGTCGGAGGCAATAGGTATGTCTTTATTGTTTAATTAAAGAAGATGAGATTGTATGAGGATTCCCCTTAATTTTTCATTTGTTTTAAATTTTTATATTTTTTTGTTTTAGCGGCAATAGAAATACACATTCCCTGAAAATTTGAACTGTCTACCTATTACGGTTCATGAAATACAGCCCGTTTACAGACAGACAGTCGGACAGACAGCGGATGTTTAGTAATAGGGTTCCGTTGGTCACCCAACGGAACCCCAAAACATAAAATCCGACTGCATCAAAAACATATCTTTTTTGGCCAGTCGGGTAAAACGGTATCCTATGACATTTCCGGGATCAGGACGAATCTAACGACATCTCGCTCTCCAATTCCATCAAGCCGTTTAGGCTACAGAGCGTGCCAAAGAAGTAAATCCACATACACTCGTAAAACATAACCAGGTCTTCTGGCGCAGTCGGGTAAAAATATTTTTTAAGTTCAAACGCGAACCAAATCGGTCAAGGCAAAGTATATACAGGATGTAACAAAAATGGTGTAGGTCCCGTTAACTGGGGCCTACTCATCATACTGAACAACTTTTGTTCTACGACTTTGCTGAAAACGTAAAAAAGATTTTTTATTCTTCATACAAATCTATCAGCTGATCGACCGATTTTGTGCATTTTAGTATGGAGGGTCCAATTTTTTTTTTGAGAATGGACTATGGGTTCCTTAGAGAAAGTTGTTCAGTATGACGAGTAAAAATTTTGTTACACCCTGTATATTAGTACTAACATACAGTATGGACACTCCCTGCTGCTCTCTAGATTGCGACCTCACCCCCTCGTCACCCCGATTGATACAGATTAGTTACAGTTTGGTTGTCGAACGTATAGGATATCGCCGCCATTTTGTTTGTTCCGTCATTTCCTTTTAGAAATGTCATTTCTGGCCCGTTGTATGAAGTGTCCAGGGTTTGGTCAAGGGTTGCCGAGATACAGGGCGTTGTTGAAACACGACTAAGTAGACGGGCGCTGGCAAAGAGTATAGAAATAGCGCTGGCGCTGGACGGATCCACATCGCGCAAACGTACCTATATTTTTTTAAAACGAGTATACGTCGCGATTTCGCAGTTCTGGGCGAACCACTTTTGTTGATTTAGCGGGAATAGAAATACACACTCCATGAACATTTCAACTGTCTACCTATTTATTACATCAGCTCATATATACGTCCCCACCGAGGGGCTCGAGCCTACCCTGAATTAGGGCGATCGGGCCTTAGTCGACCACGTGGGCCCAGTGCGGGTTGGTCAACTTCACACACAACCTTCGAGTTTCTTCGCAGATGTGTGCCGGTTTCCTCACGATGTTTTTCCTTTACCGTAAGAGCGCCGGATAAACGCACATATGAGATCGAAATTCGAAAATACATTGGTAAGTGGCAGGACTCGAACCACGACCTCCTGGATAGGAGGTAGCGGTCCTTGACGATTGCGCCACTTACGCTCTACCTATTACGGTTTATGAAATACAGCCCGCTGACAGACGGACGGACGGACGGACGGACAGCGGAGGCTTACGAGTAGTAATAAGGCGCCCATAAAGCTAGAATTTGGTAGGTGCTTAGTTGGTTATGTTCGATTTGGTTGATATACTCGTGCCTACCCCTCATCCCGAAACACTTCCCGTTCCAGTTCAAGCGCGTGCAGATTCCTCACCTTACGTTTTAGGGTTCCAAAGTCAACATGAAACCCTTATACTATCGCCATGTCTGTCTGTCCGTCTGTCCGCGGCTTAGATCAGATACTAAGTACAAGAAAGCTGTAATTTGGCATGGATATACAATATTAATCACACCGACGAAGCAGCGTATAATAAAATCTTTAAAAAAAATAAGGGTACCTCCCCTACATATGTCGTTGAATAAGACTGAGGGTTCACTGAGACTATTTTTCGATTCAGAGATCGGCTCGTGAAATATTAACCTTTAAAGTGCAAATTTTTGTAACAGTCAAGTATCGTTTCTATTTTCAAGTATTTATTTTCTGAAACGACTGCGGAATCCTACTTTGCGCGATTTCATAATCAGACTCGCACTTGGCCAGATTTTTTTTTTTCGAATTTTGATCTCAAATACATGGTTAATTTTCATTGTAGTCTTCTCAATTCGTCTTATTCAGTTATCCATGCGAACGAAGTCGCGGGCAACTATTTACCTATATAAAGATATGCATAAAATTGGTTTCTCGGAAACGGCTCTAACGATTTGGCTGAAATTTAGTATTTATGTATTATGGTGCCGCACCTTAAAAGGTAATAAAAACAGAACCATTTTACGATCGTGTGTCTGTACGTCCGCCACTCACAGCCAATTTGCTCGGAAACTACTGGGCCGATTGAGTTAAAGTTTGGTACACGTGACTCAAAGACGAGCGTTTAACGTAAGTAAATGAATTTCAAACATGGGGGCCACTATTGACTGCAAATGCGTAAATTTTAAAAATAAGTTTTTTAAAATAATAATATTGTGTGTCATATCAAATGAAAGGGATTGTTGTGATATTTATTTTATAATTTTAACTCCGAAATCCGAAATTTTTTCTCCGAAAGTAGTGGGCCTAATTTCACAGTATATTCGTTTAAATTACAGATAAGTTGATTACTTACAGGAAAATCTATGAGAAAATCTAGTCCTTCCGTTCCCACAGAAAAATGAAATTTCTAAATTCCAGATTAAGTAGATCCCTATTTAATTATATTTTTTTTTACATAGAGCAATGTATGTGTTTTGGTGCGGAAACCTGTTTGTGTGACCCCGAGTCGCACTTGGCCGTTTTTTTTACATTCCAAATCTTATTAAAGAAGTGTCATTCCTAAAAAAAAACCTTCGACACACAAATTAATATTTTTAGTTTAGGTACCTACCTACAACGTGCCCAGTATTGCCACAGACGAGATACTAGTTACTGGTATTTCCTAGCCTAGGAGACTCCGAGGAACCCTCGGTCGCCAAGGAACTTATATTATTAACTAGCTTTTGTCAGCGGCTTCGCTCGCGTGAACATAGTCGTTATGACTGTCTTCGAGGGTGCGCAGTTTCCAATAAAAAAAAGTTGCATTCCTATATGTTAATCCAGGTCCTTATCTGTCTACCTACCAAAATTTCAGTCAGATACGATCAGTAGTTTTGCGTGAAAGAGTACAAACATCCATACATACAAACCTTCGCGTTTATAATATTAGTTAGGATTAGTTATACCTACCTAACTTAAACACGCACTTAACTTAACTAGCGAAGCTATCAACACCAGGTGAACTGTGAGTTTGGAGTGTGTAAACAAACAGATTGCTATAAAACTCATCTCACCCCCCGGTGGCACTTAAGTGACTGGCTGGGGCGGAGAAGGGATCCATTGTGGGACCGCGGTTAATAAATGCGCCGATGCCATCAACTCGACATGCGACGTGAGAACACACAGCTTGCGCCTCGTTGGTATGGTTTAAACTTCGTCTCAAAGGTACCTATGTAGTGAATAGTTATCTCAAAAACTGAAATCACCTACTAGGTTGGTCTGCCTACTTGCAAGAAGATAATTGAAAACGCTAAACACGTTAAAAAACCGACTTCCATCGCAACTACCTACTTAGTACATTTTCGCATTATTATTTTTGGTTTTTGTGAATTTTCTAATAAAGTACTATACCGATTTTGATAAAATTTATATGGGACCAAAGCACTAGTTTTCAAATAAAAAAATAATCATAAAAATCGGTTAACCCAGTCAAAAGTTCCGAGCTAACAAACATAAAAGAACATACAGACGAATTGAGAACCTCCTCCTTTTTGGAAGTCGCTTGAAAATAGAACATTACTACAGCGGCCAGCAAAAGAGGCATTGACAGACGAACGGGTTAATGTGGGCCGCACGCACACATTAAAAGTCCATCAATGTCTAGATATGGCCAAGGCTTGTACAGTACTTTTGTCAAAAATGCTTGGAAATTTGAACATTACCTATTTTGAAAACCTTCTTCGAGATAAATCGAAATTGCTATACTGGCCAAATACATGCGAACAGCGGCCGGCAAAATTTGTATGAAAATCCATATCTGTCGTGTTTAGCGGCCAAATAAATTACTATGTATACTCATACCTGTCGTGTGATTTAAAAATTGAAGTATGTTTTACTCCGAAACATGGCAAGCAAGGAGGTAACTTATTAAAAGTTTTATTTAAATTTCGAACTGACTTGCAAGGAGAACGCTGTTTATTGAAAAAAAAACCACTGAGCACTTTGGTGTGTAAAAAAATATTGTTGTTCGTTGTTCGTCGTTGATTTTAAAAAGTAATTATTGAAGTTTTAATTTCCGCGCATTATTTGGGAAGAGTAGGTAGGTATACTATACAAGCCTTGCCTTGGCCACAACTAAGCATTGATGGACTTACGTATGTGTGCCTCCGCTTCGCCTCGGCTCACATTTACACGTTCGTCCATTAATACCTCTTTTGCTGGCCGCTGCAGTAATGTAATATTTCTCAAATTAATGCGCGGAATTTAAAACTAAGTAGTACTTTGGCAGAATCAATGACGAACAACGAACAACAATAATTTTTAATTCACAAGCCAGTGTTCATTTGTTTTTTTTTATAAACAGCTTTCTATTTGCAAGCCATTTCGATATCTAAATAAAACCATTGATAAGTTAATATAAGTTGTTGATAAGTTGTCTTTGATAAGTTGCCATGTTTCGGAGTAAAAGATCGTTCAATCTTTAAGTTACACGACAGATTTGAGTTTACATAGTAATTTATTTGACTGTTAAAACACGACAGATATGGTTTTTCATACAAATTTTGCCGGCCGCTAGCTAGTACAGCAATTTCGATTTATCTCGAAGAAGATTGGCAAAATAATGCTCAAATTTCTTAGCTTGTTGGAGAAAAATAATGAGGCCACTAAACCTGCTTTGAACATCGCCTACCACTACCACTACCACTGAAACTGATGTCCGGTTCCTTAGTATTTTCATAAAGAAGACCCTGATCCTGAAATATCTTAGCTCAGCCAATGGTCGCCTTTATACTCTAGGTACTAAGGTGCTCCCATCGATATTCATATATGTATCTTGGTAAGCCCGCTTCCATCTTCGGCATCATCGTCACTTACTATCAGGTGAGTTGATGCCAAGGGCTTACCAATTGTGAATAAAAAAAATTAAAAAAAGTAATGTCTTTGGGTGCTCCCAAAACGCCTGCCACCACTGCACTGCAAACTAAACAGCTTTCCTCAAAGAAACTATCGTCTATTTTCTTGACCCCTAATTTGTTTCGTACACCTACCTTTTATTTCGTTATTGTTGGTTAATTTCGTGTATGTACCTAACTACTTATATTTGAAAAAAAAATTTCATAATGCTATCTAACAATTTTAAACCCAATCACCCACTCGTCAATAGGCTATCATCAAATCATAATGCATGTGTTTCATTAACGGTTAATGATTAACCGAACTATCGGTCTATAGTATGTACTTATAATATTCAAAAAAATATCCTCAACTCCTAACCGTTAAGGAGTTGACCGCAGTGAAGATAGCACCCCACTTTGCCGGACCCCTTTTTGTTGTGTATGCTGTGAACACGCCCTTACTATAAGGGGGTTAGCACCCTTAATCTTACTTAATTTACCAATAATCGACACTACCGTACAAATAAAAGAATTTCAACTGTCAGAAGCCTTTCTTTTCATCTTTGTCCATATCCTACCTTGATTAATAGTTCAGTCAATCTATAATATATAGCTCAGGTACCTACCTAAATAAACAAACGCACAGCACAGACGAATGATTGTAAAGTGGATAACTGTATATCAGCGTAAGTATCTACCTACCTATCAAGCAATAACGGAAGGATTTCACTACGAAAACAAAGCTTACTTTTGATCACGCACGAATAAACAACAGTTTCCTCAAATCGTTACTCAAGTGAATTGTAACTACTTTGAAAGAGATAGATAAGTACGGCTCCCTATTAAAATACATGAGGTGAAGTTGGTAAGACATATGTCGGCATGTTGAACAGGCTCTGCTGAATCGTTTAAGAGACAGAGCGACTCCAGATAATGTTCATATTTTTGAGATATTTGCGTCTGAACTTTTCATGTACAGCCAATTTTTTGAAAAAAATAAAGAACAAGTTTAAGTTACTTTGCATGAAGTGAAGTGGCTCTGCTGAATCGTTTAAAAGACAGAGCGACTCCAGTTAATGTAAATATTTTAAAGATATTTACGTCCAAACTTTATTTGTGTAGTCGATTTTCCAAAAAATTGAACTCCTCTTTTAGGTACTTTGCATGAGGTGAAGTAGGTAAGACACATGTCGGCATGTACAACAGGCACTGCTGAATCGTTAAGGAGACAGAGCGACTCCAGTTAATGTTCATATTTTAAAGATATTTACGTCTAAACTTTATTTGAGTAGTCGGTTTTCCAAAAAATTGAACTCCTCTTTTAGGTACTTTGCATGAGGTGAAATGGGTGAGACATATGTCGGCATGTTGAACAGGCTCTGCTGAATCGTATAAGAGACAGAGCGACTCCAGTTAATGTTCATATTTTTAAGATATTTACGTCTAAACTTTATTTGTGTAGTCGATTTTCCAAAAAATTGAACTCCTCTTTTAGGTACTTTGCATGAAGTGAAGTGGGTAAGACATATCTCGGCATGTAGAACAGGCACTGCTGAATCGTCAAGGAGACAGAGCGACTCCAGTTAATGTTCATATTTTTGAGATATTTGCGTCTGAACTTTTCATGTACAGCCAATTTTTTGAAAAAAATTAAGAACAAGTTTAAGTTACTTTGCATGAGGTGAAGTGGGTGAGACATATGTCGGCATGTTGAACAGGCTCTGCTGAATCGTATAAGAGACAGAGCGACTCTAGTTAATGTTCATATTTTTAAGATATTTACGTCTAAACTTTATTTGTGTAGTCGATTTTCCAAAAAATTGAACTCCTCTTTTAGGTACTTTGCATGAGGTGAAGTGGGTGAGACATATGTCGGCATGTTGAAGAGGCTCTGCTGAATCGTATAAGAGATAAAGCGACTCCAGTTAATGTTCATATTTTTGAGATATTTATGTCTGAATTTTCTATATGAAGTCGAATTTTTCAAAATATTTAACTCCACTTTTAGGTACTTTGCATGAAGTGAAATGGGTAAGACATATCTCGGCATGTAGAACAGGTACTGCTGAATCGTTAAGGTGACAGAGCGACTCCAGTTAATGTTAATATTTTTAAGATATTTACGTTTAAACTTTATTTGAGTAGTCGATTTTCCAAAAAATTGAACTCCTCTTTTAGGTACTTTGCATGAGGTGAAGTGGGTGAGACATATGTCGGCATGTTGAACAGGCTCTGCTGAATCGTATAAGAGACAGAGCGACTCCAGTTATTGTTCATATTTTTAAGATATTTACGTCTAAACTTTATTTGTGTAGTCGATTTTCCAAAGAATTGAACTCCTCTTTTAGGTACTTTGCATGAGGTGTAGTGGGTGAGACATATGTCGGCATGTTGAAGAGGCTCTGCTGAATCGTATAAGAGATAGAGCGACTCCAGTTAATGTTCATATTTTTGAGATATTTGCGTCTGAAGTTTCTATATGAAGTCGAATTTTTCAAAATATTTAACTCCACTTTTAGGTACTTTGCATGAAGTGAAGTGGGTAAGACATATCTCGGCATGTAGAACAGGTACTGTTGAAACGTTAAGGAGACAGAGCGACTCCAGTTAATGTTCATATTTTTAAGATATTTACGTCTAAACTTTATTTGAGTAGTCGATTTTCCAAAAAATTGAACTCCTCTTTTAGGTACTTTGCATGAGGTGAAGTGTGTGAGACATATCTCGGCATGTAGAACAGGCACTGCTGAATCGTCAAGGAGACAGAGCGACTCCAGTTAATGTTCATATTTTTAAGATATTTACGTCTAAACTTTATTTGAGTAGTCGATTTTCCAAAAAATTGAACTCCTCTTTTAGGTACTTTGCATGAGGTGAAGTGGGTGAGACATATGTCGGCATGTTGAAGAGGCTCTGCTGAATCGTATAAGAGATAGAGCGACTCCAGTTAATGTTCATATTTTTGAGATATTTGCGTCTGAAATTTCTATATGAAGTCGAATTTTTCAAAATATTTAACTCCACTTTTAGGTACTTTGCATGAAGTGAAGTGGGTAAGACATATCTCGGCATGTAGAACAGGCACTGCTGAATCGTCAAGGAGACAGAGAGACTCCAGTTAATGTTCATATTTTTAAGATATTTACGTGTAAACTTTATTAGAGTAGTCGATTTTCCAAAAAATTGAACTCCTCTTTTAGGTACTTTGCATGAGGTGAAGTGGGTGAGACATATGTCGGCATGTTGAACAGGCTCTGCTGAATCGCATAAGAGACAGAGCGACTCCAGTTAATGTTCATATTTTTAAGATATTTAAGTCTAAACTTTATTTGTGTAGTCGATTTTCCAAAAAATTGAACTCCTCTTTTAGGTACTTTGCATGAGGTGAAGTGGGTGAGACATATGTCGGCATGTTGAAGAGGCTCTGCTGAATCGTATAAGAGATAGAGCGACTCCAGTTAATGTTCATATTTTTGAGATATTTGCGTCTGAAGTTTCTATATGAAGTCGAATTTTTCAAAATATTTAACTCCACTTTTAGGTACTTTGCATGAAGTGAAGTGGGTAAGACATATCTCGGCATGTAGAACAGGCACTGCTGAATCGTCAAGGAGACAGAGCGACTCCAGTTAATGTTCATATTTTTGAGATATTTGCGTCTGAACTTTTCATGTACAGCCAATTTTTTGAAAAAAATTAAGAACAAGTTTAAGTTACTTTGCATGAGGTGAAGTGGGTGAGACATATGTCGGCATGTTGAACAGGCTCTGCTGAATCGTATAAGAGACAGAGCGACTCTAGTTAATGTTCATATTTTTAAGATATTTACGTCTAAACTTTATTTGTGTAGTCGATTTTCCAAAAAATTGAACTCCTCTTTTAGGTACTTTGCATGAGGTGAAGTGGGTGAGACATATGTCGGCATGTTGAAGAGGCTCTGCTGAATCGTATAAGAGATAAAGCGACTCCAGTTAATGTTCATATTTTTGAGATATTTATGTCTGAATTTTCTATATGAAGTCGAATTTTTCAAAATATTTAACTCCACTTTTAGGTACTTTGCATGAAGTGAAATGGGTAAGACATATCTCGGCATGTAGAACAGGTACTGCTGAATCGTTAAGGTGACAGAGCGACTCCAGTTAATGTTAATATTTTTAAGATATTTACGTTTAAACTTTATTTGAGTAGTCGATTTTCCAAAAAATTGAACTCCTCTTTTAGGTACTTTGCATGAGGTGAAGTGGGTGAGACATATGTCGGCATGTTGAACAGGCTCTGCTGAATCGTATAAGAGACAGAGCGACTCCAGTTATTGTTCATATTTTTAAGATATTTACGTCTAAACTTTATTTGTGTAGTCGATTTTCCAAAGAATTGAACTCCTCTTTTAGGTACTTTGCATGAGGTGTAGTGGGTGAGACATATGTCGGCATGTTGAAGAGGCTCTGCTGAATCGTATAAGAGATAGAGCGACTCCAGTTAATGTTCATATTTTTGAGATATTTGCGTCTGAAGTTTCTATATGAAGTCGAATTTTTCAAAATATTTAACTCCACTTTTAGGTACTTTGCATGAAGTGAAGTGGGTAAGACATATCTCGGCATGTAGAACAGGTACTGTTGAAACGTTAAGGAGACAGAGCGACTCCAGTTAATGTTCATATTTTTAAGATATTTACGTCTAAACTTTATTTGAGTAGTCGATTTTCCAAAAAATTGAACTCCTCTTTTAGGTACTTTGCATGAGGTGAAGTGTGTGAGACATATCTCGGCATGTAGAACAGGCACTGCTGAATCGTCAAGGAGACAGAGCGACTCCAGTTAATGTTCATATTTTTAAGATATTTACGTCTAAACTTTATTTGAGTAGTCGATTTTCCAAAAAATTGAACTCCTCTTTTAGGTACTTTGCATGAGGTGAAGTGGGTGAGACATATGTCGGCATGTTGAAGAGGCTCTGCTGAATCGTATAAGAGATAGAGCGACTCCAGTTAATGTTCATATTTTTGAGATATTTGCGTCTGAAATTTCTATATGAAGTCGAATTTTTCAAAATATTTAACTCCACTTTTAGGTACTTTGCATGAAGTGAAGTGGGTAAGACATATCTCGGCATGTAGAACAGGCACTGCTGAATCGTCAAGGAGACAGAGAGACTCCAGTTAATGTTCATATTTTTAAGATATTTACGTGTAAACTTTATTAGAGTAGTCGATTTTCCAAAAAATTGAACTCCTCTTTTAGGTACTTTGCATGAGGTGAAGTGGGTGAGACATATGTCGGCATGTTGAACAGGCTCTGCTGAATCGCATAAGAGACAGAGCGACTCCAGTTAATGTTCATATTTTTAAGATATTTAAGTCTAAACTTTATTTGTGTAGTCGATTTTCCAAAAAATTGAACTCCTCTTTTAGGTACTTTGCATGAGGTGAAGTGGGTGAGACATATGTCGGCATGTTGAAGAGGCTCTGCTGAATCGTATAAGAGATAGAGCGACTCCAGTTAATGTTCATATTTTTGAGATATTTGCGTCTGAAGTTTCTATATGAAGTCGAATTTTTCAAAATATTTAACTCCACTTTTAGGTACTTTGCATGAAGTGAAGTGGGTAAGACATATCTCGGCATGTAGAACAGGCACTGCTGAATCGTCAAGGAGACAGAGCGACTCCAGTTAATGTTCATATTTTTAAGATATTTACGTCTAAACTTTATTTGAGTAGTCGATTTTCCAAAAAATTGAACTCCTCTTTTAGGTACTTTGCATGAGGTGAAGTGGGTGAGACATATGTCGGCATGTTGAACAGGCTCTGCTGAATCGCATAAGAGACAGAGCGACTCCAGTTAATGTTCATATTTTTAAGATATTTACGTCTAAACTTTATTTGTGTAGTCGATTTTCCAAAAAATTGAACTCCTCTTTTAGGTACTTTGCATGAGGTGAAGTGGGAGAGACATATGTCGGCATGTTGAAGAGGCTCTGCTGAATCGTATAAGAGATAGAGCGACTCCAGTTAATGTTCATATTTTTGAGATATTTGCGTCTGAAATTTCTATATGAAGTCGAATTTTTCAAAATATTTAACTCCACTTTTAGGTACTTTGCATGAAGTGAAGTGGGTAAGACATATCTCGGCATGTAGAACAGGTACTGCTGAATCGTTAAGGAGACAGAACGACTCCAGTTAATGTTCATATTTTTAAGATATTTACGTCTAAACTTTATTTGAGTAGTCGATATTCCAAAAAATTGAACTCCTCTTTTAGGTACTTTGCATGAGGTGAAGTGGGTGAGACATATGTCGGCATGTTGAACAGGCTCTGCTGAATCGTATAAGAGACAGAGCGACTCCAGTTAATGTTCATATTTTTAAGATATTTGCGTCTGAAGTTTCTATATGAAGTCGAATTTTTCAAAAAATTGAACTCCACTTTTACGTACTTTGCATGAGGTGAAGTAGGTAAGCCACATGTCGGCATGTTGAACAGGCTCTGCTGAATCGTATAAGAGATAGAGCGACTCCAGTTAATGTTCATATTTTTGAGATATTTGCGTCTGAAGTTTCTATATGAAGTCGAATTTTTCAAAATATTGAACTCCACTTTTAGGTACTTTGCATGAAGTGAAAAGGGTAAGATATATCTCGGCATGTTGAACAGGCACTGCTGAAACGTTTAAGAGACAGAGCGACTCCAGATAATGTTCATATTTTTGAGATATTTGCGTCTGAACTTTTCATGTACAGCCAATTTTTTGAAAAAAATAAAGAACAAGTTTAAGTTACTTTGCATGAGGTGAAGTAGGTAAGACACATGTCGGTATGTTGAACAGGCTCTGCTGAATCGTATAAGAGATACAGCGTTTCCAGTTAATGTTCATATTTTTGAGATATTTGCGTCTGAGGTTTCTATCTGAAGTCGAATTTTTCAAAATATTGAACTCCACTTTTAGGTACTTTGCATGAAGTGAAGTGGGTAAGACATATCTCGGCATGTAGAACAGGCACTGCTGAATCGTTTAAGAGACAGAGCGACTCCAGTTAATGTTCATATTTTTAAGATATTTACGTCTAAACTTTATTTGTGTAGTCGATTTTCCAAAAAATTGAACTCCTCTTTTAGGTACTTTGCATGAGGTGAAGTGGGTGAGACATATGTCGGCATGTTGAAGAGGCTCCGCTGAATCGTATAAGAGAACGAGCGACTCCAGTTAATGTTCATATTTTTAAGATATTTGCGTCTGAAGTTTCTATATGAAGTCGATTTTTTCAAAAAATTGAACTCCACTTTTACGTACTTTGCATGAGGTGAAGTAGGTAAGACATATCTCGGCATGTAGAACAACCACTGCTGAATCGTTAAGGAGACAGAGCGTTTCCAATTAATGTTCATATTTTTAAGATATTTACGTCTAAACTTTATTTGAGTAGTCGATTTTCCAAAAAATTGAACTCCTCTTTCAGGTACTTTGCATGAGGTGAAGTGGGTGAGACATATGTCGGCATGTTGAACAGGCTCTGCTGAATCGTATAAGAGACAGAGCGACTCCAGTTATTGTTCATATTTTTAAGATATTTACGTCTAAACTTTATTTGTGTAGTCGATTTTCCAAAGAATTGAACTCCTCTTTTAGGTACTTTGCATGAGGTGTAGTGGGTGAGACATATGTCGGCATGTTGAAGAGGCTCTGCTGAATCGTATAAGAGATAGAGCGACTCCAGTTAATGTTCATATTTTTGAGATATTTGCGTCTGAAGTTTCTATATGAAGTCGAATTTTTCAAAATATTTAACTCCACTTTTAGGTACTTTGCATGAAGTGAAGTGGGTAAGACATATCTCGGCATGTAGAACAGGTACTGTTGAAACGTTAAGGAGACAGAGCGACTCCAGTTAATGTTCATATTTTTAAGATATTTACGTCTAAACTTTATTTGAGTAGTCGATTTTCCAAAAAATTGAACTCCTCTTTTAGGTACTTTGCATGAGGTGAAGTGGGTGAGACATATGTCGGCATGTTGAAGAGGCTCTGCTGAATCGTATAAGAGATAGAGCGACTCCAGTTAATGTTCATATTTTTGAGATATTTGCGTCTGAAATTTCTATATGAAGTCGAATTTTTCAAAATATTTAACTCCACTTTTAGGTACTTTGCATGAAGTGAAGTGGGTAAGACATATCTCGGCATGTAGAACAGGCTCTGCTGAATCGCATAAGAGACAGAGCGACTCCAGTTAATGTTCATATTTTTAAGATATTTACGTGTAAACTTTATTAGAGTAGTCGATTTTCCAAAAAATTGAACTCCTCTTTTAGGTACTTTGCATGAGGTGAAGTGGGTGAGACATATGTCGGCATGTTGAACAGGCTCTGCTGAATCGCATAAGAGACAGAGCGACTCCAGTTAATGTTCATATTTTTAAGATATTTAAGTCTAAACTTTATTTGTGTAGTCGATTTTCCAAAAAATTGAACTCCTCTTTTAGGTACTTTGCATGAGGTGAAGTGGGTGAGACATATGTCGGCATGTTGAAGAGGCTCTGCTGAATCGTATAAGAGATAGAGCGACTCCAGTTAATGTTCATATTTTTGAGATATTTGCGTCTGAAGTTTCTATATGAAGTCGAATTTTTCAAAATATTTAACTCCACTTTTAGGTACTTTGCATGAAGTGAAGTGGGTAAGACATATCTCGGCATGTAGAACAGGCACTGCTGAATCGTCAAGGAGACAGAGCGACTCCAGTTAATGTTCATATTTTTAAGATATTTACGTCTAAACTTTATTTGAGTAGTCGATTTTCCAAAAAATTGAACTCCTCTTTTAGGTACTTTGCATGAGGTGAAGTGGGTGAGACATATGTCGGCATGTTGAACAGGCTCTGCTGAATCGCATAAGAGACAGAGCGACTCCAGTTAATGTTCATATTTTTAAGATATTTACGTCTAAACTTTATTTGTGTAGTCGATTTTCCAAAAAATTGAACTCCTCTTTTAGGTACTTTGCATGAGGTGAAGTGGGTGAGACATATGTCGGCATGTTGAAGAGGCTCTGCTGAATCGTATAAGAGATAGAGCGACTCCAGTTAATGTTCATATTTTTGAGATATTTGCGTCTGAAATTTCTATATGAAGTCGAATTTTTCAAAATATTTAACTCCACTTTTAGGTACTTTGCATGAAGTGAAGTGGGTAAGACATATCTCGGCATGTAGAACAGGTACTGCTGAATCGTTAAGGAGACAGAACGACTCCAGTTAATGTTCATATTTTTAAGATATTTACGTCTAAACTTTATTTGAGTAGTCGATATTCCAAAAAATTGAACTCCTCTTTTAGGTACTTTGCATGAGGTGAAGTGGGTGAGACATATGTCGGCATGTTGAACAGGCTCTGCTGAATCGTATAAGAGACAGAGCGACTCCAGTTAATGTTCATATTTTTAAGATATTTGCGTCTGAAGTTTCTATATGAAGTCGAATTTTTCAAAAAATTGAACTCCACTTTTACGTACTTTGCATGAGGTGAAGTAGGTAAGCCACATGTCGGCATGTTGAACAGGCTCTGCTGAATCGTATAAGAGATAGAGCGACTCCAGTTAATGTTCATATTTTTGAGATATTTGCGTCTGAAGTTTCTATATGAAGTCGAATTTTTCAAAATATTGAACTCCACTTTTAGGTACTTTGCATGAAGTGAAAAGGGTAAGATATATCTCGGCATGTTGAACAGGCACTGCTGAAACGTTTAAGAGACAGAGCGACTCCAGATAATGTTCATATTTTTGAGATATTTGCGTCTGAACTTTTCATGTACAGCCAATTTTTTGAAAAAAATAAAGAACAAGTTTAAGTTACTTTGCATGAGGTGAAGTAGGTAAGACACATGTCGGTATGTTGAACAGGCTCTGCTGAATCGTATAAGAGATACAGCGTTTCCAGTTAATGTTCATATTTTTGAGATATTTGCGTCTGAGGTTTCTATCTGAAGTCGAATTTTTCAAAATATTGAACTCCACTTTTAGGTACTTTGCATGAAGTGAAGTGGGTAAGACATATCTCGGCATGTAGAACAGGCACTGCTGAATCGTTTAAGAGACAGAGCGACTCCAGTTAATGTTCATATTTTTAAGATATTTACGTCTAAACTTTATTTGTGTAGTCGATTTTCCAAAAAATTGAACTCCTCTTTTAGGTACTTTGCATGAGGTGAAGTGGGTGAGACATATGTCGGCATGTTGAAGAGGCTCCGCTGAATCGTATAAGAGAACGAGCGACTCCAGTTAATGTTCATATTTTTAAGATATTTGCGTCTGAAGTTTCTATATGAAGTCGAATTTTTCAAAAAATTGAACTCCACTTTTACGTACTTTGCATGAGGTGAAGTAGGTAAGCCACATGTCGGCATGTTGAACAGGCTCTGCTGAATCGTATAAGAGATAGAGCGACTCCAGTTAATGTTCATATTTTTGAGATATTTGCGTCTGAAGTTTCTATATGAAGTCGAATTTTTCAAAATATTGAACTCCACTTTTAGGTACTTTGCATGAAGTGAAAAGGGTAAGATATATCTCGGCATGTTGAACAGGCACTGCTGAAACGTTTAAGAGACAGAGCGACTCCAGATAATGTTCATATTTCTGAGATATTTGCGTCTGAACTTTTCATGTACAGCCAATTTTTTGAAAAAAATAAAGAACAAGTTTAAGTTACTTTGCATGAGGTGAAGTAGGTAAGACACATGTCGGTATGTTGAACAGGCTCTGCTGAATCGTATAAGAGATACAGCGTTTCCAGTTAATGTTCATATTTTTGAGATATTTGCGTCTGAGGTTTCTATCTGAAGTCGAATTTTTCAAAATATTGAACTCCACTTTTAGGTACTTTGCATGAAGTGAAGTGGGTAAGACATATCTCGGCATGTAGAACAGGCACTGCTGAATCGTTTAAGAGACAGAGCGACTCCAGTTAATGTTCATATTTTTAAGATATTTACGTCTAAACTTTATTTGTGTAGTCGATTTTCCAAAAAATTGAACTCCTCTTTTAGGTACTTTGCATGAGGTGAAGTGGGTGAGACATATGTCGGCATGTTGAAGAGGCTCCGCTGAATCGTATAAGAGAACGAGCGACTCCAGTTAATGTTCATATTTTTGAGATATATGCGTCTGAAGTTTCTATATTAAGTCGAATTTTTCAAAAAATTGAACTCCACTTTTACGTACTTTGCATGAGGTGAAGTAGGTAAGACACATGTCGGCATATTGAACATGTTGAGCATGTTGAGCCTCTTCAACATGCCGACATAATATGTCTCACCCACTTCAACTCATGCAAAGTACGTAAAAGTGAAGTTCAATTTTTTGAAAAATTTGACTTCATATAGAAACGTCAGACGCAAATATCTCAAAAATATGAACATTATTTGGAGTCGCTTTATCTCTTATACGATTCAGCAGAGCCTCTTCATTATGCCGACATATGTCTCACCCACTTCACCTCATGCAAAGTACCTAAAAGAGGAGTTCAATTTTTTGGAAAATCGACTACTCAAATAAAGTTTAGACGTAAATATCTTAAAAATATGAACATTAACTGGAGTCGCTCTGTCTCCTTAACGATTCAGCAGTACCTGTTCTACATGCCGAGATATGTTTTACCCACTTCACTTCATGCAAAGTACCTAAAAGTGGAGTTCAATATTCTGAAAAATTCGACTTCATATAGAAACTTCAGACGCAAATATCTCAAAAATATGAACATTAACTGGAGTCGCTCTATCTCTTATACGATTCAACAGAGCCTCTTCAACATGCCGACATATGTCTCACCCACTTCACCTCATGCAAAGTACCTAAAAGAGGAGTTCAATTTTTTGGAAAATCGACTACACAAATAAAGTTTAGACGTAAATATCTTAAAAATATGAACATTAACTGGAGTCGCTCTGTCTCTTATACGATTCAGCAGAGCCTGTTCAACATGCCGACATATGTCTCACCCACTTCACCTCATGCAAAGTACCTAAAAGAGGAGTTCAATTTTTTGGAAAATCGACTACTCAAATAAAGTTTAAACGTAAATATCTTAAAAATATTAACATTAACTGGAGTCGCTCTGTCACCTTAACGATTCAGCAGTACCTGTTCTACATGCCGAGATATGTCTTACCCATTTCACTTCATGCAAAGTACCTAAAAGTGGAGTTAAATATTTTGAAAAATTCGACTTCATATAGAAAATTCAGACATAAATATCTCAAAAATATGAACATTAACTGGAGTCGCTTTATCTCTTATACGATTCAGCAGAGCCTCTTCAACATGCCGACATATGTCTCACCCACTTCACCTCATGCAAAGTACCTAAAAGAGGAGTTCAATTTTTTGGAAAATCGACTACACAAATAAAGTTTAGACGTAAATATCTTAAAAATATGAACATTAACTAGAGTCGCTCTGTCTCTTATACGATTCAGCAGAGCCTGTTCAACATGCCGACATATGTCTCACCCACTTCACCTCATGCAAAGTACCTAAAAGAGGAGTTCAATTTTTTGGAAAATCGACTACTCAAATAAAGTTTAGACGTAAATATCTTAAAAATATGAACATTAACTGGAGTCGCTCTGTCTCCTTAACGATTCAGCAGTGCCTGTTCTACATGCCGACATGTGTCTTACCTACTTCACCTCATGCAAAGTACGTAAAAGTGGAGTTCAATTTTTTGAAAAATTCGACTTCATATAGAAATTTTAGACGCAAATATCTCAAAAATATGAACATTAACTGGAGTCGCTCTATCTCTTATACGATTCAGCAGAGTCTCTTCAACATGCCGACATATGTCTCACCCACTTCACCTCATGCAAAGTACCTAAAAGAGGAGTTCAATTTTTTGGAAAATCGACTACACAAATAAAGTTTAGACGTAAATATCTTAAAAATATGAACATTAACTGGAGTCGCTCTGTCTCTTATACGATTAAGCATAGCCTGTTCAACATGCCGACATATGTCTCACCCACTTCACCTCATGCAAAGTACCTAAAAGAGGAGTTCAATTTTTGGAAAATCGACTACTCAAATAAAGTTTAGACGTAAATATCTTAAAAATATGAACATTAACTGGAGTCGCTCTGTCTCCTTAACGATTCAGCAGTACCTGTTCTACATGCCGAGATATGTCTTACCCACTTCACTTCATGCAAAGTACCTAAAAGTGGAGTTAAATATTTTGAAAAATTCGACTTCATATAGAAACTTCAGACGCAAATATCTCAAAAATATGAACATTAATTGGAGTCGCTCTATCTCTTATACGATTCAGCAGAGCCTCTTCAACATGCCGATATATGTCTCACCCACTTCACCTCATGCAAAGTACCTAAAAGAGGAGTTCAATTTTTTGGAAAATCGACTACACAAATAAAGTTTAGACGTAAATATCTTAAAAATATGAACATTAACTGGAGTCGCTCTGTCTCTTATACGATTCAGCAGAGCCTGTTCAACATGCCGACATATGTCTCACCCACTTCACCTCATGCAAAGTACCTAAAAGAGGAGTTCAATTTTTTGGAATATCGACTACTCAAATAAAGTTTAGACGTAAATATCTTAAAAATATGAACATTAACTGGAGTCGCTCTGTCTCCTTAACGATTCAGCAGTGCCTGTTCTACATGCCAACATGTGTCTTACCTACTTCACCTCATGCAAAGTACGTAAAAGTGGAGTTCAATTTTTTGAAAAATTCGACTTCATATAGAAACTTCAGACGAAAATATCTCAAAAATATGAACATTAACTGGAGTCGCTCTATCTCTAATACGATTCAGCAGAGCCTGTTCAACATGCCGACATATGTCTCACCCACTTCACCTCATGCAAAGTACCTAAAAGAGGAGTTCAATTTTTTGGAAAATCGACTACTCAAATAAAGTTTAGACGTAAATATCTTAATAATATGAACATTAACTGGAGTCGCTCTGTCTCCTTAACGATTCAGCAGTGCCTGTTCTACATGGCGAGATATGTCTTACCCACTTCACTTCATGCAAAGTACCTAAAAGTGGAGTTAAATATTTTGAAAAATTCGACTTCATATAGAAACTTCAGACGCAAATATCTCAAAAATATGAACATTAACTGGAGTCGCTCTATCTCTTATACGATTTAGCAGAGCCTCTTCAACATGCCGACATATGTCTCACCCACTTCACCTCATGCAAAGTACCTAAAAGAGGAGTTCAATTTTTTGGAAAATCGACTACTCAAATAAAGTTTAGACGTAAATATCTTAAAAAAATGAACATTAGTTGGAGTCGCTCTGTCTCATATACGATTCAGCAGAGCCTGTTCAACATGCCGACATATGTCTCACCCGCTTCACCTCATGCAAAGTACCTAAAAGAGGAGTTCAATTTTTTGGAATATCGACTACTCAAATAAAGTTTAGACGTAAATATCTTAAAAATATGAACATTAACTGGAGTCGCTCTGTCTCCTCAACGATTCAGCAGTGCCTGTTCTACATGCCGACATGTGTCTTACCTACTTCACCTCATGCAAAGTACGTAAAAGTGGAGTTAAATTTTTTGAAAAATTCGACTTCATATAGAAACTTCAGACGCAAATATCTCAAAAATATGAACATTAACTGGAGTCGCTCTATCTCTTATACGATTCAGCAGAGCCTCTTCAACATTCCGACATATGTCTCACCCACTTCACCTCATGCAAAGTACCTAAAAGAGGAGTTCAATTTTTTGGAAAATCGACTACTCGAATAAAGTTTAGACGTAAATATCTTAAAAATATGAACATTAACTGGAGTCGCTCTGTCTCCTTAACGATTCAGCAGTACCTGTTCTACATGCCGAGATATGTCTTACCCACTTCACTTCATGCAAATTACCTAAAAGTGGAGTTAAATATTTTGAAAAATTCGACTTCATATAGAAACTTCAGACGCAAATATCTCAAAAATATGAACATTAACTGGAGTCGCTCTATCTCTTATACGATTCAGCAGAGCCTCTTCAACATGCCGACATATGTCTCACCCACTTCAACTCATGCAAAGTACCTAAAAGAGGAGTTCAATTTTTTGGAAAATCGACTACACAAATAAAGTTTAGACGTAAATGTCTTAAAAATATGAACATTAACTGGAGTCGCTCTGTCTCTTATACGATTCAGCAGAGCCTGTTAAACATGCCGACATATGTCTCACCCACTTCACCTCATGCAAAGTACCTAAAAGTGGAGTTCAATTTTTTGGAAAATCGACTAATCAAATAAAGTTTAGACGTAAATATCTTAAAAATATGAACATTAACTGGAGTCGCTCTGTCTCCTTAACGATTCAGCAGTGCCTGTTCTACATGCCGAGATATGTCTTACCCACTTCACTTCATGCAAAGTACCTAAAAGTGGAGTTAAATATTTTGAAAAATTCGACCTTATATAGAAACTTCAGACGCAAATATCTCAAAAATATGAACATTAACTGGAGTCGCTCTATCTCTTATACGATTCAGCAGAGCCTCTTTAACATGCCGACATATGTCTCACCCACTTCACCTCATGCAAAGTACCTAAAAGAGGAGTTCAATTTTTTGGAAAATCGACTACACAAAAATGTCTCATCCACTTCACCTCATGCAAAGTACCTAAAAGAGGAGTTCAATTTTTTGGAAAATCGACTACTCAAATAAAGTTTAGACGTAAATATCTTAAAAATATGAACATTAACTGGAGTCGCTCTGTCTCCTTAACGATTCAGCAGTGCCTTTTCTACATGCCGAGATATGTCTTACCCACTTCACTTCATGCAAAGTACCTAAAAGTGGAGTTAAATATTTTGAAAAATTCGACTTCATATAGAAACTTCAGACGCAAATATCTCAAAATTATGAACATTAACTGGAGTCGCTCTATCTCTTATACGATTCAGCAGAGCCTCTTCAACATGCCGACATATGTCTCACCCACTTCACCTCATGCAAAGTACCTAAAAGAGGAGTTCAATTTTTTGGAAAATCGACTACACAAATAAAGTTTAGACGTAAATATCCTTAAAATATGAACATTAACTGGAGTCGCTCTGTCTCTTATACGATTCAGCAGAGCCAGTTTAACATGCCGACATATGTCTCACCCACTTCACCTCATGCAAAGTACCTAAAAGAGGAGTTCAATTTTTTGGAAAATCGACTACTCAAATAAAGTTTAGACGTAAATATCTTAAAAATATGAACTTTTACTGGAGTCGTTCTGTCTCTTATACGATTCAGCAGAGCCTGTTCAACATGGCGACATATGTCTCACCCACTTCACCTCATGCAAAGTACCTAAAAGAGGAGTTCAATTTTTTGGAAAATCGACTACACAAATAAAGTTTAGACGTAAATATCTTAAAAATATGAACATTAACTGGAGTCGCTCTGTCTCTTATACGATTCAGCAGAGCCTGTTCAACATGCCGACATATGTCTCACCCATTTCACCTCATGCAAAGTACCTAAAAGAGGAGTTCAATTTTTTGGAAAACCGACTACTCAAATAAAGTTTAGACGTAAATATCTTTAAAATATGAACATTAACTGGAGTCGCTCTATCTCTTATACGATTCAGCAGAGCCTCTTCAACATGCCGACATATGTCTCACCCACTTCACCTCATGAAAAGTACCTAAAAGAGGAGTTCAATTTTTTGGAAAATCGACTACACAAATAAAGTTTGGACGTAAATATCTTTAAAATATTTACATTAACTGGAGTCGCTCTGTCTTTTAAACGATTCAGCAGAGCCACTTCACTTCATGCAAAGTAACTTAAACTTGTTCTTTATTTTTTTCAAAAATTGGCTGTACATGAAAAGTTCAGACGCAAATATCTCAAAAATATGAACATTATCTGGAGTCGCTCTGTCTCTTAAACGATTCAGCAGAGCCTGTTCAACATGCCGACATATGTCTTACCAACTTCACCTCATGTATTTTAATAGGGAGCCGTACTTATCTATCTCTTTCAAAGTAGTTACAATTCACTTGAGTAACGATTTGAGGAAACTGTTGTTTATTCGTGCGTGATCAAAAGTAAGCTTTGTTTTCGTAGTGAAATCCTTCCGTTATTGCTTGATAGGTAGGTAGATACTTACGCTGATATTCAGTTATCCACTTTACAATAATTCGTCTGTGCTGTGCGTTTGTTTATTTAGGTAGGTACCTGAGCTATATATTATAGATTGACTGAACTATTTATCAAGGTAAGATATGGACAAAGATGAAAAGAAAGGCTTCTGACAGTTGAAATTCTTTTATTTGTACGGTAGTGTCGATTATTGGTAAATTAAGTAAGATTAAGGGTGCTAACCCCCTTATAGTAAGGGCGTATTCACAGCATACACAACAAAAAGGGGTCCGGCAAAGTGGGGTGCTATCTTCACTGCGGTAAGGAGTTGTACCTTCCATCACCAGCTCATCAACATGAGATGATGACTACCAGACGTAAATATACTTGAATATGTTAATCATTTAATATTTGCCTATAAGATTTCCCTAGGATCCCATCATCAGAACATGACTTGGTAAGTATTATGGGACCACCTAAGGCGTATACTCTTTCGAATAAAAAAATAATTTTGAGAACCGGTCCACAATTTACAGAGAAATCGGTAAACATACCGACATAAAATAACTCCGCCTTTGTCCACGCTACTGCTATTCTGTATCTTTATTTGTTTAATTTGTTGTACAATAAAAAGTTCACAAACAAACAAAATAAAAATAAAAGTTTTAAAAACCCAAAAACCGACTTAAAAAGAAGAAACTCGGTCAAAAGTATGAAATAAGTAATATTATTATACTTAGCTATACGACATTAACCAACAATAACGAAATCAAAGGTAGGTACGAATCAAATCAGGAGCCTACAATTTTTTGGGGTCGGTACCAGCACACAAGTACCTATCAAATGTTTTAGAATCGATGGCATTGCTGGCACCGACCACAAAAAAAATGTTAGGCCCCTAATTTGATTCGTATTTGATTTCGTTATTGTTGGTTTATTTCGTGTACCTTTAAATAAAAATATTATTTCTTTATGAGCGAGCTATTTTTTTTTAAGTCGGTTTTTAGATTTTTAAAACTTGTATTATTTTTTAGTGATAATGCTATCTCTAGGTTCCTTTGCTGAATTAGCTGCACCTTTGACGGCTCCATAAAAGGGGCCGCCCTGAGTTCAATCGCGCTGCCCGCCGCGCCCCGACGTTGCCGGTGCCGCGACTGAACTCAGAGCGGCCCCTTTGACGGAGTGTTTGACACGAGCCGGCGGCGGCGACGGCGGCGGGCGGAATTTATCAAAGGTGCCGAATGAATTACCCGTTTAAGTAACAACGTTAAACACAATTACCTAGGTACTCGCCAATAGGGATCATCAAATCTTAATGCATGTGTTTCTTAACCGATACAGACTCCTGTGGCTTCTATTATCATCATCTCAGCAGCATGAAAGTTAACCTGGCAAGCATGAGGTGACAAAAAGTTACATCAACAATGTGGCAGGGTGCAGGGTGGGAGATACCCATATAATTTAATGTGAGTACCTACCATAATAAAGTTCTGTTCATTCTTATTTTTTAATTTTGTTTAAATTTATTTTGTAGAATAAATAATTAGTCAATTAAATTAAATGAAAGAAGTTCTTAATTATACACTTATTATTATTTATTCACGTTTTTCTTGTACTAATTTTAGAGGTTTTGAAAAATTAACAATATATCAAAAATGTTATTCTTTGGAATGTAAATCAACTTAAAACTGAAAGATAATGAGGTCCTCCTAGTTATAAAACTTATTATAATTATTTTATTGAAAAATATGATTAATCTAATAATCACTACTGTCGAGATCAACACAATTTTCTCAAATTTTCGGTTTGCGCTCGAATATCCCGGCCGGTGCCCCGCGCGCCCGCGCAACATTGCGATCACTCACGCCACTAACACCTTCCGCACGCCCCTGCCTCCAGCAGCTGAGCGAGCTAGTGCTGCTAGACGAAGACTTAAAAATACACTACTTTGAAATTTTACCAGGGTATGAGATACCCTGCCTCATGCTCGCCGGGTCAAGGCGTTGTGGCGGCAACTGCAGTAACCCGTCACTGAACCTAACACAAGCGACGAGAGAACAAAAGAATTACGACATCTAGAACGCGCTATTAGAATTTCTTCAGCGCTGTGTATTATGCAAATACCATTCATCAACTATCGTTCCACGGCCGGACCCCAGTCACACCATCTCGCCTGGCGGAGATATCTCCTATTGCCCTCGTCATGTGTGATCTCACTGGTTCCTACAGTGGTGACACCGACGTGATACTCCATCATCAGGCCTCCAGCCGGTAAAGCAAGCCTCAGCAGCACAGCAGTCACATCGCACTGAAGCTAAATCAGGACCATCGCAACCCGAGACGTCGAGTTTCCTGGCCTGCTACTTCACCTTTGGGCAGCAGCAAGTTGTCGGCAGCCACGCGCTAACTCTGCACGCATCACCTGATTCCCTTGCCATGACCCTGCCGCCAGACTTCATCGCGACTCACCGTGGATATCGACCTGGCACACTGCACATCGACCCGACTCAACGAGGTCGACAGCACCCGCGACCTTAGACTGCCAGCTCTAATTGGATCGACCTCCGGTCTCGGAGGGGGAGTGATGTGGCTGTGCAACTGCAGTAACCCGCCACTGAACCGTAACACAAGTGACGAGAGAACAAAAGAAATACATCTAGATAGAACGCGCTATTAGAATTTCTACAGTGCTGAGTATGTATGTATATAGATACCAATCATCAACGATCGGTTCACTTTTATACCCCAGGCACACACCTCGCCTGGCGGAGATATCTCCTATTGCCCTCATCATGTAGGGACACATCCATTCCTACAGAGTCGAACCATCCATTATCTCACCTGCATAACCTAAGAATACCACTGTCGGTCTATACGTATCTACGAATAATATTTAAAGAATTATCCTTCAACTTCTTACCGTTATGGAATTGGAGCTTCCGTCATCAGCTCATCAACATGAGATGATGAGTAACAGACGCAAATACTTGATTAGCTTTAGAAAACACATGAAACACGTAATACGTGCCTATAAAGTTTGAGGATTGCCCTAGATTTCCCTCGGATCTCCCATCATCAGATCCTGACTTGGCGAAAACGGGACCACCTCGGAAGTATACTCTTTCAAACAAAAAAATAAGTTTCTAAATCGGTCCGAGCGTCTTCGAGTAACCGGTGAATATACAATATACATCCTTGGCTGCATCGGCACTTACCATCAGGGTACTAATATATATACCGTGTATCAGGTGAGGTGCAGCCAAACGCACTCAAATTTTTAATAAGAAATAAATAATAATAAAGAGGAACCTGGAACATAGAACCTCCTCCTTTTTTGAAGTTGGTTAAAATATACATACAGTGGAACATAGAACCACCTAGTTTTTTGAAGTCGGTTAAAAACAAGTTATTGTTTTTTGTCCTTTATTATAAATGTCTTAAGAAGTTTTTGTCTACATTTAAATAAAAATTAACTAAAAATTTGTTATATTTCATTAACAGTAGTCTTACCACTGTCACATGCATGAAACGCTAACAGTTGCGTATTTCATTAATAGAAGTTTACGATCGTCTAATATTCACTATAGTATACCTTGATCATTAGGAGTACCTACCTACATGATTGTTTTTACATTTCATTGAAAAATTGAAAAGGAAATGAATTAGTTAAAAAACACACACGTACACGTGTCTACACTATGACTCTTGTAAGCTCCTTAATAAACACTAATTTTTTTGAAACGCTATAAAGTCTACAATATAAAAGAACTATAAATTACATTACACAAATAAAAAGAAGTAAAAAACACTACGCATGCAGCTAATGATCTACAATTCATAAAACCAGATCTTAGGAATGACCAACAAAAATGCTATACAATGCAGTGTTTCCTAATTGTATTACACTGTCAAAAGTACATCCCAATTAATCTCATTATTGTACACCTCCTGGTCAAGCCACTGTTCATAATTATCTTTAAACTCATCTTCAAGCTCCACATTAGATTCTAGTACACAATTTATATCTGTTTCTAATGGGGTCAATTCTGATTCCTGGTCTCCAGCAGCTCCATATCTCCTGTGATTGAACCGATCCACGCTAACCCTCAATGCACACTCTTCATCCTGAAAATCCCAAGGTCTAGCATCCACATCATTACCAAATGCCCAGTCATCGTTCAGCCTATGTCTGACCTTGGAATATATGGCGCTAATGGTCTTCATATTAGTCTTTCTCCACTGGCGTCCTAAATATTTAGTTTGCATTTTCAGTAGCTTCAATACATAAAACTGCATCAAGGCATGTCGCACTTTCAATGTACGTTTTAAAATAGGTGCACTTTTGAAGACAACTAACATCATTATTCTGGCATTTTTCCATTTGGTTAATTTATTTAAAATTCTTAGTAAATTAATACATGAGAACACATTTCTCCAAGAATATGGAACGGAAGTATCCCCAATATCCAAACATTCTTTAGTGAGTTCTGGTTGCTCTCCAATAACACAGGCGGGAAAATCAAATATTGGAATTGAGTTTTTAGCTCCAACATAAGACAATATGTTTTGATTGAAGAATTTAAGGACTAGTGGCATGCAGTTAGCATAAACCAAATGTTGTGACATAAATTCAAATTGATACACATGATTCAGTTTGAAATGTTTCAAAAGGAGCAACAGAATAGCAGTTACGGCTTTCACAATTATTTCCTTGTGTCTGTTTACATCAATACCAAGCTTCAGGGATTGTAATACTGTCATGGGCATTTCCTCTGGCAGCAAGTCAGCCATGATGTTTATAGAATAAGTTTTAGCAGTGGACGTTGGAGCAGCTGCTAAGAGAATTTTGAGAAGAGCTATCATATACTGCGGCAGGTTAGGGAGCATAGCTCGATATAGAATTTCAGCCTCTGTTTCCTCCACTTCTGCCTCTCCTTTAGTAAGTGGGCTTCTGGCAATTTCAATTTCTCTCTCCGCCTGCAACTCAGACAGGCTTGTATACATGTGTTTCTTGAGTATCTCTATGCCTTCATGAATGGGCTCGGGAAGACCTGCAATAGTGATCCTATCACCAGGCAGAGAATAACCAACAAATTTGATTCGTACATTATCCAAAAACATGTCAATATCTTTCTGACGAACCTTAGACTGCCACGGCAGACTTCTTGGGAGCGGAGGTGGTGGTGGAGGACTTTCAAACTGCTTATAGTACATGAAATATGTACAGTTTTGATTATAATTCTGTGAACTCTCACTGGGCATTGACTGAAACTCCATAGAATAATCCTCAGAGCCATTGCCAGCTTCTTCTTTATCTACAAAAATTTGCTCATCAGACTCATCCAATGAAGTCTGTTTCATAAAAGTTTGCCTTCTTAGAGCTCTTTCATTTTCTTTAATTTTTCTCTGGCCGGGGTTTTGGTTCTCCAACATATCAGCCGCGCTGGGTGGAGGTGAGCTGGCCCTCATTCCTTTTATTATTTCCAGTGTATCCTCTGACAGAGGCGGTAAGCCTTGTCTTTCTCTAAGTCTTGATTTTCTCTCCTTGAGCTCTTTGGATCCACCTAAGTAGACCAAAAGTACTTTCCACAACAGTAATAAAACTTTTTTCATGGGAAAATGTGGTGTTGTTCCAGCACAAAGATGAGTCACCATGCTCAGCAGTTTTACTGGGAGCAATTCCTCACCAAAAGGGTTTCCAAGCTCCTCCTTGAAGTTTCTGACAAGGTGTTTATACTCAGAATCAGGGGAATCCTTCTCAGTTCTCATGTATTCTGTAATCAAATACAGGACAGATAGGATGACTCTTAGATTAATAGAATCGGCTAAAGATTCAGCCAGCTTTCTGGAAGCCACTGCAGTGCTGCTCCGTACGATCTCAAGGTTGAGTAGTTCCACAAATGCGGCAAAGGTTCCCATATCGTAAAGGGTCATGACGTTGACACGCGCCCAGTGCGCTTGCTCAGCGTCTGACTGCATTTCTGCCCAGCAGCCCTGCGCTAGGTACAGTATGCAACGCGTGGCGCGCATGCGGATCTCGCTCACGGCTACATCGAGGTGCTCCAGCAGTTTCATCACAACAGTACGCTGCTGTTGCTTGGTGAGCCTCTGCCAACTCGGCGGATAGTTGAACTCCTCCATGATGTCCTCGAACGCTCTCACGTTCAGCTGGAACTCCGGGTGCTCTGTGTAGCTGTACAGCTCGGCGATCTCGTTGGCCTGCGAGTCGCAGTCGTCATAGACGAAGTCGAGCTCGGGGCTCTCCATGTCGTTCACGCAATCACCCTCTTCCATGGGGCGACGGACATCAGGCAGTTTTGTTCCCCCGCGACGCCCGTTGCCGTTTGTTCCCATTGTTTTCTTTACTTGAGAATTCCGAAATGGGTGTTCATGGTGATAAGTTTTTATCGACGAAACTTTAAATAGGTATGCAATGCAGAAAACAAAGAAGCAAAACTTATCCAAAATCAATCAATTCAGTAGAGTTGTAATTATTTTTCGTAGTTTATTATATTCTCTTTGATTATTTTTGTTAGATACTCTTTGGTTGTAATATATTCGCAACGATTTTTTAAGATTATATTAACGTCTCTGGGTAAAAAAGCCCTTTTGAGATGGTCTTCATTAACTATTACTTAGACTGTGCCTCTGCTTCTGGAGCCGGCATTTACTCTTATTTTTATTTACTCTTGAGAACGGCTGCTGGAGCCGGCATTAAGAACGGCTGCCGGCGCCGGTATTGAGAACGGCTGCCGGACCCGGCAATGAGAACGGCTGCCGGATCCGGCATTGAACAGTTACCGTAGCCGTAGGCTATTCTATTATAGCCGGCGGCGCGCGTTGCCTTGCCAGCCGAGAAGGCATGGCGGCACACAAAGAATGGCTGTCAAAGTCGTCAAAAGAGGTAGTCGGTATGCGTAATGATAACAAGAAACTACAAAACTTTACCTTTTAACTTTGATTATTCAAATTGCAATTATTGGTGGAAGTCAGTGATTGGTTTTATGTATTTAAATGTAATTTGATGAATCCAAAATAAAAATAAAGATAATAGAACTCTTCAAATATTTATCTCTAAATAATGGAATATTTAAATTTTATTACCTGCAACAGATCTAAAAATGAAATAATATTTCATGCAAAATATTTATTACATATAGGTACAGGCGAGGAATGACAATAATATATTTTGATGAGATAAGGATAAGCCTAGATTATTTACAGTATCCTATCTACAAATATATAAAAGCTTAAAACTTGCTTTCATAGCTATTATATAACTGTTCTAAAAATTCATCATCTAAGTATTTCTCTTCCATAACTGCTACATGATCTTCATTCTCTTCATTCATTTACTCACTTGAGCATTTTTCTTGATGTTTGTCTAAATACAAATTATTTTCTGTAAAACCTTCTTCAGTATTTTCCAATATTTTTACAAAACTACTTTTCATATTATCTTCTTGATGGTTTTTCTCTGCAGTTTCCAGCCTGTTTTTAGTGTTAGAATTCCTTTTTCCCCTTTTTAAACCAATAATAGTATTTCTAATCCTTTTGGTCGCCCTCTTTTCAGTATCCGTGGAGGCATTTTTATGTTCTTTAAATTTATTTATTTTAGTTGATCAATAGGATCTGAAATAAAACCTTCAGCATCAGATATTAAAGGGTTGCACTCATTTTCTTGACTACCGAAATCTGGAATTGATAAGAGAAGGCACTCCATGTTTTTCTCGGTGAGTTAATTATTTGATACTTCACTTATATTTCTGAGTTTAAATTCACCGTCACTCCATTTGTTAAAAGTAGATTTTATAAAGTTTAGTATTTCATATAATACAGGCGTAGATACTTCACTGCACATTTGAGCCATAATCTTACACTGTTCATCCATCATTTTAAATTTTTGGTGATTGGTCATTTTTTTTGGTTTTACTTGATGTAGGATTTGAACTCTAGAAAAACTTGTCACTTCTTTGTGTTCCTTAATTTCACCAAGCTTTGTTTTATTTATAATAGCTTCGTAATAAGCTTTAGTTCACCATTGCAAGCTCAAGTTTTTGTCAAATAATGGCAGGGACAATAGTTTTCTGCATTTGAAGATACGTCTACATGGTAACATATTTGATGTTCTAAATGTACATTCACAACTATTTGCTGTAACTTTTAACAATCCTTCTGAGGTTGTTGCTATGTAGGTGTTATTATAACCAATAGGGAAAAACTCTTTACAATTAGATGAAAATTCAAGTTGCTTTTTTATTACTTTTTTTATAAGCAAATGTTGTTAACTGATTTGCATATAAATATTTTGCTGACTCTTTAGAAGAAAGTTTCACGGGCCTTTTGTATAGCAATTGCAAATTTCTTGTGTCATTTCCTGTGCGATGACTGTTTATTAGAGCAAACAGATGCTTAATAAAGTCTTCTAATGGACTGTACCTGTGAATAACAGTTTTCAATTTTGAATTCATGCACTCCAATCTATTGTTTGTTGAATTTGACAAATATACATTTTTGAATGTCAAATATTTGACCCACTGGTCTACGATAGGAGCCCAATTACTTTGATAATATGTCAGTACTATATTTGCGACATTCTCTTTCATTTCTTCATATGTATTTTTGTACTCTGATTCAGAAGAGGAGTATGTAAGTTTATGCAAATATTCTTTACTAATTTTAGCCTCCTCTGAAGTAATCCCTAGTTTTCGGTTTGACACTTCTCTGTTAAAAACTTGGAACATGTGAAATAAGCAAATCATAAGTTTGGCATCAGGTAAGTGATTCTAAAAACATTTGGAAAGTTTGGAATTAGAATGACCAAAAAAAGGTAGGTTTACAAGCACTTCCAACATGACACGTTTCACATAGTCAGCGCCTTGTACCTGGCGACCTCGATGCCGAATGTTTATGAAAAATGCTTAGAGGGTTGGTTTCTTTAGATAGGTATATCTAACAACCACATAGACATAACTTAATGGAGAACAACACTATCAAATTTGTGTGCACAGCAAATCTACTTCAAGAAATGAATGGTAATACGTGTGAAG
Organism: Coleophora flavipennella; assembly: GCA_947284805.1. NCBI lineage: Eukaryota > Metazoa > Arthropoda > Insecta > Lepidoptera > Coleophoridae > Coleophora > Coleophora flavipennella. Next base: position 9,307,689 of record OX369299.1, read on the forward strand.
ATGAAAAGTGAATAAATATGCCGTGTCATATAGTAGGTTAAACTATTTTAGAACTTCATAATATACAAAGTTAAGTAGTTTTTGTGCCGTTATATGTATTTTTATCCTGTGTAAAATGGCAGATTAAAACTCTGAGTTAGGTCAGCGCTCTGTCTCACTCGCCTATGCGGCATAGAAAGATTGTTCATTTTCATTCATCCATTATTTGATGGTACAAAAGAACGCTTTCTTGTTTTCTCCATTTTTCTGTCGTTTCTACTTCCTGAATAGACTAAAATTCGAATAGAATTTGACGTTTGAACTCAGTTTTTTTTTTATTAATTTGGTAATAGTGTTCTCAAAATAGTTCCTCCTGCTCTTCAATGAGCCCAGCGACGCAAGTGGCGTAAAGAGTCTTTTTTTCTTTTTTCTTCCACTATTTGTAAGCCCTTAGAGTATTCATGTATTGTAACGAAAATGATTGAAATCAGGATAAGGACTCTTTAAAATTCCGTTACATCCTACGATGAATTTAGGGAATTATATGGCGAACGATAGAATAACGGAAAAGAAAGTTAGAGGTAAAAAAAAAATTGTAATTTAAAATATGTAAACTTAATAATTGGGTATATGAGAAAAAGGTTGGTGACCGCAGGATGATATGAAAATTTCTTAAAAACAACATTAATTAAATAGGGTCAAATTTAGGAAGTTTAGAATCTATTACTGAATGTAGAACGAAAAGTATGAACATGAGTTTACATTGAATATTTGAAAATTTAAGAATTGTAGAGTGGACGATCCATACGTATAGAATAGAATAGAATAGAATAGAAAAAAACATAAAACAAGTTAAATTAAACACTGGTTAAAGTTCATAACAATCCATGGGTACTTGACCGGGAAAACCGAAGGAAAATGGGGATGCACTTCCCTTAACTGCTGGCTCAATGGAAGTTGCTTTGGACGATGGCAAAGCAAACATGCTGCTCCAGCGAAGATTAGTACAGCAAATAGTCCAGCCTGTTGGGCCTGTGGTACCAATACGTCTTTCACAGATTTCCTCGGGGTTTAATAGGCAGTAAAAGGAAAAGTTAAACCCTAAAAATGCAAAAGAACACCAATTTAGCTTAAAGCAAATCGTAAAGGAAAAATTAAAACGAAAGTAGGAAATACGAACCTTGAAATTTCGGCAGGGTTCCGATATTTGTTAAAAAAAACTGCACAAAACATATTTCAAAATGAACTAGAAAAAAATTTTACTGATATTTCCCAGTCAAAAAAAATGTGCGGTCACCATTTCAGCTGTCCTTTTTCAAAATCAATCTTCACATGTCAGACACCACCTTTTAAAATGTCTTCTAACATGCCAAAAGGAACGAAACCAACCGAAAGAGAATCTAATTCAAAAGATTTTTAATCTTGGGACGAAATGTTTACGACACAAACTACCCACGATCTCACAAAAAAAATTAGGCGAAAAGTCCAAAAAAAATTTAAAAATTTGGACGACCCTAAAGTTGTTGGACAGCCCTGAAGAAGAAAAATAAAAAAACTCTCTAAGTAACTAGTTAACTACAAACGTTTACTTGAAGTTGGTAGAAATTGACATTTATATACGAAGCTACACATACAAACGACAAAAACTCCAGCTAAAAGTGAACAAACTTAATAACCCCAACAACACACTAGTGCTAAGGGATCGCTGTGTGCAGTATGTGTGCAGTGCACAGCCTAAAATAGTCAACTAATGCCGAAAGAGCATAACTAAACAACTAACTAAAACTAAATTATATAAAGAGAGAAAGAAGAAGGAAAAAAACGAAGCACATTGCACAGTTGGCAAGTAAGTAAGTAGTAGTTGTCAAGCTTAAGATTTCTCGAGGGAAAAACCAAGAGAAAAGAGAAAAATTCGGGGAAAACCGCAAAAAAAATTTGGAGAACCTCCCTTAACGAAAGAAAAAGGAAGGCTTCATACTTTAAAATATCCTTTATGTGATAATGACCAACATAAGGACAATCCATGTCCTGTAATTCGTACGTCTGAGAAGAAACGGCACGTAAAACTCGACACCGAACAAAACGTGGTGCAAATTTGCCCATAAAATAACCAACTCCAGACGAACGTGTGAAGTTCCTACGCCAAACAATATCTCCCACAGAGAGAACTACAGACTGCCTTTTCTCGTTGAAAGTTACTTGAAAATCTTGCGAAAGATTATTCGCAACTATAGCATAAATTTGATCTAACGAAGCCAGAGCAGAAGCGCGACGATGCCGACTCTCGGATAAATTAGCACCGGAAGTCTACGGACACGAATCACGATTATCTAAAAGAATTTTCCTACCGAACATCAGAAAATTAGAAGTATAAGTAGTCGCGAGATTAACGCAAGAATTTAAATATATTTTAACCTCCGGTAACATTCGTGCCCAATTTCTATGGTTTTCTGAAACTAAAATGCTAAGGCTTGTAACTACACTCTAGTTATAACGCTCCACAACATTTGCTTGAGGTAATAATAGTCCGTAAAAAATTGACTAATATTATAAAACCTCAAGAAATCCTCGAATCTAGAACTGTGGAATACCGTAGCGTTGTCACATGACAGTGAGCGAGGTACACCGTAAATAAGGAACACCTCGTTTTCCAACGCAGAAATAACATTCCGAGCAGTTACCTTCTTCAGCGGAACAATCCAGACATATTTAGTGAAAACATCCACAATATTTAGAATATGTCTAAAACCATAGTATGATGGTGGAAGAGGACCAATAAGATCTATTGATAACATTTGGAGGGGAGTTGAAACGTTCAAAGGATTTTGCATATGACCTCTTGGTTGTGTATTCGAAATTTTATAAGTCTTGCAGATATCGCAAGTCGCCATAAAGTCGCTGACATCTCTAAACATGTAAGGCCAATAGTATTTATTTTTAAGAGCCAAATAAGTTTTACTCACTCCAGGATGAATAAATGGTTCACTAGAATGAACTTCCGAAATTGCTTGACGCGTCTTCTCAGATGTAAAGAACATTTTAAGAAATTGGGGATCCTGACAGTTCCCAGTCTTTACATAATGGTAGTACTTAGTAACCTTGCCAAAAACATACGTGAGATTGAAAGTGTACAAGAAAGACAATTAAGGGAACAAACGAGAAGGCAAGACCTACCAAATCAGATACAACCAACACTAGAAGTTGTTAAGCATGGCTCACACTATCAGTCAGTAAGACTGTTTAACAGGTTGCCAGATGATATAAAAAGCTTAATATACAATAGCCATTTTCGACCCAAACTGAAGTCTTTTTTACTTATAAAAAACTACTATAGTGTGGGCGATTATCTAAATTAGTTGACAAAAGTTATAAAATAATTTTGTTAGGACTGACATTATATTGCTTTCAGACCTCACTTTCATACAATGTTGGCATAAATTCTTGACATGTATTTAATTTTGGTGTGTGTTTATGTAAGGAAAAGATTTATTTTAATATTTTTATTGTAATTATTTTGATTATGTAGGTTATTTTTATATTTATGTCTACTTAATTTCTATTTAACTTTGACATGATATAAGTACCTAATGGATTCTTTATGTGTATCCATTTTTGATATGTTTTTTTTAACTGACGTAGGGAAATTATTTGTTTTAATTTTTATTTAATTCTAATTCCATAAGGTTATTTTAATTTTACAACTATAAAAATTTTTCAACGCAATGTATGTTGCTTAGAAATAAATGAACTTGAACTTGAACTTGATGGTAAGACAATACGCCACGGATCGTTCTCTAAAGGGGATAAAAATAGGAATTCTTCGCAATAAAACACCACTACTTAAAACATACGATGGAAACATATGTGGATGATTGCTAACACCATTATAAATTTTCCGGTACCAACGATCTTGTGTATTCTCTGAACCTCGATCATAAGTGATCAGGTTTACGTGTAGTCTAGAGAGAGCGTCAGGAACCACATAAAGAACACCCTTCCTATGCACAATATCAAACGTATATTAACTTATAGTTATAGCCCAACGAGCGAGTCGGCCAGAAGGATTGTTTAAAGTCAGCAACCACTTCAAGGCAATATGGTCAGTGATAACGCTAAAATGCATACCATCAACAAAACCTCTAAAATGCAGGATTGAATTATGAATGGCTAAAAGTTCACGCTCCGTGGTGCTATAATTGTGTTCAGCTTTGGTAAATAACCGCGAATAATAGGCAACAGGATGTTCAACACCATCAACCTCCTGAGATAGGACTGAACCTAAACCAACTGCTGAAGCGTCACATTGTAGCGTGAAAGGCTTTGAAAAATCAGGCCAAATTAAAAGAGGAGCACTAATTAAAACTTCTTTTAACCTTTCAAAGGCAGTCTCAGCTTGGGATGACCAATCAATAGGGTCATTATCTTTCTTCTTACCAATAAGTACTGTAAGAGGCGCGATTATCGTGGAAAAATTATCAACAAAACGTCGATAATATGAACAAACACCAATAAAAGCACATAAGGACTTTGCTGTGACAGGAACCGGGAACTCCTTGATAGCATCGAGTTTCCGAGGATCCGTTTTTAAACCGTCTTGGTTGACGATATATACAGTTCGTACGCAACCGCCGTAAGGAGTGGACTGCTGCCTGTTGCGCCAGTAAATGAATATAAACTGTGAACAAAAGTGACCCATATCTCTGAACCAATAAGTCTGTCGTAAAAATTAAGGTGATCTGTGTGATAACTGTCTGTGTCTGATATTGACGTCCTTGTCTATCGCGCCAGTGCATACATACAAGTAATGTCTTTCTCAATGCAACGTACACCTCCGCCAAGTACAGTGGACGGCGATGAAATGGCGGGCCTCAAGCACGCCAACTCCACATCGGATATACCTACAAAGACCGAAAGGAAATCGCTTAAGCGTAAAAACCCAGAGCAGTATGACATGGATTTTCAAATTATGGAGATGGATCGACAGTTCAAGGAGGCATTAACGAACTGGGGTAGTAAATTTGATGGAATAATCACCACTTTAAATGAGTCTGTGTCATCGTCTGCTATCACCTGCGAGCTAGGTAAAATTACAGCAACATTAGCGGAATTAAATAGCTCGATCTCGGGTCTCAGAAGGGACAACCATGGCATCAAAGAATCGCTTACTCAGGTAAACAGACGACTTAATGAGATAGATAAGACATTAGGTTCGTGCGACCAGCGCCAGGATGAGTTTGATACCCGTCTTAAATTATTGGAGGAGGGATCGTCCCGTACCAACTCACTCCCAGATGATGTGCGCTTCCTCAAGAGCAAAATCGCGATCATGGAACAACAAACAAGAGACTCTAACATTGAGATCACTAATGTCCCCGAGAGACGCGGGGAAAACCTGATATCCATACTGACTAACTTAGGTACCGCCATAAATCAGAGAATCGTACCTACCGACATTATAGCTGTGCACCGAGTCCCGCATGCGGATCCCAAGGACACCCGACCCAAGAATATTATTGTAAAAATGACTTCTAGAATCCTTCGCGATAATATTATTGCAGCTAGTCGAGCTGTGAAAGACCTGAGCTCTGAGAAGTTGTCGATAACGGGTACCTCACAAAAAATTTATATTAATGAGCATTTAACCTTGCTGAACAAACAAATATTCCGAGAAAGCCGAGAGAGAGCAAAAGTCGGAAACTACAAATTTGTATGGGTTAAGCATGGGACTGTGCTCGCACGGAAAACGGAGACCTCACCAGTCATAGCGATTCGCTCCCTAGCTGATCTCTCGAAAATTAAGTGAAATTTTAGTTGCTCCTGTATTAATAGTTGTACGTGCAAACATTTTATTTTAAGATTACAAGTACTTCGGTTACTGTGCCGCTCACTTACTCACGTTCGTAAATTCATACTGCGCTATATTATGTATGTATTTATATCTATTTTGTTTAAGAACGCAACACTCGTAAGTAAAAATGCACCTTGTTTTTTGTGTGGAGATTCTATATCTGTTACAGAAATAACTAATCACATCTGTTATTGTTACGAGTATGTGAATCCTTATATATTTTTGCCTAAGTATTTCAGCTGCGATTGTAAACAACATATACCTACTAGTATAAATACTCCATGTATGGGAATTAATAATGTTCCAGCCATATCAATGCCTCCAGACCGTAACATTAGATACCTAAACTGGCCCGACTTTGTTTACCATCCGATATACATAACTGCAAACTACTTATACATTTCGTCTCATAGCATTATTTTGATAATATTTTATATTGTTCGTGTTTTCAACAGTGGATGATAATTATAATAACATTTCTATTTTTTATCAAAACTGTAGAGGACTTAGAACAAAACTACACACACTTTTTATGAACATACTTTCCCATAATTATGATTTAATTATATTAACTGAGACTTGGCTTACTCCTAGCATATTTGACAGTGAAATAATCGATTCCCGTTATCATTTATACCGTCACGATAGGAACAGAGCTGCGAGCGGGCGGCGGGACGGCGGCGGGGTGCTTGTGGCTGTGCGCCGGGAGCTGGCGGCCGTCCCGTGCACGCTGCCGCCGGACGTTATGCCTATGCAACTGCCGTTGCCAAGTGTTGACCACGTGTTACTTCAGTTACGTGTAGGTACTAATTCTTTTATTATTGGTGGAGTTTACATTCCGCCAAAACAGAATAGTGAGGTATATTTATCGTACTTTAACTACCTACAGGACATGTTATTAAACTCGGACTGCTCGATTTACTTACTGGGTGACTATAATCTGCCGACGCTGGACTGGTGTAATAATGGCAATTACATGGAGCCAATAATTTCTAGGGATACATGTAGTTCTAGTAGACATCTGATTAACTTATTATCACTCCTTAATTGTTTTCAAATTAACTGTTTTAGGAATAAAAATGGTCGAATATTAGATTTGATTTTAACAAATGTCTCAAATGGTAATGTCATGCTTTCACCTCCCCTTGTTCCTCCTGATGAATTTCATCCAACCTTTTGTGTTACGACTCCTTATAGTCATATACAAACGACTGTAAAAGGGAAAAAAAATTCTAGGTATTGTTTTAAAAAAGCTGATTATTCCGTCATTAATAATGAACTGTTAAAAATCTACTGGGAAGCACTTTTTTATAATAAATCTGTTGAGGAAGCAGTTTCACTATTCTATGAAACTATCTATGGTTTTATACGTAGTTATGTCCCTCTTAAAAGTATTAATTCGGATAGTTATCCTGTATGGTTTAATTATAATTTGATTAAATTATGTAAACAGAAAGGTAGGGCTTGGATTAAGTGGAAAAAATTTAGAAATTTATCTGATTATGAAATCTTTTCTACTTTAAGGAAACGATTTAAGAAAAATGTAGATGCACGTTATAAGCAATATATGAACCAAGTAGAAGAAAGTATAAAAAACCATATTAAATACTTTTGGACATATGTTAGTAGTCGTAAGAAAGGTCCCGCCATACCTGATAGTGTTATGTATCGTGATCAAATATTCACCGATCCTGTTGATATTTGTAATCAATTTTCATTTTTCTTTAAATCTGTTTTCGAACCGTCAGAGGTCAGTGAAAGTCTTGACATAAATAATATTGTAATTAATGATATAAACTACACTAATAATACACTAATCAATAATGTTACATTTTCCTTAGAAGAAATACATAAAGAGTTACTTAAGCTAGATATCTCTAAGGGTTCGGGAACGGATAACGTGCCTCCATATTTTTTAAAAGCAACTGCTGATTCAATCTGTAAACCCCTTTATTATATTTTTAATATGTGCCTCAAAGATGGTGTTTTCCCAAGTATTTGGAAATCAGCTCGTATCGTCCCAGTTCACAAAACTGGTTCAAAAAAGGACGTAGAGAATTATAGTCCAATTTTAATTTTGCCGACCCTGTCGAAGGTATTTGAAAGGCTTATGCATAATAATATTTACCCTGTTCTTCATGCTGTTATTATATCACAACAACACGGCTTTGTTCAACAACGATCAACTATTAGTAATCTAGTGGTTTATACGACACGTCTCTTTGAAAATCTTGATTCCAATAAACAAACTGATAGCGTTTATACAGACTTTCGCAAGGCCTTCGACAGAGTTGATCATAAGCTGTTATTAGAAAAAATTGCATTTAACGGTATAAGAGGTAATCTCTGGCGATGGTTCAAATCTTATGTTACTAATCGAACACAAAAAGTGGTCATTAATGGTTATGAATCAGACTGTGTCAATGTCAGCTCAGGCGTACCTCAAGGTTCAATTTTAGGTCCGCTTCTCTTTATTTTATACATTAACGATATTAATACATGTTTTAAACATTGTGATTTCTTACTTTATGCGGATGACCTGAAGGTATATCATACTATTGTAGGCCACAATGATCAAATTAATTTTCAATCTGACCTAGATCGCCTCACTTCTTATTGTGATACCAATAAGCTATGTCTCAGTATTAATAAATGCAAATCAATTACATTTACGAAGAAGAAAAAAATTCACACTTTTAATTACTCCCTTTGTAACACTACATTGGAAAAGGTTCAATCTATTAGGGATCTTGGTGTAATACTGGATGGTAAACTTAAGCTAGATTTACATGTTGAAAATATTGTCAATAAATCATATAAAATGTATGGTTTCGTGATGAGGGCCAGTGCAAACTTTAAACAAGCATCCACGTTTCTTTATCTATACAAAACAGTTGTTCGTTCTCAGCTCGAGTATGCGGTACAAGTATGGAACCCTTATTACAGTAAATATATAAATGGTATTGAAATGGTTCAGAAAAAGTATTTACGTTCAATGCATTACAAATGTTACCATAATCGATTAACTTATCAACAGCTATTGAATAAATATAATTTATTAGATTTGCAAAGTAGGCGATTGCAGTTGGAAGCAATGTTTTTGTATGATATTTGTCATAACAGATTTGATTGTATACCATTAACCAACAGTTTATGTTACAAAACCCCAGTTAAAGTATATAATCGATCAACTCGTACACATAAATTATTCTCAACATCATTTTGTCGTACTAATTCTGGTAATAGATCTCCACTTTATCGATGTGTGCATACATATAATAATAAATTTAACAATATTGACATTTTTGCTTTACCAGTAAATAAGTACAAGAATAATATATTAGATGCGTTAAAAAGTTAAAATAAATAAAGTAAGTTTAAGTATTATATTATGTAAGTAAATCTATAGATAGTTGCTTTTGTTTTGTTTAAAATTTAGCAATAGCTAGCAAATAGTATTGTGTAATAACTTCCTTTTAATTTCGTTTTGTAATATCCATTCCTTATTTTTTTAACTGTGGTCAACGTCGTTGGTTACATAATAAGTAACACTTAAGATACGTTGGTACTTTAATATTTTATTATGTAACTGTTTGTTTGATCCTCAATAAAAAAAAAAAAAAAAAAAATAACCTAAATACCTTAGCTCGCTCATACAGAATTTGCATTTATCTAGGTTGACAGATAAGCCAGCTTATTTTAAGCGGTCGTTTACTTTGCGAATGAGGTTTAAGTGAGAGTCAAAATCTCTGGATACCAAAATTAAGTCATCAATATAACCGAAAACGACATCACCACTAGCACCGGTAAATTCATAGTTAACGATTAAATCTGTCAAACGTTGCATCTCAGAAGCGGCATTCGTTAAACCGAACGGCATCCTTACAAATTCAAATAAGCCTTGCTGCGGAACGATAAAAGCAGTTTTCTCACACGATTCCTCGTCAGCAAGTGGTATTTGCCAAAACGCACTTTTAAAATCTATTGAAGTTAAATATTTGGCCCCTTGTAAAGAATTTAAAATCTCCTGGATTCTAGGAATAGGGTAAGAATCTCTAAGAGTAACACTGTTTAACTTCCGGATATCAACGCAAAACCTCACTGAACCATCTGGTTCGGTTACCATGACAACTGGACTAGCTCAAGGTGAACGTGAAGGTCGAAAAACACCCATATCTAACATCTTATCAATCTCATCAATAAAAACTTTGAGTTTGACCGGCGACAGAGGATAGTATCTTTGGCGAATGGGAGGACCATTGGTAATAATCTTATGAGAAACCCAAGTGGTTTTTCCAAGGCCAATCTTATCGGATGAAATATCACTAAAGTATTTTATCGTATCTTGTAAACGTATTTCCTGTGAATCGGTATAGAGCGCGCGTATCGCATAGGTTACTTTATACTCATCGTAGGCAAGTGAGCTATAGATAACTATAAAGATGTATATGTGACAAATAGGGATGGGCTGCTGTGTACTACCGCCTTAATGGATTATCGATGGCCAAAGACAAACAGCAGCATAATATAGTAGGTACCTACTAATAGAGAGTTACAATGCTTACTTCCTAATACGTATATGGGATCTTGATGCGTAGGAATAAAACTCCGAATACTTTAAATGAAGCCCTTGTTACACAATACACAAGACAGATATAATTTCGGTGGTTTTAACACGAGACACATAGAAATATACAAGAAAATAAATTATCCGTTGTTGACGAAAAGCTCCTGTCAAAATCCTCTCTCTAAAACAAAAGTGTTGCTATGTCTGGCGATCCTAATCTCTAAGCAGATAACGAAACCAGGGTATAGAAGAAAAATGAAAAATGCAGAAACATAAAAACTTAAATATCTACAAAACTAAAGGTTTAGCAAAACGGACCCGACGTCCTGAACGAGTCGTATAAGTTTTGTCCTGTGTCACTGTTGTTTTTGGCGAGGCATCAGGAGGCAAAGAGGAAGCAGGGGAAATTACTGCATCTCTTGAAGCAGAGACGGGTGATTGAGGTGTCGGTGTTTTGGGTAAACAAGCAGTACAAGGAGGTGTCTCAACATGTGATTCTATTTATGCAGGCTTTAGACGATCTATACTAACCGCAACGTGTTTCCCCGTATGTTAAGGGTTACAGTCTTGACTCTTCGGTTTACGATCTCATAGGGTCCCAGATAAGGGGCTTGCAAAGGGCGACGAACTGTATCGTCACGCAAGAAGGCGTGCGATGAAGTTGCCAAGTCACGAAATACAAATGGTGACTTCGTGGTGTGTCTGGAGGCCGGAACTGGCCTAAGTTGACTCATTTTCTGGCGTAGTTGGACGACACAGTCCGTGACATCTTCCCAAACTTGTGATCCGGGGTTCGGTGTTTCTATCAGTTCGCCAGGCAAGCGCAAGGGTTCTCCATAGACGAGTTCTGAGGAAGACGTATTTAAGTCATCCTTTACCGCTGTACGCATTCCAAGTAAAACGAGCGGAAGCGCCTTTAACTATGAATCTCCATGACAGACTAATGCAGCTTTTAGATGGCGGTGCATGCGTTCAACCATCAAACAGGATCGTGTCCAGGCACGACAATCTTTACGCATGTTTGGCCGGACAAATCTTTCAGCTACTAAGGCGCGGTAGCTTGTGCTCCGGGATGGCTGAGGTTATGGATTTTCTCGAATGCAGATCTACGGAATGGGGGTGTAAGGTAAGTTCGTGGCTTGCCGTTGAAAGTATCACAAGTTAGGGTTATATTCGTTCCGTGTATGGGTATGTTTTTAAGCTTTAAAGATGATCTATTGTGCATTTGTTTTAGCTCATCGTCAAGTTTTTGTGATTCGGCAAGGGCTGTAAAGTCTTCCTCAAGGGAGATTGCACCTACACGAGAGAAAGCATCAGCCACGATATTTTCAGCACCTTTCACGTATTGTATATCCGTGGTAAACTGACTGATGAAAGATAGTTGGTTTAACTGGGCCGGAGGAAGTTTCTCCCTACGCTGAGTGAAAGCGTGCAATAACGGCTTGTGGTCGGTAAAGATCGTGGCGTGTTGGACCTCCAAAATGTGCCTAAAATGTTGCACGCTTTCATAAACAGCCAGAAGTTCTATGTAGTATGCAGGCTATTGACTCTGTTGGGGACTTAGCTTTTTGCTAAAGAACTCAATGGGTTGCCAGAAACCATGGATTTTTTGCTGTAAGCATGAGCCTACATGAGTGCCGGACGCGTCTGTGAAAAGACTCAGTGGAGCATCACCTACGGGATGTGCGAGTAAAGTTGCGTTGGTCAGACCTTCCTTGCAGAATTCGAAGCAATCTTTTAGTTCAGGTGTCCATTGAAATGGCTTGGCACCTTTTAACTTGCAGGAAGCAAGGGCGTCTATTAGAGGTGCTTGCATTTCTGCAGCGCGTGGTATGAAACGCCTATAGAAATTAACCATACCAAGGAACCTGCGAAGGCTTTGGGTTGTCTTAGGAAGAGGGTAGTTTTTGAGGGCGTCAAGGCGCTCGGGTGGAGGACATGTACCTGCTGCTGATATACGATAGCCCAAGAAGTTAACTTCTTTTACACCGAACACACATTTTGAGCTGTTAATTACGACTCCGTACTGTGCCAGTCGCTGAAATAAGGTTCGTAAGTGCTCCGCATGGGAAGTAGCATCTCGTGAAAAAATAAGGATGTCATCTACGTATGGGAAGCAGAAATCCAATCCCTGAACGACCTCGTCAATAAATATTTGGAATGTTTGACCGGCGTTTCTAAAACCAAAGGAAACTCGTGTGGAAACTCATAAAGGCCAAACGGTGTAGTTATGTCAGTCTTGCAAATGTAACTTGGATCTGCTGATAAGCCTTTATAAGATCCATAGTACTGAAAATTGTACACCCAGCAAGGTTGTGGTTAAAATCACCAATGTGTCTGACTGGATATCGGTCAGGAACAGTTCGCGCATTGAGTGCCCGGTAATCTCCACATGGCCTCCAAGACTCATCCTTTTTTAAAGCCATGTGAAGAGGAGAGGACCAAGGACTCTTGGAAGGTCTTGCTGTGCCTGCCTTCAACATAGCGGCGACTCATTTTGAGCGGCGCGAAGTTTCTGTGGGCCAAGGCGGCGAGGTCGCGCAGCTACTGGCGGTCCTGCTGTTGTCTTAATGTGATAAACTGTGGTGTGTTTCACTTGATTTGGCAAACCTGGAGGTCTTGTGATTTCTAGAAATTCGGCCAATATGTTATTGAACGGAATTTCAGAGTTTATGGTCACTGCCTTAACACTGAGTTGCGAAACTGAAGCAGTTGTAGCGCGAGAAGTCAGGTTTGTTGTGCCATCTACAAGTCTTTGATTCATCAGATTGGGTAGGAGATTGTAATGTGCTAGGAAGTCTGAGCCTATTATGGGAGTAGAAACGTCGGCCACTATGAAATTCCAGGGAAAATCCCTTCGGAGGCAAAGGTTCAAATTTATGTATATACTGCCATAGGTTTTAATAGTGCTGGAATTGGCAGCACTGAGTCGGTACTCTGTTGGTTGGAGTCGCCTTTGTACAAGGTGGCGGGGAAAACAACACAAATCAGAGCCGGTGTCTATCAAATAGCGTCGGCCGTTATTTTGATCCGCTATAAATAGGCGGCGACTTTTGAGTGGGCAATCCGTTGTCGCCATTACTGACTGCCTTGCCTGTTTTCCGGAGAGTTCCAGTCGCACGGAGGCTGACAATTAGTGGCTCTAGACCTGAATTTTTTATGGTACCAACACAGGCCTGAGCCTGAATTCGGTCAGTGTGCATCTGGACTTCGTGGTCGGGATCGTGACCTTGTACGGGAACGACCGCGGTAGTGTTGACGCTCATTGTTAATCTTTAGAGCGGTGATCTCTTTTGTTAAGTTCGCCATGCATGCGGTTAAGTTAGCCATAACTTCAGGTATATTGCCTGTAGATGTAGAGGGTGAGGGTTGAACTTCCAAAACGCTTGGACCTGTGTGAGCGTTCTTATGGACCTCGAGTATCCCGTCAGCCAACTCAGCCATTTTTTCTAAACGTACATCAGCATGAGCCGCTAATATCACTTGCAACTAGCGCTTCCGGGCGGAACGTCGACTTGTTCTCACCCGTGCCTACTGTTCTCACTATAAAAGACGCGCTCTATACCTACATGTATACTCAAAGGGCATCATCTCACCTGATCGTAAGTGACGATGATGCCGAAGATGGAAGCGGGCTCACCAAGATTCCCCAACGCATTGGGGATCTGGCTAACTTATCTTCTCAAAACTACCTCATCAGTAGAAAGCTACATTATTCCTGAGTGAATAATGTAGCTTTCTACTCAGGAATAATGTAACCTAACTGTCGGCGCCATCCTTGTCTCTTTCTTTCGCACCGTTAACCATATTTTTTGTAGTCTATGGTCAGCTGGTAGTAGTAGCTAGGCTATGGTAGTTCCAAACAAAAGTGTCTTTGCGGCCCCGTGTCGACACTTCTTTCCATATAAGCATATACATAATTAGTCGTTCGACCAAAGAGTTCGACGACCGGCTGTCATTCGTCTAAGCAAAGCTTAAAACAATGTCCAATGTGCATAGATAAATCAAAATGGAAGTCGAATTAAATGGTATGTCTGTTGTGGCAGTCGTGGACTTTGGGAGCGAAGTCACCTTGTTAAGGATCATCACAAAAGGGTATTTCGTCGCTAATTAAAAGAAGTTGGGAATAGTATTGTCCGATCTCTTGGAAAGCTGCCAGTTGATATTTATCTTCATGGAGTAGATGCTGAGATATCGTGTAAAGTTATATAGCTGTTTGATTATTAGGAGTGCCAGTATCTTTAAGCAGTCTTTGTTCGGAACAACTCTAATATACCAAATACAGGGAACTAAATGCCCGGTAAAGGTTGTGTTAACTTAGTGGTTTTGTTTGTAAACACTGTGATGTACAAGATTCCAGTTTACACAATTTTAAGGTGTAAAACGAGTTGATAAGGGTTGTCGTTACATCCCCTGAGATATTACAGTAATATATTCGAGGTCCAATTTCAAAGTTAAGTTTGTTTAGGCCCAATACTAAGATAAGGGAACGATATGGTTGATGATGATAAAAACAAAATGTTGGATTTGTAAAAAGGTATGAGCACGATTTCGCCTCCTCACTTAAATATTTGGGATGCACTAATGTGATTGAACTGAACGTCGAAGTAAATGGTCAGCGTCCTGTTGTTTAAAAATCGAATATACAAATTGTCTCATCTCACGAACAAAAGCTAGCGCGCTCCATGGTAAATAAAATGTTCGAAGCAAGAATAGTCGGAGATGGTAATTGTTTATGCCAGGCCGATTTAGTTTGTTCGCCAAAAAACCTAATTTCAAATGATGTGTATCGATTAGCGAATGTTGAACTCGATAACACTGAGAGTAAATTACACGATGCCTTCCATTAATGATTCAAATTCAAATTTCTTTATTTGCATAAATAGCTAAACTCACCAGCCAGGCTTACTTTGTCTCGCTTGATATACTTGCAGGGATCTGGCAGAAAACCAGCGTTGTGGATCATTGTAATTTGAACGGCAATCTCTCGGTTAAACAAAAGGAAGTTAGGTTTAGGATAGACAGATAGCGAGTAAATTAATCAGATAACCAATTATTGTCTGGATATTAAAATTAAATATTTACATCTGGTTACATTACATTTACATGTTAGAGGCCTACAACTACAAAAAGATAATTTCGTTGTTTCAGATCAAGCACGAGAATCGATTGTTCGTGTCTTGGTCTCAAAGTGAGAGAGGCTTCTGCTGTCCCTAAGAGTAATCGATCGGCTCGAAGGTGTCAGTCATGAGGCTACCCGATAATCGATCGGTCGGGTTTACAGCTGTTTTGGGGGACTACCTGATTAATCGATCGTTCAGGCTAGCCCCCTAAGTCGAAGCACTTCTGCATATCGATCGGTCAAAAGTGTTAGACTAATAGATAATCGAGTTTTAATTTTTCTGCATATATCGATCGGCAGAAAAAAATATTTGTTGGTTTGTTGTTTTTTAAACATTGTAATTAGTTTGAAAAATGTTTTGTAAATGTATATACATACATGTTATTTTTTGAATTTTCTATTGTTAAAAATCGCGTAACTGGCCAGATTGTTAGGGTTCCACCTGGGGTGGCGTGCGAGGACGCACACGTTGTCAGGATGGTCGATTGTTAGGGTTTCCCATTTTAAATGTAATTTTTGAGCTATCTTATGCGTCAAAGATCAATTTTAGTTTGGAAGATTTAGTATTTTTGCTCTAGCAATTCAATGAATTAATCTCGTATGTGATTGGCTGAGCCAAGGCGAACCGATAAGATGCGCGTGTTTTTCAACCAGTGAGAGAGATCCGTCTTCCCCGTCAAAATAATATACTTGGCAGGAGGCGCTGGCCGGTTGCGTCATTCTATTCTGTGCGATTGTAAAAGACAGACAGTGGTGTCTAACAGAAATTAAAAGAAAGTAATATATTTAACCACCTGAGTTTTCCTGGAAACCATTCTAAGTATCCCGAGTATCTGGCTCTCTACACTAGAAAGAGGCCTAGAATTATCAGGCCGTGCATTCCCGTGTCGGACTCCAGTAAGTGTAAGTAATAGCCGACACGTACCCGTTAATGAACAGCATAATACATGTACTTAGGACATGAATTATCGTGTCGGACATTCTCAACCGTGTAATATCATTCCATGCTGATAACTCCCTACCATGGAAGTATTAAGTACTAACGTACAACTGGAAGAACATCTCTAAAGTAATTAAAAAAAAAATCAAAATTCAAAACAATTTATTTCAAATAGGTGTTTACACACACTTTTAAATAGTCAAAACAAAAAAAAAATTGTATATTACAAATAATGTCATGATTCAGATTACAGTTTCAGGTAATGGTATTCGTTATAGAATCAACATATATATCTTTGTCATTAACATAATCTATTATTTTATAATATCCTCTAGAGCACAAAATTATTATTATTTATTCTCTGACAAACTAGTTACATTTTCTGGAATTTTATTGTAGAATCATAAGATAAACAAATAGTGTATAAACACTGCCCCACAAATGACTTTTTAACCTTACACAGTCTCGAAAAGGCTATATCTATTCTATTTACATTTCTTAAATTCAAGTTACGCCTGTCACTGTTTTTAGGAAATAAATGCAAATTCTTACGAACGTACATGATGTTTTCATATATAAATTGACTAGCAACAGTTAAAATATTGATTTCTTTGAACTTATTCTGTAACGACTCACGTGATCGCATCTGATAGATAGCTCTTTTCTGCAGGATGAAAATAGTTTCTATATCAGCCGCATGCCCCCACAGTAATATGCCATAAGATATTATACTATGGAAGTAACTAAAATACACTATTCTCGCAGTATCTACATCCGTTAACTGTCTTATTTTCTTAACGGCATAAGCAGCTGAACTAAGCCTTCCCGCTAAAGTTTCAATGTGTGGTCCCCATTGAAGTGAAACATCCAAAGTTATACCAAGGAACACCGTGGTATTTACAAATTCTAAAATTTATTACTGTCTAATATTACACTATTATTGACCTTTTCAACATTTGACAAACAAAATTTTATACATTTTGTTTTCTTAGCATTTAATAATAAGTTGTTCACAGTGAACCAGTTCAGTATATTTGAAAGATTGTTGTTTACTTCGTCAATTTCGTTTTCTTTCCTATTCACTTTAAAAATAAGAGAAGCATCATCCGCAAACAACACAATATTTGACAGATGTTGCACCATAAAAGGCAAATCATTTACGTAAACGAGGAAAATAAAAGGCCCTAATATGGAACCCTGGGGCACACCCATTTTCACTTTAGATCCAGACGAGTTCGTGCCATTCACTTGTACTTTTTGTGTTCTGTTGTCTAAATACGAATTTAAAAGACTGAGAGCCCCTTCCTCTACACCATAATGCTTTAATTTCATAAGTAATGTTTGGTGTTCAACACAATCAAAAGCCTTAGATAAATCACAAAACAGTCCAATTGCATTCTGCGATTCCTCGAAGGTATCATATATGTTTCGAATGAGTGCTACTCCTGCATCGGTTGTTGATCGTCCTTTAGTGAAACCGAATTGTTGGTTATGCAGTAGTTTGTTTTCTGTAAAATATTGTAGCATTTGGTTAAGCATGCTACAATATTTTACACGCTACAATTTTACGCTACAATGTCATGGTTACAGCGAAATGTAAATTAAAAAAAAACCGTGACAAGGAAGTCATCGTGAGCGGCTCGAGCAACCCAAAAAGTGAAGTGAAAAAAGCGTGGGTTGCTCCATAAACGAAAAATATGGCACAAAGCGCCCTACGCTTTTGTCATAATAATACTATTCTTTTTCGTTCGTTATTGTTTTCAGCTTATATTAAGAATTATTTTTCACTTTTTAGTTGGATTTGCTTTAAAAGCGTGTTTTTTAGTTTTTTTTAACTATATTTATTTTTAGGTTAGGTTATTGTTTACATTGTTGGAAATTTCTATTGAAAGATGCTGTAGTTAAACAGTCAGTTTTTACAATATTTCTTTCAGTCTCTTTTAAGCATTGTCACCCTGGTCATCCCAAGTAGAATGAGATGGCACCACGTGTGCTTGTCATCTCTGTTGTTTTTTTTTTATTCGTTTTCAAGGTCATATATCAGTGACCGAAAAAATTCTTTGAACATCTTATTCCAGTTGTAAGTTAGTACATATTACATCCATGCTCCTTACACAATAATAGCCAGATAATTACCCGATAATTCAAGTACTGGGAACTTGTATTATCGTGTCATAAAATCACGGGTCGTGTATTATCGTGTCGGATTATATAAGATACCAGGACCCTAGGTTGAGTGGCAGTAAGGGCGTACTGTTTACACTGCACTAAATCGGATCCCTGACTCAGTTGCAGACCAGGCGCCAGACGTTAAACATGGCACCTGTGTTATCTAAAATTACAAAAATCGACTAAACATCGGTCAAGTGTGAGTCAGACTCGTGCTCCGAGGGTTCCGTACCACCAACTTCTCCACACGACTATGACGATACCTATTCACAAAAGACATCAACGCGAACGACATAAAAAATATTTTTTATAAATTCAGTTTGAACACAACACGAGTAAGACACATACTTGTCATTTTTCAATTATTTTTTGTTTTATTGCAAGATAAGTAATATAATCACACCAAGTTTCACGTTTGTATGTATAACAGTTTTTACGATAGAGCTAAATTAAAAGTACATGTGAAATACCTATAAAATACACTTTTGTTTTAAGAGTACTCCCCTTATTTTATATTTTTTTTAGTTTTTATTATTTGATATTATAGATGCAATAGATACAACACAATCTGTGAAAATTTCAACTGTCTACCCATTACGGTTTATTAATTACAACTCGCTGACAGATAGACGAACAAACGCACAGACCACCGAGGCTTAGTAATAGTGTCCCATTGGTCATCCTTTGGGCGCAAGGAACCCTAAAAAGTGTCTGGATTTATTACTAAAACCCATTTTCCCTTTTAAGGTTCCGTAGTCAACAAAGAATCCTTGTAGTTTCGCCACGTCCTTTTATCTGTCTGTCCGTATTATTATTTTTACTCAAAAATGGCTAAAACGATTTTGATGAAACTCTGTACGTTACTATAAATCTACGTCATTTAATTACCATCAGGTGAGATGATGCCAAGAGCTTATATTAAATGTGGATAAACAAAACAGTGCGTAATCCATCGTGTCGTAATGTTTTGTTTTTATAATCAGTGTGGTTTTTATTTCACGGGTACGGCATGTTCTTATAAATATCTAACATATTGATCCAAATATCTTTTTCTTTATTGGTACTTATTTTGTCACCCGGAATCGCACTCGTATAAAGTAACACGACGACCTACCGCATCGAGCGCTGCGCGGCGACTGAACACTGAGCACACTACCTAGAAACTCCGATTCGATTACACTACACAATTTAGTACACTAAATTGGGAGTTAGTGTGGTCGGGCTCACCCAGTTAGTGTGCCAATAAATTTATAAATTGGCACACTAACTGCCTAACTGCGATTACACTACACTTTTTTAGGGCCCAGGTGAGTTAGGGCACGATAAATTTGTAGTCTAATCGCTGCTTAATTCTTGACAAAACACGTAGTGGCTCGGCTGATGATATCCTCTTTGCTATTGACTAGTGTATTATATTATCTTTGCTATTGACTCACACATTAATTTAAAGGGCAAAGAGAATATAACAAACTACGTTTTTAAAGGGTGTGTAGGTGTAGGTGTTTTAATAGTACCTACTTAATTTCCTATTTTTTCAAAAGATTAATAAATATCACTGAATACTGTCTGTCTTAAACGTAGTGATTTCTATACTCCTTGGTCTGTCTGTACCTACTTCGGGCTAAATTAGGTTATATGGAAAGTTCATCATAATTGTATTTAAGAGGTATTTATTTTCAAGATAATCTTTTACCTACCCTACCTTTAGACGAGCATTTTTTGTATATATGTATGTAATCTGAATCTCAGAAACGGCTCCAACCCCTTGTGGAGTAATAGTGTTCTGTGGCTCCAACGATTTGCTTGAAAATTAGTATATATTTCGGAGGTCTCAACTTACTATATAGACAGACCCATCAATCAATTATCTACAATCCATAAACTGTTTTCTTTAATTATTCTTAGTAGAATACTACCAGATATAGAATAAACCAACCAATAGTGCAAGCAGGCTTCCATCTGCACTTCTCAACAATGGACCACATACATTATATGTATACAGGACAAATAATAGAAAAATATAAAGAGCACAACATGCCACTGGTTTCCTCATGATGTTTTCCATCACTGCTTGAGTGTCGGATAAACGTACATATGAAATTGAAACTCGAAAACACATTGGTATGTGGAAACATGACCGCCCGGACAGGAGGTAGTGGCACTAGTCGCTATGCCACCGATGCTCTTGATGAAGTTATTTTGATGAAATCAAAGGGCTTGTCAGGCCTAAATTTTGCATAATCTGTAATTATCAACTTTTTTACCACCTATCCAATATTGTTAACCTAGACAAACTCCTATTTGTTTCAGTAGCCTCACCATGGCAGAACTAGCAGCGTTACTGCAAACAGAGATCCCAGAGGGACGCAACCATCTCACGGATAGCCACACAAACTTAGAACGGGTGGCAGAGTACTGCGAGGCAAATTACTTCCAATCGGAGAACAAAAGGCTTGCTCTCGAAAGCACTAAGAATTATACAACTCAGTCTCTAGCCAGTGTAGCTTACCAGATAAATACTCTGGCATACAATTTCCTCCAATTACTAGAACTGCAGACCATGCAGTTGGCTGAGATGGAAGGTCAGATGAACCACATTGCACAAACTGTGGCTATTCATAAGGAGAAAGTGGCAAGAAGAGAGATAGGAGTCTTGACGGCTAATAAGGTCACAAACAGGCAGTACAAAATCATCGCTCCTGCCAACCCAGAAAAGCCGATCAAGTATCTGAGGAAGAGCATTGATTACACAGGTGAGAATGATGCTACTCTTGTTCTATCTGAAGCAGGTTTATTCCTTTTCAGCCTGACCTTAAGGGAAATGAACTCTGTTGCACAGTACTTACATCTGTACATAGGTAACAGTCATTTAAATAACACACAAAAAACTTAATTGACCAAGTGAGCATGAAGCATCTCCATTTCAGCGATTCAAATTAAAAAACAATGAAAAATTACAGAAATTTGCAGAAAGAAAGTCCAATGAGATAAGACTCAGAACGATGCAATGTACTGATTGAGCCCTATCAGTTTTCAGAAACATTTCTCTTTGCTGACACTTTACATAGGCTGGAGTTTTGTTTCTAAGAATTCTCTTACATCATAGAATTGTCTCTCCAGAAGCCACTCCTTTAATCTATTCTTGAAGCAGTGGACGGAAGGTGCATCCCTGATGCTATTGTGAAGCCGGTTATATATGGCTGGCCCATCACATAAACCAACCTTTTGCTCTTTTTTAATTTGTGCAGCACAGTTGCTAGACGATCATTATATCTATTACTTATAAAGTTAAATTTTTTATAGTTTGCAAAAGAGAAACATTTGTATGTGTAAACACAGCTACTTGTTGTATTAATATGCAGGGTAGGGTTAAAATATTGTAAGCCTTGAAGTAGTCACGAGCAGATACGTCATCGGGAATCCCAGCCATGGCACAAATCGCATGCTTTTGCATCACTAACACCCAGTGCCAGTCAGCAGTATACGCCCATAGTTCTGTTCCGTGGGATATCAGTGAATATACTGTAGCGAAGTAACAGGATTTTACTTTTTCGCTTGTCGTTGTCGCTGTGAGGCGACCCTGCGCAAAGCATGCCCGGCCGAGGCGCGCGCACAGCACCTCGATGTGCGCGTCCCACCCAAGCGCGCTATCCACATAGAATCCCAGAAGGCGAGTTTTCCGTCATCTGTTGTATTGCAGTATCCCCGGCTAGTATTCTCATAGGCTGCGGTAAATGTCTGTTTAGGTTGAAGCGCATAAAGTAGGTCTTATTCTCTATTTAACGCCAGGCCGTTTGAGTGAAACCAGTGACACAGGCGCTGTTCTGTGTCGCTAGTTTTTACCTCCAGTTTTTGAGGAGTGTCGACTGAGATGACGGCAGTTTCGTCATCGGCATACATATACAGGATGTCCCAAAAGTCAACGTAATCCCTTGGAGGGTTGATAGGCCAGCTCAGTACTGACCAGAATATCACAATATGACCTTAATAAAAAATCGTTAGTTTTCGAGATATTAACATTTGTTTTTTCTAATTTTGTATGAAAAACGCATTTGTTTGAATGCTTTGTGATTTTCCAGAAAGAACTTATAATACAGTTGGAGTGCCCAACAGGGTAAAAACTTCCTTATTTTATCAGCTTTTCAAAAAAGTAAAATAGTTAATAAAATACAAATTAGTTCCAACAAAAACCAATGATTTTTGGCAAAAGAGTGCTTCAAATCTCATACTAATTTTCAAGCAAAATAATTTTCATGTTTTTTTAATTCAAAAGTTTTTCTTGTTTTTTCGCATTTCAGCCATCTGTGACACTCTAGCGTCATTGACTTACTTTAATTCACAGGCTCATTCAAAAAATTTGAACTTGATTTTACATATAAAATTGTTGAAAAATTTTTATGGGAATTGATGAGGAGGTTGATGATTTTTATTGATTTGACGATATTCTGTTTTTAATAAATGACGGAAAATTTCTGTTCACTTTGAAATATTGTTCCAATTTTCACCCTTTTTGAGTCTGTAACTTCACTTACGGTAGTGTTGATTATCAAGTCTTCCAACCCTGAAAACCTCGGAAACGACACCTCTGAGTGAGTCCCAATGTTTTGCTGAACAAAAAACAATTGTATACTTCCGAAATGGCCGCCATCTTGTTTTCATCCATTTCCGGTACCCGGACGGACTTCCGGTTATCAAAATTGAGTTTAAAGACCCCCGAACCCCATGCCAGGACACCCCGATCGACTAGATTCGAGTTATAATAGGTTGTTTTAAAGATTAGGCGCTATTGCCGCTCTCTTGAATTTTGATTAAAGGAGTCAGAATTCGTCTTGGAAATATTCATAATCGGATTCAGCAGGATTTTTTACTTCGGAAAAGTCATGTTGCCCAAATGGCTCACAAAATGCCGTTGAACTTGAAAAAGTCTGAAATAACTACCAGTGTACTAGTAGTCGGGCATACACACATCAACAACAAACATTGCACTTGTAAACTGACATTTGTGATGTCGTTATTCTTCTTTATGTTGCGATAGTTCAAAGAACTTTGAGCCAATGCGTTGCTACATCGACGGCTTTTTGGTTTGCTTCAAGCGGGTTGGTAGGGCACAATAGTAGTAATATCATTGTAAAACAGTAAAAACTATGACTTACAGCTCTGGACGATATTGGTCACGGTGCGCGCTGGAGCGGGTCGGGCGGCGGCACACCGCGCGGGCGCCGCTCGGGCTCAGCCCCCGGCGCCGCGCCGCTGCCTGCGCCCACCACCAAACCGCCCACGCCGCCTGCGGCCGTGCGCGCCGCCGCCGCCGCCGCTGCCGCTGCCGCCGCCGCTGGCAACACTGGCACGCTAGGTCGGGGCACTCTCGGTGAGTACAGACAGTTACGCTAAATGCCTTCTTTTCATACCGATTGGTTCTACTACTTGTTCTTGTAATAAACTACACCAACTTAAACAGCTGTAACAAGTCTGTAAGCTGTCGACTGATTAATTTATCTATCTATCATATCATAATAAGTTAAAAGTGTAAAAACTTAAACCCACCAACGGAAAAAGGCTCTTAGTTATAGATTAACTTAAACCCACCAACGGAAAAAGACTCTTAGTTATAGATTAATAGTAATACATAATGTATGATAAAAATATATGTAGTTTAAATCCTTTGGGAAGGCCTTTGTCCAGCAGTGGATGACCTTCGGCTCATATGATGATGATGATGCAGAGCAAAGCTCGGCTGCCCAGCTACTAAAGTAACAGATGGCGCTACATAACTCTGAGCAATGTTCGGCTGCCCAGATGCTGCAATTCATAGGTTTTTATTTTAATTAATTTTACTTTCTCGTAGGGTAGAGGAAGTATTGTTATCGCAAAAAGAAGTGTTTCCAATTTTCGTGAAAATGTTTTCTAATATTAACAGATACTGAAAAACCAAACATCTCAATTCCGTGCGTCCGTCCGTCACGGTTGGCTCTGTGGGCTAAATCTTTATTCCGATTGGGATGGGGACCAAATTTGGAACTAAAGAGTTTTAAATTTTTTAATCGAGGGATTATCAAAAGTTTCTTGGTACCGTCAAACTGAAGCGTTGCTGTCATACAACAAAAACTATTTTTATTTTTTAAAAATGGCTAACGATTTTGATAAAACTTTGCACGTCGTAGTTGCTTTTGTTTGTCCATTAAATATCTGTAGTAATACTCATTGGCCTGGAAAAAATCGTGTTTGTATGGTTCTCCTACAAATGAAATTGAAATTTGCGATTTACTCACAAATAGTTGCATATACCTATTATGGATAAGTATTCAGGGTGAAAAAAAATTGGTGTAGGACCCGTTAACTGGGGCTTCTACTCATCATACTGAACAACTTTCCCCAAGAAACCCATAGTCAATGCTCAAAAAAAAGTTGGACCCTCCATACTAAAATGCACAAAATTGGTCGATCAGCTGATCGATTTTTATGAAGAGTAAAATTATTTATTTTGCGGTTTCAGCAAAAACGTAGAACAAAAGTTGTTCAGTATGATGAGCAGAAGCCCCAGTTAACGGGACCTACACAACTTTTGTTACACCCTGTATATATGGTCATGCAACGTTTAGTGCGGGCTGCCCGCATGCCGTACAGTTTATTTTAATTTCTGAATCATAAACTTATCTTGGACAAAAACAGCTGTTGGACTTAGATAAGGTAAAACCACAGTTCTGCTCTGTGGGTAAAACCACCCTGTCCGTTGAGCATGTATGAGGCATGAAGGCACAAAAATTGTGGTTTTGGTAATTGTTGGCTAACATGTCCCGATGCACAGACCTGTGTCAGTTTCTGTCTGTTGTTGATCTATCTATTTGTAAACGACTTCAAAATAAAAAAAAAACAGCCAAGTGTGAAGTAAGGTTCCATAGTCTTTTCAAAAAATAAATTTATATTTTAATAAACAAAATGGTTTTTGCAGTTGATAAAAGAACATTTTGTATGGGAAATCTATAAACTTTTTAAAAATCCAACTGCACATCTTAAGTTGGTCGACTTAATAGTCTTACTACTACTACTACTTAGCTGTGATAGTTTTCCTTTTAAATAGATCACATTTCTTACTATTTGCAGTTTTTTCCAGATGTCCTGAATAAGCGGTTTAGCACTTTAAAGCTTAACATTTCGCAAACAAAACTCTGAATCGAAAAAAGTATTTAAGAAAATCCTCAGTAGTTTCAATCAATCAATCAAAATCATAAATATTTATTTTAAATAGGTGTTTACACACTCTTTTAAGTAGTCAAAAAAAAACTTTTTGTCTATTACAAAATATAATGTCATCATTCAGATTACAGTCTCAGGTAATGGTATTTGTTATAGAATCAACATTTATATGTCTTTATCATTTAATTACATAATGTATTATTTTATAATATCGTCTAGAGCACAAGCATTTATACTTGTTACATTTTCTGGAGTTTTATTGTAGAATCTTATACACTGCCCCACAAACGACTTTTTAACCTTACTCAGTCTCAAATAGGCTATATCAATTTTATTTACATTTCTTAAATTCAAATTATGCCTGTCACTGTTTTTAGGAAACAAATGCAAAACTTACGAACGTACATGATGTTTTCATATATTAATTGACTAGCAACACTTAAAATGTTAATTTCTTTGTACTTATTCTGTAACGACTCACGTGATCGCATCTGATAGATGGCGCGGATAGCTCATTTCTGCAAGATGAAAATAGTTCGTATATCAGCCGCATGACCCCACAGTTTTGAAAGACCTACTTATTCAACGATAACCCACATGATAGGATACGTCAACAAAGTTTTCTATTACCAACTTACTGTAAAAACAACTTTGTTTTTAAAAATATAGTTTTTTTTTTAAAGATTATGGAACCCAACTTTGTGCGAGTCCGACTCGCTTTTGGTCGGTTTTTTTTTAAATTGTGTTAGTAAGTTACAAGATGTATGCCCACTTTTTTACTTACTAACAGTTTTGGAAAAGAGCGGCTAGGCAGGCATACAGTTTTATCATATAGCTGAACAACATTTTTCCTGGCGCGTAGGCAAGTCGTCCCGCGAGTACCGCACGCCGCCGGCAGTGGCGCCCCCGCAGGTGCCGTCGCACTACGCGCCCAACTACCCGCGCCGCCCGCCCGGCTACTCCACGCTGCCCGTCACGCAGCCACAGGTATACAAATACACTTCCCACCTTTTAGATTTACTTCTACTGGTAAATAACCCTGAGATGATTGTAGCATTCGTGCGAGTGCACACGCACAGGGAACCGCGGCAGAAACACACTTACTTTTTTTTTCTAATTTTCAGTATTTGTCGTTATAGCGGCAATACAAATACCTTTGATAAATGCTGCTCACGCTGCCGGCTCACGTCAAGCGGTATCGACAAAGGGGCCGCTCTGAGTTTAATCGCGACGCCGCTGACTAATGTCAGCACGGGGATGCGCGAATCTTGTTAAGTCTTTAATTATAAATGTAGGCGACGATTCTGAAGATACTTCGTCCAGCAGTTAGTGATTAAAATTAATGATAAACTCTAGATAAAAAGATAACTATTTAATATTTTTTTGTATTTGATTTTTATCCTTCAACACATTTCCAGAACTCAGTTCAGGTGTACTGCGGCTGATTTCTCAAACGAACTTAACGTGGCAAAGAATCTCCATCTGGAAATATAAAAACTCATTGATCTGCATTGGGCTGCCCATGCAATAAAAATAAAAATTCCAACTTTTGCTAAATAAATCCATTGAGTTGTCCTGTTCGAAAACCAAACTTATGTCCATCGAAAATGTATTAAAGAAGTATAACCAATAATACTTATTCGACAGGTCGGGATGGTGCATCCGAATCAGCATCAGTCGCCATCGAACTATTCGCAACAAGATATGCACTCTAGCATGCCACGTAAGTAGTAATACTGCCCCATCGGCCATCTTGAAGTTCTTGAACCAATAAAGATCTTATCTGTTCTACGAGCTATGTGCCCTGCCCACTGCCACTTCAGTTTAGCTATTCTGTGAGCTATCTCGGTTACTTTGGTTCTCCTGCGGATCTCCTCGTTTCTGATTCTATCACAAGGAAAAAAAACGCCGAGCATAGTACGCTCCATTGCCCTTTGGGTGACCTTAAGCCTTCTTATGAGGCCTATAGTAAGAGAACATGTCTCAGTTTCATAAGTCATCACTGGCAACACACACTGGTCAAAGACCTTAGTCTTGAGACACTGCGGTATTTGGGACGTGAAGATATTGCGAAGCTTCCCGAACGCTACCCAGCCGAGTTGGATTCGTCGATTGATCTCTTTCTTGAAGTTAAACCTACCTAGCTGGACTGTTTGTCCCAGGTATACATATTCGTCAACAACTTCCAGTGTAGAGTCTCAAACCTTTAGAGGGGTGGGTGCGACACGGACATTTAACATTATTTTCGTCTTGTCCATGTTCATTTTAAGACCCACTTATTAAGAGACTTTACTGAGACCATCGAGCATTGTGCTTAGGTCTTCCATAGTCTCAGACATGACCACTATATCGTAAGCGCATCGGAGGTGGGTTATGTACTCGCCGTTGATATTGATGCCGAGTCCACCGCAGTCCAGAAGCTTAAAAACATCTTCCAGGGCGGCGGTGAACAGTTTCGGAGATATAAAGTCTCTCTGTCTCACCCCTCGCTGCAACTGGATAGGTTTCGAGTTCTGATCCTGGAGGCGAACCGACATGGTAGCGTTTTCATACAGACACTTCAGCACAGCCCAGTTTTCGACTGAATCAAAGGTTTTCTCATAGTCCACAAATGCCAATCATAGTGGCTGATTGTACTCTTCAGTCAACTGTATAATCTGCCGCAGCGTATGTATGTGGTCTATGGTACTAAAGCCTTTTCGGAAACCGGCTTGTTCGGGAGGCTGGAAGTCGTCAAACCTGCGTGCGAGACGATTCGTAATTACTCTCGAAAACAGCTTGTAAACATAGCTCAGAAGTGAGATGGGTCTGTAGTTCTTCAGCAGGGTGTTGTCACCCTTTTTGAAGAAAAGCAGGACCAAACTTCTATTCCATGCCTTAGGCGTTTGTCCCTCGAGTATAACGGAATTAAATAACTACTGAAGAGCTTTTAGTACCGGTGATCCACCTGCTTTCAGAAGTTTAACCGTAATTCCATCATCACCCGGTTCCACATCAATTCCAATTCTGCCAGATTGCTGACAGGCAAACGTGGGGTCTTGTAAAATTGTCCATAGAACTTCTCGACTTCTTCCAGCAACTCAGTCTTAAACGATATGATCCTGCGATCCTCAGTCTTCATCTTGGGCAGTTGGCTTTGTCCAACAGACAGATCTCTCGCAAACACTTTTGAGCCTTTGTTGTGCTCAATCGCCTCTTTAATACAGTTTGTATTATATTGGCGTAAATCGCGAGTCAGGGACTTAGAGATCTGCCTGTTTAGTTGCCGATACTGAGTAGCGTCTTCAGAAGACTGCAAAACCAATCTGCGTCTTTCTTCCATGAGGTTGCTGGTGAAGTCAGAGATTTTTTTGGTTCTGTTTGAACGGCGAGTTTTAAAAATCTTAGACCCGACCGTTTGGACAATTTCCACGAACCTGTCATTATAATCGTCTAAATTCTCGCAGTCTCCTAGGCATTCGAAACGATTGTGCAACTCGAGCTGAAAGCTCTCGGGGTTTTGAAGCTGGATGGGCGTCTTTGACCGGTGTGTTGCCAGTGATGACTTACGGAACTGCGACATGGTCTCTTACTATGGGCCTCATAAGAAGGCTCAAGGTCACCCAAAGGGCAATGGAGCGTGCTATGCTCGGAATTTCTCTGCGTGATCGAATCAGAAACGACAAGATCCGCAGGAGAACCAAAGTAACCGAGATAGCTCACAGACAAGCTAAACTGAAGTGACAGTGGGCAGGGCACATAGCTCGTAGAACAGATGGCCGATAGGGGCAGGAAATTTCTCGAGTGGCGACCGCGCACCGCAAAATATAGCGTATACAGGCCTCCCACGCGGTGGACCGACGACCTGGTGAAGATCGCGGGTAGCCGATGGATGCGGGCAGCGCAGGACCGGTCGTCATGGAAATCCTTGGGGGAGGCCTTTGTCCAGCAGTGGACGATTTTCGGCTGATATGATGAACAACTAAACATGCAATGAACTCGGTTTAAAAAAATACAGGTACGCTAACTGCTTGCGCGATGTCGGATCCGTCCAGCGCCATCTAGTGGTGTTTCAACATCCACAACCCCTTGTATCTCGGAAACGCCTTGACCGATTTGACTCGTTCGACCTTATAAAATATTTTTGTTAGGGTTTCTTACTTCAAAAGGCAAATAACGGAACCATTATAGAATCACTCACGTGTCTGTCTGTCCGTCCATCTGGCACAGTCAATTTGCACCGAAAGACCTAAAGACGGACGTGTATTGTGAATAAATGAATTTAAACATGGGGGCCATTTTGAGGGGTAAATTAGAAAATAAATTTATTTTTTAAACTATATCGTTTGACATATCAAATGAAAGTGCTTTTTGTGAAAACCTCAAATATTTTTTTTGCAATTTAGAGATAAATAGTTTGAAGTTATTTAAGAACATACGCAAAAATTTACTATTCCCCCTTATCTCCGAAACTACTGGGCCGTAAATCTTGAAAAAATCATTATATTAGGTTCCATGCATAGATTACAGGAAAACCTAAGAGAAAATTTAAAGTCCTTCCGTTCCCACAAGAAAAATAAAATTTCGTAATCTCCATAATAAGTAGACCCATATTTACCTCGAGCAAAGTATGTACTGAGAGGCCTGTTTTGTTGGTACCTAAATTTGGTTTCGTGTTTTTGTGACTCCAAGACGCATTTTGCCGGTTTTTTTAAATTTGGAAATAAACGTTTACATTCACGTTTCGCACACTGAGCGTTTTGCTTTTTGAAGTATAAAACTCTTTTCAAATAAAAGCTTGTAAGAACCTAAAAGTTTTTAGGTTTTTCGAAAATCATTTCTCTTGATTTGATCGATATCTAACCTTACTTCGATTTTTTTTTCAGCACCGCCATCCCCGCTGATTGGTTCTGATGGCGAGCACAGCCAACATTCCATGAGTCTTCCGGGACAGGTCGGTAGCTTATTTTTAAGTTTTTCGAATTTTCTTAGCAGTTGCGTACAGATTTCTTCTCGAAGTTTTCGATCCATCACCGTAAGAGCATCGGATAAATGTACATATGAAACTAAATTCGAAAACACATTGGTACATGGCACGATTCAAACCACACGATCAGACGGTAGCAACCCTAGCCTTTACGCCACCGACGCTCTCAGTTGAACTCCAGGGTTGTGTGGGAAATCGACCAACCCGCACTGGTCCGGCGTGGTCGACTAAGGCCAGATCGCCCTAATTCAGGGTAGGCTCGAGCCCCTCGGTGGAGACGTATATGAGCTGGTATGATGATCTAACACTGGCTGTTGCCCGCGGCTTCGCCTCCGTCAATATCGAGAGTGAGCTGGTTTTATTGACCGAGCGAGCGCGAAGCGTCTCCTTTTCACCTTGGGCAAAAATGTTATTGTATGTCCGGATTTCATGCTTCTTCTCTGCAGGTCGCATTTCTTAACTGATTTTCGTGAAATTTTGTGAGCAGGATCGATGATATTTTTTTTGTCGATTCAGTATTTGGATATTTTTCAAAATGGAGCCATGGAGGTAATGGTAATGGTAAGGACGGGCTGGTTTCCGCAACCAGGCGCCCGATGCACCCATTTTGCGTAGTTAGCTGGCATCACTGCCAGCTCAGCTCCACCAGGAAGTCCAGTAGCCCCCGCAGGTTGCCGACGACTTCCGGAAGTGTCCTCAGGTCACCGAGATACTCGGCCCTGTATGCTGCCACTTCTTTGCAATCCAGAAGGATATGGGCAGCTGTCTCTTCGGCCCTCCATGCACGCGCGGCACAGTTGGCTGTCCGTAATTCCTAGGGTGAAAAGATGTTTGTTAAAGTAACCGCCAGTGATGACTGCTGTTA
Organism: Coleophora flavipennella; assembly: GCA_947284805.1. Classification (NCBI taxonomy): domain Eukaryota; kingdom Metazoa; phylum Arthropoda; class Insecta; order Lepidoptera; family Coleophoridae; genus Coleophora; species Coleophora flavipennella. The sequence goes on from OX369299.1 coordinate 9,339,339, forward strand.
CTTGTCGGAGCTTGGAGTCTACCCAACTTCAGGACCTTCCTGGCCAGGCCAGGGTTAGTCCGCGGCAGTGCCAGTCTCGCCTGACGGCAGGCATCAAGTCCTGTCCAATACCGGTTATGTTCTGACCTTGTGCGCTGTCGCAGAGTTGATCTGAACCAGCCTACGGAGAGGAGTAGTACGGGTTCCGGTCCCACAGTTACGAGCCGGCAGCACGAACTCCGTCGTCCTCATTTACCCAAACATTTTGTGGAAAGTAATAACGCGATCGCTTTGGACCGACTTCCTTCCTTTATTCGCACATACAACATTTACAACAATCGGTTCGGTTGTTGTTGAGTTATGAGTGTCGGTTTCGGTGTGGCTTGAACCTACGGTGGACTCCCCCCCCCCTCCCTCCATGGGTACCGAAATGACAGACAGGGATCCCTGTCAAAAACAAATAAATAAATTAAAACAGTATTATTAATAAACCGCCTCCTTGGCGTAATGGTTAAGGCCATTAGCTTCACATCAAGAGGTCGCGGGTGTGTTCAGGCTTGAATAAAAGATAGCCAGTTCCCCATTGCGTTTGGGGAATCTTAGTAAGCCTGCTTTTATCACTTACCATCAGGTGAGATGCCAAGGTCTTACCAATTACGTATAAAAAAAACACCAGCCAAAAGACGTCCAGTGTTGGACATAGGCCTCCCCTGAGTTGGGGGGTTTTGCCGTAATCGCCACGCTTGGCAGGCGGGTGGCGGGTGGCGGGCTGGCGATCACAGTGAGCGATGTGGTGGCACAGTACACGGATAGGACGCTGCTGCCCATCCTTCGGTTTAGTCCCCCAGTCGCCTCTTACGACACCCACGAAAAGAGATGGAATGACCGTATTCTAAGCCGGGAGCCATCCAGCCAACATTAAATAAGAATAACAAATAAATTACGAGTATGTGCCAAAACTTGGCCCTCACCTCAGAAAATAATGCGACATCAATGCGACCAGAAAAGGAAGAGTCTTGGCCTCCTACACAAGAACCATTCTTTAAGATTCTGAGATATTTTCAGTTTTGTTAAAAATTACATAATTGGTCTACGATCTACAATTACAGTATTGGTCTACAAAAGTGGTATTAGTCTACGATCTACAATTAAATTATTGGTCTAAAAAAGTGGTATTAGTCTATAATCTTCGGCAACATCGTTACTTACCACCAGGTGAGATGTTGTCAAGGGTTTACCAATTTAAAAAAAAAACCTAAAATTACAGTATTAGTTTTAAATCTACAATAACTGTAGTGAACAAATTTCTTCAAGAAGGGATTGCAAAAGTTTCAGAAAAGTATTGATAGCGCCTCGCCGTTAAAAAACATTTAACATTAAAAACATTTTATCTTGCGTATCTTTAATTAATGAAATGACTACAGCTTCATTATTTTTTAAAGTAAATATTTTTTTTTTTTTATGTTTTGTGTTTAGCGGGCGTCTTCGTCATCGGCTTCGGCGCGCGGCGGGTCGGTGTCGCCGCCACTGCCGCCGCCGCCGCTCGACGACGAGCTGCAGCACGACGCCTTCCTCCGCCCGGGCGTCAATGTGAGTGTACAACTACCGTAACGTCTTCGTCATCGGCTTCGGCACGCGGCGGGTCGGTGTCGCCGCCGCTGCCGCCGCCGCCGCTCGACGACGAGCAGCAGCACGACGCGTTCCTCCGCCCGGGCGTCAATGTGAGTGTACAACTATCGTAACGTCATCGTCATCGGCTTCGGCACGCGGCGGGCCGGTGTCGCCGCCGCCGCTCGACGACGAGCTGCAGCACGACGCCTTCCTACGCCCGGGCGTCAATGTGAGTGTACAACTATCGTAACGTCATCGTCATCGGCTTCGGCACGCGGCGGGTCGGTGTCGCCGCCGCTGCCGCCGCCGCCGCTCGACGACGAGCTGCAGCACGACGCCTTCCTCCGCCCGGGCGTCAATGTGAGTGTACAACTATCGTAACGTCATCGTCATCGGCTTCGGCACGCGGCGGGTCGGTGTCGCCGCCGCCGCTCGACGACGAGCTGCAGCACGACGCCTTCCTACGCCCGGGCGTCAATGTGAGTGTACAACTACCGTAACGTCTTCGTCATCGGCTTCGGCACGCGGCGGGTCGGTGTCGCCGCCGCTCGACGACGAGCTGCAGCACGACGCGTTCCTCCGCCCGGGCGTCAATGTGAGTGTACAACTATCGTAACGGCCACGTTCCTATAGCACAATACACTTGTCAATAATTAGTACGTGTCGGCGCGTGGCACTTCATACAACGGGCCAGAAATGACATTTCAAAAAACGAATGACGGAACAAACAAAATGGCGGCGAAATCCTATACGTTCGACAACCAAACTATAACCAATCTGTATCAATCGGGGTGACGAGGGGGTGAGGTCCCAATCTAGAGAGCGGCAGGGAGTGTCCATACTGTATGTTAGTACTAATATATATATACTTTGCTAGTACTAACATACAGTATGTCTGCTCCTCGCCGCTCTCTAGATTTTGAGACTGTTCTCAGACTTTTCTCTTAAAAAACTCCCAGTTACTTATCTCCATGGCACAACTTTCTAACTCGACTGGAAGTGGTCTATCTTGATGATCAGTAAATAAAATTGAATTTTCGATAAACAATAGTTTAAAAACCGTTGAAGGTAGAAACTTGTAATTTGGAATATCCGCAGTTTCTGCAGTCCCTAACAAAGATATTAAGAGCTCTAAAATGCGTGGAATTGCTTCGAGAAAAGAGTGTACACGGCCGTGCTTGTTTGCTCGACTTGGGGGGGGAGGGGGGGGGCTTTGCTCCCTGATTTTATAACTGTGTGCGTTTCCTACATTTTAGATTTTCTTTTTTTTTTATTAAAAATTTGAGTGCGTTTGGCTGCACCTCACCTGATGGTGGATGGATGGAGTTTTCGGCTTCAGCACGCGTCATACTATTCTTACTGTACGCGAGTTCTGTATTCTGAGAGCTGGACATGAAATTGCAGAATGACTCGAAATAGCTGCACCTCACCTGATGGTAAGCGCCGATGCAGCCGAGGATGTAACACGCAAGCTCAAATAGTGCCTATTCACTCTCGTCTTGAAGATTCCTAAATTATACGAATCGGGGAATAGAGAGCCGGCAGGGAATCCCACTCCTGGGCCGTTCGCATAATGAACGAAGACGCAAAACGCTTCGTGCGTAAAGGTGGAACATTGACGTCAAAGGGGTGGAAGAGAGCGGCGAGGAGCAGACATACTGTATGTTAGTACTAGCAAAGTATATATATATTAGTACTAACATACAGTATGGACACTCCCTGCCGCTCTCTAGATTGGGACCTCACCCCCTCGTCACCCCGATTGATACAGATGAAATGGAGAGGTGGGAATGAGGTTGTGAAGCTCCAGGGCACACTCTCCGAAATGAATCCTGTAGAACACCGATAGACAGGCGATTTTACGGCGATGCTCGAGGCTTTGGAGCCTGTTTGATACAAGTTCCTCGTCGCCGATGAGTCTCCTAGCGCGTTGCTCGATAGAATCCAAGGCATCTAGCTGGTAACGAGCCGATCCATCCATCCCATAAGTGAGAGCAGTACTCCATACATTTCCCAACATATCTACTCAATGATATTTTCTAGTTTACTTTTATGAATTTTTGACCAAAGCCTAGATAAATTTGCGGCGATTTTTACAGTAAATACGGACCACTCAAGAATGCAGGCAACGTAAGACTTTCATTGTAATATTTCAATCGTTGTTATATTTGTAAGTGGCTACCGTTATTAGTTTCTGTCCATTCCACGCATCGATCGAACCTACTTTGCAATATGTGCTCGTTTCACCCTGTGTGACCGTGTTCGTGCCATCTGGATGTGGTTAAACCCTCTAGTCATCTGTACACTAAATGAATGAAAACTAAACTTCTCACTCAATTTTCGAATTTATTTATGTGTTGTTCACTATATTCATTTTATACATAGCGAAATAAGGTCTAAAATAAGCGTTAATCATTTTAGGGGTTCGACTTGGGATTATGAACAACTTTATTCAAAAACCAATCGTCAATTCGTAAACAAAAATCGATTAGCTGAACCATCTTTGTATGGGTTCCACATTTTTATTTGCGATTTGACTAGTTAAAAATTGTTCAGAAGCATGGGTACAACCCCTGATTTAAAGGATGACAGCTAATAAATAAAGAACTTATACAAAGATTATTTTTTTAACCCAACATCCGTTAGTCCACTCAAAAGAGTGTTTTTTGGACGTTCATTTGCAAAATGGTAGAACAAAAGTTTGTTGGCTTTGACATGAGTAAATGAATGTCCGTCAAAAATAATAACCTTATAAAGTATATTTTGTAGATATGTATGATTTGAATATAATGTGACAAATGGTGTGGTTGCGTCAGATGGGCGGGTGCGGCGTGGGCGTGCAGTACAGCGGCGGCGGCGCGGTGCCGGCCATCGTGCCCGACGAGGCCGACCTGCCCGGCTGGGTGCCCAAGAACTACATCGAAAAAGGTAAGATAAGATAAATTTTATGGGTAACAATTGTTACAAGTCAATAATGGAACACAAAATTAGATTATTAGGGCGACCTTACACATAAATTTCATTTTAGCATATAATAAAAGTCACTACTACTTAAAAAATTAAATTATCGCATATTAATGTAATTAAATAAAGACAAAAATAACAATAACACAGTAACCGTCATCGTTAGCATTAATTAGATAAATAAAATTATAATAGTATTGGCAGTTCCAGGAATTCAGAAAACTCGTAAAATCGTTTCTCGAGCAGCCAATTTTTGATACGAGTCTTAAACCATTGTGTGGAAGGTGCATACTGCAGGCCCCAGTATATACACGAACCGCTCCGACTTACTGAGCTTGTGTGGCTCCGTGACCAACCTTATAATTAGACAATTTATAACGCCCCACAGTGTTCAAAATCCACTTAGGAATACACATTTTGAGTGAAGCTAAGCAAGCGATGCGTTGTAATATTTCTGGTACCTCTGTTAAACTCCAGCGTGGCTATTCTGTATGCTTACAGAGAAAGTTGACTCCAAAGTTATCCATTTTCGATATTTTGAAATTACAAAAACTATAATTTCTTGTAAAATAATAATTCATCTTTATATTTGTTTGCACAGTTCTATCATACATATAATAAGACAACGTTTATAAAGGTTTGCCATATCTTTGAAATACGAGGGCAAAATGAGAAATTTCAATATTTTAATAAAAATGCTTATATGTTTTTCTTGGATATGCCACAGTAGTAGCAACCAGAAACTTTATATTTTCTTATTTATTATGTTGTCTATTGCTACCATTAAAATCTGCTTTTAATTCCATGGAGTACAGGTACGAGATCATCGTTTAAAAAAAACGCCTGTCATTTTGTTTAAGGCAATATTATTTAAGAGTTTTTGCTATCACCTTTTATGAAGGTTGTCAATCAGACTTAAAAAATTATCCCGAGTATGCCATATCGCTGTGCTAAGGCACTAAAACAGGTGATATATTAATTGCCCAAAAAAAATGGATATATTAACGCTGATTGTTAGCAATGTGAAAGTATTAAGTCATTTAATCTTCTGAAGTTAAAATAAAATACTTAAGATTCTTTATACAGTTTTATTTATTCGACATACGTCAAGATAACACCGAAGGGGTATCAGTAGTACTATGAAAAATATTAATAAAGGACATTACTTAGAATAACGGTGGCTTAGCTTAATTTGTCTAATTTCTGCCTGGCAAGTGGCAGTGATTTAGTTTAAGGCAATTTTCCAAACATCAGTGTTAACAGCATTGATATGTTCCGGCTTGAAGATAAGATAGCCAGATCCCCATTGCGTTGGGGAACCTTGGTAAGCCCGCTTCCATCTTCGGCATCATCGTCACTTATTATCAGGTGAGATAATGCCAAGGGCTTATCAATTGTGGATAAAAAAGGCAATATTATAAGGGTTTTTCGCTCTTACTTTTTTACCCGACTGACAAGAAAGGGTTATGTTTTTCGCGCGTATCTTGTTTGTATGTATGTATATTTGTTAGTAAATTTCTTTATCACCTCGAATCTTCCAAACGACTTGATGGATTTCGATAGTTAGGCTCGAGTTTCCATACCAACGTAGTTCCGCTTTCATACAAAAACTACACGCCGCCGGATTGAATCCAAACTTTGCAAATATATTGAGTAGACACAATGTTTGTAATTCGTTTTCGATGTAGGTACCAATATAAAAGGAAAAAAAATAAAAGTTACAAACTTTCAGTACAAAACTAATTTAAGCCTTCGTTTAGTTATGTTTCAAATTACTGCGATGAAAACTAATTACAAACATCGATATTTATCTACTCTATATATTACCAAAGTTTGGATTCAATCCAGCATGTAGTTTTTGTATTAAAGCGGAAATTATTAAATTCCGTTATACTTAAGGGACAAACGCCTAACGCATGGCACATAAGTGTGGTGGTGCTCTTCTTCAAAATGGGTGACAACACCCTTCTCGAGAACTACAGACCCATCTCCCTTCTGAGCCAAGTCTATGAGCCGTTTCGAGAGTCGTTACGAATCGTCTAGCACGCAGGTTTGATGACTTCCAGCCTCCCGGGCAAGCCGGTTTCCGAAAAGGCTTTACTACCATAGACCACATACATACGCTGCGGCAAACTATAGAGAAGACCGAAGTGTACAATCAGCCACTATGCTTAGCGTTTGTGTACTACGAAAAGGTCTTTGATTCGGTCGAAACTTGGAAAGTGTTACAGTCTCTCCAGCGGTGCCACATAGACTATCGATATATTGAGGTACTGAAGTGTTTGTATGAAAATACCACCATTTTGGTATGCCTCCAGGACTAAAATTCGGAACCTATGCGGCTGCAGCGAGGGGTGAGACATGGAGACGTCATATTTTCGAAACTGTTCACCGCGCTGGATGATGTTTTTAGCTTTTGGACTGGGGGAAACTCGGCATCAATATCAACGGCGAGTACTCACCCACCTTCGATTCGCTGACGATATCGTAATCATGACTGAGACTATGGACGACTGAGGCACAATGCTCGATGGCCTCAGTAGAGCCTCTCAGCATGTAGGTCTTAGAATGAACATGGACAAGACGAAAATAATGCCAAACGCCCGTTAAGAATTTCCGTATACTGACCCTTAAAAAAAACTTATCCTGTATACATTAATGTGCTCGTCAAAACCTTTCTTTTGATACCAAACATAATAAGTATATAAAAAAAATTTTTGGTTTGTGTAATTCGCCTATAAAATCCGCCATGTTGACTTTTTGAATGCTTTTTATCCTATGACACGCGGAGTAATGGCACAAATGCAAAGACACCACATTTGTCAAGATCGGTCAAGTGGTTTAGGAAATACGAGGAAACAAATGAACATATATACGTTCAAAAACATAACCATCCGTTTTTCGTAGACGGGTAAAAATATAAGTCTTTTTATTAAATTATTGAATTTTCTCAACTTTCGCTTGTATTTCGGAAATGTGGCAAAGCTTTATAAATGTTATAATGTTATGTTGATAAAACTGTGCTAACAAATATAAAGATAAACTATTAATTATTTTTTTTATTAAATTTTTGTAACTTCTAAATATCGAAGAATAGCTTTTGCCCGTGGCTTCGCTCGCGTAGACATCGTTTTTATGACTGTCTTTGAGGGTGAGTGGTGTGCCGAGCCGCTATGCGGCTCGCGACCGTAGACATGAGTCCAGATCCATATCCCAGATCAGGCTATTCTGATTAGCAGTCTATGCCACTTCCCACCCCCTCAACCAATTCTATACAAAAAATCACTTCAATTCGTTGCCCTCCGTTGCCGACGTACGCAAACGTGGAAATAAGTTTTCCCCCGATGCCTCGGGATGATCCTCCAGATGTCAGGACATGCTAATTAGTAAATCATGTAATTTCTCACTCTCTCAACCATCTCTGTGCAAAAAATCACAACGAACCATTGTTCTGTTACGATGTTAAAGAAATTAACCAAAAAAAAAGAGTAATTTTTCAGTGCCCTCAGCAACTGAATCGGACTATTTTCACCATGCCAAATTTCGTCAAGATTGGTCAAAAGGTAACAAGCAAACAAACAACACATTTTCACATTTATAATATTAGTAAGGATGGATTAACTTTGGAGTCAATTTCCTCTGTCAACTCTACAGGAATGCCACGCTGGAGTTTTACTGAGGTATAAAGCATATTACATAACGCAACGCTTGCTAAGCTTTACTCAAAATGTCTGGTCCTAAGTGGATTTTGAACACTGTGCGCCCCTCGGCAGTTTCGCTTGCGCAGAAAAGCGCAGACCGATTTCCGACACTAGACAAACCAAAGCTCTAATGCACTTGTAGCATCGTATATGCCAGGGGTTCCTAAACTTTTGAGATAAGGGAACACCCACCAAATACCTTTCATTTTATGGAACCCCATATCAAATGATTACAAATCAAAGACTCCATAGTTTAAATAAAAACTAAAACTTTCAATGTGAAGAGTAAACATGTTTCACTGTTCTATCAATAATTGCTTTATAGTTCACTATTATGTCGCGGAACCCTAGTGACTTTTCTACGGTCTATTCACTGCACTAAATAAAACTAAGTGATATAACTTGTATTGAAGAAATTTTGAGAAGAGAAAAAATTAAAATGAAACAAGAGGTATAGATGTCGTATAAACAAGTGGTTACTGTGCCGGTCGCCGGAGAATGGGAGCGTCGCTTGCCCCGCGTGCCTTCCTCTCCGCCGCTGTGGCCTGGACAGGTTCGCAAATTGTGATGGGCGCTATGCCGGCTAGTGCTGTGTGCCACAGTGCCACACGATTCCTTGTTTTTTTATGTGTTGCAAAGAATGATGGGCAAACTGGCCTGCATATCCATTACGAGTCGCATGTACACCAAGCGAAAGCTAGTTAATTAAGCTTAATTTTCAACTATAGCAGCACACTTCAAAAACAACGGAGAAGCGAGTTATCAGCCCTCAAATATGTATGAGCTTACAACTCTTTTTTTTAAAATGTATTTTGTTCTATAACTAGCGCTGTCCACTATGTAAAATAAGAAATTTCATTACACCGCTTAATCCAATTATTTATTATTCCTGGCATTGTTCTGTTTAATAACTTCGTAATCTTTATCATTACATTTGAGCCTAAAAATAAATCTTCCTATTTATTAGAAAACTAAAGTCCAAAAGGCCAACTGCTGTCGATTCTGGCAGCATTCACAGTCTAGTCGTCTTCATAACAATTATAGCAAATAGTGAGTTATATTGGTGATCACGATCAGGCTGGGTTCCATTACATATCTGCCCATCTATAATATGCAACTTGTGCTAGTAAAAACGTGTTATCCGTTCCAGTGGTGGCGATATACGACTACTACGCGGACAAGGAGGACGAGCTGTCGTTCCAGGAGAGCTCCGTGATCTACGTGCTGAAGAAGAACGACGACGGGTGGTGGGAGGGCGTCATGGACGGCGTCACCGGCCTCTTCCCCGGCAACTACGTCGAGCCCTGCGTCTGAACCGAACACACCTTCACCATAAAGTGATTACACTACAAATAAGTGAATTAACCATAGTATTATTAGGTACTCCACCCACATGTCAATCGATGGTGGTTGACTTTTTACCCATTCCTCTCTCTTTTATTCTAGGCTACCCAGAGTTAGAGTATCGAACACGGCTAGTACACGCGTACGTCATCTCTGGGAACTGCTATACACCGAGCCTTCACTATATAGGGTGGCTTTTAATTAGTTCTTGATAGCAAAGGATATGAATGTACTCGTGATTACAAAAAACTTTCCCAAACAAACTATATGTCAAATATGAAAAAAAAAATTTGATCCTTAATACATAATGTATAAAGGACCAAAATTTTTTTTTCATATTTGACATAGAGTTTGTTTGGGGAAGTTGTTTGTAATCATATCCTTTGCTGTCAAGAACTAATTAAAAGTCACCCCATATAAGTCCTTTCAGTATGTGTGTATCACATTCATCGATAGCGGTGGACATTTTGCGTACTTGTCCAAGTAGGAATCGTATTACTTTAAACGAGCAATTCTTGTATATCTAAATAATCGGTTTCTCGGAAACGGCTTCTAACGATTTGGCAAAAAATTGCTGTATAAGGGATTTTTGGGGGCGAAAAATTGATCTATATAAGGTCTAACAAAATTAGCTGAAACAATTTTAACTGGTGCTTCTACTAATGAAACTGAACAACTTTCCCGAACCCATAGACAAATCTCAAAAAAAAATTTGAACTTCCCATACTAAGTTGGCTGATCAGCTAAGCGAGTTAGTATGGGAGAGCCAATTTTTTTTTTGCGATTTGACTATGGATTCCATGGGGAAAGTTGTTTAGTTTCATGGATAGAAGCACCAGTTAAAATAGTTTCAGCGAATTTTGTTACACCTTGACATCACATGAGCCTCTAGGCATTGCCCAATGTATCGTCGCCATCAAGTGTAGGCGATCGGGGACCCGTGACGACCTGGAGGCCTGTTTTGCCTTCCGCGGAAATTCCTCTCCAGACTGTCCAGGACCCTCCACCGAAATTTACCCTTTCTTCAATACAGCACTGCGAAAAACCCTCTCCCTTCCTTCGGTACACCTTCCTCCTTCCATCATTACTATAAAGCATAATCTTGGATTCATCTGTGAAGAGTACCCGGTCCCATTGTCGCTAAGTCCACTGCTAATGATTACGCGCAAATTGAAGGCGCGCCGTTTGGTGAGCTCGCGTCAGTTTGGGCCCAGTGGCTGGCTTGTGTGGTACCATATCCCATTTCTTTAATCTCCTTCTCACAGTTTGAGCGCTTACAGACGCTCCGTGATAGTTCCTTTAGCTGTTCTTGTATCTGAACTGATGTTCGTCACGAAGACAAACCGAACCTGTCTCGTAGTTGTTACGCGATCTCGGTGGTGTTCCTCGACGACGAATGAACCCGCTAGACTCTTGATATCTTTGGTGCACCCTACGAACAGCAGAACGGCTTATGTGGAGCTGATCATGAATATTTCTCTGGCTAAGCCCAGCCTAAAAAAGTGCCACAGCTTGAGCGGATATTCCAGGCGGAGTATCCATAATTTTGGTATAGCTGAGTTGGTAAACTTAGTGCAAAGTTCAGGATTCGCTATCATGCGGTAGTTAAAATCATAAATTGACAAATGAAACGAATTAAACTGTTTTAAAATAACATTGATGTGCTCCAGCTTGAACGTAAGATAGCCAGTTCCCCATTTGCGTTGGGGAATCTTGATAAGCCCGCTTCCATTTTGGTGCTGGTGTCTCCTTGCTGGTAAACTATTGACATATTCCGGTTATCATTTGTTTTGCAATTTCCTGAATTCAAATTTGGAACAAAAGGAATTAAAAAAAGATGGTGAATAGTCCAGCTTCAAAACTGCATAAAAACTTTTTGCTTCACCAAACAGTTTCTTAAAGCTACTGTCCGTGAAAGCTGAATACGCTAAGTAGGCCGATAGATGTGTCCGAGAGTGTATTAGAAGCTGCTCTGGTGTGGCGTTTTTACCACTGACTGACTGACATAAACGCAGATCTTGTTTTTTTATTAACATATTCCTAAATTTCGATATTGTTGTCGACTGGAATACACTTCTGCCAGCCTCTTTTTTTATTCTTCAAGCGTTTTTGGAACGCACTTTTTTATGGCCTTCGGTTAAAATTAGGTGGCCCGATTTTTGTGATGACCAGTGCAGTGCATATTATCTAATAAAAAAAAATGAATTGCTGTTCGTTAGTCTCGCTAAAATTCGAAAACGGCAACATTGGTGAATTGTTGTGTGCACGCCAGGGAAGGTTAACAACAAAAAAGACCTGCGAGCCACTTGACGCTCGCGCTCCGCCCACCCTCGATGTCCACGCAGGCGAAGCCGCGGTCATCAGCTTGTACCTTATAGATAATAGTGGCGCATATATAGCTCTAATAAAAAAAAAATCAAACGAAAAAAGTCACCTGCCTTGCAGAAAATTATTTTTTGTAGCATTTAAATTTCAATTATTTTATTACTAAGTACGTACGAGAAAACATGAATTATCTATTAAAATATTGTTTTTTATTCGCATTTTTTAAATTATTTTACTAAGTAGGTGAATAGGAATTATGCGATAAAATATAGAACCTTATAGAAAACAATTTTTGCATTAAATTTCAATTATTTTAATGATGATGATGATGGTCCTAGCCGTTTTCGGCTACAGCGACCGCAGCGTTGTCCGGCTCAGCTGCAAGCGTCCCGCTGCTCCGCCTTCTCGTGCGCCCGCATGTGGCTGTTGTAGCCAATCTTTATTTTAATACTAAGTAGTTTAAGGAATTATCTGATAAAATATAGGATTTCGCGCAATCGCATTATTTAAGAATAAGATATGTTGTAATGATTAACAATTGGTGTAGGACCCGCCGACTGGGGCTCGTTTGCTCGTCAAAATGAGACAATTCGAAAATTCGAAAAAAATGTGAACCGTCATGAACCGAGCTGCTACTTGACCAATTTCTCTGTGGAAGGTCTTTTGTTTAGAATTGACTGCATTCCATGGGGAAGTGGTTCAGTGTGATGGGTGGGATCCCAAGTGTACCGGCGCTACACCAACATTGTTTACAATACATATTATGTTAATAATATAGATAAGTACAATACATATTTAAAAAAATTTAAACATTTTTATTTTACCAAGTGTTACATAATGTAATGCCTTCCTATCGTAGGTTAAAAAAACGGCCAAGTGCGAGTCGGAACTTGCACACAAAGGGTTCGTACCAACGTATAAGATTTTTCACGTTTTAAAAAAATCACATTCCTTGTATTTAATTTCTTATTTTTTGTAATAGCGACTATAGAAACCCACATTGTGTAAAAATTTCAAACTTACAATGTTAGTATGTATGTCTGTCCGGTTCTAACATCGATTTTGGAGCGACTTACAGGGGTCCGATTGAGCTGAAATCTGGTATGAAGCCGTATTCCCGATGACAATAGTTTTCCTTTTAAATTGATTATATGTCCTTACTTACTCACTGGCTCAGCGACAAAGATTATCTTAGCTTCCGACACCAAAAGTCGCCACTCGTCCCTATTCTGCGCCTCCTCACGCCAGTCGGGTCTCTGGAGTGCGCTCAGGTCCTTCGGCACTTCATAGTTCCAGCGGTGCCTGGGACGCCCAACCGGTTGTTTTCAGATTATCATCATATGAGCCGAAGGGCGTCCACTGCTGGACAAAGGCCTCCCCAAGGCTTTCCACGCCGACCGGTTCTGCGCTGCCCACATCCAGCGGCTTCCCGCGACCTTCACCAGGTCATCGGTCCACCGAGTGGGAGGCCCGCCTGTCAGATTATATGTCCTACTATTTACTTTTTTTTTCAGATGTCCTGAAATAGCGGTTTATCTGGTAGGCAAGGGTGGGGGAGACATTTCGCAAACGGAAACCTGAACTAAAAGGTGGTAGTTTTAAGACTTATTCAACGTTACCCCACAAGATAGGGTACGTCAACAAAAAAAAACATCCCTTCTACATGTAGGGGAACCTTGTTTAAATGTATTCAAGATTTATTTTACCACTTTGTCGGCATGATAAATATATGCAATGTATCATCATCATCATATTAGCCGAAAAACGTCCACTGCTAGGCAAAGCCTCCCCCAAGGATTTCCACGACGACCGGTCCTGCGCTGCCCGCATCCATGGGCATCCCGCGATCTTCACCAGGTCGTCGGTCCACCGTGTAGGAGGCCTGCCTACGGTACGTTTTCCGGCGCGCGGTCTCCACTCATCGGCCCCATCGGCCATCTGTGATACGAGCTTTGTGCTCTGCCCACAGCCACTTCAGTTTAGCGATTTTGTGAGCTATGTCGGTTACTTTGTAATGTAATGTATACACATGCCCAATAACAGCTTTATTACTAGAAACCTAAACTAAGCCGCGGACAGAGGGACAGACATGGCGAAACTATAAGGGTTCCTTGTTGACTGCGGAACCCTAATGAATGAAACAAGATGACCTACTTCTATCTCCAATCCCACGTCCGTGAGTATGTACACCCTAAACCGAGATCCATGCCCATTGGCTAATAGGGATGACGACAGAATCAGAAATAAATAATGAACTCTTGTTCACTAAATTGCACTCCTACTTAAACTTCGGAAAACCTTACTCGTTTTGTTTTCTTTCAACTCTTCGATTTTTAATTCACCAAAATCACAATCACCAAAATCACAAAATGAGTACATATATGACGCTGCTAAACTATGACGTCACGCCTAGGTATTTCAAACATTTTAAGAACAGTGTTTTTGACAGATGATAAAAAGTTTCTCAGATGACTAGCATTCGTCATCCCCATTGTCATAAACTTACTCGTATTCTGCAGAGAGTACATACTCACGAGGGGGGTTCAAAAATTTGCGGAAGGAAATAATTGCAATGTAAATGAAACAATAGAAGTTTTTTTTTCAATATACCAATATACATTTTTTCCTCGTAGTTCTTTTTTTAAATTTTGAAACAAATTATAGTCGCTGGGGGCCCGACCCGTGCGGTAGGGTTGGTGAACTAGCGATTCGAAGCCGCACTTGTTAACAGCAGCAGTCGCAACATGGCTCTTGTGAACCGGTACATTGTCATCCAATAGCAACACACCCTTCGACAGCTTTCCCCACCTTTTTTTCTTTAATGGCTTCTCGTAGTCTTTCTAATGTACACAGTTGGGTTTTTCATTTACTTTATTATTTTACACTTTTTAGATAAATTCTTTTTACTGATTTACAATTGGTAAGCCCTTGTCACCATCTCACCTGATGGTAAGTGACGATGATGCTGAAAATGGAAGTGGGCTTACTAAGATTCCCCAACGCAATGGGGATCTTATTTTCAAGCTGGAACACATCAATGTTATTATTGATGTTTGGCAACAAGACTTAGACAAGATGGGGGTTTGTTGTAGCTAGCCAGGCGGGGCGGGCTTAGAAAATGCCCTTCCACCAACCAAACCAAATATTACAGTTAGACTCCGATCCCGCGACCTCCTGATCTAGCTAATGGACTTAACCATTGCGCCACGAAGGTAGTAAAAAAACTCGCCCGACCACTTTCACACTGAGCCTTAACACCAGTGTTAAGGTAAGCAAAAATCGTAAAATAAATTCGAGACCTTCATACAAGTGGACAAGGACGGGAACTAACATATTTTAAATGAGCGAATGAAGTTATCAGTCAGGATTGATTGATTATAGTCAAAGATCCTCTTCTCCTCCCCCCCTGGGTAGCAAAATAGAGCCTAGTGAGGACAGTTACAGTCAGTTTACAGAACTCGCCAGTTTCTATCACGAAGCAACCCGCCTCGCTCCAATCAAAGGCAAGAGGACATATACACACCAACACCACATAGGTACGTTATACAGTACCTACATTTACTTTACTACACAGCTAGAAAGAAGTAAATATTTGGTGGAATCTCGTGAAAGAAAATAAGACTTAAGAAAAAAAGATAATTCAAGTGTGCGCAAAATTGATTTTACCGCACACGTGCTTTTACTTTACATCTTTTAATTTCTAGCTCTGAGGAACAAGACATTTCTAGCAAATAAAAAAATATAACCAGAATCTTGATAGGAGAATTTTAAAACAGATAGGTGGTTCTTCCGTGAGGTCAGTTAGCTGATTAGATTCTCTTTGGTTTTATATCTTTGTGAAGAAAAGAAAAGAAATGTAAATGAAGCGTTACACCAAGGAGAAAATGTCATCTTTTCCAAGGAGGTTTTAATGCTTTTAATATTATTATTCCAAGCCTTATTATTGTAGTCTATTTATGATATTAAAAAAACGCATGCGTACGTGTGCTAGCTAAAATATGGCGCAATTTTCGTAAAACTTAATTGGGATGTTTTAGATGTGATATCTAATAAAATTATGAATACTTAGTATAATATGTGTATTATAAAATATACTTGTGTATGTACAAGAAAAAACAAAGTAAGATTACTCCCCGGACATTTAAAATGAGCCACAAGTCGCGTAAAATGAGCTTTGGTTGCAGAAACCTTGCTAGGTATGTGTACCCATGTATTTTGTTTTTCTGTCACGGAAGTTTATTTTACCGGTTTTCTTAAAACTGTATTGAAAAACGTTGTATGATACATGGTTGTAAAAAAAACTCGTGACGATGGTAAACCCTCGCCTGTTAACGTTTTTACTTTACTTTAGGCAGATATTATAGTAGACAATTTCATTTATTATAGTCAATCATATATTTAAAATCTATTCCTTATCATCTAAATCCATATTCTCAGTTGCCAAAATATCTGTTTCCTTATTACTGTCCGTCTTTTCGTTGTCTTTAGCTGCAACCTCCTTAACATCTTTAGTTTCCGTGTTCTCTGGCTTTAAATTTGCAACCTCCTTCTTAGCTTCCTTTTCAACCCTGAAACATTATTAACTTTGCTTGTGTACCGTGTAAAAAACCAAATAACTTTCTCCAAGGAACCCGTCAATTCTTAAAAAAACCCTCCATACAAAAATTCTCAAAATTGGTCATTCAGCTGATCGATTTGTATGAAGATAATATTTTTTTGCGATTTCAGAAAGACTAAAGTTGTTCAGTATGATGAGTAGAAGCCACCACATTTTGTTATAAGGTATAGTATGCAACTCTTGATTAAAACGGATTTATTTCGAGGGCCATGAATCATTCGCGTGGCTCAGGATTATAATACTTGAATCACTCCCTACAGTCGTGTTAGAATCCTTCACTTGCCCGTGATTAATCTATGGCCCTCGCTTTAAATCCGTCCTTTATTCAATAGTTGCTTAATATACTACTTCGTGTCAGTTGTCCACTCAGTATGCGGCAGTAGCAGTGATATTTTTTTTTAATATTAACAGTAAGTCGTATACATTCATGACCACTAGATATTTAGAACACCAGCCCATTTACTTGTTAATAATAATACAGGCTTCAAAACCACGTAAATAAATAAATATCCTGCACTTTTTAGCGACCTAACTGTACCTAATTAGTTGACCACCACTGTATATATGTCGCAGCCATCTGATTAAATCTGCTATTTGTTTGAACGGCTAGCCCGTTGATTGAATGACTAGGCCGAACTTTGATTGAACAAGTGTCACTCAACGTTCAACTAGTTGGCTGATTGTAAGCTAGCCCGAACGATGATTGCACAACAGTGTAGTGTGGTGTAGCGTGTAGCGCTTCTTCTGCGCAGCATTCTGCTACCCATGGGGAGGAGCCTCGCTTCGCGAGACTCTTTCACTGTATAATCAATCAAACCTGGCCGAACCTAATATCGCTCGCTTCGTAAATGAGCGAGCGAAGTGAGCGATATAAGCTTCTGTCAGATTTAATTGATTATACCACCATTGGTAGCAGAATGCTTCGCAGAAGAAGAAATCATCGGTTTTATTTGAAATTTCGTAGTTTACGACTTGGGTAAATAACGTTAAGCCAAGTGTCCAGTAGTCCTTTAGTCATTCAATTCAATGTCGCCATTCAATCAACGAGCTAGCCATTTAATAAATGACAGATTTAACCAGATGGATGCGACATATATACAGCGTGTAAAAAAGTTGGTGTAGAACCCGTTAACTGGGTATTCTACTCATCATACTGAACAACTTTCCCCAAGGAACCCATAGTCCATTCTCATATATAGTGTGACTTTTAATTAGTTCTTGATAGCAAGGGATATGAATGTACTCGTGATTACAAACAACTTTCCCAAAGAAACTATGTCAAATATGAAAAAAATATTTTGGTCTTTAATATATTTTTGCCGATTTGCTTATTTGTATCGAGGACCAGATTTTTTTTTCATATTTGACATGTAGTTTCTTTGAGAAAGTTGTTTGTAATCACGAGTACATGCATACCTTTTGTTATCAAGAACTAATTAAAATTCACCTGTATATTTTCACCGGTCTACA
Source organism: Coleophora flavipennella (assembly GCA_947284805.1). Lineage (NCBI taxonomy): Eukaryota > Metazoa > Arthropoda > Insecta > Lepidoptera > Coleophoridae > Coleophora > Coleophora flavipennella. The sequence goes on from OX369299.1 coordinate 9,357,351, forward strand.
GCATTTTTGCGCACGGGTTATACAATATACTTTTCAACACACTTCCTCATAAAGTGGCTCTAATTTCACCGCAATTAGGCACATAATGACACCTATAATCAAAATGTAATTTTTTCATTGCTATTATCACATGTGAGTTATAAGGTTTTTTTTTATTTGTTCTTAAAAAAGTTTTGATACAAAAAAGATCGTGTAAAATAGTAGAAATAATGTAACTATTGCTTACTCATTTCTTGCAACTTCGTATTTAAATAGATAATTTCAACTTGTATGTGTTTAATAAATAAAACTTTCACTTAAATATAACTTTTGTTTTCTCTGTAATAAAGAAAACTTTAAATTCCCCATTTTGTACGTGGCTAACACAATATCCGCGGAAAGCAAAAGAAAGAAACCTCATCTTTTTAGTCTATGGTCGATCGCCATTGTTAGATGCGCGCGCATACGAAAACTGATTAATTTTTCCCGCCGTAGTGAAAAATTGTTCACAACTCGTTTTTACTGTTGAAATTATAGTTATGTATTTATTAATTAAAATGTCTACAAGTACTAGTTGCAAAGAAAATGATTTATGTTGTACACCGCCCAATATACGATGTGAAGCCCTTAACGTTATGGAAAGTTTACTACCTGAGAACTCAAAGGAAAAATATCTATTAGCGTATCAAATTTTCATACAATGGCAAAACAACATGAATACGCAGTCTTTTTCAGAAAATGTGTTCATGGCGTACTTTAAAGAATAATGTTCTAAGTACAAACCTAGCTCTTTGTGGTGTATATACTCAATGTTAAAAAATACAGTCCGAACAAAGAATGGAGTGGACTTGAAAACAATGATTGGATTTCGCCTACCTACACGAATAATGAAGTATCTCAAATAACAATAGAATATAAGACCGCTATGGCATCAAAAACAGTTAATTATAATTTTACTAACTGCACATTTACTAATTGTTTCTCTAAATAAACTTTTTATCTACTAAATTAAAAGATTTTTTATTATTATTTTCTTCACAAGTGTGTTGAAAAACGTCGTATGGTACAAGTGTGTATTGATGATTACTAACATAATGTACTATTATTTTTATTGCTTTTATATTACCCCAGAATCAGAAGATTTTTTTTTCGTTTTTAAGTTCTTTAAGAAGATAAATTTTATAATTTTTTACCTCCTAAACTAGGCAAAATGGCCCGGCGGGAGTTTCACTTTTACGTTCAGAATAATAAGTTTATTGATCTACGGAGTCGAGTGGAAATGACCGATTTCAAGCGTTAGAAAACACTGTGCGGCTCCAACCTAACTACGGGAATCTAAATTAAAAACGCTATCCTCTACACACAGTTGTTCTTTTTCGAATAGGTGCGAATAGAACTTACTTTGAGGGCCCATTCATGACTTCAATGACATCATCATCTTCGTACTTTATGTTGATAACAGACTCCACTTTACTTTGGATGTTTTTCAGCGCTGTGTGGAATATTTTGGAACTGGCCTGAAAAGACAATACATTTTTTGTAAAGATAAAGTTGTAGCTCAGTGCGTCTTCCTTGGTTGCACCTAACACGCAGGTGAACTGGCCAAGAGCACGGTCAGTACCGGGATTGGTTTGCCTGTAGTGGCATTCTTCTCGACCGTTCCGAGCTTCAAAAGCCACGTAAGCTACAAAGTCGCGCCTTCCTAGGCGTCAAGACAGTTTATAAATTGGAAACGCTAAACAAGTTAAAAACACCGACTGCCATCGCAAAAACTTAGTACAGTTTTGCATTATTACTTTTGAATTTTGGTAAACTAAAAAAAAAGTACTACACTAATTTTGATTAAATTTACATGGGACCAACTCCGTAGCATATAATGCGTTTGATGAATTAGCTTCACCTTTGATAAATGACGCTTGCCGCTACCGGCTTGCGTCAAACAGTTCGTCAAAGGCGCCGCCCTGAGTTCAATCACGACGGCGCGGCGGGCGGCGCGATTGAACTCAGGACGGCTTCTTCGACGGAGTGTTTGAAGCGAGCAGTTAAAGGTAAAGCTACCTCAGTAAACGAACTTTACCCTATCGAATAAAAAATAATCATGAAAATCGGTTCACAATTTGCGAAGATATCGCGTAACAAACAAAAAAATACAGACGAATTGAGAACCTTAATTTTGGAAGTCGGTTGAAAATAGAAAACATCGAAGCGAAAGCGAGGCTGGCTCCGACAACAGTGAGCGGCGTGCTGGTGCTGCAGCGCAGTATGCGGGTAAAGCGAAAACATCGAGGCAAAAGCGAGGCTGGCTCCGACGACGTCAGTGAGCTGCGTGCTGGTGCTGCAGGCTGCAGCGCAGTATGCGGTATGGGGTCCAAGAATACTATCAGTTTTCAACCAACTTCCAAAAAGGAGGAGGTTTTCAATTCGGTTGTATGTTATTTTTTTTTGTATGTTTGTTACGCGAATAGTTCGTAGATTGTGAACTTTCATGATTCTTTTTATATTCGATGGGTATGGTGCTAGATTGTTCCCATATCAATTTTATCAAAATCGTTGTAAAATTCTTTTAGAAAATTAACAAAAACCAAAAATAATAATGCAAAACTGCGATGGAAGTCTGTTCTTTTAACGTGTTCAGCGTTTCCAATTATCATTCATAAGCCCTTGGCATAATCTCACCTGATGGTAAGTGACGATGTTGGCGAAGATGGAAGCGGGCTTACCAAGATTTCCCAACGCCATGGAGAACTGGCTATCCTATCTTCAAGCTGGAACACATCTATGATGTTAACAATAATGCTTGGCGGCAAGACTTAGATAAGACGGTGGTAGTTAGCCAGGTGAGCTTAGAAAATGCCCTTCCATCAAGCAAACCGCCGAGAATCAACCCCGCGACCTCGTGATGTGAAGGTAATGGACTATGGTTATCAGTTATCACACAACATTACACGCTACACGACAATTTTAACAAGACTACAACCATCCGTATAGTACGCCACCGCCATTCCCTGCGGGCTGCACAGAGAGTCTGCGTTTCTGCGTTGTTTTAGTGTAGATAAAAAACAATATAATGCGAGTGGATGCTTAGTAGTGTGTGCTTGACGGTTTGACGCAGCACCAGTTAACAGCATTACAGCACGCTGAGACTGACCCACACCGACAAGTATACCTCTTATATTGTTGTTCCATTATATGGAGAGTTTTACACCAAACAGTAAACCAGTATGTAAAAACTGAGTGTGAATCGGAATCACACTCCGAGGGTTATGTACAACCATTCTTCTCCACGCAATTATGAAAGAAATCAACGCGAGCGACAGAAAAGTGTTTTTTTTTTAAATCAACCCGAGCGAAAGAAAAGTGTTTTTTTTATTCAGTTAGTAATCTTAGTAGTTTAGCTTTTATTTATTTATTATTTTACTTCAGAATTACTAATATAGTCACACCAAGTTTCACGCTTCTAATTATACCATTTTACGATAGAGCTGAAAAAGCTAAAAAAGCGTCGGTGACTCAACCGGTAACGACTTGGTTCTCCTTACCAGAGGTGCCAGGTTCAAATCCGGACGGCCAATGTACCAATAAGTTTTTCGAAACTTACGTACATATACTTACCGATTGCTTTAACGGTGAAGCAAAACATCGTGAGGAAACCTGCACACGAAAAGAAACTCGAAGGTTTTGTGTGAAGTCGACCAACCCGCACTGGGCCCGCGTGGTCGACTAAGGCCTAATCGCCCTGATTCAGGGTAGGCTCGAGCCCCTCGGTGGGGACGTATATGAGCTGATATAATATAATAATAAACGATAGAGCTAAATTCGAGCGAGACCTACAGTACTCGCATATGATGTGTAACATGTGACAAAATACTTTATAAAAGGACGGCAAAGATACGGCAGACTAGGCTGTATGGTCATAGATACCTTTGCCTTTTCCGCGCTTTTGAAGCCTGAAAAAAGGACGGCAAAGATACGGCAGACTAGGCTGTATGGTCATAGATACCTTTGCCTTTTCCGCGCTTTTGAAGCCTGAAAAAAGGACGGCAAAGATACGGCAGACTAGGCTGTATGGTCATAGATACCTTTGCCTTTTCCGCGCTTTTAAAGCCTGAAAAAACGCGACTTCCTGTTAAAATGGGACACATTTCCGTCCCATTTCACGAAATCACTCCCACAAATTGCAGGAAAGCGAGAGCAAAGATGTTACACATCAAAAATACATTTAAAATACTTATTAAAAACAAGTTTTTCGTATGGGAACCACCCCTTAATTTTATTATTTGTTGTTACAGCGGCAATGGAAAAACACACTCTGTGAAAATTTAAACTGTTTACCGATTCATCGAGGGGCTCGAGCCTACCCTGAATCAGGGCGATTAGGCCTTAGTCGACCACGCGGGCCCAGTGCGGGTTGGTCGACTTCACACACAACCTTCGAGTTTCTTCGCAGGCGTGTGCAGGTTTCCTCACGATGTTTTCCTTCACCGTTAAAGCAATCGGTAAGTATGCATATGTACGTAAGTTTTTTTTTGAAAAACTCATTGGTACATTGGCCATCCAGATTTGAACCCGGTACCTCTGGTTAGATGGACCGAGTCGTTACCGGTTGAGCCACCGACGCTTTTTGTTGAGCCACCGACGCTTTTTACCGATTACGGTTCATGAAATACAGCCCGCTGACAGACGAGACTCAGTAATAGGATCCTGCTGGCCATCCTTTGAGTGTACGGAACCCTAAAATCTGATGCCAGCAGGAGGTCACAAGCTTCATCAGTGAAGAGGGGTGCCGACTTACAGTGAGCGAGGTGATGCGCGCGCGCGCGGCGGCGAGGCTGGCGCTCATGTCGGTGAGCTGCGTCTGCGCGCCACGCTGAGCCTGCTGCGTGCTGGCTGCGGCGGCACGCGCAGCCTTCAACTCGCTACGCGTCGCCTCCAGCGCGTGTTCCAGCCGCGCGCGCAGCTCCGCGTTGCGCGCCTCGGCCGCCACCAGCGCGCCCACGTCGATTAGCCGCGATTTGTACAGCACCATGCCTGCCGACGGAGAAGGAAATAATTAATTATAGTGGTTCTTCGTGATCCGCATTTTAGACATATGGATTCTACTTTTAGTTTACTTTTTATAGATCCGCGCTATAGAATGGCTCTGTGCACGAGTTCAGCGCCACCTAGCGTCCGCAACTGGCTCTGTGCACGAGTTCAGCGCCACCTAGCGTCCGCAACTTTGTTGGCTCTGACGTTTTGACATTTAATCACGACATTGTGCCAAAATATTATTATTATTCAAAATTATCTATTACGTTATTTCCAAAATAACTGTTATACCTTGATTTGGGTGGCGGGGTGTAAAATCATTTTATTCAAAAAGTGTGTTTTATTTTGAATATGTCAAGGTTTGTTTACTCCATTTTTAGTTGTAGTTTTACTGAAAAACAAGAAGATAAAGCTACTTTAATGGTTTCATTCAACAATAATAAAAATATAAAATAAATTAAATATAGTTTTCAGATCGAAATGAGTATTATTTTAAGGACCGGGTTTTATTAAAATTAGATAACCAAGTCTAAACAGATTACTATGAGATATGATAGATGACAGCGCCAACATTATTTTTACTTTTGGCCTCTATGAGCGTTGCGATATAATGGATATTACCCCCACTTAGAACTTCGCACCCAGCGACAGATCTATAAAAAAGTAGCACGTACAACGGTGGGAGGTAAAAAAGCTATTACATGTGTTTCCCAGTAGCGGATTTTTAACTGTACTGTACGTCATATATTTGACCGCGAGCTGCTGGTCTCGAGCACCGTCTAAAGAATCCGTACAGTGGGCCAGCGCAGTGGTCTAGACAGGGAAATCCTGCGGAGGTGAGGGACGAGACGGGAAAGGCGGTACCAACTTACCATAACTAGCCACTCACAGTTGTTCAGTCACTTGGTACCATATATTCAGGGCCGGCGCAAATAAATGGCGTATACATACATGTCGAGACGTTTAATTTGAGCCTAAACAAGCAGGCTGAAGGTGTCTCGATTCGCGAGATATTTGAAAAATAGGTTTTGATATGATAGGTACACACACACACCTATGATCTCGTCGATGCCATTAATAAAGTTATTTTTGCAGTTGTAAGAGAACATTTTTATGGAAATTGAAATTACAAATCCCACCGCACATAATAAGATGATCGACTAATACTCATAAACTAAGAAAGCCTTAGTTAAACTTATTCTAAGTTTACTTGAAATTAGTGTCATATACAGTGTGTATCGGATAGGGTTACCGATATTTTAAGGGCATGTAATACGTTCATCGAAGAGAAACCCCCCAATTAGGGGTCGCATCCTTCTCCCCTCTAAATGGCAGCCATTTTTATTAGATTTTTTTTGTAGCTGTTTACGTAAACAATGTGTTCTCTTGAATTAACATTAGTACAGACTTCAAAATAGTCTTATTTGGAAGGTGATCCACATTTAAAATTATCAGAAAAAAAAAGTTGCGATAATTTATTCAAAACACTAGTAGGCACTGGCGAGTGTGAAAAGTGTTTATAAATCTCCGTTACTCATAGAAAGAAAATTTAAAGTATTAAAGATTTTTGGGTCATACTTATATATGTCCTTTCTAAGTGTTTTCCATGTAAATATATATATAAGGTGTAACAAAATTAGCTGAAACTATTTTAACTTGTGCTTCTACCCATGAAACTGAACAACTTTCCCCATGGAACCCATAGTCAAATCGCAAAAAAAAAATGGCACTCCCATACTAACTTGATCAGCTGATCACCCAACTTAGTATAGGAAGTTCAAATTTTTTTTGGAGATTGACTATGCGTTTCATGGGGAAAGTTGTTCAGTTTCATGGTAGAAGCACCAGTTAAAATAGTTTCAGCTAATTTTGTTAGACCTTATATACTATTAAATGTGACCCCGTAAATGATAGTAGGGACCTCAAGTTTTTCCAACTCTTTCTGGTCAAGCTGTAGATACAGCCTAATTGTGAATAAAACCTCATTACCGCGCTCGCACGTTTTTTTTTAAATTAGGTAAATGATGCTTGTTATGCCTATGCGACCTCGTTTCTGTGAGATAGATGTACCCTAATAAAATCTTTTTGTACCGGACATTGCGGTCCTAGGATTGCATTTAAATTTGCGATCCCGTTCTCCGAGAAGTATGGTGAAGCCGACTTTGCTAAAAGAAGGTTGTCAAAGTAACGACCAAATCACAAGCATTTTTGGGTAAATAAATAAAGTAAATAAATATTTTCGGAAAAATCACACATGGTCATCTGGCCCCAAAGTAGGATTCCCTGTGTTATGGGTTACCAGAGACTGATATACATACTTATATATGTTTAAATACATACATATATAAATATATTTAACACCCAGACACAGAGCAAACAAATCTGCTCATCACACAAATGCTTGCACTGGGTGGGGATCGAACCCACAACTCTCGGATCAGTAGTCAAGGGCACTAACCACTGAGCCACCGAGTCAGTCAAAGTCAAAAAAGTAAACTAGTGTACTTCGATTCTTGGCGGAGTCAATTGTCAGACTCGGTTTGGTTGGCGGTAGGGCATTTTCTATCTATCTAGGGCCTGGCTAGCTACCACCATCTTATCTAAGTCTTGCCGCCAAATATCAATGTTGATATCATTGGTGTGTCCGGCATGAAGATAAGATAGCCACTTCCCCATTGCGTTGGGGAATCTTGGTAAGCCCGCTTCTATCTTCGGCAACATCGTCGCTTACCACCAGGTGAGATGTTGTCAAGGGTTTACCAATTGTGAGCAAAAAAATTAAAAAAAAGTCACAAACATTGGAACTGGATCACTCACCACTATCACCAATGTGTTTAGTTTCTCCTGACTTGGTCTCGTCCTCCCCGGAGTCCTTGTTGAATACGGGCAGCAAGTCGCGGTTGCCTGTTGCGATAGTGGCTTCCAACTCGGCAATCTACATAAACACAGTTGTTAACTCATATTAAATAATGAATAATTTTCCAAAAACCTGATCCGCCATCTTTGGGAGACCACTGAATTGGATTTAGAAGTCATTCAAAATTGTGGAGAACAATGCATGGTTAGCTTAACCACACTAACGTGTATGCAAAATTTTAGCTCAATCGGAAAACGGGAAGTGGTTCTAATATAGCTTCTAATAAACAAGGCACGTTATAAAGAAGTAAGGTCACCAGCATATCTCATAGAATAAGCAAATTGAAGTGGCAATGGGCACGCCATATAGCTCGTAGAATAGACAACCAATGGGGATGAAAGGTTCTCGAGTGGCGACCACGGACCGGAAGACGCAGAGTGATCCGCTTAATGATCTAGTAAGGGTACCAGGATGGCACTGGATGCTATAGGGGATGGGGAGGCCTATGTTCAACCGATCTACTTGCTCGGGCGGTAACATGTGGACAATAATAAAGTACAATATAGGCGGTAATTAAATATCGATGGGCAGTAACATAGTAGAATATGGGCAATTACTGTTTGGAGCGATCTAGGTTGGGGGTCAAGGTGAAGGATAAGGGGGTTGGGTCTTTGGCGGTTGGTTAGGTCAGATTAGTTAGGTAGCGATGAGCTGCTAGGTTTGATAGGACAAGCAACACGCGAGCCGAGCGAATTTAGCGTCACACCCAACTTCCCTCGTACCCCTGGATAACTAACTTACTATCCACTTGAAATATGTTACGGCCCAGTTGTTAATTTTACTACCTATTTGAGAATATTTTACCGCCCATTTCAGTTGTACACACATAGCTCACATTTAACCACACAATCCATTATTAAACTGCCCGATTTTTATTTTTTACTGCTTTAAATTCAATATTTTACTACCCGATTCGTACATTTTAACTGCCCAAAATGCAATATTAAATAGGGAAAACTCAAATCAGATATAATAATATATTTCTGACTTACATGTGGCGGTACTTCTGTGTTGGCGACTGTTGTTTCGAGGGGCATGTCCTGCATCAGATCAGAGCTTGATCCTGAGGCGAGATCCTTGATCGCTTGCGTCAGGGACCTGTATGGAAATATCATTGTAGTTATTTTAGTAATTTCGTGACTCAAAATTAGCTAGGGGGACTGTTTCCTATGCATCTAATAAAATAATTCGTACAGCCAAGCTGTGCATACTTTCTCGCGAAGGCCTACAGCGTGTGGCGTAGTCGGGAATACACAAAACAACAAAGTACATTACTCTTACTTACAAATTACAATAAATTAAAAGTTTAAAAAACCCCCGACAAAAAAATCGCTAAAAAGTAGAAAGCAATATGTCTCGGCCCTTTAAGTTTAATATAAGTAGTATATTTTGATCTAAGAGTCGTCGCGTAGGGGGACCGCTAAGTTGTGAAATTATTAGTGATTACTAATTATATTTTATTTATTTATTTAAGGTAATCAAAAGCGACCTTATTTAACATTAAGCTTATTGAAGGAGACAAAAAGCAAGGCAAATAATAGATTACCCTAGATAAGCCAAACACTGGTGTCGATTCGGTTTTGCACAAATCAACTAAACTAAACTAAAATTTGGTTAAGATGTGTCAAAATTACGTTTGTATTCGGAAAAACTCGACCTAACTTATCTGACAGATCTAAATTGAAATCGAACTAAATTAAGTTTAGAACGCCATTTTGCTATTCGGAACGACCATTATTTAGATGTGTCAAACTAAAATTGAGCCAATTTTAATCGCTACCTATTTTGGTGACCACTAAATTTTAATTGGTCTTGGAAAACAACAAAAGTGAAAATTTCGTGATGAAAACTTGAGTAAAGTGGTGGTATAAACCCTGATAAGTACTCAAGGACACTGCACCTTTGGACCTGAGGGTCTCATGGTGACCAGGTTGGTGGCCGAAAGCTCTATAAAACAGTCAAAGCTAAAAGTTTGGTGTTTGAACCAAGATGCATCAGCACACTGCGCGACTCTGACCCGAAGAGTTCTGATCTGAGGGTTTGACTGTGATGATGGTGACCAGGTCAATAAATCAGGTTGGAAGACGTCTGGTCCTAAATCTTTCCAACTTTCAGCTTCGCAGTTTTAGGAAGCCATCGATTGCCAACCTGGTTATCATCAAACCTTCAGTTTCTCCAGATTCTTACGATTCACAATTAATCACAATGCCTCGACGCACTTTTAGGCAAATTCAAACTCAAATGTCTCTCATACATAGTCTCTCTCTACCTCGTCGTCGGAGTGTTCCGAGGTCAGCGCGTATACCTGTATGACCTTCATCGAATACATTTTAGTGATTTTTAGTGATTCTGTTCTGAGTATAAGGTACCTTTGCTACCCTTGTCGAAATGCTCACGATCTGGACCATATTAATGCACTCCTTCGTCGCTCGAAAGTAATAATTTTCGTAAAACCTAAAATCTTTTAGGTAGAAGATTTTATTTGAAAAAAAAAATCGTATTATTCTCAGCCAACCCTGTCATTTGATACCCACTATGGGGGTGCAAAAAAATAATTGGTCCCCCAGCTTGGATAAATAATGACGTCACTTAGCTAACCATGCATTGTAATCCAAAGTAAACGTGTATGCAAATGTAAACGTTTCAACTCAATTGGAGACGGGGAAGTGCTTCCAAGATTTGACCCAAACTAACTAACACGGCAAGTTAATTAAAAGCTTGTAAAAAGGGATTACCTCTGGGGTTTATTTTTCTGGAAAATCAACAAGTGATATGTGCTTCGAGAAGACGACAATGTTGTCAATGTAGCTTAAAATAATCCATCATCATCATGACGACGACCGGTCCTGCGCTGCCCGCATTTAGTGGCTTCCCGCAATCTTCACCAGGTCGTCGGTCCACCGTGTGGGAGGCCTACATTTGCCGGTGCGCGGTCGCCACTCGAGAACTTTACTACCCCAACGGCCATCTGTTCTACCAGTTATGTGCCCCGCCCACTGGCACTTAAGTTCAGCAATTCTGCGAGCTATGTAAGTTACATTGGTTCTAGCTCGCTCCATCGCCCTTTAGGTGACCTTAAGCCTTTTAATGAGGTCCATAGTAAGCGATCATGTCTCAGTACATAAGTTATCACTGGCAACACACACTGGTCAAAGACTTAGTCTTTGGGAAGTGAAGATATTGTGAAGCTTACCGAACGCTGCCCAGCCGAGTTGGATTCGTCAATTGGTCTCTTTCTCGAAGTTGGACCTGCCTAGCTAGACTGTTTGTCCCAGGTTATTAATGATACATATTCGTCAACAAATTCGAGTGTAGATTATCCAACCTTCAGAGGAGTAGGAGCGACACGGGCATTTCCATGTTCATTATTACTATTATACAACCCACTTGTTGAGAGATTTTACTGACACCATCGAGCATTGTACACTATTAGTTCTGTAGTGTAAGTAGTGCACTGTGTGTCCCTACATTATCGTAGGTGGTCAATATTCCCGAACAACATTAGCTGAAGGCACTCACACCTTCTCGAGTATTGCATTGATTTGCGAGCGCGACTTCTGCAGGTCCTTATTGTTAACGTGGCCGCAGTGCGCCGCCCATGCGAGCCTACAAAATCGAGCAAATACAAACCTGTAGCTGAAGGAATCCTTGATGCAGACTTTCTCGAGTATGGCTCTGATTTGCGAGCGCGACAGCTGCAACCCTAGGCTCATGAAGAGGTTCTGCAGGTCCTTCTTGTTGACGTGGCCGCAGCGCGCCGTGTCGAAGTAGACGAGGGAGAGCAGCAGGTAGGGATCCGGGGGCAGCTCCACGCCGCGCCCCCCGCGCCGCCGCGGCGACACGCTGCGCTCGGAGTCCGACCGGTGAGAGTCCTAACCAACGAGATGTTAGAAATGAAATGTGTGAAATGATAGAAACAGACAATTGCAAAATAGGGAATATCCATCACTTTTCGTTACATTAGACAACTAATTACGCCACTTTGACGTCATATCCTTACTAATTCCTTACTAATATTATAAATGCGAAAGTAACTCTGTCTGTCGCGCTATTACGCCAAAACTACTGAAGCGATTTAAATGAAATTTTGGTACACAGATAGTCTAGAGCCTGAGAAAGGACATAGGCTACTTTTTAATGCGAAAAAAGGATTGAAAGGGGTTGAAAGGGGGGGATGAAAAGTTGTATGGAAGTATCGTCATTTTTTGAGCTAGAAGCTTGAAACTTATTTTTTAGGCTTGTTGATTCGATATAAATAAATATGACATTCTGTTAGATCTGGGACGGTAGTTAAATGAAACGAACGGAGCCCATTAGCACACTGGTTTATTCTGTCTAAACGACAGCAGTTATAGATGTACGCACACCACTACATTACACATACATATCTAACAATTCCTCCCCCTAATTTCTTAATACAATTAAACTTAATAAGTTCCTACAAATATTTCTTAAAATCTATGTTTTTACGAGCTGCCCGCATTGGCCTTCCCTGTCGTAACTCTACACGACCGTCTGGCTCCAGTACAGGTGATGTACGGTCTTGCTCGTCGACTGATATGCCGTCGAAGGCTGTAGCAGCAGCTGGTGATAGATTACACTCTTCAGAGGCTGCAGCAGACTGAGCTGACTCGGAACAGGGCTGGAGATGAACCTGTTCTCCACTCTCCCCGGAAACTGTACCATGACTGTATTTACTAACTGGTACTAAGGGCAAGAACTCCGTCGAATGTAAAACATTTTTAGTAACATTACTATTTTTATCTTTATTCCCAACAGAATGGGTTACAAAATCTTTGATTTCTTGGTTTTTTACTAACTGATTAATGTGTTTCTTAAATATTATACGAGACTCGGTATCTTCTATTAAAAATATTACTTTCCCAATTTTTTTTATTACTTTTCCTTTGTTCCAGCTATACTTATTGTTACCAAAGTATTTTTTGTACAGAACATTTTCTCCATGAATAAAGCCTTTTCTTATTTTACCGCCGTAAGCTTTACTCTGTAAGGACTGTTTTTGGTTAACCATAGGAACCAGGTCGGTGAGTGCAGGCGACGATTTAGGATTACACAGATCGAGCCGCGAATTTAATTGGTGACCAAAGACTAAAAATGCTGGTGACTTTCCCGTGGTTGAATGAATGGAGTTACGATAATTGAACAAATATTTTAAAAGTTCATTTTCTACAGATCTTTGTTTAGAGTTTGCTAGGATGGCCGCTTTTAATCCCTTTTTTACAATTTTCACATAGCTTTCGGCCTGTCCGTTGCTGGCCGGATGATAAGGAGGTGAAGTTAACTGAGTGATTCCATTTAATTTACAAAATCTCTTAAACTCCGCGGACGTGAAAGATGTTCCATTATCGCTAACAATAAACTCAGCTACACCAAATCTAGAGAAAACAACACAAATTTTTTCTATCACGTTTACCGATGTTATGTTAGATTTCATGTTGAAACATTCCAACCACTTGCTAAACGCATCCACTACCACGAGATACATGTTGCCGTTAATAGGACCTAAAAAGTCGACATGTAGGCGTTGAAACGGCCTATCTGGGAACTTCCAAGGGGCTAAAGGGACTCGCGGTGGGCTAGGGCGAAGTTGACTACAAACCTCGCAGCCACTTATTAACCGTTCTATCGCTAAATCTACTCCTGGAAACCAAAAACGTGAACGCGCCTCCGCTTTGCTTTTAACTATGCCTAGATGAGAACTATGTAGGTCAATTAACACTTGGTTTCTCAATTTTTGAGGAATAATCACTTTATGACCTCTCATTAGGCATCCATTTTCAAATGAGAGCTGTGATCGGCACAAAAAATAAGGTTTAATCTCTGCATTGTTTACCTTTCTTGGCCAACTATTTAGTACATAGTTTACCACTTCATTTAATACTACGTCTTGTTTTGTTTCACAGCTGATATCTTTTACGGTTACGGGCAAACTTCCTTCTAAAACAAAGTTCACATAACACGCACTATCATGGAAAGATTGACAATGGGAACCGGTTCCCGTAGCACGCGATGACGCACACTTAGACGCCACCTGTTTTGATTCACTTGTTATCGTTGCACGAGATAAGAAGTCAGCACTATTATTTGCACTCCGAATGTATTCTATAGTATAGTTATAGGCGGATAAGAATATACTATAGCGTTGTAACCTGTTTGCTGTTACTTCTGGAATTCCTCGATGCGGTCCGAAAATAGAAATGAGGGGTTTGTGGTCCGTTCGTAAAACAAAAGGAGTTGATCGCGCGTATAGGTATTGGTGAAACCGTCTTACACCAAAAATTATTGCAGTAGCTTCTTTCTGAATCTGCGAATAGTTTCTTTCGGATGAGCTCAGAGTACGCGATGCGAAAGCAACCGGCCTCTCGATACCATCAGAATCTATCTGTGACAAAATAGCTCCTAACCCTTCAGGGGACGCGTCAACTGTTAAAATTATTTTGGCATTCAGGTTAAAATGTGTTAAAACCTGATCTGATGTAATAATTTTTTTTATTTGACAAAAGGCTTGATTTTGTTGTTCTGACCAAGACCACTTAACTCCTTTTTTCAATAAACTGTACAACGGACTTAATATACTGGATGCCCTTGGAATAAAACTCCTATAGTAATTTACTAACCCTAAAAATGATTGTAACTGACTAACATTTTTCGGTACCGCAGCGTCAATTATTGCCTTAACTTTATCCTGTGACTTTTGAATTCCATTTTTTGTTATGACATGACCCAAATAATGTATTTCGTTTTTGAAAAACTCACATTTTTCTTTCTTTAAGGTTAACCCTGCCTCTTTGAATCTTTTTAACACCTCGTTAAGACGTTCTAAATGTTCATTTTTATCTCTACCGGTTATCAATACATCGTCCAAAAAACATAGAACTCCGTCTAGACCTGCTAACAATTCACTTAAGGCTCTCTGGAATATGGCTGGCGCACTCGACAAACCAAATATTAACCTATTGTACTTGAACAACCCGCGATTAGTGTTAATGCATGTAATATTATCTGGATCATTAATCATAAATTGGTTATATGCCATAGACATATCTAATTTTGAAAACTGTATCCCACCATGCAGTTTTGTAAACAATTCATCTACGGTCGGTAACGGATATTTGTCTACCAACAGCTGTTTATTTATTGTTTGCGAGTAATCGGCACAAATCCTTACTGATCCGTCGCGTTTTAACACGGGGACAATAGGCGAAGCATAGTTAGAATGTTCAATAGGCTCTAAGATACCCAACTTGACTAGACGGTCCAACTCCAAATTAATTTTGTCAACTAGGGAGAAAGCCACAGGACGCGCTTTTATGAAAACCGGTTTCGCGTCGCTTTTTAATGGTAAATTAACCTTGTATTTATTGAAACAGCCCAGATTGTCTGAAAATAATTCGCTGTATTGTTTGAACAGGTTATCTAAACACTCTTTCTCGTTTAACTCGTGTTCGCAAAATTTTATTGGAGCTAGTTCCAACCCAAAACAGGAAATAAAATCTCGCCCTAGAAGCGGTGGACCACCGTTTCTTATAACAAATGCATCTAGGACGCGCGTTTGACCCTTGTACGAGAAAGATAACTTAGCAATACCTAAGCTTTTTATTTCTGAACCTGTATAACTAATTAATTTCTTTTTACTAGGCGACAATGGCACATTTTTGAAGTGTGTATTATAAACATTTTCGGACAAAACAGTCACGGCAGAACCGCTGTCAATTTCAAATTGTAGGTATAACCCATTAACATCTATTAATTCAACCATGGGCGCACCGTCAGAACTGCGAATGTTAAAACACTTACCATCGTCGCCCTCACTCACCTCCCCCGACTCCATATATTTTACACTAGTACACATGTTATGAAGATGGCCTATTTTATTGCACTTTTTGCATTTGTATCTTGCAAATCGACACTTATTAGCACTATGATTTTTACGACCACACACTGTGCACTTTATTTCCGACGCGGAAGATGACGATGATGACGCATTATTGCCAATTTTAAATACTCCTTCGATCGCAGCTGCTGGAGTGGACCCCGTCCACCCCGCCGGCGGGGCGCCTGCCGCGCCGGCCCGCGCACACCGAGCGTTTTCGGCGATTTCTACTGCCTGGGCCAAGGTCAAGGCATTGATATCCTTTGAAAACAGTTTCTCTCGCTCCTGTCCTGGTAACATTCCCATGACGAATTTATCTAGCAAAGAATCTTCTAAGTGGCGAAAATTACAGTGCGCCGCTAGACTTCTAAGACGCGCGGCCCACTGTGTGTGGCCTTCGCCGATCTCCTGCATCGCCGAGTAGAACCGGGAGCGCTCTGCAAACCCGCAGCGCTTAGGAATAAAATGCTCATCCAATAATGTTGTCACTTCAGCATAACTCTTTTCTTCGAGTTTTTTCGGAAGCGCTAAATTAGTAGCCAGTCGGTAGGTAGGCTCCGCGAGTGCGCTTAACAATATGGCTCGACGTTTCACTCCCGCTTTGTCTGATGATTCATCCACATCATTAGCAATAAACCACTGATTTATACGGTTTTTATACGTTTCCCAGTCTTGATTTTCATGATTAAAACCCGAAATTAATCCAAAAGGCGTCGCCGAAGCAGACATTTTATTTCACTTTTCCGATTGTGGGTAGCTCGTCGCCACTGTTAGATCTGGGACGGTAGTTAAATGAAACGAACGGAGCCCATTAGCACACTGGTTTATTCTGTCTAAACGACAGCAGTTATAGATGTACGCACACCACTACATTACACATACATATCTAACACATTCAAAGTTTGTAAAAGTTTTACCCTCAAGGATTGAAAATGACAATAGGGAATAGGCGATGAAAGTTTGTATGGAAATATGTAAGGTTTACCTATATGAATGTTTTATAAGTTTGCGACAAGAGACAAAGTATTTGAGCTATTCTGATGTAACATTTACGGAGTGATAATCGCGGTGTAGGTGGGGAAATATGCCTGAGTGTGCTTACCCGAACGGGCAGATGACTGTGCCTTACGCATGCGAATACTTATTTTTTCCGCTGCAAATTAATTATCATTTACTGCAAATTGATTACAATTCGATTGGCTTGCACGATTTTTTGTTTATTTAATTAATGTTCTGCGTGAAATACAAATAACTTTAGGTTTTTGGGTTAGGTTATTAAATATTTTCTATAGTTGGTTCGTTGTTTTGTTTATTTCATTCGTCAAAAGTAGATTAATATCGAATTTAGTTAGATGTTATTACGTCATTATTATTTGTTGTACATTTGGATATTAGCTAGGTTCCTGAGAACGGTAACTCCTTTTGTTTATTTTGTAATAACGAACAATCTCAATACAATTTTTTATCATAAGATTTTAATTTGTTTTTGTGAATCATACATAAAATACCATTGGTTTCATTAATTTTTCGTAATACGTAGTTATCATAATCTTTGCGTTCTTTATGTTCTTAAAAAAATTAAGTTTTTTTTTGCTTTGATTATGTTCTTAAGTTAAGTATAAAAATTTATAGTATGGAGGTTTTGTTTATTTGGGTCAATAAAAGTAGTTGAATACTAATTCATTTAGGTTCTTATAAAATTGAATAAATGTAAATTAGTTATTATCGTTATAGGAAGTATTGTTTTCTGTGTTTACGGTCAAAAGTAAAATAAAGTGTAAATAGTTATAGGTATATTATTAATTAGTATTAATAATAATACTTTTCTAATCAACAGGTTGACATTTTTATTCGTGTACGTTAGGTAGCAGATTTTTTTCTGTTAATGACGTTGTTTTTATTTTAATATGCATAGAGAACGCAAATCTAATCAAGCGCAAATTTCTAGTGGAGCTCGCGCTAAGGAAGTTGCTAGAAGCCAAGAGTTTCAAGAGCACACTCAGACCGTTTGACATCAAACATCTCGAAGACCTGCTGAGACTCGAAAGCAAAACCAAGCGCGTCGGATTTTAGATGCTGAGCGTCACGCAGCTCAGGGAGCTGCTGAGACTGAAGGAGAAAGTCTATTGCGTCTATCCTGATCTTCAAATAAACGAAAGCAATCGAGAATGGCTTTGGGAAAAGGCAATTTTGGCGCCGATTAATACACTGCAAATAGCTTATTAAAGTATTTATACGTTTGTTTCTTATTTGTAAAATAATTAGCCTAAACAATTAAAAATGCTAACCTCATATACTGCGATTTTTAAAGATTCGAAATCGCAGTATTCTTATACAACTTCAAAACGATTTATTTAAAAAGATGATATTTTTACAACAAGCCCTTTCATTTGATATGTTATACAAATCTAGTTTGCTAAACTCTTTTTTTATTTGCCCTCTAAAAGTGACCCCATGTTTCAAAAGTTCATTTACCGACGTGTACCAAATTTCAACTTAATCGGTCCAGTAGTTTCGGAGCAAATTAGCTGTGACAAACGGACGGACGGACATACAGACATAGAGTGATCCTATAATGGTTCCGTTAACCTTTAAGGTATGGAACCCTAAAAAGTCTCAATGATTATTATTTGCTTATGCTTATAATTTCCATTTGAAAAAACCTTTAAAAAAGTAGATAACTTAAAATACATACTCTTCGCTCTCTTCTGCGTGACTCGCGCCTCTCATCCCGTTTATCGTCCTTTTTTTTATCATCTTTTTCTTCTTTTTTCTCCTCTTTGTCATCTTCTTTCTTCTCTCCCTCTGACTTCTCCTCTTTTTTGTCAGCTTTCTCAGCAGATTTGTCTTTTTCTTTCACTTCCTCCTTCTCGGGCAAAGTGTACAGAGTCTTGTAAATGTAGAACCCAAAGTCACGCATCAGCATTTCGTTGAAGATTTCCGCAAAAACGAACAGCTATAAAAATATATATGA
The DNA here is from genome assembly GCA_947284805.1 of Coleophora flavipennella. Classification (NCBI taxonomy): domain Eukaryota; kingdom Metazoa; phylum Arthropoda; class Insecta; order Lepidoptera; family Coleophoridae; genus Coleophora; species Coleophora flavipennella. The sequence continues at coordinate 9,376,143 of OX369299.1, forward strand.
AAAATTTATATAAAGTATTATGCGCTGAAGTCAGAAAAAATAACAATGAACGAAATTGTAATAGGGTGTAATATCATATCAGCCTAAGTACCTCCACTACTGGCGAAGGCCCAAGGATTTCCACAACGACCGGTTCTGCGCTGCCCGCATCCAGCGGCTTCCCGCGACATTCACCAGGTCATCACCCCAACGGCCATGCCCCGCCCACTGCCACTTAAGTTTAGCAATTTTGAGAGCTTATGTCGGTTACTTTGGTATACGGTGTAATCAGAGTATAACAAAATTGGTGTAGGACCTTAACTGGGGGTTCTACTAATAAATATAAATTATCTGCTACTCGTCTCCATTTCTCCGTCGGGTCGCGCCGTAAATAGACATCGCTTCTCTAGAGATTTAAATATAAAACTTCATAGTAATGAACAACGAAGTTGAAAGGTACCTGATGAAACGCAGCAGTTGCATCACTGTCCATGTAAATGTTTGAGGCGAGGCAATGATTGGAACAATTGTCTCTTGTTTTTTTTATTTACGTGTAAAGAGTAAAGAAAATAACCACACTTTTGCACTTTTTCAATGTTTTTCCATTTCAATTAAAAACTACAATTAATTTTAAAAAATCCAACTGCCATATTGAAGTGTGTGTTTAGACCTTGGTCTAAAAGAAGCCCATAAAGTCTTAAATATACGAATATTGTGCAATTCCAAATATTAAATACATAAGGGTCGAGTTGATAACCTCCTTTTTTGAAGTCCGTTAACAATGACATTATTTTGTAATAAAATTATTCGACAATAAATAAAATACAATTACACTTTTTTAGTGTCCGGAAATGAACCCCACCTGAGAAATAAAGTACTCAAGAAAAGGGCCTCGGTGACGGGAATTTATTTATTTTCATGGGGCATCACCGACCTCCGGGTTAGCTGCACCCAAGTGCCACATGATACCTGCACCAAACCGCCGTGTTTAGTCACCTGGGTCGCAGCTACCACACCAACCAAAATTTATATTGAATTCGCCGTGCCTCACTGCGCGTCGTACCGGCAGCTTTGAGCGAAGTTTTATTTTTACTATTTTTTTGATCTTTTGACCTATGCTGCCACTGGGCGCTGCCGCTGCTGTGCAAAGTTTCGCCTTTGAATTACTTACCTGTGATCTCCTGATATTTTTAGTTTATTTTTTTTAATTACCAAGAGTTTTGTGTGCCCCAAGGTTTTATCCTACTTATACTTTCACGGCCATCCCTTTTATAACCTGTTTACCATCCTTTTGTTATTAAATATATACATATACATTTAGCTTTACATCTACAGACGTGTGCAACGCAACCTTCATACACATCTAGAACAGATGTGCAGGTTTCCTCACGATGTTTTCTTTCACCGTTAAAGCAATCGGTAAGTAAATCGTCGTACGTACGTACTGTAGCAAAAATTAAATAAATAGATTTAAAATAGCAGCTATGGTTCCGCTACGTATATATTCTAGATGTGTATGAAGGTCGCGTTGCACACGTCCGTACATGTAAAGCTAAATGCTCTACACGAGACCGCAGGTGATGCTACACACCTGGTGGGTGCAACACTTGGACAGCACGTTTAATGTACCACACTATAAGAAGCCACGTGATAAAATTACAAAAATTGTGACACGATTGGTTTCCATAAAGTTGGGAGTACTTGTGGCTTCTAGTCCAATGAATTTGTACCTAAGACGCAAAATGGGCGCAGTAGTCGCCTGGTTGTGTAAACATAGGTACAATACAGTATATACTGTCTGCACTGACCTCAAAGCTGTGCTCCTTGTTGTCTGTGATGCGGTAATCGAGCAACAACGAGAGAGTGGCGACGTTGCAGCCGAACTTGCCGCCCTTGGCCGCGGCGTTCGGGTGCGCGATGAGATGCGGCTGCGACGGCAGCTCGTATCGCGCCTTCAGAGATTGCTTCTGTCGCTCCAGCTGCCAAAACATAATAGATTTAGTGACGGAATTCCCTTTATGACCTAACCAATTAAAAATAAAATAAACCCGACTACTTAAACATTACAACAGATGAGATGATGAAATTGGGATAGTAAAGTTCTCGATTGTCGACCGAGCACCGGAAAACGTAGCGTAGGAAGTCCTTCCACCCGGTGCACCGAAGACCTGGTGAAGATCGTGGGAAGCCGTTAGATGCGGGCAGCGCAGGACCGGTCGTCATGGAAATCCTTTGGGGAGGCCTTTGTCCAGCAGTGGACTTCTTTCGGCTGGTATGTTGACGACTTAAAATGTCACCTATGTCACTCAAGAGATCAAGACGAATCTAACCGACACCACGCACTCTAAAATCCATCAAGCCGTTTAGGCTACTGGCTCAGTCAAAGAAACAGACATACAACACTCATGAACCTCTTTTTTTTGGTGTAAAAACCAGAGCCTCCGTATGGTAGAAGACTTTAACGCTTCTAGTACTGGCATTTTCTAGTAAATTGTCTAGGCTCTAAAATAAGTTTGATTCTGATGAGTTAATCAACTTATCTAAATTGAAATCCTGAGAAACCGCGTAATTTTTATTGATCCGACACATTGATATACGGACATAGATTTCTTTTATCCGATCGTAAACAAGCGGATCTTGTTATAAAACAACTTCTTGTTTTAAAATTTTCAGTGCCCTGCGACCTGTATGGACGGCGGCCATGGAAGGCCTTCTTTACGAAATTAACCAAAAAGAGTATTTTTTCAGTTCCACCAGGAACTGTGCCGGACTATGCTATTTTCATGTGATAAAAAGTAGCCTATGTTCTTCTCCATAACACAGACTTTGTGCATGCCAAATTTTGCAAAGATTGGTCCAGGTGTTGAAGCGTGAAGAGGTATACAAACTAACAAAGATATTTTCCATTGGATTGTACAGAACAAAAAGCACTTAGAGAGGATGTTTACAAAGATGGACTTATCTCTATAAGAGATCTTTTCCAGCTTACCTTACCGGGTGTTAGGAGACTAGTGTATGAAACTAATATTCTAAATTGAGAAGAATAAAACTGAGGATATTTTGCTATACCTTTCTCTTTTCTTCTTCAATTTCTTTTTCAGATTTCTTAACTTCCGGTTTCTCCTTTACTTCCTTCTTTTCCTTTTCTTTATCGTCCTTTTCCTCTGCCTTATCTTTAGCAGGTTCCTTATTATCAAGCTCATCTTTATTTTCTTTCGCGTCAGTGTCAGTTTTTTGTGACTTCTCTTGGTCTGATTCATCATCCAAATCCATGACTTCATCAGTGTTTTCCTTCTCTTCCTCAGCTTTTAGAAGTTTAGATAAACGAGATAAGAGTTGAGCGCGAAGACCTGTGAAAAACCAGCCAAGTGTGTAAAACCGCACACTGAAAGTTTCGTGTCAAAACAAATTTGGGTATGAAACACTACAAAATTCAAGGAGTAAAACAATCTATGAACTTAACTATGGAAAAAAATATCCTCCCACAGCGATAAACGTCACGTTCAATTCTCTCACTGCAAATATACATCATTCTAGATCAACGGGAAGTCCCCCACGGGTTTAGATTGCTTCATCATCATCATTGCAGCTCATATACGTCCCCACCGAGGGGCTCGAGCCTACCCTGAATTAGGGCGATCGGGCCTTAGTCGACCACGCGGGCCCAGTGCGGGTTGGTCGACTTCACACACGACCTTCGAGTTTCTTCGCAGGTGTGTGCAGGTTTCCTCACGATGTTTTCCTTCACTGTTAAAGCAATCGGTGATTAGATTGCTTGCAACTATCAAAATATGCGACTTAAATGGCCGTAAAATAGACGTATCTTTTGACTGACAAGGGACATAGATCTAAGTGTGCAGTATAAAGTTCAATTTAATACTTCCCTGCATTCTTAAAAAAAGGGCATTGACATCGACGGACAACGAAGCGATCCTATAAGGGTTATTTTTTTTCTTTTGAAGTAAGTAACCCTAAAAATCAAACAAATATAAAAAGATAAATACATACATAATGATACACATAAATTTGTACTAGTAGTGTACGTAGTAACAATTTTATTAATCTGTGCTAGTGTTTATAGTAAAATTACACGTGTCAAATACCTTTGCAACTGACATTGCGCGCACGCAGCTCCTGCCTTAGCTGATCAACCTTGACGGTTTTGAGATCTATCTTAGAGTAGTGTGTCGGTTCAGGTTTTCCCTCGTCATCGTCGTCGTTCTCATCTATGGTGATGGTACTGTTATCCAGGTTTTCCTAAAAATACCAATTGATTAGTATCACTCTGCTTAGTTTGGAAAAACTCAATTTTGTTTGGACTTTTGAAGTTAAGAAATTTTAAAAACTAAAGAAGTCTAAAGAGATGTAAAAATAATGTAAGCTTATGCTTTTTAGCTATTGATATGGGAACTTTATAGAGAAGTTAACTGAAGTGAAGTATGCGCGCAACCATGGGCCCTCTGCGCAGGCGGTGGTCTCCAATAAACATAGTAGAACTCGCAGCCGGAAACTTAACGAAACAAAACTGGGAACAAACAATTTTGGAATTGTCGGTGCTCTCGTTGAGATCGACGCCAGCCGGAGGCGCGGGCGCCGATGCAGTCGTCTGCTGCTGCTGCGACCGCTCGGCATCCGACTCGGCCACTTCGCCCTCCAGTTTCTTCATTGCCGCCTCGCAAGCTGCTTTATATTGTTCCTGAATGGTGGTCCATTCGACCCTCGACGGCTGTGCAGACCACACGTCGGGCAGGAACAACACCACGCTCTCGAGCCGCGACTTGCCGCCGCTGCCCTCGCGCCAGTAGTAAAACTCCACCATTCGGTACCTGCATGGTTAAGTCAGTTCAGTGATGCGTACTCACAGGACAGTACTCACGCGCAGCATCGCATTCGCGCGGGTGCCGGGTGCCGGCGCGAGCATGGACACGACACATCCGCTACGAGAGTTTAACTGCTCATAAGGCAGGTTGATACACCGATTCTGCTTCCGAAACTTGCGCCTTTGTTGGTGTACTAACGCCTCCAGTCTCACATAAGGAATGTGTGCTGTACCATGACTATGTTACAGTTTGAGTCCAAAGCTTTTTATAACCTCTTATTTATTTCTATGTTCTCGGTTAGAAATGACCTAATAATATTGTTGAACTTTTCTATATTCTAGCTAGAGATGATCTAATATTGTTGGTTGAAATTGAAAGATGGCTAGATAAAGCTTTTGAACTCAACAGTATGTATACTAATAACTATACTAGGTAGGGCAATCACCAACATGATAAAGTAATCAACTTACCACTGGGCGCAGGATGATAGGTCAATGCCAGTAAGAGCTTTACAAGTACGGATTGCTGTCTTCACCAAAACACTGGGGTCTGTATCAGGGTTCTCTCCATCAAGGGAGGGGCTCCAGGGCCCACCGATAGCAAAGTTTTCACCACCTTTTCCCTTCTGTCCCACAAGGAATTTGATCAAGCGGGTCGGGTGCAGAGGGCTCTTGCTTCTTGACTTATCATCACTTTTTGTAAGACCACATTTTTGGTACAGAGTTTCCAGAGACGGCATACTGATCAACATCACCTAGAACATTTAATATTTATGTATTTGTATTTTACCAACAGTAAAAAAACATAGTGTTGGAAAGCAAGATTCAGGAACAATGGTTTGGTACATACCTTGGCAGAAAATCTGTAATCTGCATCTGGTGGCTCCAGCACAGCATCGTTGGGCATCGGGTTCTCAACCTCCCTGCTCATGATGTGGTACCCACACGGGTTGTTGAGGGATAGAGGCAGCTGGGGCGGGAAGGTCTCACCCCACTTTACGTTAGCAGTGAAGAAGTCTGATGGGATGTATAAGTTTGTGTATCTTTGGGACAGACCAGGGACATCCAGTTTCTGGCTGTAAAAGAATGTTATATTAAAGTATAGAATAGGTAGATATTTAATAATTGGAAGCTACAGTCTACTGTGACTACTCTGGACCTTGAATTGTAATTCCACCTTTTTCTTATTTGTTGTTAAACCATTTAAAGAAATGACAGGTGTGATCAAAGGCTGGGTCAAAGGCAAATTTAAACTATTGTGATTAATTTGCATGTTTCTTGTTTTGACAGTAGTCTATGTATGTATGTTTGTATGTATGTTCCTCTGTTCCCTCGTATTTCCTAAACCACTAAATTGTTTTTGACAAATGTAATGTCTTTGGATTAGTGCTATCACTCTGCATGTCATAGGATATACAGGTGTAACAAAATTGGTATAGGTCCCGTTAACTGGGGCTTCTGATGATCATACTGAACAACTTTTGCTCATCATACTGAACGACATTGATGAAATCGCAAAAAAAAATTTTACTTTTCATTAAAATCAATCAATCAATTTGACTGTATGTTTTTTTATGTGTGTTACCTCAGAACTTTTGACTGAGTTAACCGATTTTTATGATTCTTTTTATTTGAAAGCTAGTGCTTCCCCTATGTCCCCATATAAATTTTATCCAAATCGGTGTAGTACTTTATGAGAAAGTTAACAAAAACCAAAAATAATAATGCAAAAATGTACTAAGTTGTTGCGATGGAAGTCGGTTTTTTAACGTTTTTAGCATTTTCAATTATAGTATGTTCCTTGGGGAAAGTTGTTCAGTATGATGAGTAGAACCCACAGTTAACGGGTCCTACACCAATTTTGTTACACTCTTTATAACTTTTAAAAGTATTTTTTTAAGACAAACATATCGTGTTTTTTTATTAAAAGAAAGGTCTAGATGAGCACATTCTCATCATATATGCAAATGTATTTAATTTGTTAAGAAATGGTGTCACAAGCGATATTATAATATAAGATTGCTCAATGTACGCGCGCTACAATCAAGCAACATTAGCGACATGACACGCAGGTAGCAAAAAATATGGAATTAAAATAAAAGTTAAAATAATTGAAGACACTAAAGAACGTTAAGTACAACTGACTTTATTTAAAAAATAGCGGCATAAAAACCGACAATGTTAGTACACACTTAACTGTCCATATCTTGAAAACTAATGAACCGATTTTAATGAAACTAGTACTGTTCCCTAAGTTGAAAGATACTTATACAAATATACATGCAGTTATGAATTTTGGCACACCTGTTTAGAAGCCCACAGAGACTAACATACTTACACAAATATTGTGCAATTTCAACAATAGTACACAGGTACATACATACATATCGAATTGATAGCCTACCTTTTTAAAGTCGGTCAAAAAATCATTAAACCAATGGCATAACAAACAAAAAATGAGATTGACTTCATCTTATTGTCGCCTGCCAGCAAATATTTAATCACATCTCTGTGATCAATTCAGTAATAAACAACAACACTATTTAACTAGTGATTATGTGACCTGTAGACCTGTTTTCCAAAATGGATGAAACATAATATTTGTTTCGTTTTCAACCTCCATGGCTCTGCTATTTTGAAAGTTTCCAAAAGCTGCATCAACAAAATACTCCATATAATTATAGAACCTGCTCACATAATTTCACGAGAATCAGTGAGAAATACAACCTGCAGAGGAGAATAGCTGGACAGACATACAAAAGCATTTTTGCCCTAGCTGAAACGTAAATACTTCACTCTTGCTTTGTCAAAAATACTGCATAAAAACTTAACCCTTCTTTTTGGCCAGTCAGGTAAAAATGTATCAATTGTCCTTCACTGGATCAAGATGAATCTAACCTCGCACTACATCAAGTTGTTTCGGCAACAAAAAATATATACATAAAATATACATACATAAACCCTTCTACTGATAGTCGAGTAGAAACTAAAATGCGACTACAGAATATCTTTACTGAAAAGTATCAAAACAAAGTTTACTGCCTGAAATCATAGCCTTAATTTTTTCCTTCAGGCGACGCATTGGAAACTTTGGTCGCAGGGATCTCGATTTTTCTCAGCAATTACAAAACATATGAAAGTCACATTTTGTAACCTGATTTTTCATTTCAATGACTTCATTTTAAGATGATTTGTTAACTTTTATAACAGAAACAATATATCAAAGCAACCAGAACAGAAATTTGAAAACAGAAAACAGAAATTCTACAGGCAAACCAGACAGATTTAGTACCTATAAATTTTCTTAGTCGATTAGTCAACACACACACACCAATATGCCAGTTTTTTTTTTTTAAATAATTGTAGTTTTGAATTAAATCAAAAGAACATTGAAAAAGTGTTGTTGTTTTCTTTTCAATACAGTTGTAATTTAGATGCTAGTTTACTGTGCGCGAAATTGATTTTAGTAAAAAGTTACTGTCACATTTTACTTATTTGTAGCTCTGAGAAACAAGACATTTCTAGCAAATAAAAAAATATAGTAACCAAAGATACAGAATCTTCTTAAAGATCTAAAAGGAGAATTTTAAAAGAGTTTGGTTGTTACTCTGTTAGGTTAGTAATATAAATTGATTTTAGTAAAAAGTTACTGTCACATTTTACTTATTTGTAGCTCTGAGAAACAAGACATTTCTAGCAAATAAAAAAATATAGTAACCAAAGATACAGAATCTTCTTAAAGATCTAAAAGGAGAATTTTAAAAGAGTTTGGTTGTTACTCTGTTAGGTTAGTAATATAATAACACTAGCTGATTGGATTCTCTTTGGGTTAAATCTTTGTGAAGAGAGGAGAATAAATATAAATGAAGCACATAGGTTACAGGAAGGAATAGGTCACCTTTTCCAAGGTTTTAATGCTTAAATTAATATTATTCCAAGCCTTATTGTAATCTATTTATGGTAATTAATATTAAAAAAACCTAGGCATGCATATGTGTGTCTTGCTAAATTAAATATGGCGAAATTTTCGTAAAACTGAATTGAGTTTTTTTAGTTGTGAATATGAATAAAATAGATAATTGAATTTATTTAATTCATTTTTTCAGTTGAATAGTTAATATATGTGTAAGAAAAAAATATACTTATATGTATAGGAAAAAACAAAGTAAGATCAAGTAACTATTTAGTAATCTGTGGTAAGATTACTCCCCGGACATTTAAAATGAGCTGAAAAATCAAGGCAATTACAGGTGGGGGAAGTCTTGTTTTTATACTTTTCAGTAAATATTTTCCATAGTCAGGTTTTAGTTTTTGTAACTTCCATATTGAAATATAATGAAAATTAAATAAATATCATCATTTAAGCCAAAGATGTCCACTGCTGCATGAAGGCCTTCCCAAGGATTTTCCCAAGTACTAGTTTAATACTACTGCAAACATATTGTACTTACACATCAAGAGGCATACGGGGCACTCTCACCACATACTTTACAGGTGAAGGAGCATGTACAGTTGGGCGTTTGCGAGGTGGCGAATCACGGCGCATACGGACATCTCTCGAACGGGACCGACTGCGAGTGCGAGACCTCTTCTGTTGTAAATATATAAACATTACCCAACATTTCAGTTTCCAATTAGTAATTGACCGTAAAATCCGTCCAGTAGTTTGGGTACTAAAGCAACCAATGCTCACTCACACACACACAATACACACTTGGATGGTGGTCACCTGGTTGCGGAAACCAGCCTGCCCCTATCAACAACAACAAACACACTTGGATGGCCTTGTTACATAGACAATGTATCTGGAAAACATTTATATCTATACATATAAAAACATTTTATAATATTACAAAGGAACTATTTATAAAAATTTATAAAACATACATTCGTCCACTGCTGGAATACGGTTTCCAAATTTGGAGTCCCTATTTCAAAAAAGACATAGAAATGTTGGAGAAAGTTCAGAGGAGAGCAACAAAAATGGTAACATCTCTGAAAAAGAAGTCATACGAAGAACGCCTCCAAGAACTCAACCTGACTACACTGGAACAGAGACGGAAAAGAGGAGACCTTATAGAAACATACAAGATACTTAATGAACATTATAATGTGAGATATTTAAAGGATCTGTTCATGATGAACCAGAATAAAGGTTTAAGAGGGCACTCCTTGAAACTAACAAAACCTCCATGTGCTAGCAACCCCAGAACACACTTTTTGCCATTTCGAGTGATGAAGCTATGGAACTCTCTCCCAGAAACAGTCATAAGTGCTCCAACAGTCAACAGTTTTAAAAACAGACTTGATAAACATTTTAAAACACAAGTGCAGTGATATACACGCATCAGCTCTTAGAGCTGCTAGTGTATTAATCAAATAATAATAATAATAATAATATAATAAAACTGTAACAGGGCTGTGTCCTTACATGAAATATTTTTAGAAAATAATTACTGTGGTGGATATTACTAATGATATGATATAGAAAGCAACAACTTTTAGAATTTTTGCCTGTCTGTATGTTAAACTACCAGACTGATTTTGATGAAATCTTATATGGTGGTTTCTTATAGCCCAGGTTAACATATAGGATACTTTTATCCCAGAAAATTTACGAGTTCCCGTGGGAAAATCAAAAGTATGCATTTCTAGAATGGCTCACCACGCAAATGTTGCTAGACCTATTGCAATTATTTTTTACATGTTGATACCTTATATTATATCAGGAACTAAAACTTCGACATTGTGAATTCCAAAAAAATTAAGGGTCACTGCAGGAATGCAAAAAATTAGTAGAATGGCACCACGTAACAATATGAAACCTTTACATTGAGATGGGGTGTTTTGACCAGCATTACATAGTTGAAACAGCCTTGTGAAGTGAGGTTTCCTCCCCTATAGGTTTGTTTCGTTCAGCATGATATATAAGGTCTAACAAAATTAGCTGAAACTATTTTAAGGGCAAGTTCAGTAAACGAAACTGAACAACTTTTTCTTCAGCGACCATACCGAATTCTAAAAAAAAAATGCCACATTCCATTATTGCCCACTATAATATTCTCGTGTTGTAGAACGGTCCTGTCTTTTCGCTGGATTCGTGCCTTGCCGCAACGAAACTGCGCTGTGCCTGGCCGTTGACCTTTGGTAGTTCTCTCAATCAATTCTTATTTAAAAACTAATATTACCTATTTAAAACCTTATAGTTCCCCTTTTAGATGTAGGTAGTAAAATACAACCTAACAGGTATTTACACTTTTCGAAAAATAAGAAATTGAGCAGCTTCTTTGAAGCGTTGAGGCCATTGACCATTGAACTATTTTGCTGCTCGCTCGTAGGTACATTTCGCCTACAAACAAGTGTGCGATGCGTGCGCGTAAAAAATATCTCAGTTACTCTCGCGCACTCATTGAGTTACGTTCTCAAAGCCGAACCTACAGATTGTGACCTAAGTGCCTAAGTTAAGTGTTTCATTGTGAAAATGCCATGTACAACAATATTTGGACATGGCGGTGTGCTATGAAGTTTGTAACTACAACCTAATAGACACCAGGAACATGTTTCAAGGTGCTTTGCAGCGATTCCGGGATTACGGTACTTTTACGAGTATGCCACGACCTGTAGATGCCGGTCAACCAAGAAAATCACCGGAGACATAAGAAGCAAGTAGGTAGGTAGTTTGCCTTAGCCTGTTTGCGGACAAGTCACATTAAAGAAAAATCTATTTGTTTGGAAATGGCCAAACATGTAAACAAATCATTTTATCATTTTAGCTTAATCACTTACATTTGGACATCAAGGATTTTATTGACATAAATACTGTGTTTTAGTTCATTTAAGACTTGAAAACCAATTGAAACTAGTTTATTTTGAAGTTCATGTTTTGTTTACATGTCTGGCTATTTCCAAACAAATAGGGTTTAGATACCTACCCAATATGTGTCCGACGCGACGGAAGACACGGCTTGTACTATCTGGCGTGGCTTGTGGCGGAGCCCGGCGGAGGCGCGTCAGGCGCGTGGACTGCTACGGTACGATGGCCAGTGCCGGATTTATTAAGATTTCTTTTTTTTTTATTGTAGATTTTTTTTCTAAGATTTCAGTATGGTCGCTGAAGAAAAAGTTGTTCAGTTTCGTTTACTGAACTTGCCCTTAAAATAGTTTCAGCTAATTTTGTTAGACCTTATATACATTTTTTGTATGGCAGCCTTTTTAAATGCACCCTAACCAAAAATTATTCACAAACTTACCCTGTCTCTGTCTCTATCATCTCGGTGCGAGGGTCTGTCGTCACGGCGAAGTGGTTGGGACTTCTTGTTGGCATTCATTGGCGGAGGCACGGCATTGTACTGGTTCGACTTAGGGTTATTCTGCTTGGGGTTAAGACCACCTTTCGGCAAGACCTGGACGCGCGTTGCGTTCCATTTGAACGGCATGTTAGGGTTGTAACTGGCTTCTACAAGCACCCGGTCATTCACTTTCGGAATAACGCCCTTAGCGCATACCGAAGTTTGGTAGAAAACATCGTGATCGACGAAGCCGAAGTCATTGTGTGTTTTTGTGACGGTTCCAGTGAAAACTCTCTGATCGGTCGACCCGGTACTTTGGTTATTCTGTGCGTTTTGGTACATGCCCGGGTTCATTGCACGTGGTGTTGGGTACGCCACTACATTGCCCGGATACATTTGACCTTGAGCCATTTGATTCATAGGCATTTGACCGGCCATAGGCATCGCCATGCCGCCCTGCGCCTGCATCATGTTGGGGTTGAATACCTGCTGCTGCTGGTATCCCATCATACCCTGCTGCGACATGATGTTTGGGTCCATTATTTGCGGGTTCATGCCAGGCATACTATTGTTCACATTGGAGCGTGCCCACGGTGGGTTTTTAGTGCCACTGCCACTTTGCATTTTTCCACTACTTCACTAGCACAAACTATAAAAAAATCCACTGATTAAAATCCTGTTCGCTCGATTACACACGATACAAATAATCACTGAACAATAGCATATATGTACTTCGTAGATTACATGCTCAGTGCTTCGTAGTTTTTGTAGCTAGCCTTTGTTTGTAGCAAGCAAAGCAAAGCAAGAAGAAAGAAAATGGCGACGGCTGGCGGCGGGCGGTTGGTTGGTTATAATATATTAACGTCTATGGGTACAAGCCTTTTTGTGACAGTCATAATGTTTCGTCTTCATTTCTTTTCTGATTTGAAATGCTACAAAATATGTTCTCTGGAGTTCTTGACAGCATTTGCAGCAGCCTTATTCTGAGTTGGAACACCAGGTCACAGCGTCTATAAAACTGCATCCAGTTCAAGTCTGGTCTTCACGTGGAAAACAAGAAAATAAAATGAAGATGGTCATTTTATTTTCTTGTTGTCCACATTGCTCACGTGCACCAGACGATTTTCTTCAAAACGCACCACTTTTTGAAACAAAACTCTAGCAGAAAACAATGTACAAACAATAAAATAAAACTACAAATGCGTTCACCACCGCCAAAAAAAACTCGACGACGGCTGGCGCTGGCGGTTGGTTGGTTGTGATTTTTCTTGGCCGTGGAAACAAGACCTTCAACCGAATTCATAAATCATTTTCACTTTCTTTATTTGTTTTTGGATTTGTAATGCTAGTGCCGGTGCATTACAAATCTTTCTGAAGTTCTTGACAGCATTTGCAGCAGCCTAATTCTGAGGTGGAACACCCGGTTGCAGTAGGGCGTCTATAAAACTGGGTTTTCACGTCCTTTTTCATTTTATTTTCTTGTTCTTCACGTTGCTCACGTGTACCAGACGATTTTCTCCAAAACGCACCACTTTTTGAAGTAAATTCTAGCACAAATTAATGAAAATAAACAATGAAATAAAACTACGAATGCGTCCACCACAAATCCCTCCAAAAAACTCCTGGCGCTTTCGGTTTTTTTTTGTGAATTTTTCTTGGCCATGGAAACTAGTCCTTCAGCCGGATTCGTAAATAATTTTCACTTTCTTCATTTGTTTTTGGATTTGTAATGCTAGTGCCGGTGCATTACAAATCTTCTCTGAAGTTCTTGACAGCATTTGCAGCAGTTGCATTCTGAGGTGGAACACCCAGTTGCTGTTGGGCGTCTATAAAACTGCACCCAGAGCAAGTTGGGTTCTCACGTCCTCCTTCGTTTTATTTTCTTGTTCTCCACATTGCTCACGTGCACAGCATGCACTAGACGATTTTCTCCATCATGCACCACTTCTTGAACAAAATTCCAGCAGAAAACAATGAAAAAACAACAAAATAAAACTACGAATGCGTCCACCACAAATCCCGCCAAAAAAAAACTGGCGCTGGCGACTTGTTTCAGTGTGGCCAGATGACCGGGTTTTCCCGAAATCCTCCAAAAAACCTCCAAAGTGGTACCTTAATCATAAAAAGTAAAAACAAATATATTATAAAAAAAAAACTTTTGTAAGACGTGATTTCATTTAGTATAAATATTATAAATTGATACTGAATTATGAACCTTTAAATATTGGATAGCTTTCAAGTTATATTCCCATAATTTTCTGAGTCTTCTTGCATATTTTTGTTTTGATTGTGCCATTATCTTCAAACACCAAGGCGCAAAGACCAAGGATAGGACGTAATTTAATCACTAACCGCTCCTTTGCCCGAACGGCCTCCCCCGCACACCCCCGAGCGTCCCGTCATTTTTTATAAGTGCCGCCGCGCCAAGCCACGCGGCTCGGGTTTCAATAGGCCATTCATTGTGTTGTGTCTCAAGTTGTTATAGTAACACTATCAAGTGTTATGTTTTTTATGTTAAGTATGAATGAAGCTATATATTTAAGTGTTTTATTTATTAGTATTCAACTACGGTGTAGAATTATGATACGCTGAACACAGAGATATACAAAATAGTACTACAAAATGTATCGGGTTTAGAAAAGGCTAAATTTTGTGTCTCATGCTCTCAAACCTTTATTTCTATGTATTAGTAGATACCTTACCCTAAAAATAACAAAACACCACGTAAATCTAATCATCGAAAGTATTAAAATTAAAACTCACAATAACACCCGCAGCTGCGCACTCAACATTGACAATTTCAACTTTTTTTTTCTTTTTTTTTCATGGCATGGAGTAACGTTTTGGCTTCATTGGGTAGACAGTCTTACACAGAAGCAGGATAGATATATACTAATAGACCCTAAAAAAACAGGGACAGCATGATTAACAAAATCAACGACAAGGGAGCAGAGGGGCCCCATGTCAAGCGGTACTTGACACGGGCAATCGGGAGGGCAGAATTTATGTCAAGTAGTAGTTGACAGGGCAAAGGAGCGGTTATGTACGTTTTAACAAAAACGATAATGGCGTTTGGCGATAAAAACTTGTTCATCCGACATTGATGCGCGGGCCGAGGGGGCGCGGATCAACTTCAGAGCCACTCGGATATCATCATGTACAGCATTGTGCTTTAATTTGTCTATGTAGTGTGCTTTCGCAGGTTATTATAGTTTGTGGTTTGATAAAATTTTTAATTACCATTTTTTTTTCTTGTCTTGGCTTTTCCCAGTCTACAGTTTTGTTAATAAAAATATCCAATTCCTTACAAACACAGTTTTCTTCCTTCCCACCCAACAACCCCCTAAAATATTGTGTTCCAATTTCCCTCCCTAACTCTAAAAATTCTCAATCTGGCATCACTGGCTTGCTTGCTTTTTTTTAGAATATATTAACGTCTCTAGGTACAAGCCTTTTAGAGACAGACTTAATTTTTTTATATTCATTACTTTTTTAGGTTTTCACGCATCCCATTTTATTTTTTTCACGTATCCCATTTTTTGTTTGTTTTACACATTCCCTATGGTATGATTTAAAAAAAATAAAAATTAACAAATTTTTCATTGCTCTCGACTATACATGATCACTAACAATACCACCACTACCCGCCGCAGGAGACGTTGATAGTAGCGGGGGGAGATGAATGTCAGTGGCGTAACGCGCACGGGTGACTTTTGTCAGGGTGAAATTAAAGTTTCTGTCATTGTCATTTAAAGTGGAGTGCGCTCACGAAGGCTTACAAAAATAGTTTTTTTTTGGAAATTGTAGCGTCATTTGTCGATATGGATTTCGAAGAGACGGTCGTTGTCTGCAAACTCATTTCACGCATGAGAAAAAAAGGAAGAAGGATATTGAGTACACCACACCCTTTGGAGTGACAGGCTACTTAGTGGAAAGTTCTACACTATGTTTTATAAACTTCAAGAGCATCCAAAGATTTTTTTGAATATTTCCGAATGAATGTTAAAAGTTTTGATGAATAACTTCGCACTTTGAGACCTGCATTAACATACAAAAATACGAACATGAGATGCTTTAATATTCAAATTGACATCTGAATATTCTTTTTACTTTTAATATAAAATACTGGTCTCTTTTCCATTTCTTCTTTATGCATATTATTATCAATATCGTGTTCATGCACAGCTATGTTTTTCGGAGAGGTTGAAGCCATTTTGCGTGTGCCAAATCTGATATTTCGAATGCAAATGGTGGACAAACGACGCGGAGAGTGACATTAAAATTTTGTCACCCTTGCGCGCACGGCAATGAAAACCTAACGGCGTGGTGACAGTTTTGTCACCGGCTTATTCGATGGTCGGCGTACAAAAGTGTCACCCAGTTGTCGCGTCGTAACATGCACGCACCTCCATAGATCCCCATATACTTGATGTGAGTGACGAAACAATCACCGTGAAGAAAGTCGTCCGTGAGCACTAGCCCCAAGACAAAGTATATAAGCTTAATAAGGTCATCTTAGACCAAGGCTGAAAGCTATTTACTTACCTGCTTCGAATAATTGTTCAGAGATTGCACAATAAGATATACAGTCTAAGTATACAGTATACATAACGTGACAATTTATTTTTTTCGTCAGAGCGGAATACCAGCGGAAATATGTTAAAAAAACTTTTTATATTTTACTAGCGTTTATTAGAAAATGAATTAAACTGAATAGGTTGAACAACCCGCACTGGGCCGACTAAGGACCGATCACCCTAATTATGGGTAGGCTTGAGCCCCTTGGTGGGACGTATAACATGAGCTGATATGGTGAACACTGAATAATAAGCAGGTTTTTTTAGTACATAAAATAATAGGTATACTTAAATTTATTTTCGTTTGGTCTGTTTGCGAAAGCGGGACGTTTTTGCCCTCGCTGGGGACAGCGGGACAGACACCCTCTAAGTGGGACTGTCCCGCCCAAAGCGGGACGTATGGTCACGTTAGTATACATCTATTACATCCTAGTAGGTATGGAACCGCAGCGCGCCTCGTTGTATCGTTGGTTCGAAGTACGCTGCTGGCAACTCTATCACCAAGTCTGAGAGCTACAGATATTTAAAGTACTCTGTGGCTACAGACCTAACTGCTTCGAAGAGTTGTTCAGGGATGGCCACTGACCTCCATATATACAATGGAGGTCGGTGGGGATGGCGCTATAAACACGCTGCCGCTGTCTATGCTTCAGGCATGCAGCAACCACCAGTGTAATGGATTCTTCTGTGGAAAGTTCACTGGCTTTACACAGGAGGTCGTGGGTTCGATCTCCGGCGGGGTCAATTGTAAGACTCGGTTTGGTTGCTGGAAGGGCATTTTCTAAGCCCGCCTGGCTAGCTACCACCATCTTATCTAAGTCTTGGCGCCAAATATCAATGTTGATATCATTGGTGTGTTCCGGCATGAAGATAAGATAGCCAGTTCTCCCCATTGCGTTGGGGAATCTTGGTGAGCCCGCTTCCATCTTCGGCAACATCGTCACTTACCACCAGGTGAGATGTTGTCAAGGGTTTACCAATTGTAGATAAAAAAAGGCGTGTGGCACTCGGGGACTGCCGCGGTAAAGCTATTGCATACCATTTTTTATCAACTTTTAACACTCGCTAATAGATGGCACTGTAAGTTTTTTTAGAACTCGGTAACGTTACGTCACGCTCGGCCGAGCCAGTAAAATTGACAAGTCCTTTTAGTATTAGTACCGCAAGTCGCTAAAAGAGTTTTTTTTGGAACGCGGTAACGTAACGTCACGCTTCGTCGAGCTAAACGGTAGGCGGAGTGTGAGGTGTTAGGGTTTTTCGTTACGGAATTTCTTGTTTCGGTCGCCGCGCTCAAAGCCCGCCATAAAAGCTATGCAATATGCAATAGCTTAAAAAAAAAAATCTAGTGGGCTTAGATCTGAGAACATTAGAACGTGTCTCGGGTCCGAACCATAGAGAACATAGGCACAGATGAGATACTAGTTATAGGTACTTCGACATAGGTAGTAGTAGTACTTTACTTATAATAAAAAAGAATAAAAACATTTATTAGCCAAAAATAGATGCATGAGATTAGTTTACTTTACTTTTGCGACCCCACACTAGGCAAAGCCTGTCAGTTTTACATTCTCTATTAATTGGAGATAAGTAAAATAAATATTCCAATTTGAAGTGCCGTAGCTATGATTTATGAAACCACTGTAGAATTTTGCACCTGCCCATTTAGATCTCTGTATTTTTTTTTTGTAGCGAATTTGGCTCCCTTTCACATTTATGTTTTGTTTCACTAAATACCTACCTTGTGTGTGTACCATCACAGATTACTAAATAGTTACTTCGGTACCATCACAGATTACTAAATAGTTAGTACCATTGATATGGTTGACATATTGATACTAGGTAGGTATGTATGTAAGTAGTAGGTACCTACAGCTGCTAGAAGTGAGTTCACCTACACTACAGCATCCATTCGGATTCAGACTGTAGTTGCCGACTGTCCCCACTCGGGAAAACTCGTGCGAAGAGCACACTCGATGTTTTCCGAGCGCGAAGTACCTACTTACCTACAGCCGCTACGAAAAACAATTTCATTTAGGCCAAAGTTTGTGATGGTGTGGCGTAAAGTTTTATCAAGTATTTACAATACCAGCAATTAATTGATAGTTCTTTGATAAGAATAATGTGATTAAAAATTACAATTAATAAAGGGGAAATAGGACAAATCATTCTCAAGGCGCAGAGATAGGTATTTTGGTACGCGGGCAGTGAGCCAGTGATCTCGATGTGCGTTGTTGAAAATAATGGTTTGGCAATGATTTATAAACATTAATCTGTAAATTAAATATAAAAAAATATGTGGCATATACATTTGGATTTAAGTAGCCTTAGCCTCTATAGTCAAGCCGCGTTGACAATACCCAAAATAATGATTTTATAAATTTTCTAAATATAAAGTTTTGTATGAAATAAATGCATTTGTACATTTAACCGGATCTAATAATAATGCCGAACTGGCCATGAGTGTGGAGGCGAACTCGACGCAGCGCGGCCCTGACGCTGAACACAACGCCCAGACGAACCCACCTAGCCCTGTGGTCATCAGGAGGGCTCCCGCTCCTCCTAGGAAGTCCATGGTTACCAGGTTGTGGGATCTCCTGCAACCACTAGCAAGATTGTGGGGCCTTATTACCGCTGTTGGTAAGTTTTAATTAATTTTATTAGCTTCACCTGTATCACCTGTATGTATATAGGGTGACATTTAATTCGTTCTTGATCGTAAAGGATATAAATGTATTAGTGATTACAAACAACTTTCCCAAAAAAAAAAAATGTCTAATCAAAAAAAAAATTTTGGTCCTCGATACATAATAAGTTATCAAATCGGCCAAAATGTATGAAGGACCAAAAATTCTTTTTCATATTTGACATATATAGTTTCTTTGGGAAAGTTGTTTGTAATCACGAGTACATTCATATCGTTTGCTATCAAGAACTAATTAAAAGTCACCCAAAATATAACGTGTAATATTTTTGTATGTAGGTAACGTAATATTTGAACTCCATTTTTACCCACTTTAAAAGGTCGATTAATTTAAAATTTTGCACGCTTATCAGGGCCCGATTACAATACAATATTTTAATACTAAAAACGGCCAAGTGTGAGTCGTACTCGTGCACTAAGGGTTCCGTGTCACCACTACTCAGCAAAACGATATACCTAGTCAAACGCACTCAAAAAAAAAAAAAAATTACACCACTTCCAGCGTAACTTGTAAACTTGAAACTTGGCATCGAGATAAGTTATTAGCTTATTAGGCGTACACAAAGAAAAAAAAATCGAAAACTGGCCAAGTGCGAGTCGGGCTTTCGAAATTAGGGATCCTTTCTTTCATTATCAAAATTATAGACTATTTCCAGGTGACTTAGAAACTGGTTTGGCGTTTAAGTAGGTTAAAGGCGTATACAAAGGAAAAAGAAAAATCGGCCAAGTGCGTGTTGGACTTACGAAATTTGGGTTCCGTACCACCACTACTCATTGTAATAATTATATAGGTAGACCACTTCCAGGTGACTTTTCAATTTGAGATTTGGAATCGAAATAGTTTTACTGGGCTATTATGTTGGTAAACATTCAGAAAGCTGGCCAAGTGCGGCTCGGTTCGGTTCCACCAACATTAAAAAAATAATCTCCAATGATAAGCCCTTGGCATCATTTTACCTGATGGTAAGTGACGATGATGCCGAAGATGGAAGCGGGCTTACCAAGATTCCCCAACGCAATGGAGATCTGGCTATCTTATCTTCATGCCGGAACACATCAATGATGTTAATACTGATGTTTGGCGGCAAGACTTAGATAAGATGGTGGTAGGTAGCCAGGCGGGCTACGAAAATGCCAACCAAAAAGGCACACATAATATAATTAATATAAAATATGTCTAATATATAAATATATTAAAATAAACATGTTAAATATAATATATTCATATAAATTTATAAAATAAATGTTATTTGGGAAGTTCGACAAGTTTGAAAAATAAATAATAATTTGAAAAACTAATAAACGCGCCTTTATAGGAGAACGAACTAAAAAGTTAAAAATAAATAATAGTTTAAATAAACTAAAAAACACGATTTAATACCATTAAAGTGAACTAAAAAGTTAAAAATAAATTTCAATCTATAATATAATAAAACTGTAACGGGGCCGTGTCTGTACATGAAATATTTTTGGAAAATAATAACTGTGGTGGACATTACTAACGATACAGAGGCCAAAACAACAACTTTTGGAATTTTTGTCTGTCTGTCTGTCTGTCTGTCTGTATGTTCGCGCATCACGCAAAAACTACCGGGCCGATTTTGATGAAATTTTGTATGGTGGTTCCTTATAGCCCGGGTTAACATATAGGATACTTTTTATCCCAGAAAATTCAAGAGTTCCCGTGGGAAAATCAAAAGTATTCATTTATAGAATGGCTCACCACGCAAATGTGGCTTGACCTATAACAATCAAATTTTACACGTTGATACCCTTATCGCGAACTAAAACTGGGACATTGTGAATCCCAAAAAATTTTGGGTCCCTACAGGAATGCAAAAAAATGTATCTTTAGAATGACTCAACGTAACAATATGAAACCTTTACATTGGGATGGGGTGTTTTGACCATCATTGTATAGTCGGGTATTCTTTATCCCGGAAAACTAAAGAGGTCCCGTGGGAAATTATCTATCGATACTTACAATAATAACAAAAGAGTACTTTTTTATATATTAGCTACACATACCAAACATTATAATCATAGTAGCAGAATGTCATAGATGGCACTGCAGGGATAATAAAACGCGCTTAAGTAGTATTAAAACATTAAAATATTATTTCATACATTTGAGTGGATTTCTTATATGTATTTTTCAGCATACGCTACTTTAAACTCTGTAACTATGGTACGTAGCGATGTGTTTCATAGACGAACAGAGAGGTATTTTTTTACAGATTCCAATCGTGTAAAAAAATAAAAACACATAAATCGAGTTTAGCATCTTTTAACAGGAGGCACAGATATGGGAACTCTTCTGACGGCGACTATTTGCGTGTGGCAGTTGCTCTCCGCCTGCAATATCAATATCTGTGAACCTCATCATTGTATTTGCGGGTCCTCAGTGGAGGCATTTGGCCATCACTCACTGAGTTGCAGTCGTGTTTGTGAAGATTGCCACGTCACCAATTCCTTAATGACCTCACTCGGAGGGCACTGGTCTCGGCCAGATGGAATATTCCATCTTTGATGCAGCCGCCGGCCGGGCTTTAGTCGATCTGATGGCAAAAGGCCGGAGGGTTTAAACAGGTGCTATGGCAAAGAGAAACGTGTCTGCTTTGGGAAGCCACTTTTTCTGCCTCACTCCTCACCCGTACGGTACTGCTGCTCAATTTGCGTTGAGAAAAAATCATAATAAGTACTCGGTCTTGGAGGCAAATTACTGCTTTGTGCCGCTGGTCTGTGAGATAACCGGCTGCTGAACCCTCAGAGGCTTTGCCTTCACAAAGGAGATTGGCCTTCGCCTTCGAGAGAGATGTGACGTGAGGTCTTACCTGCTGCTAAGGTTGTCTATTGCCATCCAGCGCGGCAACGAGAAGTGCGTCTTGGGCTCCTTTGGAGCTGATACGACTCGAGGATTTGACCCATATTAATATTGTTAGGAAATTTTATTACTAGATTGATACCTATAATGATTCGAATTAGTTTTTTGATAATATAGGTATATGTGTAATTTCATCACATCAGTTTATATACTTCCCCACCAAGGGGCTCGACCTGCCCTGAGTTAGGGCGATCTGGCCTTAGACGATCACGCGGGCCCATTGCGGGTTGATTGACTTCACACATAAGCTTCGAATTGCTTCGCAGGCGTGTGCAGGTTTCGTCACGATGTTTTTCTCACCGTAAGAGCGTCGGATAAACGTACATACCAGTATGAAATCGATATTCGTATAGATATTGGTAAGTGGCAGGATTCGAACCACGGCCTTCCGAACAGGAGGTAGTGGCCCTAACCGTTTTGCCACCGACGCTCTATATTTTATTTAATATTTAGAAATCCTTACTTATAATATTATAAATGTGAAAATGTGTTTGTTTGTTTGTTACCTATTCACACTTCATCACCTCTACCAATCTTGATGAAATTTGGCATGCAGGTAGCCTGTATCACTGGAAATGAAATAGTCAACCTTTTATCTGTGGAAATTATCATAGCCCGATGCAGTTCCTGAGGAAACTAAAACAATGTAACGAAAAAATGGATTGGTGTGATTTTTAGCACAGAGATGATGTGGAAAATGATATAACTTACTAATAAGTATATCCTGACATAGTTCCCGCGGGATCTGGGGACAACTGTTTTCTACGCTCGCGCACGTCGGTGGCGTCGCAACGGAGCAACGGATTAAAGTGTTTTTTTGTATAGAATTTGTTGAGGGGGTGGGAAGTGACAAAGACTGCTAATCCGAATAGCCCGATACAGTTCCTGAGGTACCTGGAGAAAACTCATGTCCACGCTTGCGAGCTGATTGCGGCTTGCGCACCACTCACCCTCAAAAAGAGTCATAAAAGCTATGTCCACGTGGGCGAAGCCGCGGGCAAAAGCTAGTATAAGAATAAAGTGATTAACGAGAAGACTAATGTCGTTTAAAAAGCGTCGAGAGCTCTATATTAATTGTTGTTGTAAGAATGTCGTAGGTTTTTTTTTACAATGACATTATTTTTCTCGTTAATCATCACTTGTTTTTTTTAATTGTTTATTATTAAACACATTTTTACATTTATAATATTGGTAAGGATATTACTGTTAATAAGGACCCCCTCCTCGCCTAAACCACAACGTTGATGAACTGAGCAACAACGAAGTCGTCTGTTCCATAGATGGCAAATTTATCAACAACATTAGCTACGCTGACAATATGGTGTTGCTGGGTCCCTGAATAAGCGCTCTGAGTAAATTATTACTTGTATGTGAGAGGTATGCCGGGGCCTGTGGACTCAGCTACAATTTAAAGATGAGCGAACTTTCGGTGTTTCAATCTCTTGGTCATAAAATCACTAAAGTGCTACCCGTTTTTCTAAACGGCGTCGCTTTGCCGAGAGTTTCTCGTTTCAAGTGCCTGGGCCACTGAGTCTCGGAGGATCTCTCTGATAAACGAAAGCTGTTAAAGTTGTTTTATTTAAAGCTTCCTGCCAGTCTTTTTATACGTGCAGTCTGTGGGTTAACTATACGCAGAAGACAATACACGCCTTGCGCGTTCAGTATAACAATGCATTCAGGGTGCTGTTGGGGCTGCCGAGGTACTGCAGCGCGTCAGGCATGTTTGCTGAAGCTGGTACTGATGGCTTTGCATTGAGATCATCTTAAGAAAGAGAGCCGCTTCGTTGCTGAACCGTATCCGTGGCAGCACCAACGGCATCCTGAGCGTTGTGGCTAGTAGACCCGACTGCTCTATCTTGTGGCCATTGGTACGACTGCATATTAAACAATAATAATTTGTTTGTAACCTTACTAACCCAAATGTCTTTATAATATTTTCTTGTACTAACACTCAATGGATTATGTTGTCCGATATAAATGTTTTGAATTGAATTGAAAAACGACCAGTGGGACGCCCGATGCTTAAGTTCAAGGACTCTTGCAAGCGTGACATGGAGAGCTTTCACATCGATCCTGGTAACTGGAAGGCACACTCGACAGAGCGATCGAAATGGCGCCAGGACCTCAAAACTGATATGGCGAAGCACGACGAAGCATGGCTAGACCAACTCAAACAGAAGAGACTTCGTCGTCATGACAACGACCTACCCTTGGACCCACGTTTCGTCTGCGACAAATGTGGCAAACGATGTCGCGCCGCCAGTGGCCTATATAAGGTGTAACAAAATTAGCTGAAACTATTTTAACTGGTGTTTCTCCCCATGAAACTGAACAACTTTCCCCATGGAACCCATAGTCAAATCGCAAAAAAAATTGGCTCTCCCATACTATTTCGATCAGCTGATCAGCCAACTTAGTATGGGAATTTCAAAGTTTTTTTTGAGATTTGACTATGGGTTTCATGAGGAAAGTTGTTCAGTTTCATGGGTAGAATAAAATAGTTTCAGCTAATTTTGTTAAGACGCACATGATACCCGCTGCCGCTGCAACAATCACCTGACAAGACAGATAATGTGGCCAATGATGATGATGATAACAATAAAAGTCATATTGCTTACATTTATTGATTCGCTACCAATATTATCTTGCCGTGTTAGTTACAGTTAGTTTGGGACAAATCTGGGAACCTAAATTAGAACCACTTCCCGGTTTCTGATTGAGCTTAAAATTATTTTCAAATTAAAGCTAGTACCAAAAAATTTATACGTTTTCAAAAAAATATTTTTATTTAGTTGTTAATACATAACAGTAGGCAGATCTTCCACGCGGTGACTTAGGCGAAGGTCCTTTTTTTATTTACAATTGGTAAACCCTTGACAACATCTCACCTAGTGGTAAGTGACGATGTTGGCGAAGATGGAAGCGGGCTTACCAAGATTCCCCAACGCAATGGGGAACTGGCTATCTTATCTTTATGCCGGAACACACCAATGATATTAACATTGATATTTGGCGGCAAGACTTAGATAAGATGGTGGTAGCTAGCCAGGCGGGCTTAGAAAATGCCCTACCACCAACCAAACCGAGTCTTACGATTGACCGGTAGCAGTAATATACTAATATTATAAATGTAAAAATGTGTTTATTTGTTTAATATCTTTAACACCTCGACCAATTTTGATGAAATTTGTTACGCAGGTAGCCTGTGTCACTGAGAAGGACATAGGCTACTTTTTATTCCATGAAAATAGCATAGTCCAATGCAGTTACTAAAGGAACTTAAAAAAATACTCTTTTTTGGTTAATTTCCTTAACATCGCAATGAAACATTGGATTGCTGTTCTTTTTTGCACAGAGGAAATGACATACTTTACTTATTAGTATATCCTGACATAGTTCCCGCGGGATTTGGGGAAAACCCATTTCTAAGCTCGCGCACGTCGGCGTTGCAACGGGGCAACGGATTGAAGTCGTTTTTTTTTGTATAGAAGAATTGGGTATGCTAAATTTTTTATAAGGCATGAAAATAAAAAAACCATTTCGAGATATTTTTATTTAAAGCCATATTTTTTCATTTTCCACTCGAAAAAGTAAAAGATTGCGTAAAAAAATCGGAAAAGGACAATAACCTTCATTTGACCCCTATGACGTCACGAGTTTACAATAAAACCTTATTTCACCACTGAACGGAACGTTCACTCTTACTTGTCATATCAATTACGGACCTTGCATTTGAGGACGAGCTTTCGTCGAGCACTGAAAAAGGCACTATTTATTTATCATCCACCAAAAACTACGTTTGAAACAATCAAATATTATTAGAACGTCATTCAAATTAAATACTTAAATGGGTAAGATATTCATTAGAGGTCCAATTTTTATTGTGGTTCTAAAAAACATTTAAACTCTGAAGGCCTTGTCCATACATAGATTATGATGTTTGATGACAAGTAAATTTTGACTTTGACGTTTCGTTGTTGGCTTTGTGATAGTTTCGTTTCGGAAAAGGCAAAGGTTACTAAGACCATACAGCCAGGTCTGACGTATTTAGGCTTCCTTAGCTGTTGGATTTGTAATGCTAGTGCCGGTGCAATGAAAAAACAACAAAATAAAACTACGAATGCGTCTACCACAAATCCCGCCAAAAAACCTTTGGGAATGATTGACTAGGGAAATAGGGCTGTTCGTTTCATAGTAATGTGAACCGATGACGTCATCAAGGTTTCAAAATTTAAAAAAATATTTAAAAATATCTAGAGGCTTAAAAAATGAAATATTCAAATTAGTTTTTCAAAATGGTCTAAACCATCAGAAAAAAAATTAAAAAAAATACATTTTTTTTTTAGCATACCCAATTAAAGGTTAAGTGGGTGTCATAGACTACTAATCAGAATAGCCCGATAGGTTAATTCCTAAAGCATCTAGAGAAAACTAAAGCCATGCTCGCGAGCCGCTCGCGGCTCGCGCACTAGTCACCCTCATAGACGGTCATAAAAACAATCCACGTGGGTGAAGTCGCGGGCAAAAGCTAGTGAGGTCATACATTGCAAAACATGTAAGTATTTTATTGTTATTTTAAAATAATATTTTTTACTCATTGTTATATACTACCGTTTGTTTTCCGAATGAATTAAATTATAATTTAAAAAAATTAAAAAGACACGCTTTAATATAATTAAATGAACTAAAAATTTAAAAATAAATTTCAATATAAAGTGATTACCGAGAAAATCAATGTCATTGTAAAAAAAGCGTGGAGTGCTTTGTAGAACATTCTTACAACACCCAAGCTTTTGTACAATGACCACAGAATTACATTGTAAGTATGTGACAATGACTATAATTTTCTCGTTAATCATCATATCACCCGTAGGACGTCCACACGCTGGACATAGGCCTCCCCCAAGGAACTCCACGACGACCGGTTCTGCGCTGCCCGCATCCAGCGGCTTCCTGCGACCTTCACCAGGTCATCGGTCCACCGAGTGGGAGGCCTGCCTACACTACGCTTTCCCTTTTGTTTTGGTAATGAAATGAAATTTATTTTTAACAACATTTGTTGCAAGTCTACTACTACACTCAATGTAGTCAATACTACACAAAAATACACAAAAATGCTAATGCAAGAATAATAAAAATAAATGTCAGGAATTTGATAAAAAAAATGATAATTGATATGTAAAGTATAATACTTATTATTAATGTACTAAAATAACTGCAGACCCTACGTGAGCTGGAGCTTTGTCTGCAAGAATTCTTTTATGTCATAAAACTGTTTTTCTAGAAGCCACTCCTTAAGTCTGTTCTTAAAACAGTGGGTAGAGGGTGCATCCCTGATGTCGTCTGGTAGCCGATTAAACACGGCTGGTCCCATAACATACACCGACCTTTCGGTCTTTTTTAGTGTGTGCGGCACAGACGCAAGACGGCTGCTATGTTTATTGCTCCTTAAGTTAAAATTTTGATTAATTTTACGCGTTTTAAATAAATCAATGTTTGTGTATGTAAACATAGCCACCTGCTGAATAAGTATGCAGGGCAATGTTAATATTTTAAATTGTTAAAAATACCCGTGGGCGGACTCGTCGTCAGGGATTCCGGCCATTGCACGGATCGCGCGCTTCTGCATCACAAAAACCCGATGCCAGTCTGCAGCATTAGCCCACAGTTCGGTCCCGTACGATATGATTGAGTGTACGGTAGCAAAGTAGCACGATCGTACTACCTCACTGGTTGCTGTCGCTGCGAGGCGACGCAATGCAAAGCACGCCCGACCGAGCCTCGCGCATAGCCCCTCTATGTGAGAGTCCCATCCCAGTGCGCTGTCCAAGCAGAAGCCCAGTAGCCGCGTCTCTGTCACCTGCTTTATCTCGGTACCGCTAGCCAATATCTTCATAGACTTCGGTGGATGTCCATTGCGATAAAAACGCATAAAATACGTTTTATCTCTATTTAGCGCCAACCCGTTTAGATGGAACCAATTACAAAGGCGCTGCACCGTGTCACTAGTTTTTTCTTCAAGTTGCTGATTTGTATTGGCTGAGATGACCGCGGTTACGTCATCCGCATACATATATATCTCTGACCCTACGACTACCTGGGGGAGATCGTTTAGAAGGATGCTAAACAGAGTGTTGGACAGGCATGAGCCTTGTGGGACACCCAGTAAGTTGTTAAGCTCGGACGACCTGGCACGTCCGCCATCGCCCACCACAACCTGTGACCTATCAGACATGAAGGACATGATCAATTTTAAAGCAGGTCCGCGTATTCCGTAATAGGCCAGCTTGTCCGCTATAAGGCGATGGTCGGCAGTGTCGAACGCGCGCGAAAGGTCGCAGCACACTATTGCGACTTGGCGGCCCGCCTCACGCGCCCTTAACACGGACCACTGCACTTCACGGACTAGATCGGTGGTAGATCTACCTGATCGGTAGGCATACTGTCGCTCTGATAAAATAAAAAGGGGGTTCCAGTAGGCTAACACTCTTTTATTTATACCCACCTCCAAAATTTTGCTAACAGCGGGAACGAGGTATATAGGACGATATGATTTAAGGGAGGCTTTAGAGCCTATGCCTTTGTACAGGGGTGCTATCTTTACTTTTTTGAGCTCTGTAGGAATTATGCCTTCTCGTATGCAACAATTATATAACTCGGAGAGCACGTAAAATATGGGTCTACTGACACTCTTTAACGTGCTAGCCGATAAATTATATATGTCGCAGCTATTTTTACACGCAATGTGGATATTCAGTATTCTGATAACCTCGTCCGGGGTAAAGGGCTTCAGCCTAAGAGAGCGGTCGCAGGCGGGGGCGCAGGCCTCCAGCGCCGCCAGGCAGCGCGCGGCGTCGGGCGCGGGCGCGCCGCAGAGCGCTGCAGCCGTCACGAACTCGCGGTTCATTGTATCGACTGCTAGTTGTTTGGATGGGAAAATTTTACCTTGATTGTCCCTTACTAACTCTGTAAAATCGACTCGACTGTTGTTTTTTCTACCAAGTTCGCTGTTAATCACGTTCCACATGCATTTACTATTGTTAGGGTCGCGCTTTATCATTCTACTGTAGTAATCGATGCGTTTATGTTTAATTGTGGAATTATATTTGGCTGATATTTTTTCCGCGGCATCAGCGAAACGTATATCCCATGGATTCTTAAGTTTAATTGTGTCAAATAACATTAATTTTAAATTAATAGTTTCCGTGTCCACCCACGGAGTCCTTTTAGCGCATATGTTTGGTACTTTTTTCGGAAAACATATTTCGAACTTATTTTGCAATATATTTATAAGGGTAGCCTGGCATCTGCGGGGGATTCTTCGCACCCCATGCCCCGCCGTTACTTTGACCGCTACCGGAGCCAGAAATAGTCTCGTTAATCACTTTATTCTTATATTGAAATTTATTTTTAACTTTTTAGTGCACGATAATAATAATGGCATTAAAGCGTGTTTATTAATTTTTAAACTATTATTTACTTTAATTTTTTTTTAGTCGAACTTCCCAATTAAAACTTATTTTATAATTATTATTTTGTTTATTTAATTTTATATTTATCATGTTTTATATTATATTATATTTTAATTATATTTATTTATTATATTTAGTATGCCTTTTTGGTTGGTGGTAGGGCATTTTTGTAGCCCGCCTGACTACCTACCAACATCTTATCTAAGTCTTGCCGGCAAACATCAGTGTTAACATCATTGATGTGTTCCGGCTTGAAGATGATATAGCCAGATCTCCATTGCGTTGGGGAATCTTGGTAATCCGGCTTTCAACTTTGGCATCATCGTCACTTGCCATCAGGTGAAATGATGCCAAGGGCTTATCATTTTAAAATTTAATAAAAAAAAACCTCAGTGCGCAAGCCCGAGTCAACAAATATAATTTTTTACTTTTATCATCGTCACTTGCCATCAGGTGAAATGATGCCAAGGGCTTATCATTTTAAAATTTAATAAAAAAAAACCTCAGTGCGCAAGCCCGAGTCAACAAATATAATTTTTTACTTTTAGGAGGTATTTGTCGGGTTTTTTAAATTTTTAATTTGTATGAGGACCCGAGGGTCCCACTTAATCCTCACCCTTTTTTAATTTTTATTATTTTTCATTTTAGTCGCAACTGAAATACACATTATGTGAAAATTTCAAATGTCTTCCTGAAATACAGCCCGCTGACAGACACACGGATAGACAGCGCCAGCGGAGGCTTAGTAATAAGGTCCTGTCGCTCCCCCTCTGGGTGTACGAAACCTTTAAAAGCATCCATGCTACTCTGTCAGAATGACCGAGAGAGTACACCTTATATGTTATCACTCCACCAAAGAACTTGGTCCACCTGAAGATAAAACGATGGTATTTTCTGCGCCCTCGCCGCCCACGTACCTACCCAATTCTTGTTGCTTACTTATATATTACGTAAAATCCTAGAAAAGTGTTTTTTTTTATTCAGTTCTCACTCTCTAATGCGAGTGCAACTCACAATGTAGTAATAAACATTCTGTAAAAATTTCTACTTTCTAGAAAGAAAGAAAGAAAGAAATACGTTTATTGGTTTCAGTAACACCACACCAAAATATATAATACGTAACAAAAGTTGAGGTAAATATAAAATAATAATAATTACATATATTCATGAGGTGCCACTGCAACCACAGGGCCCCAACTCAGCATATGCTAGGCTCGGAGGCGAAGCGCTGGTATTCTGTTGGTACCCGCGGCTGTCAGTCAGGCGCGGACGCGACAGTTTAAATATAAGGTTTAGTAAATATTACTTAGTATATTGTAACTACAAAACAATATATATGTATACTTAAATCTAATTTAGTAACTACTTATACATAGGTTATCTAATCTAAACATTTTTTTTTATCATTATGGTTGTATCCATGGAATTGGTAGTCATTTTTGTAGCAGCTTTTGGTTTTCTAATAAAAAACTCTTATAGTGTTTTTTAAAGGTAATTTTAGACATAGGATTTCTGAGCGGTGGAGGTAGATTATTCCAGCACTTGGTTGCCAAATAACGAAAACTGCCATTGAAAGCGGTAGTTCTATGTTTTTGCGGTACTAATAGGTACAGGGACGCTCTCGTGTTATATTTATTAACAGATTTTGACCACCGTAGTTTGGAGTAGAGGTATTCAGGATTGTGATACCGGACCACGTCGAAAACCAAACTTGCGAGATGCATTTGTCTACGAGAGGTCATATTCAATATAGATCCCTTATTTAGATATGGAGTTATGTGGCTACGCGGGGGAATTTTATAACAAAAGCGGCAACATGCATTCTGCACTCTCTGTATTATGCGTTGTGTCTTGGAAAGCAAACGCGGTCCGTAAACTAAGTCTCCATAGTTAAGTTTTGACAATATCAAGGTCTCGCAGAGTTTAATGCGCATAGTTTCTGATAGTAAGTGCCTTATTTTATAAAGAATCTTTAATCTATAAAAACAACTCTGAACTAATTTTAAAACATGATTTTCAAACCTCAATTTCGAGTCAACAATTATTCCAAGATTCTTAGCCTCATTAACTTGGTCTATGTCTTGTCCTAAAATAGAAACTGATGGATTTTGTAAATTAATCCTACTTACCTGTTTTGCGGTACCAATTATCATAAATTTAGACTTTTTTGGGTTAAGAACAAGGGAGTTTTTCTCTGACCAGATCGCTATACGATCTAAATCTTCATTTAATTTAGAGATTTTGCTACTCACATCAGAAATATTTAGTGGGATATAAATTTCTACTTAATTCGGTTCATGAAATACAGCCAGCTGACAGACGGACACACGGACAGAGGGACAGACAGTGAAGACTTAGTAATAGGGTCCTGTTGGGTTTACGGAACCATAAAAAGTTCTTGCATTAGGTGTTGGACTTGGTGTAGACCCCCCCCCCCCCCGTGTGTGTGTGTGTGTGTGTGGATAGAGTGTGGTCTAATATAACCTTTTCGCCCGAATTGGCCTGTACACCACGGGCGTTGGACGCTATTAAATAAGAACCGATTCGCTCGTGTACCTATTTTTAGTTAAATACAATAAACATTTTGTTTCAAAGTTCTCGTAACGAAAACTGTCTAACTAGTAGGTTAAGGATATCACCTTTGAGTATACATGTAGATATCACCTTTGAGTATACATGTAGATATCACTTTTGAGTATACATGTAGATATCACCTTTGAGTATACATGTAGATATCACCTTTGAGTATACATGTAGATATCACGGACACTCACAGCCTACAAGATGAAATCCAACATGTGGCTCCACTTCCAAATGCCGATGGGCTTTGTTTGATTCTTTAGGGCACGTGCTTAGCTGAATGTCATTCCAATTCTAGCTGATTTGTTACATTCAAATAGGATTTTAATGAAGAGGTACCTACCTCAAAATATTCAATTCAATTTATTTATTTAAGGTGCAAATGACACTCTTTCTGATAGTCATAAAATAATAACAATGTCATTAGTGAAGAATCAAAAATAAACAACAATTAGTTAATTACTTCAAAATTAAATCCTTCTTATAAACCAGATTATGTCATTACATTAGTTAGAACATGAAAACAATATGACACGAAAAGTTTTATATAAAAATCATTGAATGTATTTAACAAGAGTAGACCATTTCACACGGACAGCACCCGGTCACGAGTATAACGCAAGAGTCAGCCATCGCTCCCATCAACCACATTAGAGGGAAAGGAACGACCCGGCTCCCGATGCGCCACATACTAGATAATATGAAACAGTTGTTTTTTTGTGTTACAGTGATGAGCGGCGCGGGCGCAGAGCTGATCGTGCTGAGCTATGACGTCGCGCCGCTGGTACTGTAAGTACGAGTACGTCGCCTGTTTTGTTCATTTATAATCTGTACTTTGATTACGCTGCGTTTCAGCGGCGTAGCGTGGGTGTCGGCCGCCCGGGGCGGTAGATAATTTTGCCGCCCTCTTATTTAGGTATTTCAATTCAATGGTAGGTATTTCAAATACTATACACTCAGACCAATTGGGGGAGGCCTATGTCCAGCAGTGGACGTCCGTCGGCTGATATGATGATGATGATAATACTCTCAGACCAAATAAAAAGTCAATATGATGCCCCGCCGAACAACGCACTGAAGCCGGTAAAATTACGCCTCGTCGTGTACATACACAGTTAAACGCAAATACATATAACGAAACTACGTCTAACTTGTCAGTCAAGCTGTTCTGACGCGCGGAGTTTCACGCTAAATAAATAAAATTTCGGCAAGAACAGTCATCATTATTTTGCATTATACCTAGGTTGTTCCGAAAATTATCAGCCACAGAAAAAATACAATCTCTTTTTTCCTAAAAATATTTTGAATTGATGTCTAATTTTAATATACATCTCCCTGGTGAAAATCATTGGCCACCTATTTGTAGTTCTTTTTTAAATATTTTTAAAGTTTATCTGTCACTCTTCTTTAGTTTGCAACAATGGACGTCTCTCGGGACGCTTGTCGTGCTATGATTTTCTATGATTATAAACGAGGGTTAACCTTCAAGGAATCTCACAAAAATTTATATGTTGCTTTTGGGGAGTCTGCTCCTGAGATTGCAGCATTTACTTAGTGGTGTCGTGGATTCAAACGTGGTCGGGAGAACCTAAACGATGACCCCAGACCCGGCCGACCACCAACTGCAGTAACTCATGAAAATGTCATCAGGGTAGAGTGGCTATTGCGGAAGAATAAACACATATAACACATTGGGAGGTTGAGGCTGATCTGAAGATTGGATTACAGGCAGTTTCCGCAATTCTGCATGAAAAACTTAAAGTTAGGAGGCTTGCTTCGCGATGGATACCGGATGATTCATTCTCTCACCGAAGAGCAAAAATTTCGGCGTGTTGATTGGTGAAAATTTATGCTGGAAAAGTTCAAAGGAGGGACTTCGCTAAACGTATCATACATCCTTACAACTGACAAATCTAGAATCTACAGCTACGATCCTCTCACGAAACATAAACCCACGCAATGGGTGTTTGAAGAGGACCAGTTGCCCACAAAAGTTGTTCGCGGTCGAGCGTTAATAAAAAAATTATAGCGGTTTTTATTCGACGCAGTGGACCAGTAGCAATAATTCCGCTAGAAGACCATAGAACCGTTACTAGTATATATATATATTTTTTTAATAATATTTATCTGTGTTTTACAATCACGTTTATTAATACTAAAATTATTTTACTTCAACCCTTTGGATACATTGTTCAAATATTTTTATTATTTATTGTGAAATTTTGCCGCCCGCGAATAAGTGCACCCGGGAGGGCCGCCCCTGCCGCCCCGACTACGCTACGCCACTGCTGCGTTTGTAACTGGCCTTTTCCTAGCTGTTCAGTATTGACGTCATGACATTTTCGTGACTATCTGTGACGGAGGGATGGACATAAAAGTTTCTCGTAGGAACCACGGAACCCTGACAATGGCACCTGGCACTGGACGAGTAGCCCACACCCCAGAGCCCACTGACATGTAACCAAATTGATATAAGTATTCAAAAAAATCCTTTTCACTCTGATTTTAAACAGTATTACCTATATGCCTATCACCATTCACTATAAGATAGTTACTATTAAGTACCTAGTGTGACAAAAATAATGGGAACTAGCAATAAAAACCCTTAAGGAATTTGCCACATATGATACGTAAGATTTAGAGGTAATATATTAAAATATATATTTAGAGGTAATAAATTAAAATATAATTTAAATTTGTATTTAATAACAGCTAGTATCAAAAGAAATTGGTCACCGCGAAATGTAAAATGGTACTTATAATAATATCAATTTTCAATAGGTTGAGAGACTATGACTAAAATTGAACATGGAGTACAAACGTGTGATTACACTTTTAGTTATTGTTAAACCTTAATAAGTAGTAGAAGGGACAATCCATACGTATAGATTGTTACTCTTAATTCTGTGATAGATAATACCTTAAATTAAACGTAAAAAGGCACACATAAAATAATAACACTGTTCAATTTCTAAAGTTCATGAAAACCAAAAGGAATCTTGACCGGGGAATAGGGAAATGTGAAGAAAAAAGGTGACTACTTCCCTTCGCAGGTGGCACGACGGTGGTAGATGCTCAGGCTGACGAAAAAGGTATTCGAGCTGTACCAGCCAAGACTCGATCAGTTATTTGCTTAGCCTGCTGATGTAATACGTCGGCTATTTCGCCGTTATTATATTAGTTGTCCATTAGGTACTCGGTAAAAACCCT
The DNA here is from genome assembly GCA_947284805.1 of Coleophora flavipennella. NCBI lineage: Eukaryota > Metazoa > Arthropoda > Insecta > Lepidoptera > Coleophoridae > Coleophora > Coleophora flavipennella. The sequence goes on from OX369299.1 coordinate 9,411,654, forward strand.
TGAAATATCGGCAAAGGATCTGTAATATACTAAAAAACTGCACCATACAACTTTGAAAAACAGCAAAAGGCAACTTATTAAATTTATAATCTTATTTTCGGTCAAAAATAGGTTTGCGGTGACCACCATTCCATTGTTATTTTTTTTATCTCTCATCTTCTTGTCAAAAAGAAACAAATTTTTTCAAATTCAATTTCCATAGACGAACAAAATCTAACGAGAATTTAATTATGAAACGCAAAAAGGAGATTGGCTCGAAACGATAGTTTGCGTTTCAAAATACCCACAAACTCACAAAAAAAAGGTGTGAAGTCAAAAAAAATTTTTTTTTAATTTGGACAATCCTATGGACGTTGGACAGCCCTGAAGAAGAAAAAAAATTAAAAACTCTCTAATTAACTAGTTAACTACAAACGTTTACTTGAAGCTGGTAGAAATTAACATTTATACACGATTTGCGTACACATACAAACGCCAAAAACTCCATCTAAAAATGAACAAACTTAATAACCCCAACGACACACTAGTGTTAAGGGATCGCTATGCACAGCCTAAAACTAGTCAATTAATTAGGAAAGAGCATAACTAAACAACTAACTAAAACTAGATAATATAAAGAGAGAACGAAGAAGAAAAAAACGGAGCACTTCGCACAATAGGCAAGTAGGGCTGTCAAGCTTAACACTTCTCGAGGGAAAAACCACACAACTAGTAAAACATTAAAGACCAATAGGGTTGACAAAAACTGAAAAAAACTTGCAAAACATTGTCGGTTACCCCAGCGAAAATGTGGACAAAAGCGGTAAAGGCGAATGCGTGAAAAATCCGACTCACGGATAAAATTAACACCGGAAGTCTGAAACGCGATACGCGAGTCTAAAGGGACAACTCTACCGAAAAATAGGCCATTTGAGGTAAGACAAGGGCAAAATTAATGAAAGAAATTTGAAAAATGGAAAATTGTTATAAGACCTCAAGAAATCTAAACAATACTGCAGAATACAGAACGTTGTCACATAAAAGTGAACAGGGTACGCCAAAAATTTAAGGAGTACCTCGCAAAGCAACGCGTAAAAATATTCTAAACAGTAACCCTTAAAGATTTTTTCCTTAAACCAACGTTAAATAATCGTGAACTAAAAGTAAGTCTGTCCCGACTTTCGACTGAAAGAAATCTAGAGTCTGGCCATTGACTACTTAAATTAAAATTCTCTTGGAATCGTAAGGGAATACACAGGCAAAAACAACTCATCAACACGTAAGCAATTATCCGAAAGAGGTATAATGCCAATAAGCCGGGAAAAAAACGACCCGTGTCAAGAGAAGAAAAAAATACCGTGCATACAAACAAAAAAAACCTTACGTTTCAAAGAAAACTGCACGATTAAATTAAGTAAGTGTCTTGAGGTATTAAAACTTGAACCATAATATCCGGAAAACGGATACACCCACGAACGACAAAAAAACGGGTTCGTTAGGGAAAGATTAAAGGCAGAAAAGGGGATAAAAACATTAGTTCGGGCGCCATAAATATGTGACAAAAATAATGGGAACTGGCAATAAAAACCCTCAAGGAATTTGCTACATATGATACGTAAGATTTAGAGGTAATAAATTAAAATATATATTTAGAGGTAATAAATTAAAATATAATTTAAATTTGTATTTAATAACAGCTAGTATCAAAAGAAATTGGTCACCGCGAAATGTAAAATGGTACTTATAATAATATCAATTTTCAATAGGTTGAGAGACTATGACTAAAATTGAACATGGAGTACAAACGTGTGATTACACTTTTAGTTATTGTTAAACCTTAATAAGTAGTAGAAGGGACAATCCATACGTATAGATTGTTACTCTTAATTCTGTGATAGATAATACCTTAAATTAAACGTAAAAAGGCACACATAAAATAATAACACTGTTCAATTTCTAAAGTTCATGAAAACCAAAAGGAATCTTGACCGGGGAATAGGGAAATGTGAAGAAAAAAGGTGACTACTTCCCTTCGCAGGTGGCACGACGGTGGTAGATGCTCAGGCTGACGAAAAAGGTATTCGAGCTGTACCAGCCAAGACTCGATCAGTTATTAGCTTAGCCTGCTGATGTAATACGTCGGCTATTTCGCTGTTATCATATTAGTTGTCCATTAGGTACTCGGTAAAAACCCTTGAAATATCGGCAAAGGATCTGTAATATACTAAAAAACTGCACCATACAACTTTGAAAAACAGCAAAAGGCAACTTATTAAATTTATAATCTTATTTTCGGTCAAAAATAGGTTTGCGGTGACCACCATTCCATTGTTATTTTTTTTATCTCTCATCTTCTTGTCAAAAAGAAACAAATTTTTTCAAATTCAATTTCCATAGATGAACAAAATCTAACGAGAATTTAATTATGAAACGCAAAAAGGAGATTGGCTCGAAACGATAGTTTGCGTTTCACTAGGTAATAAGTCATTGTAGATGGTTTCCTAATTTTACAGACTGAGCGGTCTTAGTTCTTGCTGGAGCTTTCGTCACAGATGAGATACTAGTTACTTCGTAACTTTCATGTTGAATTGTTTGCCAGACGGCGCGGACGGCGCGGGCGGCTTGGGCGGCGCGGGTGGGGGTTGGGGGGTGGCGACGGCGCGGCGGCGCGGCGCCACGGATTTAATTATTTGAAAGGCTAAACGCGGAACATAAACCGACACATCTCACTTTATATGTTTTCACTTGGCCCGATACCCTGCACCACCTTTACTATACTTACTTAAATGCTGGTGTAATGACTGGATGCGGGCAGCGCTGAATCGGTCGTCGTGGAAATCCTTGGGGGAGGGCTATGTCCAGCAGTGGACGTCCTCCGGGTGATAAGATGAATGGCTGTATAAGTTTTGTTTATTGTATAAGTAATCCTTTTTAGGGGTTCGTAGAGCAAGCTTACGCCGCGCTGTCCGACCTAAAGGCTGTGTTTTGGACCGCCATAATAAGTAGCAGGAGCGGGCTGAATTTTGCATGTGTTATTATGGCGGATTTGATCAGCATCATATTAGGCAAAAGACGTCCACTGCTGGACAAAGGCCACCTCAAAGATTTCCATAAAAACTGGTACTGCGCTGCCCGCATCCAGTTCGTCGGTCAACCGAGGCCTTCTTATGCTACGTCTTCTGGTGTGTGGTAGCCAATCGAGAAGTTTACTACCCTAACGGCTATCTGATTTACAAGCTTGTGCTCCGCCCACTGCCACTTAAGGCTAGTGAGTGTCCCTGCAGGAAGCGCGATGCCTAATACAAACGTAGTTTTGTTCTTATTTGAATATGAATTAATCAGTTATATAAGCGTTGGTGGCTGAACGGTAACGTCTCGGTCCTCCTAAGCAGAGGTCCCTGGTTCAAATCCGGACGACCAACGTACCATTGAGATTTTCGAAACTTACATTCATATATACTTATCGATTGCTTTAACGGTGAAGGCAAACATCGCCCATCGTGAGGAAACTTGCACATATGTATATGAAGTGTATGAAGATGTGTATGAAGGTCGCGTTGCACACGTCCGTAGGTACACCTACGCGGGTGATGCAAAGTGCAACATGTAGCAACCACCGTCTATCCCTTGGATAGCACGGTTAATTGTGCCACATGATGGGAAAGAGAGAAAATTGAAATTTTGTAAACACGTGCTAGAAAACTTTCTTATCTGTGTCTGTGATTTGTCAGATTTCCGTATAAATGATATATTTTTTAATCCGTATAGTTAAAAAAAATCGCTCCCGTCAATTGAGTGCTAATTAATACTTTTGTATCAATATGGAACCGCGTGGGCGAAGTTAAGGGGCAAGTCTGAAATAAAGGCAAATAAAAAAGTGCTGTTTCACCACGACAACGCGCCAGCTCACACCTCCGCCGTCGTCATGGCCAAATTCGTCGAATTGAGCTACGAATTGCTGCCCCATCCACCGTATTCTCCAGATTTGGCTCCCTGTGACTTCTTCTTGTTCCCAAATCTGAAAAAGTCACTCGCCGGCAAAAGATTTGGGTCGAATGATGAGGTCATCGCCGCCACAGAGACCTATTTTGAAGACCTCGGGAAATCGTATTTTTTGGACTGGGCCAAGTGTATTGAATTGAAAGTACCTAGGCTGTTTGATAAGTACCCGTTTACTAAATATATTAATATCACTGGCCGAAAATAAGTATACCACCTTTTTAAGCCATTTTTCAGAGGCGGGAAAAAGAAAAAAAAATTGCATTCTTTTGTTTTTTTTTCTCATTTGACAGCGATTTAGTGAAAGCGTGAATCACTATGTCAGTCAGTCACCTTTGAGTTATATATATTTAGATATAGGTGAATTAAACAAAAAATTCATATCATGTTTGGTATCAAAAGAAAGGTCTTGAAGAGCACATTCTAAATTACAAGCGATATTAGGTATGAGACGGCTCAATGTACGCGCGCTATAATCAAGCGACACGACACGCGGCCGTGGGTAGCGAGGTGGGGTGGCGTTACTCTAAGCACAAAAAACATGGAAATAAAATAAAAGTTAAAAAAAACTAAAGCTCAACTACGGAAAAGTATGGAAACAAGAGTTTCCCGCCTGAAATCATAGCCTTTATTTTTCACTTTATCTGGGGTAATAGCCGTAGTCGCAAGCCCTGTCGTAATCAAAAATTATGGCTTGCGACCACGGCTATTACCCCAGATGAAGGGAAAAACAAAGGCGGGAATCTCTTGTTTTCATACTTTTCCGTAGTCGGGTTTTATTTGTCAGAAAACTTGTCATTGAAAAACATATTCTGTGAAAATTTCAAACGGCTACCTGTTACGATTTCCTGTACCTATGTAACATGTTTCCTTTTTCAAAGTAAATCTAGTAGCTTGATGCACGCTACCTACACGTAACACTAGACCTACCTAGTGCATGCTCTCTGTAGATGTCTGTGGGATGGTAGAGTTCAAATCTATTACGATTTATAAGACAGGTTAACAACTTCTGTCTATTTGTGTTGGGCTCCAACTAGTTTGTTTGTGTTTGTGCATTTGTAATGAAATCGGATGACGACAAACAGATACTAAACCAACTTGTATTTTTAGCTTTCGTTAGTTAGATATAAAAAGCGGTCCAGTGCGAGGCAGACTCGAACTCTGAGGGTTCCGTACTAACTGCACCTCTCACCTGATGGAAGAAAGGCGCAGATTGGTTTGCAGTCCTCTGAAGACGCTATTACTCAGTATCGGCAACTAAACAGGCAGATTTCTAAGTCCCTGGCCTGCGATTTGCGCCAGTTTACTGGCTCAAACAGATTTGTTACCATAGACGGGTTATGCAACTTTGCAACAACAAACAACATTTGAAAATCGAACCCATTTACACACACAATATTATAGTCTTAAACAAAAGTGGTTGATTAAAATAAACAAACGAATTATCAAAACGCAAAGAACTTTATCTCAAGCTAAAACTTCCACCACGTCCGAATGCCGACACAAAAGTGCGGAGCTGGTCTGCCACGCGCGCTGAGCTGGAGGCTCGGCCCCCCAACCTCAGACAGTAGTGACGTCACGGCGGTAGTCTCATGTCACGTGACTACTCCCCGCCCGCGCCCCTTCGTCTGGTGCTTCCAACAATAGGTAGTTCGCTTCCATTACTTACAATTAAAGAGGCAATTGAGGTTATTCACAGATCTGTCTGTTGGACAAAGCCAACTGACCAAGCTGAAGACTGAGGTTGGCAGGATCATATCGTCTAAGAGTGAGTTGCTGGAGGAGGTTGAGAAATTCTACGGACAATTGTACAAGACCACACGTCTGCCTGTCAGCGATCTGACTAAAGACCCAAGAGCCAGACTAACCCAATACTATACCGAAAATATCCCAGACGTTAGCCTGTACGAGATTAGAATGTCTCTCTAACAGCTCAAGAACGACAAGGCACCGGGTAATGATGGAATTACGGCTGAACTTCTGAAAGCAGGTGGAACAATGGTACTTAAAGCTCTTCAGAAGTTATTTAATTCCGTTGTACTCGAGGGACAAATGCCTAAGGCATGGCATAGTGGTAGTGCTTTTCTTCAAAAAGGGTGACAACACTTTGCTGAAGAACTACAGACACATCTCACTTCTGAGCCATGTCTACAAGCTGTGTTCAAAAGTCATTACAAATCATCTCGAACGCAGGTTTGACGACTTCCAGCCTTCCGAATAAGCCGGTTTCCGAAAAGGCTTCAGTACCATAGACCACATACATACGCTGCGGCAGATTATACAGAAGACCGAAGTACAATCAGCCACTATGCTTGGCGTTTGTGGACTATGAGAAAGCCTTTGATTCAGTTGAGACCTGGACTGTGCTACAGTCTCTCCAGCGGTGCCAAATTGACAATTGATACATCGAGGTGTTGAAGTGTCGGTATGAAAACGCCACCAAGTCAGTTCGAGTCCAGGACCAGAACTCGAAACCTATCCAGTTGCAGCGAGGGGTGAGACAGGGAGACGTTATATCTTCGAAATTGTTCACCTCCGCCCTGGAAGATGTGTTCAAGCTTCTGGACTGGGGTGGACTCGGCATCAATATCAACGGCGAGTACATCGCCCACCTTCGATTCGCTGACGATATCGTGGTCATGGCTGAGACCACGGAAGACCTAAGCAAAGTCAATGGCTTCAGTAAAGTCTCTCAAGAAGCGGGTCTTAAAATGAAAATGGATAAGACGAAAATAATGTTAAATGTCCTTGTCGCACCCACCCCTCTAAAGGTTGGAAACTCTACAGTGGAAGTTGTTGATGACTGAAGAAAAACATGATGATGATGATACCTCTGCACAGAAATGATACCATAACACATAACAAACAAAAGAGAACAACGCGAGCGACAGAAGTATACTTTTTTATTGAGTTCGGACCACATAACGCGAGTAAAACCCAGTTTTTGTTATTTGTTGATTAATTTCAGGATTAGTACTTACTATAATCAATTAATCACACCAAGTTTCACTCTCATATGTATTACCGTTTTACGATAGAGCTTTTTTTTTCTTAATCTGAATTTTTAGAAAAAAACAACTCGGAACTTAACCCATAAGATTAAAAGTAAGTTAACAGAATAAAAAAAAACAAATAAAACCAGGGCTGGTAACGCTTTAGAGAGATTTGTGAAAATATGATAAATTTATATTATTATTATATCAGTGACTTATATATTACAATCTGTGTATTATATATTATTAGTTTACTCCACCAATGACCGCCGGCCGCTTTTATGTTGCCTAGCACTAGCAACCTCCGTCCGCGCCTGCGCGCTGTGCATGTGCCCTCGTCCGTCGTCGCCGCGGCCCGCGTTTATTTATGTACCTAATTCTTGTTGCTAACTTTATTTCAAAATTCAAATTGTAGGTGTGTTTGTAAAATCTGAGTTAAAATCTATTTATTGTTTTTTTTTAAATATAGTAAATATTCATGCCCAGTAAGTATAAATACTTACATAAAGACTGACCAAGTTTTACGCCCCTATTTAAATAGCTATAAAAATGTTTTTTTTTTATTCAGTCGGGCTTCTTAACGCGAATACGACTCACACTTGGCCAGTTTTATTACTTGTTGTATTACTTCAGTATGAGTAGGCACTGTAATCACACCAAGTTTCACGCTTGTATGTATTACCGTTTTTACGATAGAGCTAAATCACAAATACCTCTAGAATACCTATAAAAACATGTTTTTTGTTAACCCCTGCCTGACGCAAAAATAGGTGTGTTATAAATAAGTTTAACGTGTGTATTTGTGTGTCTGTTTGTAAACCGATTTTGATGCGGTATTTTTGTTTGAAAGCTGACGTGATCGAGATAGTTCTTAGTTATAATTTATGAAGATCTGTTCAGCCGTTTGAGGATCATCATCAGCTCTTATCTAGGTGATGAAGGGACGTGCGTGGGCAACTTATACAGGTCTGATCGATTCAAAATTAGGTGCCCTGTTACTGTAATAATATTGCAAGCCCATGGTAACCTTGACCTGATGCTGCAGCACCTCCTGGAATCTGCAGGATACCCAACTTACAGCAGAGGCATCGTATTTAGGCTCATTGGAATAGTCTCAATGAATAGGTGTTAGATAGAACATGTAAACCTTGACCTGATGCTGCAGCATCTTCTGGAATCTGCAGTATACCCAACTCCTTGCCAACTTACAGCAGGTATCGTGTTTGGGCTCATTGGAATAGTCTCAATGAAATATGTTTGAATAGAACATGGTAACCTTGACAGATGCTGCAGCATCTCTGCAGGATACCCAACTCCTTACCAACTTACAGCAAAGGCATCGTGTTTGGGATACGCAAAGTTTGAAAAGCATGAAATAAGACTTAAATTGAAAATTTTAAAAACCCCGGAAAAAATCCGTTAAAAAGTAGAAAATAATATGTAAGTACCTACCTAGTAGTTATATTTTGAAGTAGAATCATCGCGTAGGGGGATCGCTATGTTTATCTTTACTACAAATAATTAAATTGCTAATAATTTCACAACTTAGCGGTCCCCCTACCTATGTGGTGAAAGTAAAGCAAATAACAGATTATTGGGTACCATGTAAGGCGTATTATACTCGTATAGCCAACATTACAATACCTACCTAACGAGGGCTTAAACAGTCGACACTCGAGTCTCGAGTCTACTTACTCTTTATGAGGGCAACCTGTGTACATCATCATCATCATCATCAGCCGGAAGACGTCCACTACTGGACAAAAGCCTCCCCCAAAGCCTACAGTTTGAGCATTAAAAGAGAATTCAAAAGTCTTCCACTGCCTCTAATGACTAAGAAAATGGAAAAGTGGTAACTGTCTCATAATTTCTACAATCTAAATGAATTTTTTGACTTAAAATTGTTATTGATTATATTGTGACTAATTTATACCTTATGTTGACATATCCTAATATCACTGACCTAGTATTATTGTAATTATTACCTTAATATTTGCGGCTGTTTTTAGTAGCTAAACATGAGTGCTATGTAACTTTAACGATCTCTGTTTACCGTGTTTAAGGCAAATAAATGTTTTTCTATTTCTGTTTCCAAGGATTTCCACAACGACTGGTCCAGCGCTGCCCGCATCCAGCCGCTTCCCGCGACCTTCACCAGGTCTTCGGTCCACCTACGCCTAAGCTACTGCTTCCGGTGTCCGGTCGCCACTCGAGAACTTTACTGCCTCAACAGTAGTCTGTTTTACGAGCTTTGTAATTTGTACACCTTTCTCCAACTGACTTTTTTCCGTCACAGAGTGGGCGCAGCATCGATTCTGATCTTAGAAACGATGTGGGTGGCGGCTTTGTTTGTGGACCTGCTGTGCCGGCGCGGGGAGTACACGTTGTCGCTGCGATGTTGGGACTTCTGTCGGTGGTCGTGCGGCCGTGCGCGCGCGCCCTATTACGCCTGTGTGGCCACTGCGCTGCTGTTCGCCGACTTGACATTTCTGACAACTGCTGCCGGTAAGTACCTTTTACTTTTGCCGATGGGTTCGGTCGACGGTGACGGTGATACACTCACAAAGTGATAAGATAATTCTACATAGGTAACTGTAAATCAAGAGTCCTTCCACTTTTTTAAGCTCTTGTTGTATATTCGATGGCTTTGCCGCCACCGACCTGAACAAAATTGTAGGTCCCTAATTTTACATTTGATTTCGTTTCTTGTTAGTTAATTTCGTGTATTTATAAAATTGTTATTTCATAACTTTGATTGAATTTCTTTTTGAAGTCGGTTTTTTTTCAATCCTGGATAGTCAAAAGGTTCCCACAGGCATGGAGCAAATATACTAAAGCACAATAGAGTTAGGTAATTGTGACTAAAGTATAATATAGAATAGAATCGATCTTCATACATCGATCGCCATGTTTGTATCTTTATTTAATACGCAACGTCATGTCAGATGACACTAGCATAGGGTTGCCATTTGTCCCGATACGTCGGGACATGTCACCGTTATTAATAGTGGTGTCCAGACGTTCCGACAAGCTATAAAATGTCCCGACAAACATAATTGACTGTAGTTCCGGAGTGGACTAACATAGAGGAAATAATTTTATATTTAAACGAAAAGCGGGCATCCATCGACGGTCATAACTGTTTTCCTGAATTTATTCACCTGAAGAATATTATTGAAACTGAAGAATGGTGAGCAAAAAGCATCCCTGAAAAATGGGTAACGATATTTAAGACTGAAACGTCACATGAGCATTCAAAATTTAATTAAATTTGTGAATACGTTTTCAGTATTCCCGGACATAACGTAGCTGTTAAGCGCGAATTTTCATTGATGTCCTCGCAGTGGACTGACGAACGTAATCGCTTGGGAGTCGACACCGTGGAAGCTACCCTTCAATGTAAAATTAATTTTTACTTGAGTTGTGAATAATTTTATAAATTCGTTAAAGGTTACCGACAATTATTATTATACTGTCCCAGGTAAAATCATTCGATAAATATAAAAAGGAATGATATTAATTAATTGTTATGTTAATAATTAAGTTATAAATTATATAAATTAAGTTATAAATGAATATAAACAATCCCAAAAGGTTTTGTTTTAAAGATTCCTTTTTTTAATTTGCGATGCGATGGCTTTGCTATTGCCCTTGTTTATATGAAACTCCTGCGCACGGATAACACAGTAAATACCTACTAAAAAGGACCCCAAATTGTAAACGTCCCGACGGGGCCTTGCGGATTAATGGCAACCCTACACTAGAAGTATCAAAGCTCAGTCATTAGTTTTTTTTTACGAACTAACTGATCATCTTGAACCCCGCGTGTATCTCAAGCGTACAATGTGTTGATGTATTAATAAAGAAATTCTATAGATGGCGAGCTCTTGGGTTTCAGATTGAGGAGCTGCAGATGAAATACATGTCTTTAACATGCAGTGTTGACTGTTGCAGTTGTGACGATTTTTCGTATTATTGAGGGCTTTGAAGCATAATTGGTTTTGTAAATACTAATGTTAATAAATAAATATTTCAAAATAAAATCTACTAATTTGTAGACACAGAAAACAAACCTGTTCGTCACACGAGCGTTTGAAACCCACCCCCACCTAGTCACGTAGTCACGTAGACAGACACGTAGACACCCATATAATTGCGTTTATATAGCAAGTAGTAGCTGGTAGGTTATTATAATTTATACTACAATCACAGATTTGAACAGTAATATACAAGTCATCGACTACAATGTACTTGTAAAGTTTAAACCACAGATAAAAAAACAATTTGCTGCTCTGATAGATTGCATAAGGAGGCGTGGCAAACGCGTCGGCGTCTTGTACAACGAGACATGTCGCTGTCATTCGTTGTTGATTGTACTGCACAGAAACAGCACAATTTCATTGCTTTTTTCATGCTTTTTTGCACAGACATAGTTGAGGGTGTGGGAAATGACATAATTAGCATATCCTGACATACATAACATTTCCCGAGGTACCTATCTGGGGAAAACTCATTTTCATGCTCGCGCACGTCGGGGCGTCGCAACGGAGCGACGGATTGAAGTAATTTTTTATATAGAGTTGGTGGACGGGGTGGGAAGTGTTAATATAGACTGCTAATAAGAATAGCTCGATATAGATCCCGTGGGATCTGCAGAAAACTCATGTCCTAGCCGCTAGCGGCTTGCGCACCACTTATACCCTCAAAGACAGTCATAAAAACGATGTCCATGCGGGTGAAGCCGCAGGCAAAAACTAGTAAATCCTACTAATATTATAAATGTGAAAGTTTGTATGTATGGATGTTTAGGTAGGTACGTAGGTATAACTCTTAACCGCCTCCGTGGCGTAAATATTAGTCCATTCGCTTCACACCAGGAGTTCGTGGTTTCGATTCTCGGTGGGTCAACGAGTAAGACTCGGTTTGGTTGGTGGTAGGGCATTTTCTAAGACCGCCTGGCTACCTACCACCATCTTATTTAAGTCTTGCCGCCAAGTTAACAACATTGATGTGTTCCGGCTTGAAGATAAGATAGTCAGTTCTTCATTGCATTGGGGAATCTTGGTAAGCCCGCTTCCATCTTCGGCATCATCGTCACTTACCATTAGGTGAGATGATGCCAAGGGCTTACCAATTGTGAATATAGAAAAGGTATATCTAGTTAATAATTATAAAAAGCTTCGGTGGCTCAACCGGTAACGGCTCGGTCCATCTAACCAGAGGTACCGGGTTCAAATCTGGACGGCCAATGTACCAATGAGTTTTTCAAAAACTTACGTACATACTTACCGATTGCTTTAACGGTGAAGGAAAACATCGTGAGGAAACCTGCACACGCCTGCGAAGAAACTCGAAGGTTGTGTGTGAAGTCGACCAACCCGCACTGGGCCCGCGTGGTCGACTAAGGCCTAATCGCCCTGATTCAGGATAGGCTCGAGCCCCTCGGTGGGGACGTATATGAGCTGTAATCATCATATCTAGTTACTTTTGTAACGTAGAAATATACATATCATAGTAAAATCTGAAACAGGTGGGATGCTGCTCGTGTTAGCAGCTCTGCGCGCTGCCGTACCGTTCTCCCCGTACGCAACCCACGGCCCGCACTCGCCGAGGGCGGGCAGCGCGCTGCTGAGCCAGCACGACTCGCCGCTGCCCGACGTCTTCTTCAACGCCGCGCACACTGGTGAAGACAGGTGAGCACACTGGTTTCGGTTGAATATCGACGAGTAGATAAGCGATGCGTCATGCGAGTCACGCAGGTACAGATTTTTTATTTCACGAGCGCGGGCTAGCCATACTAATGTGTGTAATAGTCCGTTTTCTATTGGGAAACAGTATGACATTTTGGGGTAAAGCAATGCCATTTGGTACGAATGTTATACACGTCCACTTAAGCCCAAAACGCCCGGTAGCCAGTTTGAACTCCGCGACAGGTGGGAGGGAAAGGGTCTAGGTCAAAGTACAGAGCTCCCAGCGCTCAGAAAAAAATTCTGGCGGATTAGTTTAGACATTTCAGTCATGATTAGTGTCGTTATCAGGTAACTAGATAATGCCCAATTCATTCTCAATAACAGTTTTTTAGGGTACTGTAGCGAAATATGACGCAATCTTTAAAATAATAAACTTTTAGTAGTAACAAAATGCAAACAAACCCTCATATTTTCTAATTTTTTGTGTTAAACTTGGTTTATAAAAAATACTGTCTAAAAACTCATTTAATGCAGATTCTAAAAAAATTAACATAAAAATAAATTTGACTATATATTTTCAGTGTAAAATAAAATATTGAAAGTATTGCGACGTTCGTCAGCCTTAGAGTATACATAAGCTAAAGCTATAGAGCACGACCCACTATGTATGAACCGTAAGCACAAGTATGAACAGGCACCGGGCGCCCTTGACACGCTCAATCAGTACCAAAACAATACGCGTCATATCGAGTCGGCGAGCATTATTTTGTTTCTTTTTGTGATAAATACGGTGAAATGTGCGGTGCCGGGTTGTAAAAATGATTCCCGGAAGCAACATAAAAGGAATAGTAATATTTCTTTTCATAGGTAAGTAGTATTTAATTACTAATTAACTTGTTTTAGCAAAATTCAAAGAGGCCTCAAAAGGAGTTGCGGGAGACGCGGGGCGGGTTACCGCTGCACGCTGTCGCCGGCCATTTTTACTTGGCAATGGTATAGTGTTGTACCGCAGGGATTTTCGGTTACGATAATTTATTGTTTATATTGTTATTTTATATGCATAATATAGGGCATACACTCACTAAATATTTTATTAAGATAATCTGGTGACTAAATAATAATGACAAATTGAAAGCGGGACTTGACGTGATTTTATTTAACATATAAAACTTTTATTGAATGCTAATAATAACATCAATTGTTTTTCTTAGGTTTCCGAAAAGCCGTAAAATAATAGATGCATGGGTCAACGCGATAAAAAGACCCAACTGGGAGCCGAATATTCGAAGTATCGTCTGCTTTATTCATTTTAATTCATCTTATATATCGGAAACCAAGAAAGGGCTTCGCAAACTAGTTCAAGATGCAGTACCAGAACTTTACCTTGAGGTAATAATCGATCATTATGTTTAATTAGTATGTAAGACTTTACATAACCGCCATAACCATAACATTACTTTTATCCGCCTCCGTGGCGTAATGGTTAGTCCATTCGCTTCACACCAGGAGGCTGCGGGTTCGATTCCCAGAGAGGTCAACTTGCAAGACTCGGTTTGGTTAGTGGTAGGGCATTTTCTAAGCCCGCCTGGTTAGCTACCACCATCTTATCTAAGTGCCGCCAAACATCAGTGTTGATAGCACTGATATGTTCCGGCTTGAACATAAGTTAGCCAGTTCTCTAATGCTTTGGGGAATCTTAGTAAGCCCGTTTCCATCTGCGGCATCATCGTCACTTAACAAAAGGTGAGATGATGCCAAGGGCTTACCTATTGTGAATTAAAAAACATTTATAAATAAATAACTATTACTATATTTTTTAAATTATAGTTTTTTATTTATAGATACAAGGTGATTAAAAGTAAACAATCAGAACACTTGGGTGGTGACTTAGCCTATCAAAACAAGCAAATTAAGGCGGAAAATATATATAAAAAAACTGGCCAAGTGTGAGCCAGACTCGCATTCCGAGGGTTCCGTACCATCACACCTCATAACACAAATATAACAATGATACCTATCTATATTCATTTCAATGTTTTTTTTAATAAAGACATCAACGCGAGCGACAGAAAAATGTAATTATTTTCATTTGGTTCGGGATCCTTAGCGCGGGTACGACTTACACTTGGCCGGTGTTTACTATTTGTTATTACACTTTACGTCTCACGGCGGATTCAATAAAAATCCATCTGCCATGTAGTTTAATGCTATATACAAAAAACTGTTGATTCACATGGAATTGAGAAAAACTGATAAAGGTAATTGTTTTCCTTTAGAAAATATAAATTTGCTGCATTGTTCATCATCCACAGACAGTATAAATCTTACAACTAAAGGATATAGATCACAGATTGATGAAACGAGTCATATGATAGACTCGAAATTCATGGCTGATTGTGATGATAGCTTGGTTGTTTTGTCTGAGACTTTTCTGTCCGAAGCATCAAAGCAAGTGATTTCATACATAGCTGGCTACGTTGTCCGGTATTTGCTCAACACAATAATTTGTGTTAAATGTCAAAATGCACTTGTTTCCAAAAATAACAGCCTTTATCATAAGTTTATTGTATTAAAAGATAGGGGTGGTCTCAAATATCCTTCAAATGTAATTTTTAATATTTGTAGGCAAACTGAAATGGGAATTAAAAAAATAACCATAACACCTAAAAAGAATGTTAATTTAACAGGTATTAGTAAAGTCATTGAGACCATGAAGTTGTTTCTAGGAAAATACATTTTTACAAGTCTGCATGAACACATATTTCAACAATCGCCCTGCAGTAATCATTTGGTTCATTTAATACGTGCAGTGGTACAAAAATATGAAGACATAAGAATCAAATATCTAATACGCAAATGTAATATTAAGGAAACAAAACGACAAGTCTTAAATAAATTAACGCTTTTTAAGGGACAATAATAAAGGATTTTACAATTGATTAAATGTGACCTACTATTTTCTATTTATTTGTTTTATTTGTATTCATAGCGAAACGAACCTAATGATTCATTACATTCGGCTAACTAGAGTCGTAATTCCAACTATCGACATTTCTACAGATATTTTGTCACGCATGGAACGTCACTATAATAGCCCTATACCATAGCTAAGTATCTATAAAACATTTGCTTACGGTCGACACAACGGACTGGAGCGATACCCGTGCTCTATAGCTTTAGCTTATGTATACTCTAAGTTCGTCAGCGCAGCGTAGGGGACGGCAGCAATGCAAAAAAGAAATACTTAATATTATACTAGCTGCGACCCGCGGTGTTACCCGCGGTTAAGAAGTAGCCTATGTGTTAATCCAGGGTGTTTTTTTTTATTTTTTTTTTATTCACAATTGGTAAACCCTTGACAACATCTCACGTGGTGGTAAGTGACAATGTTGCCGAAGATGGAAGCGGGCTTACCAAGATTCCCCAACGCAATGGGGAACTGGCTATCTTATCTTCATGCCGGAACACACCAATGATATCAACATTGATATTTGGCGGCAAGACTAAGATAAGATGGTGGTAGCTAGCCAGGCGGGCTTAGAAAATGCCCTACCACCAACCAAACCGAGTCTTGCAATTGACCCCGCCGGGAATAGAACCCGCGACCTCCTGTGTAAAGCCAGTGAACTTTGCCTCTGAGCTACGGAGGCGGTTAAATGTGTCGGCTACCTCCATACCAAATTTTACCAAAATTGGTCAAGCCACTTGAGCGTGAAGAAATAACAAACACACAAACTTTGGCCTTTATAATATTAGCGTAATTTTTAGTCATCTTCAATTTATAAACGAAGTCAGGTAACATTGTTAAAAATAAAGAAAATAATAGAAAGTTTGTGAACGTTTTATTTGCAACCACCTCCACAATTATATACAACTCAGTACATTTGAGCTGGCGTTTGAAACAATTGCACCTCGAACTGCAAGATTTCACGCACCGACATCTTATTACTCGTAATTCTAAGCATGTTTGAGCAGCCATGGGACTTTGGGTCCACAGTGGCACCCAAGCTTCTTCTTCTTTCTGCCAACCCCATTTAATGTTAACCCATTTAAAGTGAATGTTTTTTGTATTGATTAAGAAAAACAAAGGCTCAAAATTGTTCGCCAGAGATCTGTCTGTTGGACAAAGCCAACTGACCAAGCTAAAGACTTAGGATGCCAGGTTCATATCGTCTAAGACTGAGTTGCTGGAAGAAGTTGAGAAGTTCTACGAGTACGGACAATTGTACACGAACACACGTCTGCCTGTCAGCAATCTGGCTAAAGACCAAAGAGCCAGACTAACCCGACACTATACCGAAGATATCCCGGACGTCAGCCTGTACGAGATTACAATGACTCTCAAACAGCTCAAGAACAATGGAGTACCGGGTGATGATGAAATTACGACTGAATTTCTGAAAGCAGGTGGAAAAATGGTACTTAAATCTCTTCAGAAGGTCCGTTATACTCGAAGGACAAACGCCTAAGGCATCGAACAGAAGTATGGTCGCCCTTTAATTCAAAAAGGGTGACAATACCCTGCTGAAGAACTACAGACCGATCTCACCTCTGACATGTCTACAAGCTGTTTTCGAGAGTCATTACGAATCATCTCGCACGCAGGTTTCACGACTTCCAGCCAAAACAACAACAACAGACTTTCAACAACAAGGTTTTCGAAAAGGCTTTAGTACCATAGACCACATACATACGCTACGGCAGATTATACAGAAGACTGAAGAGTACAATCAGCCCCTGTGCTTAACGTTCGTGGACTATGAGAAAAGCATTGATTTAGTTGAAACTTGGTCCGTTTTACAGTCTCCAGCGGTGCCAAATTGACTATCAATATATCGAGGTACTGAAGTACTTGTATGAAAACTTCACCTCCAGGACCAAAACTCGGAACCTATTCGGCTGCAGCGAGGGGTGAGAAAGGCAGACGTGATATCTCGTTTTTAAGCTACTAATCTAAATTATGGTGCACTCGGCATCAATATCAACGACGAGTACATCAACCCTTCTTAGATTCGCTGATGATATCGTGGTCAAAAGCGTCGGTGGCTCAACCGGTAACGACTCGGTCCATCTAACCAGAGGTACCGGGTTCAAATCTGGACGGCCAATGTACCAATGAGTTTTTCAAAAACTTACGTACATACTTACCGATTGCTTTAACGGTGAAGGAAAACATCGTGAGGAAACCTGCACACGCCTGCGAAGAAACTCGAAGGTTGTGTGTGAAGTCGACCAACCCGCACTGGGCCCGCGTGGTCGACTAAGGCCTAGTCGCCCTGATTCAGGGTAGGCTCGAGCCCCTCGGTGGGTACGTATATGAGCTGCAATGATGATCGTGGTCATAGCTGACTCTATGGACGACTTAGGCACAATGCTCGATGGCCGCAGTAGAGCCTCTCAACAAGTAGGTCTTAGAATGCACATAGATAAGACACAAAGTTATGTAACGTCCGTGTCGCACCTGCTCCTCTGAAGGTTGGAGAGTAACTAGTATCTCATCTGTGGTTGGAGGCTCTACACCCGAAGTTGTTGCCGAATAAGTATACATGGGACAAACAGTCCAGTTAGGTAGGTCCAACTTCAAGAAATAGATCAATCGTCGAACACGGCTGGGCAGCGTTTGGGAAGTTTCGTAATATCTTCACGTCCCAAATACCACAGTGTCTTAAGACCAAGGTCTTCGACCAGTGTGTGTTGCGAGTGATAACATACAGAACTGAGGCATGATCGCTTACTATGGTCCTCATAAGAAGGCTCAAGGTCACCTAAATGGCAATGGAGCGTCTCTGTGTTACTGCGAATGGCGAAGGTAATTTGCCCCGCCGAGCGACGCCCGCGCGCCGCCTGCAAAAATCAAGTAGGTACGTGCAATAATTATTTTATTTTACATTAAAAATAGTTAAATGTGTATTTAATGTAAATGTTTTCATAATCTGCATTAAATGGGCTTTCGGAGAGTATTTTTTATAAACCAAGTTTAATAAAATTTAAAAAACTAAAAAACACGCTTTTAGTAAACACGTTAATCTTGGATGTACGCCATGTTGGATTTAAGCCACGTGACTATTTTTTCGTATTCCTGACAGCAAACCCTTTCATTTGATACCCATATCATGGGGGTGCATTTCAAATAGCCTGTCCGCCATATTGGATTTAAGTCACGTGACAATTTTTTTCGTATTCCTGACAGCAAACCCTTTCATTTGATACCCATATCATGGGGGTGGATTTCCAACAGCTAGTCCACCATCTTGGGGAGGCCGCCATATTGGATTTGTAATGACGTTTCTTAGCTAGTCATGTATTGTCATCAGAACTCAGAGCGTGTGCAAAATTTCATCTTAATCGAAGACCGGGAAGTGGGTCAAATTAAGATTCCAAGACTTTCTTACATACGTGAAGCTAATAATAAAAGCGTGTTAATTAAAAATATAAAACTATACTGGTTCGTTTGCATTGTGTCACTACTAAAAGTTTATTATTTTAAGAATTGCGTCATATTTCGCTACGGAACCCTAAAAAACTGGTATGGAGAAACAATTGGGCAACATCTAGTTACCTTAAAAGGACACCAAACTTGACTGAAAGCTCCAAACTAATCCGTAAGAATTTTTTCTGAGGCCTGTGTCCAGCAGGGGCGTCCTTCGGCTGATATGATGAACATAACATGGGATCTTCACATAATATTATAACCACTATAAAGTATCCCAATATCATTATTTTATGAAGAAAAAGATACATTTTATGGAGCTCTCACACAATAAACATCTCGATGGGAAGTTCCTTTGATTTACGAGAGGTCTGCGCGTAAACTATAGCGTGGGAGTTATTGTGTTAGTAACAAGCCCGTTACGCGGCGATGGCGACGGAGTGTGGCTTTCTTACGGTATGGTAGGTAATAGATAAAAGGTATGGGATCACAAAGCAAACGATAGAGTACACTCCTTTAACGTGGGCTACTTTTCACATTGAGACAAGGAAGTGATTTTTGTTAGTCAACTAAAACAAAAGCCTAGTTATAGGTTCATGGAGAAAGTGGACTACTAGTAGCTCTAGCTTAGCCTCTTAATTAGAAGTTACATTTAAAAATATTTACCTCTAAGTAGTTGTTTTTTTTTTAAATGTGTAATAATGTCCTTTCTTTCAGATGTGAAGAAATGTCAGTTCTGGACGTGAAAACTCCGGCTCGATCCCGGTCGGTGACGCCGAGGCCACCGCTACTGGAATTGTAACTTTCGTGAAAGAAGACTATGTCTAGCGTTATTTTAATGTTAGTTTAGACCGGAGTTCGGACAGCCAACACATTTTGGATGGACACAAAACATTTTGGATGAGTCTGCGTTCAAATGAATACGGTCACTTAAGAGTCTCCAGGAGGCTCGAGTTTCCATACAAACGTAGTTCCGCTTTAATACAAAAACTACATGCCGGATTGAATCTAAACTTTGTAAATATATTGAGTAAACACATATCGATGTTTGTAATTAGTTTTCACCGTAGTAAATTTAAACGTAACTATACGAAGGCTTAAATTAGTTTTGTACTGAAAGTTTGAAACTGCTTTTATTTTTTTACGTTTTATATTAGTACATCGAAAACTAATTACAAACATTGATATGTGTCTCCTTAATATATTTGCAAAGTTTGGATTCAATCCAGCATGTAGTTTTTGTATCAAAGCGGAACTACGTTTGTATGGAAACTCGACCCTCCTGGCGACCCTTAACACATGATTTGGCTCAATCCAATAAAGTCAAAGTATTCTTTACATATGAAATTAGAATTAGATCTCTATAAAAAATGAGACAACTTAAGTGGCAGTGGGCGGGGCACATAGCTCGTAGAAAGGATGGCCGTTGGGGTAGTAATGTTCTCGAGTGGCAACCGCGCACCGGAAAACGTAGCGTAGGCAGGTCTCTCACTCGGTGGACCGATGGCCTGATGAAGGTAGCGGGAAGCCGCTGGATGCGGGTAGCGCAGAACCGGTCGTCGTGGAAATCATTGGGGGAGGCCTATGTCCAGCAGTGGACGTCCTTCGGCTGATATGATGATGATGATGAAAAAATGAGACAGTGCTGATTACATTACCTTAGAAGTGTTAGTGGGTACTATTAGGTACCTAATTAGGTAATTAGTTTGATACTTTTATAAAGAGCAACTGTGATCGTAGATTTATTATAATAAACAACGCAAAACACGTAAAAAAACAGCCAAGTGCGAGTCGAACTCGCGCTACGAGGGTTCCGTATAGATGTTTTATCTCACGAGCGCGGGTTAGCCATACTTGTGTGTGTAATGCGTATAGACACGTGCTCTATTGTTAGTTGTGTCTATTGTGTGCGCAATTGTAAGCTCCCGAGCTTACGCACGCAAAGACAATTTGCATGTACATTAACACACACAAGTATGACTAACCCGCGCTCGTGAGATAAAACATCTGTACACCTCATCAGTCCACACAACTGTATAACAATGATACCTATTACAAACAAAAGAAGTAAATGCGAGCGATAGAAAAATGCTTGTTTTATTTCGGACTCCTTAGCGCGAGTACGATTCACTCTTGGCTAGCTTTTACTAATTGTTTTTTATACTTTAGGATAAGTACCACACCACACCAACTTTCATGCTTGTATATTATTATATGTAACAGCTTTTACTAGAAACATGTTTCTTGTATTCTAGCCCTCTACAATTTTATTTTTATTTTTTGTTTTTATGTCAAAGTTTCGTCTGTCTACCAACCTATAACGGTTGATGAAATATAGCCCGCTGACAGACAGATGGGACGGACAGACAAGCAGACAGCGGAGGCTTAGTAATAGGTTGGTCACCCTCTGGTGAACGGAACCCTATTGATATTATTTTAGTACATACTTTGATAAGTAATGAATAAATGTTTCTACTGTTTATTGAATTGATTTATTTATTGTTATTTTAATTTACATTTATACAGGTTATTTTTTAAACTGACCTGAGTATTATATTTTCGAACCTAAGAATTTTTAGGTACAGGCTTTTTTCTCTTCTATTTCAGTACATGACACGACACAAGTTATCGGGTTGTACATTCATAGATCGTGCATTATCGGGTCGCGCATTATTCTCATACAAAATTCAAATTCAAAATATTTTATTTGTGATCATAAGTAAATGTACAGGTGTTAAACAAAATTAATGTGCTTTATGATCTGTCCTTTATGACGTACAAAATTAGAATTATAAAAATAATTCATGAAAAGGCACACAATTATTGGTATCCTATAATGCATGATCGAGTCTATGAGACAAGTTATCAGGCTGGACATTCATAGGTCGTGCATTATCGGGTAACGCATTATTGGTTTCTATTAAAAATTAAATTGGAACCTATTATCACAATCGACGATCCTGGGACCTTCAAAATACCAAAAAGATCTATTGTCACCGGGAATACGGCTTCATGACAAATTTTAGCTCAATTGAACACCAGGAAGTGGGTAAAATTTAACTACTTACCAAATTTTTAAGCGGATAACTTACGAACATTGTTAGTTTAATAAAAGCTTGCAATAAGCTCATTTCGAAAAATCTAAAAACTTTTAGGTAGGTACAAGCCTATTGAAAAAAAGCTTTTTTAAGTTCAGTGTGCCAAATAAAAATGTAATGAAGTAAATGCTTGTTTCTAAATTTTACATTACGTACATTTTACATTACGTACATTTTACATTAAGTACATTTTACATTAAATACATTTTACATTACGTACATTTTACACAGAACGTACATTTTACATTACGTACATTATACACACTACGTACATTTTACATTACGTACATTTTACACAGAACGTACATTTTACATTACGTACATTTTACACACTACGTACATTTTACATTAAGTACATTTTACGCACTACGTACATTTTACATTTTAGTTTAAGATGTGATTTATCGGAGCTATCTGCGGTATGTGCACATTTGCTTGAGTCTTCATTTCACTTTTTTGATATTTACGAGAGTACACTGAGAATTCTTCTCCTTTGATAATACAATCCGGGCTCAGTGTTATTAACCCGGCGCTGATAAGCCGCGCGACGGTAACCTGATCTTCACATATGATACGGAGTCGGCACTCGTCGCAACAAAAATATAGGTATGTATTTGTTTGACTGAGTTCTATCCACTCATTTTTGCATGTATGAATAGTCATTAGACATTTATTTGATTTTGTTTCCTTGATGCATAGATTTTCATCTGCGTTCAACTGATAAACGGGACGCTGCGAATGACAGTAGTAGGTCTGTGAGTCCCGCTGGAGACACTGCTGCACGTCGTTATCAGTCATTGATACGAAGGTGTCCTTGCGTAAGTTTATTGCTGCGTGACTTGTAATAGGCGTTAGGGTGACCATGTCTTCTTCGTGTTTGCTTGGAACAGAAAATATTCTGTACAGGTCGAAAGTCTCTCTGCTTATAAGTGGAATTTTGATTTCAAAGATTAGGTATTCTTTTGTTAGTTTTGCCTTTATGGCCAAGAGATGATAGATTTGAGATAAACCTGTTTGAATATTCTGTATTGGTAGAGATAAATCTCGTGAGAGCTGTCCGGATATGATGTTGAGCTCGTCTTGTAACTGCTGAGGGTATAGAAGATGAAAATTGAATTTTCCATGATGAATATCTGTTATTGTGTCCAAAAGAGTTTCTTGTATAGTTTTCAAGTTTAGAAGCATGCTATTAGTGATAATACTTGAAATGGCAAACTCGTTTAGAAGTTCCATGTCCAGTACTTCGAGAGTCAAGCCGTTGTTTGCCTTATCCAAATTATTGAGATGTTCATTAACGATTTTATGCTGTTTATTGATGGCTTCTTCGGTTCTCTTCAGCAAATTATACTGGGCTTCAGCCACTGAGGTCTGATTTTTCCATAAGTTTGCTAAATGTTTTTGATTTTTCCTGATAATATCAATGTCCTTTTGATATTGATTTGCAAAGTTGTCATCCAAGATCCCGAAGAGGCTGTTAGCAATATTGCCAACTCCATTGATTAGGCCGCGGCGCTTCCGTGCACGCGCTTGATTTTGCTGACCGAGCAGTAGGCGATTATTATAGTCTAGCTCGGAGTGGGCGTGATTTAACTGTGATAGAACCATGTCGCAATGAGTTTTTCTCTGCGTTTTTGAACAGATGTTTTCCAAATATTTTGAATATTTCACGAATGCTGTGAGTCCAGCCCAGTATGGATTCATATCGTAATAGATGATTAATTTCCACTCGTCTCTGATAAGTTGCATGTTTGCTATTCTGTCGAAATACATGGCTTTCGAGATTTTTGTCGTGTTGAATGCTGCCAATGATGACGTAGCCAAGGTCATGAAGAGTAGGAATGAGATGACCATCGAGGCTAAGATTCCTTTTTTCTGCCGGCATGATCTGATAGGCCTTGTTTTCTGGGGCTCGGCGGTGTCATTTTGTGATTTTGTCATATTTTCTGCTGATTTTGTTGGCAACACTGATAATTTTACTAATGGCCTTTTGATAGTGCCGTTTTTTGTTTTTAATGATACTACACGGACTAATCCGTCTTTCCCAGGATGAAGCTCAATAACTCTTCCCAGGGCCCACCTTCCATGTGGTACGTTGGCGTCGTGTATCAGTACGACATCGTCAACCTTAATGTTGGGCTGTGACCTTTGCCATTTGCTTCTTGCTGATAACTGAGCTAGATACTCAGTCTTCCATCTCTTCCAGATATCTTGATATATTTTTTGTGTCATGTGCCATCTCGTTCGTTCATCCCTTTCCGTTTCAACGATTGATAGTATAGGACCGCTGGCGAGGAAGTGTGAAGGCGTGAGATAGTCAAGGTCATCAGGGTCTTCCGTTAAGACATTCAATGGTCTGCTGTTGAGGGACGATTCCAGTTGAGAAACCAGGGTTGAGTATTCCTCAAAGGTAAGCTTCTGATCTCCAACGACACGTCTTAAATGATACTTTAGGCTCTTGACCGCGGCTTCCCACAATCCGCCTGCGCTTGGCCATGAGGGGCAGTTGAAGTGCCATTTGATCTCCATTTCTTCCAGTTCCGAGAAGAAATTATCTGTTTGTATTTGTTTTAAGTCGAAACAAGCTTCCTGTAGGACTCTGTTAGCGCCGACAAAATTAGTACCACAATCACTGTACATGTGATGTGGCTTTCCGCGGCGGGATGACATCCTTCTGAGGGCTGCTAGGAATGCTGAAGTGCTCAGGTCTGAGACCAGCTCAAGGTGGACTGCTTTTGTCACCATACATATGAATACCGCGATGTATCCTTTTGTTGTTTTTGCTCCACGTCCTTTGTTCATCTTGATATCCACGTAACCTGTGTAATCCACGCCGGTATGGTAAAATGGGCGAGTTTGATTTACCCTTGCTTCAGGGAGGTCTCCCATAAGTTGATTTTGCATAATAGGGTTCCACTTCCGGCATGTTACACAACGACGGATATGGCTTTTCACCGCACGAGTGCCTCCAATTATCCAATATTGTTTTCTTATGTATGATAGTGTTATGCGCGCTCCTCCATGGAACGTCATTTTGTGAGCGTGCTCTATGATAAGAGAAGTCAAGTGACTGTTATGTGGTATGATAAGAGGGTGCTTCATGTTTTCGTCAATATTTGCATGTTGTATTCTCCCTCTGATTCTTAATAGGCCGGTTGTGTCCAAAAATGGCGTAAGACTCAAAATTTTGCTTTTTGAGCTAAGTTCTTCTCCATTTTTTAGATTTTGTATTTCTTTCGAAAATTCTTCTCTTTGTATAGTTTTGATAATCATATTCTTTGATTTTCTCATTTCTTTGATAGTTAAATATGATGTTAAATTGCTTCCACGTGTAGTTATGCGCAAAATCCACGCCAATACACGTACCGCGCGGGTGAAACTGCTTTGCTTGCAAATAACTTGTAGTATGATACTGCTATTGTCGTCACATCGTTGCATCGCTACATTGGTTTGCTTCGTATTTTTTAATTCCTCGTTTGTGCTATATACAGGTTGCTTCTTTTGTTCTTGATATTTAGATATGAGGAAATCGGGACCGTGCCACCATAAAGGATGCTGCTGTAGTTGATGTGCTAATATTCCTCGGCTGGCACAGTCTGATGGATTTTCTTCTGATTTTACGTAACGCCAACATCTAGGGGGCATTATTTCCTGTATATGCGCGACCCTGTTGGCTACGAATGGTTTCCATTTGATTGCATCACCATGTATCCAACCCAGTACTGCGGTAGAGTCAGTCCAACCGTACATGGTTATGTTATGTTTTGATAGGGCTTGATAGACTTTTCTCATCAGATCTGATAATAGGTATGCTCCACTCAGCTCCAGGCGTGGTAAAGTGAGATTTTTATTTTCAGGGGCAAGCCTTGCTTTCGCCGCCACAAGTGTGATACAGGGTGTTTGATTTTTGTCGTAGGTCTTGCTGTACACGACGCCCGCGTACGCCTTAGTAGAGGCATCACAGAAGCCGTGTAATTCGATGCTGTCATTTTCATGGCATTGGTACCATCTTGGTATTTTAATCTCATTGATCGATTGAAGGTCAATCTTTATCTTGAGCCATTCTTTGCTGATTTCATCTGGTAATTGATCATCCCACTGTAGATTTGCTAACCAGACCCTTTTGAATAGAAGCTTCAATTTTGTTGTTACAGGTGATAGCCATCCGAGAGGGTCATATATTTTGGAGATTTCTGACAATAATGTCCTCTTTGTCCACTTAGTTGCTGTTGTGGTGTCGAATGGCAGTTTGAAGGTGAACTCATCGCTCTCAGGCAGCCATCTCAAGCCGAGTGTTTTTGTTGATTCTGGTTGTTTGTATTCAAAGGCTTCATTTTTTATTTGATTTTTAGGGACGGGTACTTTACTGATATTTTCTAAAGTCTTAGAGTTGGAACGCCATTTTCTTAAATTGAATCCTCCAGATTTCAACAGGTTGATTAAATCTTTTTGGAGCTTTTTTGCTTGCTCCATGGAGTGGGTTCCACCTTGAAGGTCGTCCATGTACATGTCTTCTTGTAGAACCTGGGATGCTGGACTATCAGGGTAGTTATGGCCTTCATCAATTGATAGTTGTTTCAAGGTCATCATGGCCAGGAAGGGCGCTGACTTTACTCCAAATGTGATCGTAGTAAGCTGATATTCACGCAGGAGTTGATCAGGAGAATCTCTCCAAATTATTTTTGTTAACTTTTGATGTTCTGGATTTACCCATATTTGACGGAACATTTTTTCTATGTCCGCAATGAATGCAAATCTATATTGTCTCCATTTGAGTATCAAGGACATTAAATCTTGCTGTAAGTTAGGCCCACATTTCATTAAGTCATTCAATGTGTAACCCGTTGATGTCTTTGATGACGCGTTAAAGACTACGCGTAGCGCCGTAGTAGTGGAGTCCGGCCGTAGCACGCAGTGGTGAGGTAAGTAGCAACTGGGTGTCGTGTTACTGGTACATTCAACCATGTGGTTTAGTTCCTTGTACTCGTTGATAAATTCTTTGTATTTTTGTGCAATTTTTTCTTGTCTCAAGAATTTTTTCTCCAGCTGTCTGAACTGCGCCAGAGCTGTGGATTTTGATTTTCCAAGTTTTTCCTCAAAATTTTCTGTCATGGGTAAGTTTACCACGTATCTTCCGTCTTCGCTCCGTTTGGTAGTTTCCTGATAATATTTGATGCATTGCAGATCTTCTTCTGACCAGTTTGGGTTTTCTACAGTGATATCTTCAATATTCCAAAATCGATGTATGTTTTCGATATTATTGATGACGACATTACATTGCAATGTCTGAACTCTGCCACAGAGAATCCAGCCTAAACGCGTCTGCTGTGCGATAGGTTGAGTTTTCTCAGTTTTGATAATTCCATCTAGCATGATATTTGAGTAAACGTCGGCTCCGAGCAATAGATCTACCGGGCGACTGATGTTAAATTCAGGATCTGCTAGTTCAATGCTTTCCAAATAAGGCCATTTCGGCTTCTTGAAAGTGTGGTTAGGTAGATTGTTGATCAAATTTCTCATGATATACACGTCTGCTTCGAATGTGTAATCGCTGTTGTTTGATGTACATGTGATGTTTAAGAGTCCCTTGCAGTTATTTTCCTTTGTTCCTACTCCGAATATGACACCCTTGCATCTCTTGCGGGGTAGGCCAAGTCTCTGAGCTGCGTTTTCTGTGATAAGGGAGGCCTGTGACCCTTGGTCAATTAGGGCTCGTAATACCATCTGAGTTCCATCTGATGACGTCACATAGAGTTGTGCTGTTGATAATAGAATCTCTGGTACCGATTCTTGTGACGCGTGATTGCTGTTGCTAGGTGCAGCCTTAAGGTTGTTATTTGCACCGCTGTTTTTACACGTAAAAGTGCTGGTTTGCGGATTTGAGTAGGCATCGTGCAATAGCGTATTATGTTTCTCGCTACACTCGCGGCATCGTTTTTCCGATATGCATTCCTTGCCATTATGATTGTATAAACAGTTTTTACATAAATTGTATTTCGCAACCGCTTTCCGCTTTGCTTCGGGTTGAAGTTCCAAGAATAACTTGCAAAAAAATAATCCATGTTCGCCTTGGCAATGAGGACACTTAGTTGCCATAAAATTGGAAGGTTTAACAAAGTTTTTGGAAACCTTCTGCTGTTTGCTATGATTCGTGCTGTAGGCCTTGTATGAATGGAACTTCTTATTAATTGCTGATTCTTGATATTTCGTTGATGTTGATGATTTTTGCTCTTGTTTACGCCGAGATGACTCTAGCGAAGTGAATTTTAATTCCAAAAATTCTAAAAATTCTTTCAAATCAGGTAGCTCCCGTGGATTTTTTAATGATTCAAGGTAATCGTTATGCGTGTCCGTATCCAATTTTTGTGCCAGAATGTGTACAACCATAGGGTCCCATGTAGAGGTGTCTGCGCCGAGATTTTGAATAGCATGTAGACACTCGTTTGCTGTGTCATGGATTCTCTTGATTTGTACTGATGATTGATACTGCATTGTAGGTATGTTTAGCAGTATGTTGATATGCGACGTAAATATCATTTTTTTGTTATTATACCTATGGTTAAGTATATCCCAGCATATCTGATAGTTATCAGAACTAATCGATAAGTGCTGTACCAATTTCTCTGCTTCTCCTTTGATTTTTGTTTTCAAAAATTGCATTTTCTGCGCATTTGATAGTGATGGGTTCGAATGTATGGTTTCGATAAATAAATCTTTGAATGATGTCCAGTTTTGATAGCTTCCAGAGAACACTGGTATCTCCATTTGTGGAGTGGATTTTTCTTTATGCGAAACTGACCACATCTTTGAGTTAAGTGCTTTTTTGATTTGCTTGAAGTAATTTTCATACTTGTTAAATTCTTGGTCATATTCCTTGTTTCCACCGCTGAGCTCACTGTCAATTTCCCAGTGGAGGCTGTCTATTGCGGACCATCTAGCTTGCAAGGTTTTGAGATTGTCTTCAAATTCCCATTTTTCGCTGATAGATTCCACATCAATGCTGGTGGCAGTTCTATGGAACGCCTTGAAATTGCTTGTTTGCTTGCGGAGCAGCTCTTCCGACTTGCTGGAAGAACCTTTGTCGGTAGAGGAGTTTGTAACTGCTGATGCTCCTTCCGCCGCTTTTAAAAATGGGGGTGCTGGATCGAGTTTCAAGACCGGTGGCTTCAGAACTGGTGTTGCTGGCCGTGGTTCAGTGGAAATAGGTGGATTGACGCAGTGTTGCTGAATGTACGTACATACACCATTATAAAATAGTTTTGTCTGCATGTACTGATTTTCCACAAAATATTTATGAGTTTGGTCTTCATACCTTAACAGGGTCTGATGGTTTGTTTCGAATTCTTGCCAATAGGCTGCTAGTACCTCCAGTCTGCTCTTGATGTTCACGTCAGTTCTCCGAGAAGGACCATCCTTTTTGAAGTTGATTAACTCGGTGTTGATTGATGCTATGATCTTGCTCTGAGTTTCAATCAAAGCTTCCATTGTGAAATTATGATTTTTTCACGGCTTGAATGATGATTTGATAAAGATGACAGGTTTGCTGGTGCTGCTTGCTAGGTCAATCGGTATCTCTATGTGTCCCTGATGCAAAATAGGCGAAGACTCAACTCGAACTGGTGAGACCCGCTGGTGGGAGGCCAGCCGAGCCGTTCGCTATCACACCGAAAACACACAGGAAGCTCGAGAGACCAAAAATATTTTGATTTGATTTGACCAAAAAGGTCTCCACAGGTTGCTGATTGTTCTTCACTGCTCGAAGGACCAAAAAGATGTTTGGGCTGTTGCTACCCAGCACACCTTTATTGCTGGTGAAATGATACAACTGTATTTTTCTTTGTTATTTTCTTGATAGTGAGTAGGTACGCGGGCGCGGTACGGCGACCGAACGTATACTAATTGATATTACCCTTAATAAATGAAGTTAGCGTAAACCGCTGACGGCGCGATGTGCGGTCGCAGACCGTACAAAGTACATTTTACATTACGTACATTTTACACAGAACGTACATTTTACATTAAGTACATTTTACATTACGTACATTTTACACACTACGTACATTTTACATTAAGTACATTTTACGCACTACGTACATTTTACATTACGTACATTTTACACACTACGTACATTTTACATTAAGTACATTTTACACACTACGTACATTTTACATTACGTACATTTTACACACTACGTACATTTTACATTAGTACATTTTGGAATAGTATTTCTTGTAATTTGATTGACAACAATAGACGATCCTGGGACCTTTATTCCATTTTCGTAGTTCATCAGCAGATCAACTTCAAAATACCAAAAGGAATACGGCTTCATTTTACATTAAGTACATTAAATGTCAGCTCAATCTTGTCCCTGGAAGTCGCTCTAAAATCGATCGCCAGATTTGAAACGGATTTACGGCTTGGACTTACAAATGTCACTCGTGTGCCACTTACCTGTTTACCACCCTTGGAACATAATCAAAAATAACTATAAATAAAAGCTTGTTTCTTGTAATAAAGGCAAGCATCCTCATCATCCTCGACTACATCGTCACTTACCATCAGGTGAGATATAGTCAAACGCACACAAATTTTTAATTAAAAAAAAGCAACTCACACACAACATACTTAGAATACTTAATACGACCAATTGAAGAGTATCTTGAGATAATCAACGTCTCATAACAAGTTCACGGTCTTAAATTTTTTTAGCCTGCTTTTGACTAAGAACGGCGTAGTAAGAGTATGCCGCTTTCATAATCTGCAAACAAATAAAATGTCATGTAGTCATTAACCTCGGGTTCTACTCATAGGATTAGAAAGTCACCCTGAGGCTCTATACCTGCCACCTACCACCAACGTGCTGCGTTCCGGGTGGGGTGAGATAGCCAGTGAGATTACCGGCGTACGAGGTATTCCACCTAAGCCTTAGCAACGATGTCTCCCCAGGTGCAGTATTAAGACGAGTTCTCCTGGTGTCACGGACGACGGTAGAGCCACTTTCCACCAGATGAGCCATCAGCCCATTGCCGATATCTCCCCAGGTGCAGTATTATGACGAGTTCTCCTGGTGTCACGGACGACAGTAGAGCCACTTTCCATCAGGTGAGCTATCAGCCCATTGCCGATGTCCCTGGTGGCACGAACGACGGTAGAGCCACTTTCCACCAGGTGAGCCATCAGCCTATTGCCGATGTCCCCCAGGTGCAGTATTAAGGCGGGTCCTCCTGGTGACACGGACGACGGTAGAGCCACTTTCCACCAGGTGAGCCATCAGCCCATTGCCGCCTTTTTTTATAAGTTCTTACTGTCCCACTGCTGGGTAAAGAACTTCCCTATTTTTCGCAATTTGTCTCTCTCCTCGGCCAGCTCCTGCCATCCGTCATGGAAGCGGCCCAATTCGTCCCGCCATTTCTTTCTTGAACTGCCGCGACCGCGAAACCGTCTGGCATCCAGTCCAGAGCGATCCATGCCCTCGTATCCGACGGGTCCCGCCCAGTCCTACTTGAATTCAGCGGCTTTTACTCCTGCATCGGCTATTTTAGTCATGGCATGGAGGGCACAACCGAATTCTATAAATCCTTATCTGCCACCTTTTACTTAAAAAATAATAAGTACACGAGTACACTCAGATGGCTATTCAGAAACTGTTAAGGCTTTAAGATGACTCAATCCGAGCAGGAGGATACGTGTTTAAATGATATCGAACTTAAGTCTATTCATTTTAAATTCAATTTAATGCGGCCTTCAACGCGGCTGTTACATTGAAACCTAACGCCCAATTCTTTATTTTTACATGTTTTTATTACACTTTCAAATAAGTTTAAAAAAATGTATTCAATTAAAATGACAGATCATAAAGACACCGATTTTTTGTGTTGGTTTCATTCAACATCAACTGTTTGTTTTCGAGAAATTTTGCAATTGATGCCAAAACCAGGGTCCACAGTATATTTTTTTACATCAAATGTGGTAATATTTTTAAAATTGTATTAAATTAAATCGATTTTTTATGACTCTAAGTATATTATATATTTTTTCCATTAAGATAACTTTACACGGTCTTTCAATAATTTGAATTGAAAATTGTCATAGACTCATCTGAAGGCCTTTAATGGAACCTTAATTTCGAGTGTTCGTACTGGGATTAACCGTTATAAGTACTACGATTATGTGTCAAGTGAGTGTTGTACTCATACGTACGAGTACTATCCTAGCGAGTGCACTCGCATCGTAGGTATCCTGTGATCGAAAATTCTGCATAGTCAGAATCCCTGCGTTGGTGAATCTTGGTAGCCCGTTTCCATCTTGGGCGAGCGCGAGGCGCCATAAGCGAGATGATTGTGGAAAAAAGTAGAAAGAAACTCACAGCGAAAAAGCAGGCGTTGTCCATGTTTGCGAAACCAGCGGCGCCGAGGCGCTGCGGTTTCTGCGCGCGCATTAGCACGGTCAGCAACAGGCGGCGCAGGCGCGGCGGCATACTCTCCCAGCGGCTCTGCATCACTGCGTCCGCCACTCGTCCCGCCTGTGTCACGTGTCACTGTTTGAGCTTGCGTGTTGCACCGGTCGTCGTGGAAATCCTTAGGGGAGGCCTATGTCCAGCAGTGGACATCCTTCGGGTGATATGATGATGATGAGTTGATTTAGGAGTTTCATTTAATACAAGCCATTTAATGTGCTCTTTTAAAAAGATCTCGGTGCCTTGTGACAAATATACATACATAATATTTCGTAAATGTACAGTGAGGGTAGTGGTAATAGCCGTGCCTTATAAATAGAGGTCTACACGATTCGTCAGGTGGAATAGGAAGAGTAAAGGTCCCAACACGCTACCTTGCGAGACACCAAATTTGTTGTATCTATGTTCAGGACAGTGTAGGATGCTTTTTTTTGTAAATTTTTGATAAAGCCACACATTGTTGTGTATTGAACAAGTAAGATGAGATCCACTGGAGTACAGGACCTCTTAGCCCTAAAGCTTCTAATTTTTCCAGTAGCAGTTCATGTGAAACATAGTCGAACGTTTTTGACTAGTCAAAAATAGTCTAGTGGTCACATAGTTTTTGTTTAGACTATTGGCTAAAGTTGTGGATTTATGTTTTGAAAAACCATACTATTGATTATTTATAATTTTAAATCTGGTACAAATCTATGATTCTCGAAAACATAAATTTTTGCTATCATCTTCGACAGGATAGGAATTAATGTTTTAGGACGATAATTATTTACGTCACTTTTACATTCCTTTCTATATAGCGGCTTAACAATTAATAATTTAAGAACTTCCGGAAAAGCTCCTGATGAAAATGAAACGTTAACTAAAAGAGTTAGAACCTTGATTAGTTCATCTACACTTGCCTTTATGGTTTTTGTGTTGTATCATAGCCTTCTGAGTTAGTATTTTTTAATGAATTCACTTCTATTCTAACTTCCTGTTCTGACATAGGTTTAAGAAATATTGAATTTGAAATACAGAATTTTTGGAAGAGTTTATCGATTCAATGTAGTGATAATTAATTATCAACTTTAAAGTTGGTATGTATTTCGAGGGGGTCAGTTAGTATTTAGTGTCAGATTTTATGATAAGAAATGTCATGGTTTATTTTAAATTCCGAACAAGCCTCATTTCGTACAATTTTCCACGATGCCTTACACTCATTTTTGCTGTTGTCAATGAATTTAATGTAAGCATTCTTTTTATATTTATAGATAATTTTTTTTAATATATCAGAGTAAATTATATAGTTACTTTTATTTGTCAGTGTCTTATTTATGTAATATTTATACCTTCTTGTTCTTTTTTGTTTTGCAGCTGAATCTTTAACCTCGTGTTATCCATTTTTTGTTATTTTTATTTTATCACGCTTTTATTAGCTTCACCTGTATGTATGTATGTTTGTTTGTATGTTTGTAACCGACTCCTTTGAACTCGATTTTGACCCACTTTAAACTATCATATTGTACGTTTATCAAGAATCAGTGACAGTACAATAATTTCATAATTTTATTTCGTTATCCTGACCAGGATCACCAGGACTAAATGCACATCAAACTAAAAATTGTAAAATAAATTTAGTTTAAAAAAACTAAAAACACGCTTATAAAGCACATCAAACTAAAAAGTGAAAAATAACTCTTAATATAAGCTGAAAACAATAATCAACGAAAAATACTAGTATTATTGTGAAAAAAAAACGGTGGGTTGCTCGTTATACGAATAATATGGCAAAAAGCTATTTCGTATATCGAGCAACCCACGCTTTTTTCACAATAATACTAGTATTTTTTGTTTATTATTGTTTTCAGCTTATATTAAGAGTTATTTTTCACTTTTTAGTTTCATGTGCTTTAAAAGCGTGTTTCTTTAGTTTTTTAAACTATATTTATTTTCTTCTGTTTTTCATCTTCGGGTAACCGAGTTTATTTAATGATTTGCAGAAGTTCATGGAATGTTCTGAAAACTGATACAAAGTCATTTTCTTTGTATATATCTGACCACGACAGACTTCCTAAGCATTCTCGAAATTTAGGTATGTTGTCATAGCTGTAGTCTCTCTTGTAAATATAATATATCGCAGCTTTTCAGCCGTTTCAGTTAGTAATTGTGCTGTGTCATAATCTGAAAAATACAATGGAAGCACTCGCGCAGTTGCGTCTTTGATGTAACTAAGTATGTGATCTATACAGGAAGCCTTTTGCCTAGTAGGCACATTAATGAGGATTTCTAAATTATGATTCTGAGCTAGAGATTGCAGATGAGTGGTGATGTTTCCACTCTTAAGCGATCACCTGCAAGTAAAAATTTCATTGTGGTACCATATTTCCTTAGTATTTCATGAAATACCTTATCCGATTTTTCCAAAAAGTTCCAGGATTAGAGAAAGATATTCTATAGATGCTTATTATTAAAAGTTCATTTGTGCAGTTACTTCTACACCACAGTATTCGAAAATCTTTTAAACTGCATGATTGTTAAATAGCGCTAGTTCCTTATAAACTATCCCTTTTCTTACTAGAATACAGTCAACAGTAAGCAACTTTATAGTTATTGAAGTGAAAACTTCTTTAGCGGCGTTGTGCACTTTTTTTGTAATGGGTAAAAAATGTTAAACTCGCGTCAGGACACGTGACCTGATCGAAATTTCGTAAGACGGATGGAGTTGATTTTCTGTTGATTTTTCTGAGATTTAAACTTTTTAATGTAATATAAATTGTCATGTTTGTGTACGATAGCGCAATAAATAAATATTATATTCTACCACATAAATGATAGTACTTAGGTGCCGATTTTGAACGCTAGCATTGAATCCATCAGCGATATTTTAACTGAACTTCGTGAATTCCGACAACAGGTTACGTCTCAATTGCAAAAACAAGAGGATAAACTGTTCGAGTTTTCGGAAATCTTCAATCTAATGCAGAGGAATTATAGTAAACTAAATGACAAATATACTGTTCTAAGAACTGACGTCGATGGATTAATTGATGCTATTGAGAAGACTGCGGATGAATGTGTGGTTCTAAAAAATGCGAGTGAAACTAGCACTAAACTAACACAAGATTTAGATATCCATAGACAGCGTATAGACCAAGAACTCACCTCACTTAAACAAAGCATTGACTCACTCAAGCAACCAACCTACAGTTGTGTCATACAGAAGGGTAAAACAAAGCAAACTGTGCTTCACAAGGATAGCGTACAGAGAAATATTCATACAAAGGATTCCATTCTAGAACCGCCATCAGATAAATCCTCCGGCCCCAATCTTACACCAATCACTAACGAGCCCTCATCAGATGAAGCCTCAATAAAACAAAATACGAGCACTGGAATGGGGGACAAACATTACAGCATTCCGAACCGACAACGTTATGGTCGACCAGTAATCAGGGCTACGGGCGAAGATGATACTGAACTGAAGACCGTAGAACCGGTTAAATTTATTCATGTATGGAATTTCCATAATGATGTTTCTCAAGACACGATCCGCGCATTTTTGACCAAAAAGCGACCTAGAACTTCATTTTCGATAAAGAAACCAACTCCAGCTCACGAGAGACACAACTGTTTTATAATAGGAGTTCCCTTTCAAGACTTCCAGTTATTCATGACACCCGAAAACTGGCCAAAACACACATCTCTCCAAGAATGGCGTACTTACAGAAACAGTCGCCAAAATGGTCCAGAAAAAAAGAAGGCGTTTTTTCGTGACCAAACAAACACAGATTAATATATTTTACCAAAATGTCCGTGGCCTAAAGGGCAAGCTTGGCTTAACTAAGAATCTACTGAGTACATTTCCGTCGAACATTATCGCACTCACTGAAACCAGACTTGACGAGACAATCTATGATTCAGAGCTTTTTCCACCAGACTTCTCCGTACTACGAGCCGATCGTGTAGGGCGCGGCGGCGGCGGCGCGCTGCTCGCCGTGCGCCCGCCCTACCACCTGCGTAAAATCGACTGCAGCGCAGCTCCTATAGATGAATTTATTAGTGCCATCATTACAAGAGGACTTCAACGCTTTATTTGTTTTGTGATTTACCTTGCCCCTCGTGTATCCGTCAGTCTTTATTACAGCGCATTTGAGTATATTGAGAAAATTAAAAACCTATATACCCTACCCATTATTGTAATCGGTGACTTTAACTTGTACTCTGTTAGCGTAGATGTAAGAAATGATTTTTACCTTTTCTTAGGTACTTGTGATCTCATTCAACATAACAATGTAATTAATAAACTCGGAAGAATACTTGATTTGGTATTGGCTAGTTCGGAGATTTCAAACGTATCGGTTAATGAGGCTGTTGTTGAGATTGTTTCTCATGAAAAACATCATAGTCCTCTTGATATTAACGTCGAAATTCTAAATACAAAAGCTGTAACTTCTAAACATAGTTTTTCTCCTAAAATTACCCCATCAGGTGTGCATAATAGAAACTTTCGTAAAGCTGATTTCCATGCTTTATACTCAGGATTGGGAAATATTGACTGGTCACAGCTATACATAACTGATAATCTCGATGAATCTGTAAACTTTCTCTATGCAAGTGTAAACAATATAATAAGTAGTTCTGTCCCTTTAAGTAAACATTTGAACCCTCGTTTTAACTCCTATCCTGAATGGTTCTCACCTAATTTAATTCTCCTTATAAAGACCAAAAACAACTATCATAAGTTGTACAAACAAACTGGGAATGGTCTGTACTATGCTTTGTTCTCTTACTACAGAAAACTTGTTAAAACGACATCAGAATATTGTTTATTTTCCTTTACCGCCAGGTTAGAATCGAACATTAAACGAGACCCTGCTTCTTTCTGGACTTATATAAAGCGCAATCGATTTGGGCATGAGCCAGAAACATTTACCGATATGACTTCTCAAGAAGTAGCTAATTCATTTGCTGATTTCTTCAAAAGTGTGTTCTTGCCATCTGTACCACTTCTTGATATCAGACAAGCTAACTCTGATGCTGCCTCCCTGCTACATGCCTCACCCCGTATTGTAACTCTGGACCCTGTTAGTGAAGAAGACGTCAGTAAAGCCTTAAAAAGATTAAAACCTAAGTTTACCCAAGGTCCAGATGGTATACCTCAGATTATCGTAAGAGATTGCTATGAAGTTTTTATAAAACCTTTACACTATATAATAAATCTTGCAATTAAATCAAAAATTTACCCTTCTGTTTGGAAAACAACAAAGGTAATACCCATCCACAAAAACAGTTCCAAATCTGAAATCCAAAACTATAGACCCATTGCTATTCTATCTGTATTCAGTAAAATTTTTGAGTATATTGTCAATACATCTATATTTAAGCAAATTGACGGGTGGTTTTGTGATGAACAACATGGGTTTTTACCAAATCGCTCAACCACCTCAAACCTTATAAATCTCACGATGTTTTTATCAAATCACTTAGACTGTAGTGGTCAAGTAGATGTAGCCTACTTTGATTTCCATAAAGCATTTGATAGAGTTGATTGTGACATCTTGCTAAAAAAGATGTCAGTGGCAGGTTTTTGTCCCGATCTATTAAGCTTTTTCACATCTTACTTTTCTGACAGGAAGCAGTACGTTCAGTACAATAAATCATGCTCTGAAGGCTACCCAGTGACATCGGGCATTGGTCAGGGTAGCAGTCTTGGACCATTATTGTTTTTGATAATGATTAATGAATTGCCTTCCGCCGTGAGCAACTCCAAATGTCTCTTATTTGCCGATGATGTCAAGCTTGTGCACTCAGTTCGTAGCCAAGATGACTGTTTATCACTTCAATTAGACATCGATAGAATACAAACATGGGGCCTTGAAAATGGATTGGCACTTAATATCTCAAAATGTGCTATTATGTCTTTCTCGCGTTCTCCGCGTCCGATTGCTTTTAACTATACGGTCTCCGGGCAATTTCTCAACAGACTCACGGAGGTACGAGATTTGGGTACATATTTCGATTCCCACCTAACTTTTAATCCTAACATTATACAGACATGCAAACTGGCTAGTAAAAGTGCAGGCTTCGTTATCCGACAATCAAAACAATTTACCTGTCCCACAACGATCGGTGTTCTCTACAATGCATATGTCCGAATTAGGTTAGAGTCCAATTGTATTGTGTGGTCACCTCATGAGAGTAAGTACATCCTTATGTTGGAAAGAGTCCAAAAATCATTTGTACGTTTTCTTTACAAAAAAATGTTCAAATACTACCCATATCTTTACCCCACTCTCTTCGTTGTTGGAATGGTAAATTACCAAACCCTCGAGGCTCGACGAAACCTTCACCTTGTACGTTATTTTTTCCAGCTCATTCGAGGCAAACTGACGAACCCAGATCTCCTCTCTCAAATTTCATTATCGGTTCCACCTCCCCATAAGCATTATCTTCGTCCACGCTCAAGACCTATGTTTGCTCTGCCTAGTGCCCGCACCAACATACTCAAGCACTCACCAGTGTCCCGTGCTCTAAACCTTGTAAATAGTATCTCAATTAATGATTATAAGATTGATATATTTTCTTGTTCGGAGCCGCTATTTATGAGATCCGCAAGCCAATACATCGAATCTATTGTTACTCCGAGTTTGTTGTTAGACACTAATATTATATAATGTTATTTTTAAAATATTCGAATTGTTTTTATCCTACATTCCTACTGCTGTTTTTATTCATTTTTAATATGCTAATAATATTTTTTGTTTTGTAACATTCACGTTTGGCTAGACTGTAAGTGTTTGTTTATCAAATAAATAAATAAATAAATAATCAAAAATACTGATACTCAAAGCAATTCGTGCAAAATTATTCCCTAAGCATTCCAAAATATCAAAAATGCACAACGTTAATATTCAAGTTTTCACTTCTGCCGGCACTCCCGGAGTGCAACCCGTCGTTTTTGATTTTTAGGTAATTTTCATAGCCATTCTTTAAGAAAGTTTCTAAGAGGCATTTTACGTCGGGGTTGTAGTAATGCAATAGGTATGGCTAGTTTGCTTTAAATATTCATCCGATTCCATCAGATTTCCCATTTATTCTCGTCCCAGGTGCTGGAGGATATAATAATTAAAAGAGTCAAAACTAGACGTTTCACGTTCTACCAAAGACAGTGCGCACGACACAGCGCCACCCGATTTTTCAAAGTATACCGAATCTCTTCCTTACTTTTAATCATTTTCGTAGACAGAAAAAAAAATATGGCGGTTTTTTAAAAAACTTTT
Source organism: Coleophora flavipennella (assembly GCA_947284805.1). Lineage (NCBI taxonomy): Eukaryota > Metazoa > Arthropoda > Insecta > Lepidoptera > Coleophoridae > Coleophora > Coleophora flavipennella. Next base: position 9,451,558 of record OX369299.1, read on the forward strand.
TAATTTTCAATTGACTTCCAAAAAGGAGGACGTTCTCAATTCGAATGTATATTTTTTTCGTACTTGTTAGGAGATAGCTTCGCTTATTGTTATCCGATTTTCCTGATTCTTTTTTTTATTCGAAAGGGTTTGCTCACGAGTTGGTCCCATATACATTTTATCAAAATCGATTAGTACTTTTTTAGGAAATTAACAAATCCAAAATTAATAATGTCAAATTGTACTTAGTTGTAGCGATGGAAGTCGGTTTTATAACGCGATTAGCGCTTCCAATTATATTATAACCAGCCAGGTACAAACAATACAAGCAAAGAGATTTTACAAGTTTTCAAGCGACTTCCAAAAAGGAGGAGGTTCTCAATTCGTCTGTATGTTTTTTTAATGTAATTTTTTTTTATGTTTGTTACCTCATAACTTTGGACTGAGTGAACCGATCTTTATGATTCTTTTTCTATTTGAAAGCTAGTGCTTTCCGTGTGGTCCCATATAAATTTTATCAAAATCAGTGTAGTACTTTATTTGAAAATTAACAAAAACCAAAAATAGAAATGCAAAAATGTACTAAGTTGTTGCGATGGAAGTCGGTTTTTGAACGTGTTTAGCGTTTACAATTATTACAAATAGTATGTCCAAAAACAAACTGTATACTGAAAAATCACACGACAAAAGTGGCCAGTAGCATTTGACGTCTCTATTGCTCTCTATTGCTTTTGTGTCTTTCCATTAGTTAGATGAATAGGGATGACGAATGCTAGTCATCTGAATTACTTTTTATCATCTGTCAAAAACGACATTTTGTTCTAAAAATGTTTTAAATACCTAGGCGTGACGTCATAGTTTAGCAGCGTCATTAATGTACTCATTTTGTGATTTTGGTGTAATAAAAATCGAAGACTTGATGGAAAACAAAACGAGTAAGTTTAAGTAGGGGGGCAATTTAGTGATCAAGAGTTCGTAATTTATTTCTGATGCTGTCGTCATCCCTATTTGGTTTACTTCAAGAGTGAGCTCGTTTCCGGCGTAGCACTGGATGGCCAGCTGCATGGTCATGGCGCAGAAGAAGGACAGCGACGTCACCAACCGGATCGACTTGAAGCTCGACGCGTCTTGCTGCGAATTAACAAAAATAACAAAATACAAATAAAAAAATGTTCGTACATGTACAAAACAAAGTATTATCAAAGTATTCATTAGTAATAACGTATTCTTCGACCAAAATTTATTTAGAATAGAACCTTGTCAAATTTCTTGTCAGTTCTATAAGGTATTATCCTAAAGAGGTTTATGTCGAGTGTCGAGTGATACTCATTAGATTAGAAGCTCATTTCGAAAAACCTAAAAACTTCTAAGTATAAGCTTTATTTGAAAAAAAAATATATATATATTTTTTCATTTTGTATTCTTCTTAGCAAACCCTTGCATTTGATACCCATATCATGGGGTGCATAAAAAATAGCTGGTCCGCCTTAAAGTACAAGCTATAATTTGAAAAGTATATTATTTATTTCCTATTCTTCTCACAAAAGCCTTGGTAATGACGTCACTTAACTAACCATTCATTGTGTAGCACAACAAAATTAACGTGTGATACAAAATTTCAGCTGAATCGGAAACCGGGAATTAATTTTGCATTACACGTTAAGTTTGGAGATCAGTGCATGGTTAGCTAAGTGACATCATTCTAAAATTAATTTGGCGGAAAGATAAAGATAGCGGACCATTACTTTTTTATTTACACTTATTATATGAGTATCAAAATAATAAATTAAAGGGTTTGCTGAGAAGAATACGAAAAAATTACAATTGGGTATGCTAAAAAAAAATGTATTTTTTTAAATTTTTTTTCTGATGGTTTAGACCATTTTGAAAAACTAATTTGAATATTTCATTTTTTAAGCCTCTACATATTTTTAAATATTTTTTTAAATTTTGAAACCTTGATGACGTCATCGGTTCACATTACTATGAAACGAACAGCCCTATTTCTATGACGATTAAATGAATAGGCCTTGACGTCAACTGTCAAGTCACTCAAGTCAATCATTCCCAAAGGTTTTTTGGCGGGATTTGTGGTAGACGCATTCGTAGTTTTATTTTGTTGTTTTTTCATTGCACCGGCACTAGCATTACAAATCCAACAGCTAAGGAAGCCTAAATACGTCAGACCTGGCTGTATGGTCTTAGTAACCTTTGCCTTTTCCGAAACGAAACTATCACAAAGCCAACAACGAAACGTCAAAGTCAAAATTTACTTGACATCAAACATCATAATCTATGTATGGACAAGGCCTTCAGAGTTTAAATGTTTTTTAGAACCACAATAAAAATTGGACCTCTAATGAATATCTTACCCATTTAAGTATTTAATTTGAATGACGTTCTAATAATATTTGATTGTTTCAAACGTAGTTTTTGGTGGATGATAAATAAATAGTGCCTTTTCAGTGCTCGACGAAAGCTCGTCCTTAAATGCAAGGTCCGTAATTGATATGACAAGTAAGAGTGCACGTTCCGTTCAGTGGTGAAATAAGGTTTTATTGTAAACTCGTGACGTCATAGGGGTCAAATGAAGGTTATTGTCCTTTTCCGATTTTTTTACGCAATCTTTTACTTTTTCGAGTGGAAAATGAAAAAATATCGCTTTAAATAAAAATATCTCGAAATGGTTTTTTTATTTTCATGGCTTATAAAAAATTTAGCATACCCAATTCTTTTCAAATTAAAGCTTGTAGGTACTTAAAATTTACTAAGTTTTTTGAAAATAATTTAGTTCCGCATTTACTTGTATGTACAGGTGGCAACCCTAAAATCTTAGTTTGTCAACTTGAGTTGCGTTGTAATTCGAAATGGAACTACTTAATTTCATAACTGTAGGCCTTATTCCTTAAAGAAGAGGAAGTGCAATCAAAAACAAGTTTCACTCGAATGGGTGAATTGAATTTTAGTAATGTTCAGAACGTGTATTTTTTTTAGAATTTCAAGTCCCGTTGTTAAAATAATAAGGAGGAGGAGGCGACACAAAAAGTGACACTTTGGAGCTCAACATTTTGTTTATTTTATGCTACTTTGATTTAAAAAGTGTTTAAAGAAACCTTTAAATGAGACGTATTTACAACACCCCCTTAGATCACATTCTTTTGTTATCTCAGGATGCTCCACTCGAGGGAGTACTATTATAAAATACTACCTACTACTATTACTCTTTTTTAACATAAGCACAGATGAGATACTAGTTACTTCGTAACAGATACTGCATTTCCTTATAAAACGAAAATACCTACGCATTTATTCACCTACTCGTTCCCACTGTCCGACAAAACACGGAAACATGGGTATTAAGGCGCTCGACTTAGCGGTCATAACTGCGTACACGGGCGGCGCGCGAATCGCGGCAGCGTGGAAAAACCCGATTGTACGTCGTTTTAGCGCTAGGGTTGATTCATGAAAATGAAAATTAAAGTTTTACAAGTGATTGTTTTTATTTGTTCGATTAGTTTAAGTAACAGTCGTACTAGTTGATCGTACTTAGAATGTGCGCCAGCCTAAAAAGAATTTCAAGTTACCTTTAATTTTTGTTTGGTTAAAAAATATACATATATGTGCGGTACTAACTAGGTAAATCCTGATTCACGCGTTCTGATTGCGACCCGATAGTATTTTTTAAAATCCAAAATTGATAAGCCCTTACTTAGGATCACCTCACCTGAAGGTAAGTGACGATGATGCCGAAGATAGAAGCGGGCTTACCAAGATTCCCCAACGCAATGGGGATCGGCTATCATATCTTCAAGCCGAAACACATCAATGCTGTTAACACTGATGTTTGGCGGCAAGACTTAGACAAGATGGTGGTAGCTAGCCAGACGGGCTAAAAAAATGCCCTACCACCAACCAAACCGACTCTTACAAAGTTGACCCCCCGGGAATCGAACCCGCGACCTCCTGGTGTGCAGAGAATGGACTAATCATTGCGGCACGGAGGCGGTTAAAATTTGCTTAACTTAGCTGTTTTTATCGGTGCGCCAGTGATTTTTTAAGGTTTTGTAGTCAAACTAAGAACCTTTATAAATTCGCCATGCCCGTCAATAAATGATTAGTTTACGAAATATTAAGTTTTTGGTTACAGTTCCGAAACCGCTATTTCAGGAAATCTAAACATGATTTGGATTAGTAGGACACGTAATGGATTAACAAGAAAAATTTTCACGGCTAATTAGGCTTTCTTGGTTTAAGAGTGATAGTGGACTTACTTATGACGTGCAGTTATATTTGTAAAAAGTTTAACTCCTTACAAAATGTCTAAATCTAAACTGCAAAATTAACTCAGTTTTTTTTCTAATTTAATTTTTTTTATCACTACAGAACCCTATTTTGTTCATGATCCGACACGCACTTAGCCAGTATTATTAGATCTGTTTTTTAATATTTTTTATTATCTACATACCTAGCGCATACATAGACTTCCACCACACCAAAATAGACTTAAGTAAAGATTCTGACACACAATAATAATGATTACCTACCTATCTCGAGGTATCTATACCTACACAAAACACGGTGGCGGCCCGACTCGCGGGAGCCCGTCCGAGTGGGTCCCTAAGCGTAGGTACTTTTTGCGGTAGGTATAGGCGAGTGACGAAGCACTGACTATAAGTAGTGATTTCATTTTTCATTTGGGTCATAATTTTAAATCTTTTTGTTTAATTTTTTTTTTATTATTGTAGTTCTAATAATGGCAGAGAAAATTGACACAAGATACGGACGGACGGATGTGACGAAATTACAAGAGATCAGTTTTTTTGTCACTTTGGCTCTGGAACCCTAAAAATGCTAGTAAACATCGACGATGCGCTGAGCTGATCAAGATCAAACGCTGTTAATAATAAGAATTTGTATTTTAATCCATAAGGTATTAAATTGTCCTAAAGAGAATCCATGAACAGACACCCAAGCTTGATGTTGAGTCATGCATGATGTTCCCCGCCGCAGATATGATTTTATTAGTGTGACCCCGCACAAAACACCAAACAATGCTTCATTGTTTCTGAAAGTTGAAATCCAGGGTGCAACGAAATTTATTATGTTATGTAACTTTTGGCTGCGACCCAGCTAAGTACACTCGATACTGTGACTAGTGCGAGTACATGTAGGTAGGTAGATACAAGAAGCGGGTTTTACTTACTTGATCCCATGGCTGTATCGTTTCTTGAAAGGATTCAAATTTCACCAAACAGTGGCGAATTTACCAGCAGCTGAGTAGGCTGAAGCCACACCCTGGACACTTCATACAACGGCCCAGAAATGACATTTCAAAAAGGAATGACTGAACAAACAAAATGGCGGCGAAATCCTATACGTTCGACAACCAAACTGTAACCAATTTGTATCAATTTGAGTGACGAGGGGGTGAGGTCGCAATCTAGAGAGCGGCAGGGAGTGTCAATACTGTATGTTAGTACTAATATATATAGTTTGCTAAAGCGTAAGGCGGCTAATTTTAGGGAGCGGCAAATTTGGCCTAATATTTTTTTGTCATAAGTAGTAAAAAAAAACATTACTACATGCATCGAAAATTTAACAAAAAATTAATATTTTATTACTGCACAGTAGCTATACTTAACACTCTAACGTCTGAATACAAATAAATACTAAACTTTTCGATCATTAATTTTTAAAATATTTTAAAAGCGTTTCAAAATTATAAAACAAATAAAATTCAAAAATGTTTACTCATTTTTGGCTTATACTTATTTTATTTGTAGTGTTTGTTGAAGTGAAAACTTCTGAAGGCGCGTTGGGCATTTTTTGAGATGGGAAAAATCCCATTGAACTCGCGACACTGTTACCGTTACCGTAACCGACACCTCAGTAATTTTTTAGTTTTTACTTCTGTCGGCACTCCCGGAGTGCCTTTGTGTATTTTTTTTTATTAGTCATTTGACTCTGTTACTCTGTTTAAATTTGTTCAGATTCATAAGATTTTTTCCAAATAATGCCGAAGAGGTATAACTTCTAACTTGCGTACTATACACGTACTTTTTTAAATTAATTATTATTTTATTTTTCATCCACCATCTCAGAAATTGTATTTTTGCTCTTCGATATCTGAGTGCAAAAGCCGTTTTTATTCGCTAGAGGATAATGTAAATATTAGTGATGAGCAAAGCAAGACCAAGACCAAGACTTGGACAGTCTTGGTCTTGGTCTTGGTCTTGCTTATTCAGTCTTGGTCTTGGTCTTGCTCAAATTCGTCTAGTCTTGGTCTTGGTCTCGGTCTTGGTCTTGCTCACTCGGTCTTGGTCTTGCTGAAATACGTTTAGTCTTGGTTTTGGTCTTGGTCTTGCAATAAGGTCTTAACAAACATTTTTCAACAAATTTTTTCAACATTCCGTTTTTTATCGACAAACATTTCTAAATATAAAATATAAATTCACTGTCTATAAATTAAAAAATCACAGTGCACAGTTGCTTAGGCCAGCTCCTCTTTGTTTGTGCTCCGTGGATTCTCTAGTTGAAAATTCAGTTATGAAAACTCGAGAACCTACCCTTCCACCTACGCATAAATTGACCTTTTAGCGAGAAAAAAAGTCCTTGAGAAAAGTGAAAATATTGAAAGAAAAATTAAATTTCCTTTGCACTTTATCCATGTGTTATCCAGACGTTGGGACAAGGAATACTTACTCTTGGAACATTTTTTTTAATTTTTTTTTTTATCAGTGGTAAAGTTTCTTTGTTTTTTTTATGTATAACGTTAAAATGTAGAAAACAAACTGACAATTCGACACGCCAACTATATTGTTCCGAGAAAAGCATATGTTAACGCTGTTACAAATATTTTATCTCATATAAACACTGTTAGTAAGAATTTTCGATTGAGTCTTGCGTATTTGGTCTTGGTCTTGCATAATCGGTCTTGGTATTGGTCTTGTTCTTGTTTATTCTGTCTTGGTCTTGGTCTTGCTAGACTAAGGATAGTATTGGTCTTGGTCTTGGTCTTGCTTTTTTGCAAGACCAAGACCAAGACTGCAAGACCAAGACCAATTTTACTCATCACTAGTAAATATCTGAGTGCAAAAGCCGATTTTCTTCGCTAGCGGAGAAAAGTAAATTGAATTTAGAACATCGTGAATTCAAAACATTATTATACTTATTTACTTCTACCTCCATGGTGTCAAATTTATCATACAACCTTTTTTAATTTGTTAAAAACTCAGACTCGGAACCTTCATGGTGTAATTTTTTTTTAATTTGCTTTGCGCGCGCCGTTGTCTTTTCACGACATATTGTTAAAACCTTAGGTTAAAAACAAGAAACTTGAAAACAAGTGAAAAACCTAAAATGATTGATTAAATAGTGATGAGGAAGTTTATTTGACGCCAACAGAATTGACTGAAACTGTTTGTAATGCGCAAATGATTTTTTGTTTGCATTTAGTAATTTCCTCGCTGAGGTGGAATGAAAAGTTACGTGTTGCACTCGAGTGCAAAGATTTTTCACCTCGTGCTCTTTTGATTCCCTCGCTAACGCTCAGGATTCTAATTTAGACTCCTTAGCTTGCTCGGTCATCAAAATTGAGCACGCGGTTAAAAAGCAACTTTGCACTCTTGTATAATAAATAACTATTTTTCTTCATGCACCTAAATATTTCTTGGTCCACTTACACAATAGGAAAGACGAATGCTATTTATCCGAGTTACTTTTTATAATATGTCATAAACGACATTTTGTTCTAAAAAAATTTGAAATACCTAGGCGTGACGTCACAGTTTTGCAGCGTCATTTACGTACTCATTTTGTGATTTTGGCGATTTCAAAATCGAAGACTTGATGGAAGCAAAACAAGTAAGGTTTTTCGAAATTTAAGTATGAGGGCAATTTATTGATCAAGAGTTCCCTACGAGTATAGTGCTGCCGTCGAGAGAATGCTGATTTCACATAATATGCTAGTTTGATTTAACTAGTGATGTTCCCTTAAACAGCCATAGTAAATACTATGTACCAATCATGTAGATGTAACTTAATTATAATGAAATAAAATAGCCATCGCAGTTCAATATGTAAAATCTACAGTTATGTTTCAATCTTTTTTTTGAGTTTCGTCACACATTTTCCTCCTCTAGTTCATAATCATGCTAATCACAGGAAAAGTTGACAAGGAATTACTTCAAACTCTAAATCTAAGAACTTAACGAAACTTCGAGTCCACTCAGCTGTCTACAAGACGGCTACACTATGAAGTTATTTAGAGTGAAACTACTTTGCTTCAAGAGATATGATCAAATTATCACAGTTTGACGAAGCTATTTTTACAGGTGCGCACCAAAAGATTTAGGTCAAACAACAGGAAAATTCTTATCACAATCGAATATATTCCTCATATCAAAACTTCTTAAAATTAATCTTAACTTAGCACGGCACACTTTGAACACGAGAAATCACTCGATGCAAGGAACGTGGATGATGAAGTAGTGCTCATGCGTCGGATGAGCTGCAACGTCATCGATGATTTTGAACCAAATCACTGCAGCTTGGTAACCTCGGGAAACCGCCGTCACACCTTCCAAAGTGATCGATACTCCGGTCAGGGTTCGATGAAGGTTACAGTGCTCTTCCAGGCTGGAATAGACGATGAGAGTAACCAAAAAGTCGGGATAGTAGTTCCACGCTTTAGGTATGATGCAGTACAAGTTGGCCATTGTCTTCTGATTGAATGCGGCGGCGAAAGCTTACAGAAAGAAGTAATTCTTACTCATCGAGCTTATATATTCCCGCCGAGAGAATCAACGACCCCAGGAGCTTTGTTTACTTTTCGCCCTCTACCGAAGGTTAGGTCTTTTGATGGCATCCAGGTAATGAATTAGCCGATAACCTCGAGCGACGGGCTCCGAATTCGGTGAATTTTGGTTGGGCATGAATTTCGGTAAAAAGCTGCCTCAAAGATGAATTATTTTAACACAGATGTTATATTCTTTAAGCTTTTTGAATAATGAACTAAAATATGCAACAAATGATGCAAAAAAGCCTATGTATAATAATAATTAGATACATTATTACAGCTTTTGTTTATAGCTATAAAGTTGTCAAAGGTATCCTCAATCGACTTAAGATAAAAAATATAGTTTCCTTATGTACATTTACAAGTATAATAACATTTACAATTATTATTCGCAATCAAAGATATTGCAAGAAGAAAAAAACACACCGGTAGCACTCCGGGAGTGCCGGCAGAAGTGAAAACTTAACAATTCACATATACGAGTACACAACAATGTGGTTACTACACAACCACGGAGCACAAACAAAGAGGAGCTGGCCTAAGCAACTGTGCACTGTGATTTTCGTCAGGTGCCCATGTATCGAGACTCGCATTATTGGTGTGTTTTCGCATTTTTAAGAAGAAAAGGATGAAGTGTTGTGTTTTATCGTGTCGAAGTTATTCAGACAGACGTTCTGATGCTATGAATGGTATCACATTTCATTTGTAAGTAATTTTATACGTAATTATTAAAATAGTTCTAGAAAATTCTCGGCTTTCAAGTATAAATTATACTTCTCGACACTAGGTGGCGTAACTTTTGTGAATAAAAAATACGAGTACGTAAAGTTCCGCATTGGTATATAGTTATAATCATACGTGGATACTGAAAATTAAAGTATACAATTAAACCTGAATACTTTTTAGTCGCCAAAACAGTACTTTAGTGATTTTTATAATTATATTGTAAACAGGCCGCCATCTATCGTCAACAAGAACAACTATTTTCAACGTACCAAATATCCAGGGCCGTAATTAGATTCAAATAATTTTACCGAATAACACACGGCTATGGTCAGTAATGAAATAACATTTTCATAGCAAATATTTTCAAGTAACAAAGATCTGAGTTGTATACATACTCGTACTATTCTCCGTGACTGTTCATGAATTGAAAGAACTTCGAATGTTAAATAATCATTTTATTCATATTAAGATAATTTACCACCTAGTTAATTTTATTTATTTTTGTTTGTTTTAGATTTCCATCCGATGATAATTTAAAACAACAATGGATCACAAAAGTGAATAGACCGGATTGGACTTCGACAAAATATACAAAGATTTGTTCTTGCCATTTTAATGATGCAGACTTCATAGTGACAAAAAAAGGCCATAAAAAATTAAAGATGGGCACTTTACCTAGTTTAAAACTGGATTTGTCGGTTGGTTTCGGTATTGTTTGTATAACCGAGTTTCAATTATTTTAGGAGAATAAGTATGTATTTCATTTTATTTTTTAAATTACAGCTTTGACCAATCACCGACTGTAAATCATATTATACTGCTGATTAAATCTTTATCAGAAAAATATATAGATATTCGTTTTAAGCATTTCGCAACCATTCAAAACGATAGGGCAACGAACCGACAACAACTAACTAAAACTGTTATTTTCGCAGGTAATAGGGAATTTTCTTATGACATATGTCACAACGTTCAAATAAATTTCAATAGATGGCGCTGATTTGCCTTGGTAATTTTTCTAAGAGACTTTTAAGTAAAATCTTTTTTCGTAGGTACTTATAATAAACAAAAAACTGAACAGCAGCAATCATTTTGTTTGACGTTTCTAATTTTGTTTATTTAAAGCAAATGAGTGTATCACAGATCACTGCACTTACATGAAAGTAGCAAGCTGGTGTGTTTAGGTACGTGTAAATAATAGTGTTCTGTAAATACGTGCCTTGAAGAACAAATGATAAGTATGTTTACCTTTTTTTAGTTTAAAATGACAAAAACAATAACTGTTTTTGTATGTAAATCATATTGTTTTAGGAAAATGCGTGGACCATGTATTGTGTATGGGTGTAACAAAGATGGAGTTCACCAGTTACCAAAAGATGAAACAATAAAGGCCCAGTGGATTACAGCTGCTAAACTAGACACCAAACTAAAGACTGGACGGAGCATAAAAACATATACTTACCTTTGCTCTGAACATTTTCAAGACAATGATTTCTATTACACACGGCCACTGTTTGGTAAGTACTTACCCCTTCACCCATAGCATAGAAAAAAACAACCTCTAGTCTGTTTTCTAATCCGTTCTGCATGCTGCTTGTTAAGTTGGTTTTGTATTGCAACATATACCTTTTGGTTTTTACTAATCGTAAGTCATTTATTAGTTCCTTTTTTATGTAAAAATTCTTATATAAGCACTTGTATTTTTTAGCTGGTGATAAAGGAAACAAGATATTAAAAAAAGGATCTGTTCCATCAATCTTTCCTTGGACACTTTCTCAAACAAGGGAAGCTGATGTCGCTGAAGTAGAAGCAACGACAAGTTTTAGTATTGATGATTCTGAAGATCATGATGTTAGGTTTGATCCTAGTCTTGTAGTAAATGACTATTCTAAAAACAATTATCCAATAAGATTCGTTGAAGAAATACCATTTATTGAAGTAGAACCAAATGACATAACTGAAGATCCTTTGGAGTTAAGCGATGCTGAGAAACAATCTGATACATCAACTAGTGACTCCTTTTGTCTACAACTAGATCATATAGATTCTGATTCTGTAGCTATGGATATTGAAGTAAGTGGTTTGGAACCCATTATTGGATCTTGCGCATCCCCTGTTCGTGAAATTAAAAGTTATAATGATATATCTGTACAAACTATCAACGACTCACCGGCTTTTAGTGTACATACATATAAAAATGACAACAAGGCGATACATTTCTATACTGGCTTACAATCATACAAAAAAATGCTTTTTGTTTTCACAAGCCTGGGCAACGATGTTCACCATTTGAAATATTTTTATGGCTCTCCACCTTCTTCATTAGACCCGTTAGAACAGTTCTTTTTAACATTAATAGTATTACGGAGACATAAAACGTTTGAAGAATTGTCAATGATGTATTTAATATCAATAAAAGATGTATCAAATTTAGTAATAACTTGGATTCGATTCATGTCATTAGTGTGGAGAAAAATAGATTTGTGGGTTGGAAAGGAAACTGTAAAATCATATATACCATTTGATTTTAATGACAAGTTTCCCATGACCAGAGTCATCATAGATGCTACAGAATGTCCTATAAAGAAACCTGGTTTGCCAAGGGCCCAACAGATAACTTTCTCATCTTATAAAAATAAAAACACAGTGAAGTTTCTATTAGGTATAACACCGAGTGGTTTGATAACCTATGTATCTCCATGTTATGGTGGCTCTGCGAGTGACCGACAAATCATTGAGAGGAGTGAAATTTTAAACAGGTTTGATCCTAACGATGAAATAATGGTTGACAAAGGATTTAACGTACAAGACATTTTTATATCATATGGGGTAAAAGTTAATATGCCAGCATTTTTCAAAAAAGGGAACCAAATTGGCCCTGAGATGCTAAAGAAGAACCGGAAAGTTGCAAGTAAGAGAATTCATGTAGAAAGAGCTATTGGGTTATTAAAAACATATAGAATATTGATTGAGCCTATGAATAATACAGAAATAATATTGTCAAGCGACATTGTTTTTATATGTGCCATGTTAACAAATTTTAGAACTAATATAATAAGTAAAAATGCATAGGTTTTCATTAAAAAATCTTTAATATTTTTATATTGTACAAATGCTTTTATAATATAACCTATTTATAAAAGTGATTTGTATTTTAGGGTTCCTTACTCAAAGGTCACCCAAAGGGCAATGGAGCGTGCTATGCTCGGAGTTTCTCTGCGTGATCGAATCAGAAACGAGGAGATCAAAGAGGAAAAGCAAAGTCACCAACATAGCTCTCAAAATTGCTAAACTTAAGTGGCAGTGGGCGGGGCATAGAAAACAGATGGCCCCTGGGGTAGTAAAGTTCTCGAAGGCGATCGCGCACCGGAAAACGTAGCGCAGGTAGGCCTACCACTCGTTGGACCGGTGGCCTGGTAAAGGTCGTGGGAAGCCACTGGAATCGGTTAGCTCAGAACCGGTCGTCGTGGAAATCCTTGGGGGAGCCCTATATCCAGCAGTAGACTTTCTTCGGCTGATATGATGATGACTCAAAGTATTCCAATTGAACCTTATTACTAAGCTTACGCTGTCCACCTGTTCAACTTAAAAGGCTGTACCTTTTGAACCGTAACAGGTAGCAGGCTGAAATTTTCAGTGTTTTTTATATAAGGTAAACTAACAAATAATAAATATTAGAAAAATTAAAAATTATAATATAAGAAAAAATATTTTTACAGTTTTTTGTTTATGCTCTATCGTGAAAACAGTAAATATACACGCGTTAAAATTGTCGATTCTAATATTAATTCGTAAATCAAATTTTAAAGAAAAAGTAAAAATTAGAATACAAGAAAAAATATTTTTACAGTTTTTGTTTTTGCTCTATCATTGATTCTAATACTAATCCTTAGGTAAAACATATATTAAATACTGGCCAAGTCTGAGTCGTTCTCGCGCTAACGATTCCAAACTTAATAAAAAGTCTACTGCTCTCATTGATGTCTTGTTTAGAGAAATCATTGTTGAACTAACGCCGAGAAGTGTGTTGGTAAGGACAGAGCACGCTAAGGAGTGCGCGAGTCCAACTCGCACTTGGCTGGTTTTTCAGTAATCCTACTAATATTATAAATGTGAAAGTTTGGATGGATATATGTTTGTTATTATATCACGCTACAACAGTTGAAATTTGGTAAGAAGGTAGAGAGATTAGGAACTGGATTAACATATCTATAGGCTACTTTTTTGCCATGCTCAAAGCTAGTCTTGGATACATCATTCATCTTTCTTAACATAAATGTGTTAGTTACTAAATTTTAGGACTAATGTAAGTAAAAGATTCGCTTAGATAGTGCCATTCGCCATTTGTAAATACCGACACAGCGCGTGCCGTCGCGTGTCAAAGAACGCCGCCTTGACCTCAAAAAATGCTGACACATGTATAACTTGATTTGTATCTGTAAATTGTCTATTAAAGTAGATTTAATTCTTGCATTTTGTCTAAACTAATGACACTATCTGAGCGAATTGACTTAAGACACTAAAGTTAACATTTTATTTCATATTGTACAAATACTTGTCTAATAAAACCTGTTTATAAAAATTTTCATAAAAGTGGTTTAATTTATCAGTCATATCTTGTATAAACTCATTATCTTTCTTAATTATAGATATATAGAAATCTTTTACAGTGTAGACAAAAAAATAAGCTGTATTTCTGTTTGTACACATCAGTTGTCCTTGTACTTGGTAATAATAGTCACTGTTTTTGTCCAATTTAAAAAGTCCACTTTCTTCACATAGATGTAAGTAGGGTATATTTTCTCCAGTAGCAGCTTTGTTTCTTGCTGTATACGGGCACTTTACTTCAATGACTGCATTGTCTCCTACAAGGCCATCAGGTGTGCACCCAAAATATTGCAAATCTGGGTGCACTATGATTCCACATTTCGTTACAGTGAATCCTGTTTCTATACAAAATTTTTGGATGGCAAATTTTTCGTTTTTTAATCCATGTTGAATTGCTAGTGATGTGAATTCTTCATCTTTAAGCAATGCCTTGGCCAGCTTTTCTTTGTTGTTGTTTGGGCATTTACAAATTTTCCCAAAATCAGAACTCTGGAGTCTTAATTTTCTTTTCTGCTTCCAGAGTTTTCGGTCATTTTTTGTATTTTGCTGTAATTCCTCTAATTCGATTTCATTTAAAGTTAATGACTCCAGGTATCTTTCTTCCTCCGTCTTATTGAAGTAATCATGGTCTTTATAAAGAGCTTTTTTATTTGCTGGTTTTCTCAGCTGAGCCATGGGCATTGTAACATTTTCTTGAGCGCAAAAATTTATTGTCTGATTTATGAAATGTTCAGCATATTTATGAGAGCTTGAGCTTGATTCTTGAGAGCTCCCGGGTCGTGGGTCAAATTCAGCAATCTTCTTTGCATTCTTGATTTTTAAATTCAAATCTTCAGCTTTGACAGGATTACCTGAGTAGATTGCTGTTGGGTGATGGAATGTCTGAAGGGTTGATGTGGAGCTTGTACTTCTTTTAATGTTTTTGTTATCAGTAAAATCAATCAGACCATATACTAACACTAGTACATGTTTACATTGAGCATATGGGCCCATTCCAGCTGCACACTCACATTGGCCTTCCATTATCACATTGTCTTTTGCCTTTATGGTCACATTATATGTGACAGACTTTCTCATTTCTGAAGAGCACAAAGCAGTAATAAAATATTCACTGCCAAAGTAAGCTACACGACTCGTTTGCAAGTACTGCTCTTCATACATGTTTTTTGAGCTTTTTAAATTTTCACGGTCGGCTAGCTGACTATAATGCTGTAGGTCTTGCTCACATATAAGTGGCAGAACACTATCTGAGGTGACATCACGAAACAGATCAGCATCGGGTGTTTTAATATGGTACGATTCCTCTGGATCGTTAACTAAGCCACCGAAGATTGTGTCATAATCCATTAATCTGCAACCAAAAAATATAAACAGGTTAAAAATAAAATTTCACTCATTTCAAATAAAGGTAAAATAAATTGTACAGCCACACTGAGCATACTTTCTTGTGAAGTCAGACACAAATTAACAATAAATACTCTAGGCTATATACAGTTATACTACCAAGTTTCATTAAAATCTATAGAGCCATTTTTGACATTAAAAAAAACACTGAGATATAAAAAGAACATTGTCCTAACCCAAATTTCACCCAAATCCATTCAGTAGTTTGGGAACTAGAGCAATGGACGGATGTAGACACACACTCTCAACTTTGATTATGTTTGCCTTCACAACACCTTCGTCACTCCTTTCTCACTCGAAAGTAAAAAATAATTAGGAATACCTGAAGGTAATGTATGATTCTTGAATACTATCTTTATTTTCTATTACATCTAGCAGATGATGACCTCACACTTCCAAGATGTGGCATAGCTGTTGTGGTGAATCAGACTGTTGTTAGCAACCCATAAACATCCCCACTATAGATCACTTTCTTTCTAAACTCGGGAAAGTCTGGCCATACTCTACAAACAGGGACCAATAGGTTGGTGCAAACACCATTTTCAAAAGTTTTTTAAGCCACCTGTAAGATATTCAACTAGTCTTAACGACTGCCATGTATTGAAATCAACTGGAACCAACAGCTTAACATGCCTTGCGCAGCACGTAAACTGTTGAGAAAAATGCTATGAACAGTCAACCCATCCAGATAGTGACCGTGCTTCAGGTCAGTTAACCTACGTGATTGACCCAAGCAAGCTGTACAAACCAAGTTGTACTGAGCTACGAATGCTTCTCAATCAATTATGCTGAATCAAACTGTATTTTTAAGCGGGCCATACATGTTAGCTCGCAGATATAAATGCCATTTTTATAACAATTAGAGACGCCCTTATTTTCCAATATTAAAATGGCTAAAATGCTCCTAAAATATACTAAAACTAACCGAAGTTTAGCAAAATACACTAACCTTTGGACAAGAGCAGCTTTTTTCCCAGTAGTTTTGGCATTACGTTTCCGCAACTCCTCTTTAAGTTGCTTGAGTGTCCACGATCCATAGTCCTTCGCCATGACTTCCAAACAAGAAATCTATGTCTCACTATTAGGCACACAAACTCTGAACACACAGCTATGAGTCCTGTCTCTGAAACTGCAAAGTACCTATTGATGTGCACAAGACCTCAACTGAAATACGGAGGAACCGAAGCTCGACTCAACGCACCAGGAGTTTAAAAATTACACAAAATTAGGAAGAAACAAGTGGAAAATAAAACCAACAAGTAATTCGCAGTCATGAACTGGAATAAACACCACGGTCAACGACACTCTAACAGCAGTGACCACAGAGTGACCACTCTTTTTACCGAGGATTCTTTCTATCAAAAATACTGCTAAAATCTACCGAAACCTAAGCCGTATTTAAAAACTATCTTTTGATGTTTTTTTTAATTTAAAACAAAATATTTTTTATTGACTTACTAGCAAGCAGAACATCTACACCTACAGGTTAGCTTGAAAATTCATATATAATTCTATTGCCTGAAATTTACTACAAAGGTAGAAATGTGCTGAAATTGGTCATACTGATGACATGATTGTGGTTCTCAATATCAATGTTGCCAATTTTCTAATTCCCAATGTTGATCAGCGCCATCTAGTTGATTTTTGTAAAAGTGGTGGAAAATTCCCCATTGAATTTTGTAAATAAAATTATGTTCGTAATAATAATTTGTCTATTATTTTGTGCTAGAAATTTTAAGTACGTCAGTACACATACAAAACAGTAAAAATGTTAACCCTCGTTTTATTCATTTATTACACAAACTTTTTAAAGCTCATAGTTCTGAGTACGTCCCATTACTTTCTACACTTATTGACATCTAGTGTGAAATAGCTGAACTACGTAGTGACATCAATATGTCGATGTTAGGTCGCTAGGCGAGTAGTTTTGCTACTAACCGGCAGATGGAAAATTGAGAAAAGCGCCCTGTGCTGCCTGCGGAGCAGCACACTCAGGCACGGTAGAAAGAGTGGGAGATACTTGTTCCTCTCCCTTCCCCTCGATCTTACGCTTTTTCGATCAGCATCACGTGACCCTGACGCGAGTTTGGAAGTTTTTACCCATCCAACAAAAAGTGCTCATCGCCGCTAAAGAAGTTTTCACTTCAAAAATCAAATACTGTCTACGACCTATTTCTTCGAAGATAGTATGCTTATATTGATACAACATAATTATATACTAATATGAACCAAAATGACTTAACGATGCTACCAAAACAGCTCATGCTAAATTTGCATAACTTTAATTGTCACTCGTTGTTTTTATTGTACACACCATTTCCATTATTTGATAACACGTTATTGTGTTTGGTACCAGCGTTTTTCCACCTGTCACTTTTTTAAAAATTAAGCCTAAGTTACATCTGAAAGAAGAAAACTACTTGCCTATCTTTCTCCTTTAGCCATTTACAAGTGCGATGACCGCTGACAAACATTAAAACACCAATTATAATTTTGATTCATGAACAATGATTACAGTCCACACAACGGCTGTAAATCATTGAAAGTGTTCTGTTGACTCAGTAAACCGATTTAAGCAAAATTGACTCACAGTTACCAAAGTTTATTCACACAAAATAATCACATCTCAATTTTTGAACTCTTGCACTGCGGCTGGTAGTCCTCGTCAGTAGAATCGGATTCCGACTGTAGAGGAATCCTGCATTGCACACCGTTCGTCTTGAGCACCTCCATCATTTTTTCGTCCCTGCTGATGAAAGCAATATGGTATGCCGTCATGCACCCGTTGTTAAAAGCTTCTTTGCTAACGTTAGGCTGTTGACACAGCCATTCTGCCAGCTCATAATTCTTCACCTTAACAGCAATGTGAAAAGGTGTATCTCCATCATTGAGCGTCTTCGCATTTAGGTCTGTACCCCAAAGCGCCAAGAGTTTCATCTTCTTCACGGCGTCTTTGTGTACCGAGGTGACTAAATGTACACACTGTTGCCGTTGCCCGTTATATTCCATAAAACAGTATCTATTGTCATTATCGATGATGTCGTGCAAGAATATCAATTCGTCAGCGCCACCTCTACGGCAGAGGTAGTTCGCTATATTTTCACCTTCTTCATATGGATCCGGTGCACACTATTGTTGATCGAGACATTTTGCTAACGAGATTGCAGTTCAAACGAAACAGTGTAAATGAATCATTATCGACATGCTGCTTCGTTAAGTATGAGCCGGCGTATGATGACAGACTCGTAGGTCACGGGTTATCATTCATCACTCTAATTGGTTTTCAGTCAGTAAATATTGTATTTCTGTTTATCCACAGTGGAACATTACGGGTAATTATTTCAAAGTTAGCTCAAGAATTTCACCTGCTTCGTCAGGCCCCCCACAGCATTTCACATCAGTAATTTAAATCCAGGAGCAAATGATAAGGTCGCATCTTATCTTAATGTAAGTATTGATCGATATGAACTTGAAAACATTGCTTATGACATGCAACAAGTCAATTATGCAACTTATTAGCATTATTATTCAGACGTTTATTCCCAAGGTTACGACGATGAGTAGTTACGTCACGCTTCATTCATGACTTGTTGTTTACATAAGATAACAATGTATTTAGGGCAGTCCAGTCTTGTCTGCTAGAATATCTACTCTATTTTCCTACTGAGTCATTGAAACGAGGACCTTGAACTGATCTCGGTTAACAAAGACCGACGTCACACATTCCGCATTTGGAATGTGTGCGTCGTAAAATGCAGGCACGTTGCCATCGATTGCTCGAGCGCGTTCGTCGCCCTAGCCAGGTTCAAAGTCATCTGGAGGTCCATGAGTTCTTCTAAGAAAGTGAACTTGATACATTTAATTGGTTGTTTATT
Organism: Coleophora flavipennella; assembly: GCA_947284805.1. NCBI lineage: Eukaryota > Metazoa > Arthropoda > Insecta > Lepidoptera > Coleophoridae > Coleophora > Coleophora flavipennella. The sequence goes on from OX369299.1 coordinate 9,470,947, forward strand.
TTGCTTCGGGTTAGCGACTTAATTGTGCAATAATCTGAGTTGGATCCTGGTTCTTTGACTTGGGTGCTAAAAGATAAACAAACAAATCGGGGCAAGATACGGGCTGATACGGCCGAGGCTCACTGTGGCTGATTGCGTAATTTCGACTAGGCCTGATAACAAATTTTTATTCAGAATAACCAAAAATACAAAGATATATTTTTGTTCATAACTCAATGAATTCTGCGGCTGCACAGAAACATTGTATGATATTGTATGATATGTACGATATGCATAGAAACATTGTAGCATAAGATCTTTTGAATGCGATACAACTTTTATGTTTCCTCCAGCTTTGACTACCGACTAGTTTTTACTGAAAGGTAGAAGGGGGATCGTCTACTGCCGTCCATTCTTTAGCTTTAATTATAGAACTCTAAGACTCCACTGTAGTTAAAAAAATAGTATAAGTTTTTTTACCTTATACCAGAACAATAAATTTTTTTAAGACGGACATAGCCTGTTGACTCGGTACTCGTTTACCAAATCACTGGACCGGGTTCGATCCCGGCATGCACCAATGAATATTAGTTTAAATAATATTCAAGTGCATTTCATTGCTCGGCCCAAAAATACAGAATGCCAGTTCAACAACAACAATTTATCCCCACAGTTGAAAAAAGAAAAAATCTATATGATTTATATTACAGTAGTCGCTCATGACCTTAGATGTTTATGCGACTATAAAAATAAATCAAATAGAAAAAAAACCAAATTTTTTTTACACAAGGGCTTCTCATTTTCACGACAGTTTTTGTTGTCGACTAAAGATATCACAACTTCTTAACATATCATAAGTAAATTATTCATGTCTCACCTCTTACATCTATTTATGACCTGAAGCAGATATCAAGACGTCGTTCCCGGACCTTATTTTAAAACTTCATCTTGTCGGGACTGATCGTTTGTTTTTTCGCATCTATCATGGAAGAACAATTCGCTAATATTGAGTACATTCTGCTAGCGCCTGACGTTCTAGTACCACTAGCCTGGCCAATTTACGGTCTGAAGAATTTTGTTTTAGCAGTCGTCAGAAAGATAATAGAAATTAGCAAGCAGGAGAGTCCTGTCATCCAAGTAAACAAGATTTCCGCCCGGTTGGTGAGAAACCACCCACTTGGTTTTCCCTTCTTGTGTGAATTAGTACCCGAAGGGTAAGGACCACCTTTCAGCTGTTGTAACAAAGAGTTCAGCCTGAAATAAATCCTTTGGTCCTGATTTTAGAGGTGACGTCTACGAAATAGTTTCCCATTTTGATGAAAGCAACCATGTGCTTGAGATAGGCAGCGGAAGTGGTTCTGGATTCTGACAGGAGGCTTCAGTTCAAACTGCCCACATCAAGGAACAAATATGCGTACTACGGCCTCGACCCATCACGCAAGTAATAATATACTTCCTATAGGCTTATCAGATGTTTGGAACATACTTGACCCCAGTTACTGATTCCAGACTTTTCGATTCACTTTTTGGATAATTTAGCATTGATATCCTAGATTGATGGTAAGAGCATCACTAAGAACGATGAGCCACGTATTTTTGGATGCGATAAACCTGTGCACGGTTTTAACTTGTAACTTTTTTACAGGATGTTTCTGAGGGTTCAGAAGTACAAATTTTGTGAGCAGAAAGGCAATCAGGTAAGCTGACCGCTGTTCGACGTAGACGTCCAATAGCGAATGCCTTGTCCATTTTTTTGTCGTTCCATGACTTACTGTTTTTTTTGAACCAGTTCTGTATTTCATGCAAATTGAATTGGTTGAATTGGAATAAATTGTATTTTTCTGTAAGTTAATAATATCTCTGAGACACCTTGACCTTATGATGCGACGTAAAAGCTTTTTAGGGTTCACTTGAGATAAACACTTGATAATTGAATGATATCGTCCACATAAATATTTTTGATTTCACCTAATCATTCTGTGTTTTCTTCATTTCAGGTAGACAAACGAAGCCACTATTAGTTTAAATAGTTTTCAATATTTTTAGACTATTAATTATGTAGTTCAAATTTTACTTTAAGAAATAAAACTACTTTTGTCAACGTAAGTACTTAGTTTTATTATAACAACACAAATTTATCGATCTTTCATTGTTGCTATGCAATGACACTTATTTCAAAATAAAGACTAAAACATTTTAACTCACTACTAACTTCAACAACCTTCGAATGTAACAATGATGATAACCACTATCCAAGCGCATGCAGTCGTTATCTTAATTTTCGTTACTACAGCTACGACGTCCAATTATAAAAATTACGCCAGTCTCTCCGATCGGCTCTCACCGTGCATTACTCGGCTACATATGATATTTAACTGTTCTGTATCATTTGCATATTTAACTCACCTCCGACCCCCTGGATAAATAACATACAACAATCTAAAGACGAATTCAATTGTTATTGTGTAACAATGGCTGGTAGGCGTAATATCGAGACATGGTGTGTGAGTTGTGATACGTACACACCACCCGATCGTCGCATAAAGGTGATTGACTTGATCAGTTCGGACTACGAGGCCCCTGAAAGCTCGCAACCGAGAAGACGAAGAGTGAAGCGACGTCTAAATGAGTTACAGTCTAGCTGCAGTAGAAGTGATCCAGTGACGTCTCAGCAGATGGAATCGTCAACCCAATCTCAGAGTCCTCCAGAATTTTGGCGCCGACTAGGTTCACTGCTCAAACCACCAGTGCCTCCTCTCCTTCGACGCCAAATCGCATCCAAATCAACGTTTCCTGAGGGTCGTCACACCAACTTTAACGAATGGTTGGTAAGAACCGTAATCCTGGACGACTTGAGCTACCGGGAGCCGTTCATCAACTTAGCATGCGATGCCAACAGACTGACAGATCAAGATCTCTTGGTCCACGCAGTCAGTCTTTATCGAAACGCACAACAGTTGAAGCCACAGGAATTGGTGGACCTGTCGTTCATTCCTCGCCAAATGCGGACTGCAGAAACGCTGCTGGACTTCCCGTACCTGGACCCTCTGCTGGTAGTCCTCTGGAACATCCATATCGACGACGTCCACTGGATGCTCAACGTCCTGCCGTGGAGGGTAGTGGATCGCCCCATCAGGACCGGTCGAAGTATCTAATCAGATCACTTCTAACTAGCAGCTGATTCGCATCTTTTGTTTCAGTGGATCGTCAGCATTAGCAACATCCAGAAGTTTCTGGAATCCACCAGAGCTCCCCTCAGTGTTGTAAAAAATTATTCGTTTTTTAGATAATTATTTTGAATAGTTCAATGATTAATCTGGTTGTAAACAAAGTAACGTAACTAATAACTATGTTAGCTTTTTATCAAGTAGCAACGCAGATTGTTATTAAAATACTATCTTGGCGTTATGACGTCTGTTATCTGCCGTCAGTATAAATTAAAAAGCCATGTGGGTGTTTATTGTCCATTCAATTAGCATAAAATCCGCTTGAGTTTGTGATGACAAATTCCAAATGCCAATTTTTTTAAGTTTCTACATAAGATACGCCCCTAGTGATATAAAAACGGCGATAGTATACATATACAAGTTGCAATTCCATTGATAGAATTAACGTAATTAATATAATTGCGAAATAGGGTATCAAATTTTAGAGGTCAGTAGGGGCGGCAAAAATTGAAAAGCCTACTGGCGGCAAATTTTTAAATCCGCCACTGTCACCAAATAAGTACATTATAGGGTATTTACAACGTAATTCTTGAGATAGCAATTAACCGTACCTTCTGTTTCTAACTATCTTAAGGACCTGACTAACATCCAAAAAAATATTAAAAAAGTTCGAGTCGGACGCGCTCCGAGGTTTTCGTACCACCACACCTCTCCACTACGCTAGTACTAATATAATTATATACTGTGACGCGCAACTATATGACAATGATACCTATTCACATTACATACAAAAGATATCAACGCTAGCGACAGAAAAATGACTCTTTTTAATAAAGTCTCTACATCGTCGTTAGGTAGTTTAGAAGAAATGAGTAATTTATCCACCTACATTATTGTACCACAATATTTTTGCTTGTTTTATACTTTTTAATTTCGTTTTAGTTACGATGGCAGTCGTGTTATTTTATATTTTTTTTAAGGTTCCGTACCTCAAAAGGTAAAAACGGAACCATTGTGGAATCACTCGTGTGTCTTTCAGTACGTCCGTCTGTCACAGCCATGGAAACTACTGGACTCTTGAAATTTGGTACACATAGCATATTAATGTGACTAACATAGTCGGTGACCCAAAGACAGTTTAACGTAAATAAATGAATTGTACACATGGGGGCCACTTTTAGGGGGTAAATTAGAAACTCTTTAAAAAAATTCGAGCGAGACCTACAGTACTCGCATAATATGATGTGTAACATGTGACAAAATACTTTATAAAAGGACGGCAAAGATACGGCAGACTATATAGAATGTATGGTCATAGATACCTTTGCCTTTTCCGCGCTTTTAAAGCCTGAAAAAAGGACGGCAAAGATACGGCAGACTAGGCTGTATGGTCATAGATACCTTTGCCTTTTCCGCGACTCCCTGGGACACATTTCCGTCCCATGGGACACTTTTCCGTCCCATTTCACGAAATCACTCCCACAAATTACAGGAAAGCGAGAGCAAAGATGTTACACATCAAAAAGTTTTTCAAAATATACATGTGTAAGATATAAAATGAAAAGGCTTGTTATGAGAATCTCAAATTTATTTCTTTAATAATTTGAAAATAAATAGTTTTAAAGTTATTTAAGAAAATAAGTACTATCCCCCCCTCCTCCCCCCTATCTCCGAAACTACTGAGCCTAAAACTTGAAAAAACATCGTTTATGAGGTTGAATGCAAACGGAACTTTTAGTTATTTCATAATTCTGAAAAATAAATAGTAGAACTCCTACTATAATACGTGCACAAATTGCTATATATAAGACTTTGCTATTAACTTTTAGCTAGGCGTTTATACAAACTTGTCAGAGAATATAACTTTGACCGTACTAAGCTCTAGACAAAGATGACCTATTATTACTACAGTCATACACTTTTTTGGGTCCTATGAATGAATTTTGGTATAGAAAATAGGAAGGGTATGGATAGCGCCATCTATGATTTTTTCAAGGCACAAACAAAATAAACAAAATACTTTTAATTTGTTAATTATTTCCTGAAAGTTCTATGAGATTAATAAGTACATAGTAATTAATCAATGAATATTTGAAAATTATGTGTTAGTGAGAAGTTTCTATACATGCTTGGGGCAGTAGCCAAGCCAACTCCTTTCTAAAGTCAAGAATAAGTAGACCCCTATTTACCTGAAGCAAAGTTTGTACTGAGAGGTCTTGTTCTGTTGGTCATTAAAGTTTTGGTGCGTTACCCTGTTTGTGTAACCCGAGTCGCACTTGGCCGGTTTTTATCTATATTTTAAAATAATTGGGCGGCCGTTCTATCTGATCGATTTGCTTAATTTTATTTTAAACTAGCTGTTTCCCGCGGTTTCACCCGCGTGGACAACGTTTCTATGACTTTTCGAGGGTGCGCAGTGCGCGAGCCGCAAGCGGCTCGCGAGCGTGGAAAAAAGTAGCCTTTGTCTGAATCCAGGTCCTAATCTGTCTACCTACCCAATTTCAGCCAAATCCGTTCAGTAGTTTTTGCGGGAAAGCGTAACAGACAGACAGAGTTACTTTCGCCTTTATAATATTAGTTCGCTCTTTTTAACATATAAAACAAAATTATGAAATTTAATATGAGTCCGTGTGGCTGTTCTATCCAACCGAATTGCTTTTTTTAAAAAAAAATAACGGTATTTATGCGTAGATTTATCATCAAGCTTTAACAATCACCCAGCTTTTCCCCTTTTCAAATAAAATAAACAAAAAGGACAAAGTACCTGGAGCTAGAGCACGAGGTTACTGATATGTGGCGAGTGGAATCCACCGAAATAATCCCTGTAGTCCTACCCGTGAACGGGCTAATTTCAGAGGACCTTGAACGTCATCTAAGGCGGCTGGATCTCCGAGGTAGACCAATAATTGCAGCAATGCAGAAAACAGTCCTCCTCGACAGTGCCCGTACAGTCCGACGCTTTCTCTCCTCGTCGCACTGAAGTCGGCTGGAGAGCCGCCTGTGCTTCCGCTGGAGGTGCTCCTGCCACGTCGCCTCGTACCAAGTGTCATATTTATAAATAATAATAGGAGACGACCCATCATAACACATTATCATATCTCAAAGGGGCCTCTGTGTGTTGGATCTGTATTCCCACGTACGCCTTCCAAAGGACCGGCCTTTTGAAAAGCCGAGTTTTAAAAAAAACGTATGGCACTCAGGGACTGCCGCGGTAAAGCTATTGCATAGCATTTTTTATAGTCCTTGGGGCGCGGGATGTTTACGTAATAAATTAACACAAGAAAGTTACACCAGTAAAATTGACTAAGTTCTTTTAGTACAGCAAATCGCTAATAGATGGCACTGTAAGTTTTTAGAACGCGGTAACGTTACGTCACGCTCGGCCGAGCTACATGGTAGGCGGAGTGAGGCTGTAAGGTTTTATTTTCGTTACGGAATTTCTTGATTCGGTCGCCGCGCTAAAAGCCCGCGATAAAGCAATGCAATAGCTTAATATAATAATAATAATTTTGCGGAACAGCATGGGTCCTCCGCGTATTAAAAAAAAAAAAAAATGTTACAGCGGCAATAGAAATACACGCTCTGTGAAATAGGTACAGCCCGCTGATTGACAGACAGACGGACGGCCAGCGGAGGCTTTGTAAAAGAATCTCATTGTCACTCTTTGGTCATAGGGAACCGTAACAAACTCAAAGGTGGATACTCGATTTGAGATAATATTTGAACCACGGATCAGATAAATAAGGTTGGATTGGAAACGTGCGCTGGGAAGGCGCGCCACAAGTATGATTAGACAATCATACTTAACCGTAGCACGCGTTCATACTTTTTATTTGCGTGTGGTTGTGTGTAACGTACAGACTCTAGAAATGTTGTCAGAAAAATTGCAGACCTGTGTTCTAAGTGTGTTTTGTTTATTAGTGCGCTCAATTCGTGTATGTATTATTATTGCTTGTGCAGTGGAGTTGATGGGTGGGAGACAGGCGGCGACGCTGGTTTTCAAACAAAAGTGTGACTATTGCCAATCCAACCTTATCTATCTTATCCGTGATTGGAACAGTAGTTAGTGTAAGTGGCTAGTGCTTTGCTTACTGACACTTGCACCATCACTACGCAGATGGCCGCCATGCTCGACAGCAGCTGAGTCAAGAAGCCGTATGCATACGTCGACGAGAACGCGTCCACGCATCTGGAAAAAGGGGAGTTTAGTTAAGTTTTTACGAACACTGCTTACACAAGGGTTTAAGGTGAACATGGATGTTTATTGAAAAGAAAAAAGGCAGAAACGCCGCGATAATCCCAAGTTATTGCTGTGTGCCGACCGCTGATATTCCACTCTATCGATTGATATTTTTTGCGGGGCTTAGACACCCACCTACATGTTTATTTAAGCACGCTTAATATAAATTCAGAATGTATTAAAACGTCTTATTCTTTATTAAAAAAATAGTTGTTAATAATTATTAAAAGAGCGTGTCCCGAAAGGCTTATTGTGATGGAAAAAAAAAATATTAGAGTTTCTAATGGGAATCGATTGTCTAACACTAATAGTCTAAAAATAAAAATTAAAAACTGGGTGTGTGTCTGTGCGTCCTTATGGTGCTCTAGTTCCCAACCTATTGGACAATTGGGGTTAAATTTGAGCATTTTTAAGCTAGTACTAATATATGTACTGTGGTTTGGGTGAGGGCAAAGTTATTTTTACTTTCGAGCGAAAGAAGTAAAGAAGGAATTGTAATAGCAAAAAAAATGAAGTTGGGAATTTGATGGGGATCGATTGTCTCACACTAGTAGAGTCCAAAAATCAAACAAAAATTCATATTGTAAATAAAAAAAAACATCCACGAATCGGGTACAAATATAATCCCCAGCGGGATTCGAACCCGCGACCTTTGGCTCAGCAGTCATGGTCTCTAACCACAAGGCCAAACAGGCCGTTAATAATTAGGTAATCTAAGGCGCCTGCCTTTTGGCATTTTTATTTTCATAATGAAATCCCACCAAGGGTTTACCAATTGTGAAAAAAAACCACTTCATGTAAAGTTGTTTGCCAAGACACTCAAGCTCATAATGCTTTCACTGTTAAAATGTTATGAGATCTCAAGGAGAGCCAAGCCCCTAGCTGAGCATCATAACATCATAGCCCATGGGGCCTGCCCCAAGTTCAATATATTATATATGTTCTTGATTGTGCATTTGTAACAATAAATAAGAAATAACTCTAAGTACCTATGAGCCATACAATTGGGATCTGGCTATCTTATCTTCAATCCGGATGTTTGGCGGCAAGACTTAGATAAGATGGTGGTAGCTAGCCAGGCGGGCTTAGAAAACTCCCTACCACCAACTAAACCGAGTCTTACAAGTTGACCCCATCGGGAATCGAACCCGCGACCTCCTGGTGTGCAGTGAACGGACTAACCATTACGCCACGGAGGCGGTTATTATATTGTCATTATTTAATTTATTACCCGCGACGGAACGGAGTCCGATTTTGATGCGGTTTTTAGTGATGGGTTGGACTTGATTGGTGCATGTTCTTAGATAGGTGTTACGGTGACAACTCACCAGGGGACGCTGCAGTAAACATATTTTGTGCAAACCAATGTTGCCATTTATCTGTAAAACAACTAGTCCGATTTTAATGCGGTATTCAATGATGGGTTTGGATTCGATTGATGCATGTAAGAAGATAGGTGTTACCAGGGCGCTGAGTAAACATTTTTTGTACAAATCAATGTTGCCATTTATCTCCAAAACTGCTACTCTAATTTTGATACGGTTTTCAGTGATGGGTTCGGGTTTGATTGGTGCATGTTCTTATATATGTGTTACGACGAAAACTCACCAGGAGGCGCTGCAGTTAACATTTTTTTGTACAAAACCAAAACTACTAGTCCGATTTGGATGCGGTTTTCAATAATGGGTTTTTGGTTGATTATTGAGGATTGTTAAATAGGTGTTACAGTAGTAAGTGGCGCTGCAGTAATATCTAGTCCAATTTTGATGCGGTATTCAGTATAGGGTGTGTGGTTGACTATTGAAGGTTCTTAAAAACTTTTTTTTTGTTTTGTAAACCAGTTAGCATTGTTTAGGTGTGAAACAGACAGATTTAACGCATTGTCAATCTTGGTAAGCCCGCTTCCATCTTCGGCATCATCGTCACTTACTATCAGGTGAGATGATGCCAAGGGCTTACCAATTATGAATAAAAAATAATAATAATAAATTGTAATTTTTTTTCTTACTTTAATTGAAAATGTCTTTTCAGCCGTCATTTATTATTTTGCAAAGTTTAGTTGTTGATACTGATTATAATTTTATATTAAATTATTAAAATAAACTATGTTGATTTTTTATATGTATGAACCTATGCTCTTTAAAAAGTTTGAAATAAAAAGCAAAATTAAAATTTTGATAAACCCCACGACAGTTAAAAGGCAAAGTTTAGTTGTTGATGCTTATTATAGTTTTATATTAAAATAAAATATCATTTTTTTATTTGGACATAATACAAACAACAGAGTATCAGTTTTCATAGCACTTCCCTATATACGTACCTATTTGGTTCCCCAAGATGTAGATGTGGCAATAAAATATTCAACTCCCTATGAACTTAATAAAAAACCCAAGAGAATCCGTCCGGGGTGCCATCACTCTTTTAAATTTTAACATAAATATAAATAAGTAGAGTCGGTTTACTAACATAATTTTAAGTGGTTTTTGTAATAACAATTCTATGGATTTGTTGATCGAGCGAGCGTAGTGGCTCCGATCAAAAATGCTTTCGTATGTCCGGGTGTCCGGGTGTCCGGCGGATGTCCGGCGGATATCCGGTTGTTCTCCTCTACAGGTCGCATATCCGAACCCATTCTGGATGATTATATGGATTTTTTTGATTCAGTTTTTAGAATTTGTTTCAAAATGGCGGAGCCGCTAAGTGTAATCTAATAAGAAAAATATTTTGATTTAATTTTATTAAGTAGGTAATACCTATTAAATCAGTTTTTGGTTTCCATAGCACAGGGAATCCTGGTTCGGGGCCAGATGACCGTGTGTGAGACTTGTCCCCGAATATTACAATATTATTATTATGTTGTTCATCATCATCATCATATCAGCCGAAAATTGTCCACTGCTGGACAAAGGCCTCCCCCAAAGATTTCCACGACGACCGGTCCTGCGCTGCCGCATCCATCGGCTTCCCGCGATCTTCACCAGGTCGTCGGTCCACCGCGTGGGAGGCCTGACTAAGCTACGTTTTCCGGTACGCAGTAGCTACTCGAGAACTTTACTGCCTCATCGGCCTTCTGTTCTACGAGCTATGTGCCCTGCCCACTGCAACTTCAGTGTAGCGATTCTGTGAGCTATGTCGGTCACTTTATTATGTTTTGACACAAAGTATTCTCGCCTGAAATCAAAGCCTTAATGTTTCCTTTCAGTTGTGGTCGTAACGAACGTTATCAAAATTTATATTTATTTCACTTTAGTTTATTCGGAAAACAAACGGTAATCCATTAATACACAATAGCTAACTGTAATTAATATATACCACTTGTATGTTTTTGCATATAGAGACAAAAGTCTTACTTGCAATACAAAAATATCTCAAGTACCTATCATTACGACTTGCGACCATGGCGATACCCCAGATAGAGGGTAAATAAGCACTATGATTTCAGGTGGATAACCTTGTTTTCATACTTTTCAGTAAAGATTTTCCGTTTTATTCGATTGCTGCTGAAATCCAGGCGGGATTCGTTTATTTATTTTGGAAGCGGCAAACTTGGCGCCCGCCGCCGCGCCGCCGGCCGGCACCGCTCGGCCTGCCAGCTACTCCACAGTCTCCACATTGCGTTTTATGGCAATTTAGCTTCGGCAGAGCCGGCTTCTGCGGCGTCCGCTGCCAAAGGTCGACGCACTAGCCATCGTAACTTACTCGCTACGAGACTCTGTGTCCGCTCATTCACAAATTAAGTGTCAATTTTTATGCATATACCCCGAAAAATCTTCAATCCAAGCAAGCAAGTTTAACCGCCTCCGTGGCGTAATGGTTAGTCCATTCGCTTCACACCAGGAGGTCGCGGGTTCGATTCCCGGCGGGGTCAACTTTGAAGACTCGGTTTGGTTGCTGGTAGGGCATTTTCATAGCCCGCCTGGCTAGCTACCACCATCTTATCTAAATCTTGCCGCCAAACATCAGTGTTTACAGCATTGATGTGTTCCGGCTTGAAGATAAGATAGCCAGATCCCCATTGCTTTGGGGAATCTTGGTAAGCCTGCTCTCAACTTCGGCATCATCGTCACTTACCATCAGGTGAGATGATGCCAGGGGCTTACCAATTGTGAATAAAAAAAGCTCTTCCGAGCACTCATTAATTGCACAGCAATATGATGGTTGATTGTACCTACCTTATCAGCACCTGGTGTTGTCGGAAGCAATTTTTCAATGTATTTTCTAGGGCAGCTTCAATTTCACCTTCGGTGTAATGAGAGAGAACTGTTCGCTCGTAACGATCGAGATCTTGTTTATTCTCTGTCGAAACTTCATCTTCGCTAATACCTCGATAGAGCTGAAATATGGTTCGATGATACGCCGTGGTGAGTGCTTCCTGTAATATCGCGGACTGCGAGCTCATGTGGAGGATCACTGAGCCGATGAAGGTGTCTATAGTCATTACGATATGACCCGTCCACAGCAGGCCCATTGTCTCCAGGGAAAAAGTCAGTAAGTACGATTTATCTTTTTGATAATCCCATGGAATATAAATTGGCTGTGGAAGAGTCCGAACTGAGGGATTTGAGCTATTCAGCAGTGACTGATCTTTCCTCCAGTACACGTCTTGAATAGCGCCGTACACACTAGCGTTTGCGATCGTTACCCATCCGAAGAATAAGAAAGTACCAGTTAAAATTCTCGATGCCCTAATCGACGCACGAATTTTGTCATAGTTTTGATAATATGCGTGTAATTTAATTTCCAAGGTGTGCACAATGTCCTGAATCTCAGAGTGTCTGAAGTAGAAAAGGCATAGTTTAATAATCGTCAGGTCATGAGTTATGACGAAAGAGAGACTGAACATGAAGCGTTCGAGGTCCTTTTCTCCGATAAAGGGGTCGACGGTCTCGAGACCGACGAAGCCGACGACCCAGACCAGCTGAGTGACGACCGCATAGTAGAGGTACCAGCTAAAGAAGTTCCTCTTATCAGGATTTTCAGGGTGATGCCACCAGCCGAGACCCAACAACCTCAGTAACAGGTAATGCAAACCAAAATAATGCGTAGGGCGATTAATTGCAGCTGACATGATTGTTACGAGCGCGATCAGATATAAGTGTGGTGTGATTTACTGAACTCTTGTGTTTGCGTTGGAGTGGAAGATATTCAATTAAGTAGGTGTAACGTGTAATTTGTTACATTCGACAAAGAGAAAGGAGGAAGGTTAGGTTTAAAATAATAATAAATTTAATAGCGTTAGACGTAAAACAAAAGCTGAAGCGATATAGACTAAATATGTTACAACGATTCCATCAACATTTGCACGCTTGTTATGATCAAGCAACACTTTAAAATGTTTTCTGTGGAAATTAATGTAATGATGAAATCAATTTACTGACGGTGAAGATATCCATAACTCAACGGCTACATCACCCAACTTTTGTAGGTAGTTCGTTTCTTCTTCTTCTTCTATCTTCGTTATTCAGGCCATGTATATACTTTCTTTTTCCAAGAAAAGAGTTTTTGGGCGTCCTGCATACATTAATCAGGTGTTTGACTAATAATAATCAAGCACGTCCAATTTACGTCACGTTCACATTAGTAGAAATCAATTGATAGAATCTCCTTGATGATATTAGCTTCTTGGATTTCCACTGTAGCGTATTGGTAAAAAAATGTTTTATAACATTATTTTGTTAGAGAAACAGTATTATAAAAATATAATTCTCACAGAATCACAGAAGTGTTGACCGAACTTAAGGGTTAACTGGAGGGACGAAATCCCATACAAACGTACTTTCGTTTTAATTTCGAAACCATAAAACTCATCGTATTCAAATTTTTTACAAGCATTAAGATGATAAATATCTAGATCTGTAATTAGTTTTGGTTCGAAAATAATAAACAAAAAAAAAGTTACTTATATTACTCGATTTCGTCGATAAAAAGGGCAAATTTTTTAAGTTGCTATAACTTTTTTTTTGTTTATTATTTTCGAACCAAAACTAATTACAGATCTAGATATTTATCATCTTAATGCTTGTAAAAAATTTGAATACGATGAGTTTTATGGTTTCGAAATTAAAACGAAAGTACGTTTGTATGGGATTTCGTCCCTCCAGTACCCCCTTAATAACTAAGATCTGTCTGTCATGTTAGATAACAAATTTTCTGTCTTACTTTTCTTTTTTTTTTGTCCTCTCTGCATGTTTTTATTATTTCAAATTGGGGACAACGGTGCTGGTTGTACAATTATTTTCTTTTAGTTTAATTTAATATTTATAACATAAGTTTTATTGTATAATCGTTTGTTGTTCTAAATAAAAAAAGAAAAAAAATCTATTTTTAAGTTTTGGTAAGGTGTTTATAATCATCATCATCATCATCACTACATAGTATAAAACAAAGTCGCTTTCTCTGTCCCTATGTCCCTTTGTATGCTTAAATCTTTGAAACTACGCAACGGATTTTGATGTGGTTTTTTTTAATAGATAGAGTGATTCAAGAGGAAGGTTTATATGTATAATAACATCCATTAAATAGTGGAGAAGTACTGTTATTTTTGAGGTTTCTAATGTGATGTCGTAAATAATTACATTTTTTCCGCTTACATTGCAAACGCAGGCTGAACCCTACGAGTTTTATCAAAATAATGTACTGAGTATTGTACACATTGAAAAGGTCTACAGAAAAGTCCGTGATGGTATATGTCTATCTCTTATGGATAACCCACAATAACTTTTTTTTGTCATTTACTTTTTACGACAAATAATGGCTAATTTTCGAAGCGATTTTAACCAATACAGCATTAATCCTTAACCAATTAAATACCTTGAATACATTGTTCATTTAATATAGATCTATATGGCCCGTTACAGCGTATGATTTAAGTGAATATTTTCGAAGATATTACAGATTTAAAAATTGCGGGACGTAGCGTTTGCGGCGGTACCGCCGGCCGCACGTTCTCAGTTTTTAACCCCCGACGCAAAAAAGAGGGGTGTTATAAGTTTGACCGCTATGTGTGTGTGTGTGTCTGTGTGTGTGTCTGTGTGTGTGTCTGTGTGTCTGTCTGTGTGTCTGTCTGTGGCACCGTAGCTCTCAAACGGGTTAACCGATTTGGATGCGGTTTTTTTTATTTACAAGCAGGTTTTTTGGCGATGGTTCTTAGATACGTTTTATCAAAATCGGTTCAGCCGTTTCAAGGTCATCAGCTCTTTTGTTAGCTGCGGTAGGGTTCTTAGACTCTTAATGTGTATTTACTTTACTTTCAAACATACATGTGACCAAAAACTTGAAACACTCATGTATGCTTAATAACTATGCAGGATTATGGAACTCTTGGTCTGATGCTGCAGCCAGGATATCCTGAACACTAGCACACTCTTAAAATATAATAGCAGATATGTCGTGTTTGGACTCGTTTTGATCAGTATTTGATTCTGCATACAATGCAATGGTGGCAACACGGTGAGCTGATGCTGCGGCCAGGATATCCAGCACACTAGTACACTCTTAAAAAAATAATAGCAGATATGTCGTGTTTGGACTCGTTTTGATCAGTATTTGATTCTGCATACAATGCAATGGTGGCAACACGGTGAGCTGATGCTGCGGCCAGGATATCCAGAACACTAGCACACTCTTAAAAAAATAATAGCAGATATGTCGTGTTTGGACTTGTTTTGATCAGTATTTGATTCTGCATACAATGCAATGGTGGCAACACGGTGAGCTGATGCTGCGGCCAGGATATCCAGCACACTAGTACACTCTTAAAAAAAAAATAGCTGATATGTCGTGTTTGGACTCGTTTTGATCAGTATTTGATTCTGCATACAATGCAATGGTGGCAACATGGTGAGCTGATGCTGCGGCCAGGATATCCAGCACACTAGTACACTCTTAAAAAAATAATAGCAGATATGTCGTGTTTGGACTCGTTTTGATCAGTATTTGATTCTGCATACAATGCAATGGTGGCAACACGGTGAGCTGATGTTGTTAAAATCCGTTAAATTTTTGACATACCTACGTACCTGAAACTATGACTAACTGTGAACTAAATATTATTGAGATAAACCTTCGCTTTGATTTCTTATATAAACCCCCGACGCAAAAAGAGGGGTGTTATAAGTTTGACGCCAATTTCTGTGTGTTTGTGTCTGTTTGTCTGTGGCATCGCAACTCTCGAACGGATGGACCGATTTTGATGCGGTTTTTTTTACGTGAAACAAGTTTCCTTGCGGTGGTTCTTAGCTATAATCGATAAAGATCTGTTCAGCCGTTTGAGGGTTATCAGCTCTTATCTAGGTGACTAAGGGATCTGGGCAACTTATACAGGTCTGATCGATTCAAAATTTGGTGCCCTGTTAATGTAAAAATATTGCAAAACCATGATAACCTTGAACTGTTGATGCAGCATCTCCTAGAATCTACAGAATACCCAACTCCTCAAAAACTTTCAGTAGAAGTATCGTGTTTGGGCTCAAAAAAAAAATTCAAAACAATTTATTTCAAATAGGTGTTACACACACTTTTAAATAGAATTAGAATAGAAATTATTAGAATAGTCTCAATGAATAGGTGTTAGATATAATATGGTAACCTTGACCTGATTCTGCAGCATCTTCTGGAATCTGCTGAAGCAGCGGTTAAAAAAGTAAAAAACTTCCATGGGTCCATGGATTTGAAGTTTAGAGTTATAACACATTTAATTGCAGCTTCAAACAAGGGAGGTGAGCAACTTCCACAGGCTTGATCGATTCAAAATAGGCTAGATTTTGTGTCGCAGTATCGTGTTTCGTCCCGGAAACTATTTGTATGAATGTGGGGGTAGAGTTTCGATTGTATGTAATAGTTATGTAAAGTTTAAAAAGCACGAAATAAAAATTAAATTAAAAATTTAAAAAACCCCCGACAAAAACCTCTAAAAAGTAAACAATAATATGTATTGACCCTTTGAGTTGAATTTAAGTAGTAATATTTTGATCCAAGAGTCGTCGCGTAGGGGGACCGCTAAGTAAATAAATAAAATAAAAACAGAATACAACTGATTTACTTTACTACAACTGATTAGTAATAACTTCACAACTTAGCGGTCCCCCTACGCGACGACTCTTGGATCAAAATATTACTACTTAAATTAAACTCAAAGGGTCAATACATATTATTGTTTACTTTTTAGAGGTTTTTGTCGGGGGTTTTTTAAATTTTTTTCTGTAGTGTATTTAGTATCAGCATTGCACCCGTGCGAAGCCGGGGCGGGTCGCTAGTACAATATAAATTCGTTTTTTTCGTTATTCACATTTTACGACATGAGAGTAGATTATTAAAAAAAATAAAAACCCAACTGAATAAAAACTCAACCCCTCCTTTTTGGCTAGCTGGGTAAAAATGTTTCCTATCCCTATGTCACTCACTGGATCAAGACGAATCAAACTAAACCTCGCACTCCAAAATTCATCAAGCCGTTTAGGCTACAGAGCGTGCCAAACAAATAAATAAACATACATACTAGACTGACTCGGTGGCTCAGTGGATAGTGCTTTTGGCTACTGATCCGAGGGTTGTGGGTTCGATCCCCACCCAGGGCAAACATTTGTGTGATGAGCAGATTTGTTTGCTCTGTGTCTGGGTGTTAAATATCTATATATGTATTTATTTAAACGTATATAAGTATGTATATCAGTCTCTGGTTCCCATAAAACAGGAAAGTAGGAATCTACTTTGGGGCCAGATGACCATGTGTGATTTGACGTAGGATTTTTTTTTATACATACACTTGAAAAACATAACCCTCCACCTGGCGCAGTCGGGTAAAGATTCGGTTATTCTCCTGTAAATTACACTTATAACACCTTACACTCAAATTTGAAGGGATAGAGCAGCTGGAGCAGCTGCTGCTTAACATGACTGACTATGTTGATAATTCATATCGCGGTGGGCCGGGGACAGTTGGGCCACTCTTCGACTTACTACTCATATACACTCTGCCATAGGGATAATGTGTAGTCGACAAAATTGATTAATTTTCAATTTCACGTAGGTTTCTTAGCATTAGCTGGCCTGGCCGCCTGTCAGAATAGCTAATCTGTATCTATAGTCAGCAAAACTTTAAAGGACTTCTTATACAAGGTGCTACTTTATTAGTGCCCGATATTTTGGTCAGCGCTTCTACTCCTGATACTGAACAACTTTCCCAAAGAAACCCATAGTCAAAAAACGAAAATTAAAAACTACAATGTATTGAAATCATCAGCTGATGGTGGTTCATCAACCGGCGCGGCCTCTTTGACTTTGTCGGCACTTTCTTTGTTTTGATTGACGGGCGTCGCCGCCGCTTGCTACCGTTTGTGTTTGTGTGTGCCGCATACGCTCCGCCGCCTAAATCAATAAATTAATCAGCTGTTTAGAAAAGGAAATGGGAATTGACTATGGGTTTCTTTGGGAAAGTTGTTCAGTATAAGGAGTAGAAGCGCTGACCAAAATATCGGGCACTAATAAAGTAGCACCTTATATAAGGTCTAACAAAATTAGCTGAAACTATTTTCACTGGTACTTCTACCCATGAAACTGAACAACTTTCCCCATGGAACCCATAGTCAAATCGCAAAAAAAAAAAAGGCTCTCCCATACTAACTCGACCAGCTGATCAGCCAATTTAGTATGGGAAGTTCAAAAATTTTTGGAGATTTGACTATGGGTTTCATGGGGACAGTTGTTCAGTTTCATGGGTAGGAGAACCAGTTTAAATAGTTTCAGCTAATTTTGTTAGACCTTATATACGGTATAATCATAGTAGTTTTGACTGTAGCACAAGATTTTACGTGAGATCGGTACAATTCGCGGAGTGTAAGTTGAACACAAATGGCGATTGTTCGCGCAGGTAGAAAACGCGCGGGGTTATGCGGGGGGGGGGGGGGGGGGGAATCCCTTGGTGCGGCGACCCCCATATTGCAATACTGTGCCCGCGTCCGTCCCGGCACTTCAATTGTGACCTTGACGTGCACTGTTTAACTTAGATACCGCGATGTATACCTAGATTGTACTGCAGTTGCGCAGTTCAGTTCTTTGCGGACTTTATATTCCCCATTCGGAGAGGTATGCTATGCTTGGATGGGGAATTTAGGGGTTAGGGTTGATTGCAGTAAATCGTATTCTTAGAACGAAATTGTGCATATCAATTTGAACTTTCTCTACATAGAATAACGTACAGACTAGTTTGAGACGAAAGATGCGCGAATTCCCGCGGAAAACGCACTACTCATTTTTGGTCTCATACTAATTTGTACGACACTTTATATATCTATACTTATATTATAAAAAGGAAAGTTTGTAAGTAGAAGGTAAGTTTCGAAACTACTCATCCGATTAAAAAAAAAATCTTTGACCAATAATGAGAATGGAATTTCGGGATGGACATAAACTAAAAAAAACCCGTTCAATCTCGATATATACGGGGCAAGAGCTAGTATGGAGATAAAGTTTAAAATACTATGAATAATTTCGTTTCAAAAATATCCTTCCCTTCTCTTCCGCGGCAGCATAAGTTGACCCGTAGCAATATCACCTATAATAGCAAACAGTATACCTACTGTTGAATGTTTAGTTATTTATTATGGTGGTCGAGGTAAACTCGCCCCGATCTCCCCTACGAGTATAATAATATACACTTCATATATGTATAATAGGTAGATATAATAATAATTATTGGTCACTAACGATTGAAGCTGCCACTGACGTTAATGTTCCTGCATCATTGATGTGATGACAATGAACACGCATTACGTACGCACCGCGCACAAGGTGGTGAGAAAGGCTTGATGATGTCATTACAATTACCTTACATTACCTACAAAGGTTTTAATGGCGGCTAAGAACACCACCACTTTATATTCGGATGAAATGTGATACCTTCTACTACTTTTTAGGGTTCCGTAAACTCAAAGGGTGACCAACGGGACCCTTTTACTAGTCCGTCCGTCCGTCCGTCTGTTAGTATGTCTGTTAGCGAGCCGTATTTCATGAGCCGTAATAAATAAGGAACAGTTGGCATTGTCTCAGACTGTGTATTGACCGAGCGAGCGCGAAACGCGGGCGAAGCGTCTCCGTGTCAGCTTGGGCAAAAATGCTTTCGTGTAAGGCCGGCGTCGCATTTATCAACCGATTCTCGTGAAATTGTGTGAGCAGGTTCGATAATAATGTATATATTTTTTATTGATTCAGTTATTTGAATTTTTTTTAAAATGGCAGTGCCATGGGCGTTAAAAACGTAAAAGAATTATATTTCAGCCATTTCGTAAAACTTGCGAGGTCTACAGCTCACAGAGTCACTAGTTCTATTGTCGCAATAGCAAAAAATAGTAAGAAAAAAAAAAGTGTGTGTGTCAGCTCCGACGCACGAATGGAGTTTACTTCTTAAGTACGATTGTCTAAACAGGCACAAAACAGGGCTTGACTTTGGTTTTAAGTTTACTCTGCACAGTTTTTATAACTGATGGATGATTCCAATTTTACATAAGAAAGTAACATGATTGTTTTGTCTGTCGGTTAGCGGGCTGCACCTATTTCATGAACCGTAATAGGCAGACAGTTGACATTTCCACAGTGTGTAGTACTTCTATTGCCTCTTTAGCTGCAATCCTTACTAATCTTATAAGTGTGAAAATGTGATTATGGGACCTCTTCACGTTTCAACGCCTCAACTAATCTTATCGAAGTTTGGCATACAGGCAGCCTTTGTTATGGAAAAGGACAGAGGCTACATTTTATCCTGTGAAAATAGCATAGTCCAATGTAGTTCCGTTTTCTCGTAGAATTGATTTCCAGGCTCGCGCTCGCACACGGCGGCGTCGCAACGGTGCAACGGATTGACGTGATTTTAAGCTATTGCATAGCTTTTATCGCGGGCTTTGAGCGCGGCGACCGAATCAAAAAATGCCGTAACGAAAATAAAACCTAACATCCCACGCTCGGCCGAGTTCCAAAAAACTTGAGGACCCTATGATATAGACTGCTAATCAAAATAACCCGATATAGTTTCCGAGGGATCTGAAAGAAAATCCAGTCTACACTCGTAAGCCGCTAGCGGCTTGCGCACCACTCATCCTCAAAGACATTCATAAAAATGATGCCCGCTCGAGTGAACCCGCGGGAAAAAGTTAGTAAATAATGAAAAGTTTAAAAAATATATCAAAGGGACCTCCCTCCATACAAGAAACGTGTTTTTATTTGTTGTGTGTCAAGGGCACAGTATATATATTAGTACTAAGTCAAGGGGCTGAACTTCATGAACCGTAATAGGTAGGAAGACAATTAAAATTTAAACATTGTGCGTATTTATGTTGCCGCTATAACAACAAATACTAAAAATTAGAAAAAACTGAAAAGATAAGCTCAATCCATACAAAAAACATGTTTTTTGTGGGTCTCTAGAAGTATTTTTGATTTAGCTCTATCGTAAAAAAGGTAATATACACACAAGCAGAGATATGCTATATATAAGGTAACAAATCTCTGCATACAAGCGTGAAACTTGGTGTGATTGTACTTAGTACTATACCGAAATAAAACAACAATATATAATTAAAATGTGATTCGTACTAGCGCTAAGGAGTCCGAACTAAATCGGCTGAGTGCGAGTCAGGACCGCACACATAGGGTTCCGTGCCATCATACTAGATGGCGCTAGTTTCATGTTTCAAAAATATCAAACTAGATTCTTCATCTTTAAAAAACGTTTTTTACTTTTGCAAGTGTGTGTTACCAGTGATTACATACGGAACTGAGACATGGTCGCTCACTATGGGCCTCACAAGAAGGCTCAAGGTCACCCAAAGGGCAATGGAGCGAACTATGCTCAGAGTTTCTCTGCGTGATCCAATCAGAAACGAGGAGATCAGTAGGAGAACCAAAGTAACCGACCTAGCTCTCAGAATTGCTAAACTTAAGTGGCACTGGGCGGGGCACATTGCTCTTAGAACAGATGGCCGTTGGGGTAGTAAAGTTCTCGAGTGGCTACCACGCACCGGAAAACGTAGTGTAGGCAGGCCTCCCACTCGGTGGACCGATGACCTGGTGAAGGTCGCGGGAAGCCGCTGGATGCGGGCAGCGCAGAACCGGTCGTCGTGGAAATCCTTGGGGGAGACCTATGTCCAGCAGTAGACGTCCTTCGGCTAATCATCATATTAGCCGAAGGACGTCTACTGCTGGAGTTTTGGTATTCGTTGTTATAGCGGCAACAGACATACATTATCTGTGAAAATTTCAGCTGTCTGGCTATCACCGTTCATGAAATACAGCCTGGTGACAGACGGACGGACAACGGAGTCTTAGTAATAGGGTCCCGCTTTTAACCGTTAGGTACGGAACCCTAAAAAGCATAGTTTTGTCGCTCGCGTTGATGCCTTTTGTATGTAATGTAAATAGGTATCATTGTAAATGTACTTTTACGGAGAGGTATGTTGGTACGGAACCCTCGGAGTGCTAGTCCGACTCGCACTTGCCCGTTTTTTTATAATTTATTTTATTTTATTTGGGGAGCTTACAGCCCTTACAAACTGGTAAATATAAATATAAGTTACTAAAAGCTACAAGAAAGGACGTGCTTTAATATCTTCATCTAGCTAAGAATCAGAGAGACAGTCGGCAGCAAGCTGAGCTGTGCGCGACAAGTAAATAGATAAATGAGGCATTAAGGTGTAGCCTCACACAAAATATATAAACCGGGGACAGCACTTTGTTAAATTATACGTACAAAGATAACAACTGGGGCCACAGAAAGTTATAGTTTCTTATGAAAGACTTCATTGAGAGCTGCAAGTAGTAAATTTATACATAAGATAACAACGCGGGCCGCAGAAAGTTGTAATTCGTTACAAAGTACTTCAACGAGGACTTAAATTAGTTTTATACAAAAGATAACAAAATAAAATAAAAAACGAGACCTACAGTACTCGCATATGATGTGTAACATGTGACAAAATACTTATGAAATTAATTAATTATCGGGTCGTACATTTACGGGCCGACCCTTCGAATAGTAGTATGTCATCTTTGCCTTTGCCATCACACTAGGCGGCATGGCTATGACAACCTTAGTTTTCGAGAATTAAAAAACGCTCGCATTTCCTGTTACACATTTCCGTCCCATTTCACGAAATCACTCCCACAAATTGCAGGAAAGCGAGAGCAAAGATGTTACACATCAAAAAACGAGACCTACAGTACTCGCATATGATGTGTAACATGTGACAAAATACTTATGAAATTAATTAATTATCGGGTCGTACATTCACGGGCCGACCCTTCGAATAGTAGTATGTCATCTTTGCCTTTGCCATCACACAAGGCGGCATGGCTATGACAACCTTAGTTTTCGAGAATTACAAAACGTTCGCATTTCCTGTTACACATTTCCGTCCCATTTCACGAAATCACTCCCACAAATTGCAGGAAAGCGAGAGCAAAGATGTTACACATCAAAAATTCGAGCGAGACCTACAGTACTCGCATATGATGTGTAACATGTGACAAATTACTTTAGGTTAGTTAGATTTGATGACGATATTGTACCTGGGTGGGGGATCTGACAGTAACGAAAAAAACCGACCAAGCGCGAGTCGGACTCTCGTAAAGTAGAATTCCGCGCTTTCGCGACTTCCTGTTACACATTTCCGTCCCATGTTACACATTTCCGTCCCATTTCACGAAATCACTCCCACAAATTGCAGGAAAGCGAGAGCAAAGTTGTTACACATCAACAAGGGCCACAGAAAGTTGTAGTATCTTATAAAAGATTTCAACGAGGACTGTAAGTAGTAAATTTATACAGATAACAACAAGGGCCACAGAAAGTTGTAGTATATTATAAAAGATTTCAACGAGGACTGCAAGTTGTAAATTAAATCAAAAGATAACAACGAGGGCCGCAAAAATTTGCACTTTGTTACAAGAGACATTATCGAGAACAGCAAGTTGTAAATTTCAGGAGGACATCGACGACGATTGCGAGTTGTAGCATGTAACAATGGACCACGCGGAAGACGTTAGAAACAACCGTATTCAATCGCAACAAACAATTTTGCTACACTTTGATGTTTTTATAAATGTAAAAAAAGTAGTCAACCGGTTTTGATAAAATTTATAAGAGACCAACTTTGAATACACAAAAAAAATATATCAAAATCGAACTACTCTGTAAAAAGTTATTCGTGATCGATCATACATACAAAAAAATATACGGGTTGACTTCAGAACCTTTTCCTTTTTTGAAGTCGGTTGAAAAGTGACAAATGTGTATCGGACTAAGCGCAACATACAGCTCCGTGGTCTTTTTAAATATTCAGGGTCATAAGGAAGGACGTGCTTTAATATCTCCTTCTAGCTATGAACAAGAGAGACAGTCATCCATCAGTATCGAGCTCCTTTTTGACCCAACGTATCTCGCTAGCTATCCAAGTATCCAGCGGGGGAACGCAGCAAGCGTCATGGGCACGTTGGGCAGGGGGCACTTCGGCACACCCTGGACACTTCATACAACGGGCCAGAAATGACATTTCAAAAAAGGAATTACGGAACAAACAAAATGGCGGCGAAATCCTAAACGTACGACAACCAAACTGTAACCAATCTGTATCAATCTGGGTGACGAGGCGGTGAGGTCGCAATCTAGAGAGCGGCACGGAGTGTCCATACTGTATGTTAGTACTAATATATATACTTTGAGTGCGGGAAGGGCTCTTTGACTAGGCAGGGAGTTAGTTGAGACTGAGCCTCTTCTGTACTATTATGTTTTAATAATTAATTTCCTGATTTTTTATAGTGGCCATATTAATGCATATTTCAAATATTAATTTTCGAAAAACCAAAAAACTTTTAGGTACAGAAAACCCTTTCATTTGATGTCCATATCATGGGGGTGCATAAAAATAACTGATTCGCCATCGTTGGAAGTCCGCTATATTGGATTTACGTATCGCTTACAATTAGCTAACCATGCATTGTTCTCCAAACTTAACGTGTATGCAAAATTTCAGCTCAATTGGAAACCAACATTTTCCCAAACTAACTAACAGAAACTAACTAACTGATTGTGCAAGCTAATATAAAGCCAAAATCAATTCAAATTCAAAATTTAAAACAATTAATTTCAAATAGGTGTTTACACACACTTTTAAATAGTCAAAACAAAAAATAATAATATATAAATTGTATATTACAAATAATGTCATGATTTAGATTACAGTCTCAGGTAATGGTATTTGTTATAGAATCAACATATATATCTTTGTCATTTACATAATCTATTATTTTATAATATCCTCTAGAGCACAAAACTTTTTTGACATGAGTCTTGAATTTATTCTCTGACAAACTAGTTACATATTCTGGAATTTTAATGTAGAATCTTATACACTGCCCCACAAATGACTTTTTAACCTTACTCAGTCTCGAAAAGGCTATATCTATTTTATTTACATTTCTTAAATTCAAATTATGCCTGTCACTGTTTTTAGGAAATAAATGCAAATTCTTACGAACGTACATGATGTTTTCATATATAAATTGACTAGCAACAGTTAAAATATTGATTTCTTTGAACTTATTCTGTAACGACTCATGTGATCGCATCTGATAGATTGCGCGGATAGCTCTTTTCTGCAGGATGAAAATAGTTTCTATATCAGCCGCATACACAGTAATATGCCATAAGACATTATACATTATATACATATACATTATACATTATTAAAGTTTCAATGTGTGGTCCCCATTGAAGTGAAACATCCAAAGTTATACCAAGGAACACCGTGGTATTTACAAATTCTAATTTATCACTGTCTAATATTACACTATTATTGTCCTTTTTTACATTTGG
Organism: Coleophora flavipennella; assembly: GCA_947284805.1. Classification (NCBI taxonomy): domain Eukaryota; kingdom Metazoa; phylum Arthropoda; class Insecta; order Lepidoptera; family Coleophoridae; genus Coleophora; species Coleophora flavipennella. Next base: position 9,496,193 of record OX369299.1, read on the forward strand.
CAAACAAAATTTTATACATTTTGTTTTCTTAGCATTTAATAATAAGTTGTTCACAGTGAACCAGTTCAGTATCTTTGAAAGAGTGTTGTTTACGTCGTCAATTTCGTTTTCTTTCCTATTCACTTTAAAAATAAGAGAAGTATCATCCGCAAACAACACAATATTTGACAGATGTTGCACCATAAAAGGCACATCATTTACGTAAACAAGGAAAAGAAAAGGCCCTAATATGGAACCCTGGGGCACACCGATTTTCACTTTAGATCCAGATGAGTTCGTGCCATTCACTTGTACTTTTTGTGTTCTGTTGTCTAAATACGAATTTAAAAGACTGAGAGCCCCTCCCTCTACACCATAATGCTTTAATTTCATAAGTAATGTTTGGTGTTCAACACAATCAAAAGCCTTAGATAAATCACAAAACACTCCAATTGCATTCTGCGATTCCTCGAACGCATCATATATGTTTCAAATGAGTGCTACTCTTGCATCGGTTGTTGATCGTCCTTTAGTGAAACCGAATTGTTGGTTATGCAGTAGTTTGTTTTCTGTAAAATATTGTAGCATTTGGTTAAGCATAATCTTTTCAAACACTTTACTAAGAACTGTCAGCACAGAAACTGGTCTGTAGTTGCCTGGATCAGTTTTTGAACCAGATTTATATAAAGATATCACTTTACTAAGCTTAATGAGATCTGGAAAGACGCCACTATCAATGCTAATATTAAAAAGACAAGCTAAATATGGCGCTAAAGTATCAATTACATTACTGATCAAGCTTACCGATAATCCCCAGAGGTCTTCGGTTCTTTTCACTTTAAAAGATTTAAAAGTTTTTACAATAGATTGTGGTTCAACTACTCTGAAGGAGAATTTTTGATCACAATTACTAACATTATCCTTTAGCAGCCTTTGAGCATACATAGGTGATGAGTTTAGGGCTTCAGTAGACTTAAGTGGAATATTTGTGAAAAAAGTTTCGAATTCGTGGCTACATCGGCATTCGAACTAATTTTACCTTGATCTGTTTGCAAAACATATTATTTGTCGCGAGGTTTGACTTTACCTGTTTGTTTGCTAATGATATTCCAAACAGTTTTTATTTTATTATCTGACAATTTTATTTTTCTAGCCAGATAATTAGATTTTGCTACGTGGCAAACTTGCTTAAAAATTTTTGAATATTGTTTCACATAATTTCTAAAGTTCTCATCAAAAGTGTAAGTTTTTTTGTCATAAAGGTCAAACAAAGTTTGGCGACTTTTGTATATAACTATAGTAGCCCATTCACTGAATTTAAATTTGAATGTTACTGATTGTGGATTTAGACTTAAATATACTTTGGAATTCCCTATCCAGTACTTTTTATTTTTTTTATTCACAATTGGTAAACCCTTGACAACATCTCACCTGGTGGTAAGTGACGATGTTGCCGAAGATGGAAGCGGGCTTACCAAGATTCCCCAACGCAATGGGGAACTGGCTATCTTATCTTCATGCCGGAACACACCAATGTTATCAACATTGATGCTTGGCAGCAAGACTTAGATAAGATGGTGGTAGCTAGCCAGGCGGGCTTAGAAAATGCCCTACCACCAACCAAACCGAGTCTTACAATTGACCCCGCCGGGAATCGAACCCGCGACCTCCTGCGTAAAGCCAGTGAACTTTGCCTCTGAGCTACGGAGGTGGTTAAAAACAAGGTTAAAAAAAGTACTGTAAAAAAATCATTGTAAAAACTGTTGGCTTGCACTTCATTATCAAAATCTGGTATGGGCAGTTTTTCATCTAGCAATGTTTTAAACTTTTCTATTCGACTAGCAGTGACCGGTCTCGTTTGAATTTTTATGTGTCCTGCAGAAATATTTACGGGAAAGCTAGCCATTACTCCGCTATGATCTGACCTCAAACAATTAAAAACCTTTTTATTTAAATAACAGCAATTACAAAATATGTTATCTATACGTGTGGCAGAGGTCTTTGTTATTCTTGTGGGTTCCAGAAAAACATAATTTAAATCAAATGATTTGAAGAGACAAGTAATTCGAAAACAAACTTATTTTCGTATAAGGATAAAGGAAACGGCTTTGAATAGAGAAAGATGAAGGGAGTTGCACAACTGAACTGACATGGATGCTGCAGCGACAAGAGACTTGCTCTTAAATTAAAGAAGAATAATATTTTCTATGGAAATCTATGAAATCTTTACAAATTTAACTGAACTAAATTAAGTTGGTCGACTATTAGGTATTCTTAAATTTAGAAAGTTTACTTATTTCCAATACTTTTCAGTTTTCCTGAAATAGTGATTTAGATGGTAAGGTGGCGGGTAATGTAAGTCTATCAAAAATCATCATTTAAAAATTAAAAAGATAAATCAACTCAAACGACATAAAAAAAATACCAAGTTATAGCTAATTGATACAGGTTAACTGTGACCTTTCATAATATTTCGCAAACTAATTATCAATTAAAACTAATAATGTTATCAAACTAATAATGTCCTCAAACCCTCAAACAGTTTCACCCTACAGCTTACACAGTGGGGTATGTGATGTGAATACCCTACAGCTTACACAGTGGGGTATGTGATGTGAATACCCTACAGCCAACACGGTGGGGTATGTGATGTGAATAATTATCGTTACCCCACAGTCTACACGGTGGTGTATGTGATGTGAATAATTATCGTTACCCCACAGCCTACACGGTGGGGTATGTGATTTGAATAATTATCGTTACCCTACAGCCTACACAGTGGGGTATGTGGTGTGAATACCCTACAGCCTACACGGTGGGGTATGTGATGTAAATAATTGAAAATTACTCCTACTTTACAAGTAGTAGGTATAATTTTTTCACAGATTTTATCCTATAACATAATTCATAGGCGTCGAGACTTGTGTAACTATACCAAAGTCTTTGAGTAAACGTCCGTGTAAGGACAGAAGGACATACAGAAACTTTAAGTTTCATTACGGAGCCCTGGAAAATCAACGAGAGAGAACTTTGGAACTTAATGAATTAGTTAGGAGGATCCAAAGTCCACTCGTGATAATGAACGCCTTTATCTGATTTTCTGCTTGATTTGAATAATTCGAAACAAATTTATCAAAAGTTTAGTAGTTAGTACGTGGTATTTATAAGAAGACACCTTTTAATTCCAACGTTGTAACATTATACGTCTGTATGGGTGAAGGTCCAAAAGAGACTGTATGCACAATATTTTTAGGAAGTGGAGAGCAAAATAGTATCTATTGATGCACCATAGAGTGGTACTTACTTTAAAAGGATATCTACCAAAAGCTAGGAGTCGAACTATTGCTTGGAATTGAATTGAAATTGCTGGAATTGATTAAGTTTGTTTATTTACAAAAAAACATATGAAATAGAAGGTCACCAAACACACGGGAAATCTTAAAATTGATGGCTCCGACTTTTAGTAACCTGGCGAGGAGTTCCTTTGGGGCGCGGTACTATGACGCGGATGGAGGTGGTCATTGAAGACAACGGACACGCGTCATCGCCATCTGGATATCCCTCAGCGAGGCCCCCTTCTTCCTCACGGAACCATCTATTTAACCGTTCCCAACTCCCAGGTCCACGACGGCAGGAGATGGCCGCGGGCTGACGGCGTGCAGGCTCTTTCCCCGACCCTGCTGATTTTGGATCGAGCGGCCGGACGTTCAGCTGCCCGGTGTCTTCGGCGTCCCACGGCGCGAGTCTTAAGTTGGTTGCCGACATTACCCAGCGCCTTCATCACCCATGGGGCGAGCGTTCTACGGCTGGCTGCTGACGCTGGTCCGGGGCCTCGTGCGCTCATGCGCGCGCACTCCTGTGCGATTTGGGGCGCCTCCGCAGCAGCGTGATCTGTGTCGCCGCGCGCTGATAGAGCGGGTCGGGCGCTCCTTTCAAGCGCGCTCCCCGCGCCTGTAAGGCGTTCTTTTGGGGCGCTTCTCCAACAGTGTCCCGCCGCGGCCCTGCCAAGCGCGCTCCCCGCACCTGTAAGGCGTTCTTTTGGGGCGCTTCTCCAACAGCGTCCCGCCGCGCCCCTGCCAAGCGCGCTCCCCGCGCCTGTAAGGCGTTCTTTTGGGGCGCTTCTCCAACAGCGTCCCGCCGCGCCTGTCAGGCGTTGTTTTGGGGCGCTTCTCCAACAGCGTCCCGCCGCGCCCCTGCCAAGCGCGCTCCTCGAGCCTGTAAGGCGTTCTTTTGGGGCGCTTCTGCAACAGCGTCCCGCCGCGCCCCTGCCGAGCGCGCTCCCCGCGCCTTAACACTCTGTACCGCGGAGTGACATTTCTGTCACAAACCGATTTTACGCCGATCAAACTTCTAATATTTTTTCAAACCCTTATTGAGTCAATGTAACGTATCTGTAACGAACCGATATATCGACATAATATAACACAAAAAATGTAGATGGCGTTAGTGCCGCGTGACCGCCGTTGTTCTTCGACTGATCGGGTTCAACTACCTACGTGCTTTTCAAAAATCGGAAAAAATTTAAAAACGTAATAAATAATGTGTGTTTTTGGAAAATATATAAGGTAAGTACTTGGACTTTATGTTGTAGTTTGGGTTTTTATGTAATTGAGTGCCTTCGACGAGTTTGACTTTTAGTAGTGTTTGTAGCAGAAATGTCACATTGCCTAACTATTATTTTTTTAGTATTTTTTTCTTTTTGATGAGGCTTGTAATACGTTTTCTTTGATTTCCATTTTACAATGTCTTTTCGACAACTTCGGGATGGTGAAATAGCCAAGTTGTTCAATACTTACGAAGACAGTGAAGATGGCACAGAAGGTGACGATGACTGCATTACAGATCCAGATTTTCAACTTGAGAATAAAATGGAGTAAGAGCAGTTTTCTAGCGATGAAAATGCAGAAGATGAAGTGAACCTTGATGAGATTATTCATAGTTAGGAAACAGTGGACCTGATTCGTTTCCATCTACTGCTGCTGTGCCAACTTGAACGTAACAAGCTCAACCTGTGGTACGTCCTAGAAAACCGCAAAAACTCAGTCTGCGATGGAAGAAGAAAAATCTTGTATTGAATGACCAACAGCTGCGTTTTCTAGGAGACGAAAGTTTATCGTCAGATATTTTGATAATTGCTTTACAAACTTGCCACTACTGGAGTACTTTTTAAAAAATTGGTGTACTAAGTCTTGGTGCCGTGCATCGAAACAGGATTCCAGATTGAAAAAAACCCACAGACAACGATTTGTCCAAAAAGGACCGAGGCTATTCTGTTGAGTATTTTGCTGCTATAAACGGTGTGGATGTAGCAACCGTAGCCTGGAAAGATAATAAGGAGGTTAGTTTGGCATCAAGTTTCGTAGGATAAATGCCAGAAGCTCAGGTGTGGAGGTATGACAAGAAGACCAAGCAGTACATATCAATTGATCGTCCAAATATTGTTGGAGAATACAATTGCCACATGGGTGGTGTGGATTTAGTCGATAGCATTATGGGTCTCTACAAAATCCAGCTTCGCAGCAAAAGGTGGCAAGTTCGCATGTTTGATCATCTATTGGATTTGAGCATGGCAAACGCATGGCTTCTTTACAAAAGAATTTATAAAGCAAAGAGCTTGCAGGATAAACATTTGAACTCGGCTGATTTTTGGCTTGGTGTTGCAAGAACTTTATGTAAGCTTCGCGTTCCGTTGACTCTGAAGAGTCGTTGATCTATCAAAAACGAAATTCAAACAAAACGACGCAAAGGTCCAGCACAACATGTCCCTCCAGTGGCAATCAGGCAAGATCAGACAGGACACTGGCCTGTTTAGACAGAAACAAGAACACGCTGCATATTTCCTAAATGCACTGGTGTCTCACAAACTAGGGATGCATCCGATACCGATACCGATACCGATATATCGGCGATACTTCGGGTTTGCCGATATATCGGTATCGGCGATATTTTTATGGCAGATTCAACGATACTTTTCAAATATCGCGCTTTAAAAATGTAATGTAAACGCGCGTGTTGTCCCATCTATTTCGTTGCAAACGAGGCATCTGTCGCATCTGAGAGACTATTTTCCACCGCAGGTATTATTCAAACAGACTTGCGAAATCGCCTTTGCCTGCAAAACTTAAGAATGCTTTGTTTTTTAAATAAAAATCTTATAAATGTTAATTTTGATTACTAAAACTATTAATTAATTGTGTTTTATTTATTCTACCTTCCTTTTTGAATTCAATAAGCGTATCGGTATCGGTATCGGTATCGCCGATATTTTTATAAGAGTATCGGTATCGGTATCGTATCGGCAAAAAGGCGTATCGATGCATCCCTATCACAAACAATGTGCGAGAAATGTGGTGTTGCACTTGGCTATTAAACACAACAATTGTTTCAAACTATTTCACCGAAGTTAAGTTACCCTCTTGATGCAGTGTCACATTTCTGTCACACTCCCATTATTCCAATTTTTTTCGAATAAATAATAAAAAAAATTTTTTCCAGAAACACGTGTATTTTTATTTCTTTTGATTAACAGTTTACACTAACTTTTTAAAATTTTTATTGTCTTGCGCTACAGAGGGTAAAGGCATCTCCTCGCTAGGTTGCTAAAGTCGGAGCCATCAATTTTAAGATTTCCCGTGTTTGGTGACCTTGTCTTATAAAAATGAATCGCAAAATGTGTTGGTAAGCGCATAACTCGAGAACGGCTGGACCGATTTCGCTAATTCTTTTTTTGTCGAGTTCGTTATTGTCAGGAGAAGGTTTTTATGTAGGGTAGGGTAGGGTAGGGTAGAGTAGGGTAGGTTAGTGTAGGGTAGTGTAGGGTAGGGAGTGTAGGGTAGGGTAGTGTAGGGTAGGGTAATGTAGGGTAGGGTAGTGTAGTGTAGGGTAGGGTAGGGTAGGGCAGTGTAATGTAATGTAAGGCGGTACGTAGTTCGCCGGGACAGCTAGTATATTATAATTTTTAATTGTAAATCTTAACTTAATCAATTCAGGCAATTTCAATTCAATTCCAAGTGAACAGTTCGACTCCTAGCTTTTGATAGATAGAAATGACGTAATTTACTAATTAGAATATCCCGACATAGTTCCGGAGGGGTCTAGGGAAAACTCATTTCCACGCTCGCTTACGTCCGTGTCGCACAGTCGCACGGAGCAACGGATTGAATGTTTTTTGTATAGAATTGGTTGAGGGGGTGGGAAGTGCAAATACTGCTAATGAGAATAGCCTAATGTAGGTTCTGAGGGATATGGAGAAAACCCATGTCCACGCTCACCAACCACTCACCCTCACTACCCTTAAAGACAGTCTTAAAAACAATGTCCTCGCGGGCGAAGCCGCGGGCAAAAGCCAGTCTTTACTACTATTATAAATGTAAACATTTTTTTGGTTGTTTGTTACTTTTTCACGCTTCAACACCTCAACCAATCTTGATGTACTATTGGCATGCAGGTAGCCTGTGTCACTGTCTACATTTTAGCCCGAGAAAATAGCATAATCCGATGCAGTTCCTAAGGGAACTAAAAAAATACTCTTTTTTGGTTTATTTCCTTAACATCGCAACGGAACAATGGACTGACACAGCGATGGTTGAGTAGGTGGGAAATTACATAATTTACTAATTAGCATATTATCTTGAAATAGTTCCCGAGGGATCTGGGGGAAAACTCATTTCCACGCTCGCGCACATAGATAGATAGATAAATCATTTATTTTTCTAGCGAAACAACACCACAGAGCAAACAAGCGATAAAGATAAAACATTATAAGTAAGTAATTCATAAATGAGTACATTGTGTGCGCACCTCTGTTAAACAACTCAAGTTAGGCGAGAAGAATATCATAAATTGTGTTATGCATTTATATGTATTAGTATGTATTAGAGTATATAGGTAAAGTAACATTTGTATAAGGCAAGTTGGTAAGTATACATATAGCCCAATCTTTATATATATATATAAATCTTCTGTCCGTGTGTTAGTCATTGAACTCCTCCTAAACGGCTGGACCGATTTCGCTTTTGTCGAGTTCGTTATTGTCAGGAGAAGGTTCTTATTTAGGGTAGGGTAGGGTAGGGTAGTGTAGTGTAGTGTAGGGTAGTGTAGGGTAGGGTAGGGTAGTATAGGGTAGGGTAGGGTAGGGTAGTGTAGGGTAGGGTAGGGTAGGGTAGGGTAGGGTAGGGTAGGGTAGTGTAGTGTAGGGTAGTGTAGGTTAGTGTAGGGTAGTGTAGTGTAGGGTAGAGTAGTATAGGGTAGGGTAGTGTAGGGTAGGGTAGTGTAGGGTAGGGTAGTATAGTGTAGTGTAGTGTAGTGTAGTGTAGGTTAGGGTAGGGTAAGGCAGTGTAATGTAATGTAAGGCGGTACGTAGTTCGCCGGGACAGCTAGTTATATAAATATATTTTATTATGAAGATAATGTGTAAGCGTTAACGGAGCAACGGATTTAAGTGATTTTTGTAAAGCATTAGATGCGGGGAACTGATATAGACTGCTAATCAGAATAAACCGATATAGTTCCTGAGGGATTTAGAAAAAACTCGTGAATACAGTCCTGAGCCGCTGGCAGCTTGCGCACCATTAACCCTTACAGTCAGTCACAAAAACCATGACCACGCGGACGAAGCCGCGGGCAAAAGTTAGTATTGTACATTAATTTAGTTTTATAGCTGACTATTACTATTTATATTAATAATTGACTATGATTTATTTTGACCGTTGACTGCGGCGCGGCGGCGCGGCGGCGTGTGGCGCCGCTCTGCGTGGTTGAGGTTGATAAGCGAAGTTCAATGCCTACGTCTAAACTGAATCTGTAAATTCAACCTAGATGTCGCTACTGAAAGGTTGCTGACCCCACAAGGAAAATGAATGTAGAGTCAATAATTTGACTATTGAGTTTGTATTGTAGATACTTATTTATTTAATCAAAAATAATGCAAAACAATAACTTTTTTTTGTAAACCTCTGGTAAAATAAATTGTAAAAGCAGAATGATGTTAGTATATAATTTAACTGGTGGGTAAATGCATGCGCGCGCAGTCCGCGTCACCTTTCAGCGCTTTGACTGCTGAAAATTAACTGCATTCGGTAACTGTTAAACGCTGAAATTTTATTCTATTTATTTAAAATTTTATATTAATTGACAAGTTTACAGCTTGAATAACTACTTAACACTCAAAGGCGTTGGATTTTCTCCTCGTAGATCTTGGGTACGATTCTCGTTCCGTTGAAATCTTTTTGTATTTTTTAATATTTTCTGTTTGTCTTCTTAGGGTTCCGTAGACCCAACGAGACCCTAGTACTAAAATAGAGTAACATACACATAATAGGCAAATACAAGCCTCCGCTGTATGTCTGTCTGTTCATCAGCGGGCTGTACCTATTTCATGAACCGTAATTGAACAAGCGAGCGAGCGAAGTTCTCCGAGTCTACTGGTACAATGCAGCGTTTGCATGTATGTATGTATGTATAAATGTTTGTTCGACGATAACTCGAGTATCGTGAAATTTGGTAACAAGGCGAATTAATGAGACAAAAATATTTTTTATTTTGGACATGAGCCAAATCGGTCAAGGGGTTGCTGAGGTATAGGGGGTTGAAAACATGGTTTATCTAAACACCACTAGATGGCGCTGGACGTATCCTACATCGCGCAAGACAGATACAATTTTCACAGACTGTGTATTGCTATTGCTGCTATGACAACAAATAATAATAAAAAAACACAGCGAGCCTAACAGTAGACGCATAGTCGCATTAACTTCTGACATAAGTAAAAGACCTACCGGACTTCCGACCTACGGCCTCGCATTAGGCTGCACAGCCATTAGCCATGTTTCCTTAGCCCTCGTGACTGAAAAGAAAACGGCACGTCCATGTTTCCTTAGCCGTCGTTGGTATGTCTAGGGCTACTCGCACCATGTGATCTTCAGGTCGTCTGACAACGTGTCCATACCAGCGTAATCGTTTTTCTGTAACTTTATCGACAATGAGTGCAATTTTGTAGCTGCCCCTGATATATTCATTTCTGATTTAATCGAGGCGAGTGACGCCCGCTGACCAGCGTAACATGCGCATCTCTGTGGTGTGCAGTTTCGAGAGATTTTGTTTGGTAGAGGCGCAGCACTCTGTAGCATATAGAATGGCGGGGCGGATTGAAGTTTTGTACAGTTTTCCCTTGATTTTAAGAGGCATTATTTTGTCACACATTACGCCTGTGAGCTGTCTCCACTTATTCCAGCCAGCTGGGGTTCGATAAGTCACATCGCTGTTGATTTTGCCGTCGTTGCTGATTATGAATCCGAGGTATTTAAATTGCTTCACGGTAGGGAGAGGTGTGTCACCTGAACAGTTTAATTTGGTCTTCTGTTGTGCCATCAAATATACGGGACATGTGCTCAGTTTTTTTTCTACAAATTCTTAGGTCATTTTCTTCCAGAGATGTTATCCAGAGATTGAACTGATTGTGGAGGTATATGCGACTGTGTCAGATAACAGGTTAACGTCATCCGCGTATACAATGTTCCAGGGCACTGGTTTTTGTCAGTTTTTCGTTAGAAAATCCATGGTTACATTGAACAGTAAAAGACTGAGCGCATAACTCTGATGCACTCCAACTTGAATTGCAAACCCATTACCAGTTCCGGCTGGACTGACCACTGGAGTTCATCCACTCAGGTTCATGATCGAAAGCCTTTTCTAGATCTATTAGGATCATGTGAAGATTGGACTTATTTATCTTTACTTTTTTGAGCAATATCCGCATAGATTGTATTGCGTCCGATGTGCATTTTCCAGTAACAAAGCCGTACTGATTTGGAGTCAGCTCAATTATACTGTCTATTTCCCAAACTTTAAAGGTGTGTGACATAAGCTTAATGGCTCTGTAGTTATTGCATTCCCTGACATCTCCTTTACCTTTGTAAAATGGTACGAGGAAGCTTTTTCGCCATGAGTTAGGGATAGGTTGACCAACAATTAGTTTATTAAATAGCTCAAGTAACAGAGTTCTTCCAACTCTCCTAGTTGCTTCCAGATCTCAGCTGGAATTTCATCGCGGCCTATTTGTTTTTGATTTGTCTAATTGCCTTCTTTACTTCATTTTTTTTAATCTCTCTCTCTTTGGTGTACTTTTCATAATTGGACAAGGATAAGAAGTGGCTGTGATTTTTATGGCCGGCTGCCGCCTGACGCCAAGACAGTGTCTCTCGTAGAGAGATGTGGGCGCCAATGTTGGATGTTGGTGTGGCCTCATCCGCCTCCAACCCTACTGCACTTCCCTGCCTAGAAGTGTAGCTCTACTGTAGCCTGGTACTCCAGTATTTAGAGCCAGCCATATACTATGGTTTCGCCTCTTCAGCCTGCTCTCCGCCTTTGCAGCCGTTGGGGTCGTCTCCGGCCTGATGAAATCCCGAAAGCAAAGACTATTTCTCTAATTCACCGGTTGATTTCATTATGTTCGATTCCCTGACATATTTATCAAATAACCAAGTAGATAACCTTCACCTGCTGGAAAAAAGGTCTTATAATGTTAGATATAGTTATATTATGCAAACACCGAACAAAGCTTGATCGCCCAGGTACTAGATTAATTGACTAGGCAAACTCTTTATTATGACTTACTTAATATTAATTTGATAATTTCTGTATAAATAGACGTCTAGTATCATCTCTGCTCCAAAATATTATGCTCGGAAATTCTAAATAAAATGTGAGCGCTGGAAGCGCTGCGTTGCTGCAAACACACAAATCGTACCATCCATAATCATTCGATGGCTCAAAGTAGCAGGCATAAACACAACATAACCTCTCAATGTTCCGCTAACTATGCAAGACACACGATTTTTTGCATTTCCAAGTTTGCCACGTCTTAGAGTCGAGCAGGCAGTGCTCATTCCGTCCGTGTCGACAATAACACGTCTGTCACGTGAATTTATTTCGACGCGACTCGTGAGAACCAGTGGATTTAACTGAAAATTAAATATTTAAAGTTCCATAAATAAATCGGAGCGTTATGGGATCTCATCAAGGTGAAAACTCGGCCACATCCTCATACTGAATGTCTCTGGAGCGAGTGTATAAAGAAACTGGAATTGTTAAGTTGCTTGTCGCTGTTACGACTACAGAGACGATTCGCTCGCCAACAGTCGCAGTCGTCGAAAACTGTAAGTAAACAAATCAAATTATTTATGAATTAAAAGTGTAAATACAAATATTCTTTATTTGCCATTAAACAAGGTACAAAGGTCTCGTAATATTATAGTAACAACAATACTTCATAAGAACTTAGAACAATACAGTGTAAATTGGTTTTTGGAATCAAATTGCTCGCATTATTTTCTTGAATTAGTAACACGTGATTGTAATTTTAATTATATTTCTCTGGTCGACTGGTCACCTGTTAATTGCAACATTGACAAAACATTAGTTGACCTTTGCAACCCATTAAATTTATTGCGATTTTTTTTTAATTTACAATTAGTAAGCCCTTGACTGTTGTTTCAAAACTTCGGTTACTCTACTGTTATGTTTAAAATAACCTTACCACTCCGGGAGTGCTGAGAGAAGTGACCGCCCCCTAACTTATTCTATCGCTCTGTTTCCCTACCCAATGGTTGCCTGGAAGAAATTGCTACCTAGCAATAAGGCCGCCTATTGTATAGGCTTTCCTCTTTATTATTGATTTCTTTTTTTTATGTTGTGATGCAATAAAGAATATTGTATTGTATTGTGAACTTTTTTATAGTTTTATAAGTTTTGACCCTCCGAGTGTTCCTGGCGGTGTCGGTTACAGTTCTGAGGTTACAGTGTCGCGAGTTCTATAGTTTTTTCCCATCTCAAAAATAATCTTTCACTTCAAAAAAACATTTTGTTAAAATAAAGGGAACATTGGTTATGTATAATACCTAGCAAAAATAGTCTTTTTTTATTCACAAGTGGTAAGCCCTTGGCATCATCTCAAGTCCAGCAGTCCTTAGAACAGCTGTTTCTGTTGGTGTTTTTCTTTGCAGTAGATAGGTATGTTATGTACGAAAAAACCGGCCAAGTGCGAGTCAGAACCGCATACATAGGGTTCCGTAACATCATACTAGATGGCGCTTGTTTCTTCGTGTTTAAAAAAACACGTTTTTTGTCGCTTATTTTTTTCACTTTTTCTAATTTTTCGTATTTGTTGTTATAGAGCGGCAACAGAAATACATCATCTGTGAAAATTTAAACTATTTAACTGTCACTGTTCATGAAATACAGCCTGGTGACAGACGGATGGACAGCGAAGACTAAGTAATAGGGTCATGTTTTTACCCTTTGGGTACGGAACCCAAAAAATTACAGATCCCATACATTACTTGACCTTCCTGCTTATTGAAAATGAGTTAGGCTCGGGCCAAAATTTTTTTTTCTCAAATATCTTAAATGTATTTTTATTTAAAATTGAGTGCTCCCCCTATGCGTACCTCCTACCAACTACCAACTCGGCGCTGAACGTCCGTGTCTGCGCGCTCTACATAATGTACATATTATGTTTACATACTATCTATCTACCTACCTTTGTATTTATCGACCAATTTCATTTTTATTTTGCATTTAAAATATAGCATGTCGTCACACTGTTGCTGTCGCCCTTAGCGTTACCAATAAAAACGTCGGATTCGGATGAACAGATACTTATTTTATTTATTCTCCAATTTCCTTTCTTACAAGTACAAGTTGCAAGACGCGTGCGTCAGCTTTTTCAAAACAGAAGTAATTTTAGTTCGGCTATCTGCCGCTAAACAAAGTTAATGTAACACAAAGATAATTTGAAATATACAAAGATGACCTATTATTGTTAAAGATGACCTATTGTTGAAGATGACCAAATATTAATGACTTAGTAATAGGGCATCTTTGTTAGAAACCTATTGTGGCGTTAGACACACACCTCTAGGTATTTTTGAAATTTTCAATTACATTGTATTTTTAAAAAAATATGGACCTTTTCATGACTAAAATCAAGAAAAAAACGATTACATTTTTCAGTTTTGTAGAATAAAAAAAAATATTTTGACTTAAAACATATTCTTTCTTTATAACTAGGTATTAAAGCCCACATTTAGAGACTTAAATCATAACGATACCCAAATACTGCCAGACCACGTCACACTTTTGCTAAAAAAGGTTCTACCTGAGCGAACGAATATTAAACATTTTCATGTTAAAACAAACTATCTTCCTACGCGGCAGTGTATTATTAAACCTAAGTACAATGACTTTATATAGCTTAAAAGAGCACGCTTCTCAAAAGTTAAAAAAATGTCATGATTATCCTTAATGCAGCCAGAACTCCAGAAGACGTGAATTGTAGAATATATGCCTCCTCAATCAACGGCACACATACATCCAGTGGCTGCATGTGAGTTTCACTAAACTTTATGGTTACCATGTTCTATCTAAACATTATTTTCATATTTTGTGTATGTATGTATGTATGCAGTTATGTATCCATAAAGTAATTGATTAGCACACTAGTAAATTAAGTGTTACGGTTATAATGTCCGGTGCCTTAAATTGTCAGGTGTCCGTTTTTAACCAATTCCGTGGCGTAATGGTTAAATCCATTAGCTTCACATCAAGAGGTCACGGGTTCAATTCCTTGCGGTTACCTTTGTAAGACTGGGTTTGGTTGGTATAAGGGCATTTTCTAAGCCCACCTGGCTTGGTACCGCCATCTTATACAAGTCTTTCCGCCAAACATCAATGTTACCAGTATGATTTGTTCCGGCTTGAATATAAGATAGTCAGTTCCCCATTGTGCATAGGAATCTTGTTAAGCCCGCTTCTATTTTCAGCATCATCGTCATTTGCCATCCGATGAGCTGATGCCAAGGTTCTACCAATTGTGAATTACTAAAAAAGGGGTGTCTGATCATCCAGTGTTTAAAATCTCCAGTCCTAGAAAGTCCAGTTACCAAAATGTCAAGTTTCATAATGTCTATTTCCCAAATTCTCTAGCTTCGTAACTTGACCATTGAGTAGCAGCACACGATTACCTTCCCTCTACATAGTCACTAATGACCTCAAGTTTATTTCGACAATTATAATAAGTACCTACACATCTACTCAATCACAGTTAATTAACGATTGATTGCACGAAATTTTAACGACTGTTTTACAATTTAAATCAAATAAACACTTGATCTCTTTTGATACAGCTGATAGTGATTTTAATCATGTTCACACGGTGTAGTAAAAATTGAAACTGGTCATTTCACTACTGTGGTGACGGAACGATTTTGCTAAGTAAAGCAAATAATTACTTAGTCGATCTGTCTGTACAGGATGTAACAAAATTGATGTTCGACTGACCATCTTCATCCATGACCATAGCCAATTTAAAAAAAAAAAACGAAGGTGGTTGCAGAGGCGTCATTTTCATACAAAACGTTTGACCAATACACTCATCGAGTGTTAGATTATTAGGTTATCAAACAATGTCAAAAAAATGTTTAAAAAATCTTGTTTTCGCGAATGAAATCAGATTTGTGATAAATCGAACAATTGAAAAGTTATTAAGGTTTTAAATCTTGTTCAAAAGTGTCGATTTTACGTATGTGTGCGTTACATTTACACAACATAGACACTTATGCGTACCGTAAAGCTATATATGAACAGTGCGTTCTGAAACTCTACTTGTGTTATAGGAATCTAAATATAAAATGTTTTTTCAGAGTGAATACAAATCGATTTATTTTTTATTAATAACACCCATAATTAATAGTGTAAAAAACTAATACAAAGATTCAGTTTTTCAAAGATGTTCTTATATTTTTGTTAAAAAAATTAAAACAACACACTTTTCGAACGCACTTATCCCCGTAACACTCTGTGGCTGAATATGAATGAATCAGTGTTGCTATATATACGGATTTATCTGCACTCGTATGGATTTTTGAGGTCCAATGCGGATAATTCATGATTATGGATTTACGCGACACAAATATCATATTCCTACATCTAAAGGTATTGTTTACAGGTTGAATTTATGTATATTCCTTTCGTTTTCTTTAAAATTTGACTTGTACTCATGTAACTGAAAAACTTTCCCCAAGGAACCGGCTGCTGTGTCATATTCATACAAATTTAGCTTTGTTGGACTTCTCAAACTTTGTATGGAGAGTCCAAACATTTGGATAAGATAACAAAAAAATATATATTACACTTTAGACTTCTGTACATATTTTTACGAGAAAGTTTATGCGACTTGTGGCGTATCATTTTTGTCATACGGTATGGGGTATTTGACAGTGTTTAAAATAAATTAAAAAATACTATTCACTAAATAGCATTTCCTACAAAATCATAAAAACATTCATTTAAAATTTTATTCTAAATTCAATTTTATATTTATCAAAATCACTAAATCAGTTCGTCAAAGACAATGACGTCACAATTTTGTAACACGAACCATTTCAGAACAAAATTTCGTTTTTGACCGTTGATAAAAATTAACTCAAATGACTAGCAGTCAAATACCGGATTGTATTAACAATTTTAACTGACAATTATTTACTGTTGCACGAATTTTGTTCAGATTTTGGACTGAAGATAGATTTCTTGATTCCTCCATATGGCAACACTGTTTTTTTGCTCTGCAGACCTATAAACTCCTTGCTCTGCAGTTAGTTTGTGAATTTGGTAAACAAATGACTTTTGTAACAAAATGAATTAACGCTTTTACAATAAATACGTATACTCAGGACGCAAAGTAAACCCAAAACGATCGCGAGCCGGTTTGTTACGGTATCATGCACTAGAATAGAAATGGCTTCGTAAGTACCTATAATACAGGCAATCCTCTTCGGTGTTTGTGAATATTACTTACACTGTTGGTGTGTCGCTATCAACCGTTCAGAGTGCTCCAGCGATTTGAAGAGACTGGATTCAATATGCACAGACCAGGAACAGGCCGAACAAGGTGCACGACAGCGCGGGACGATCGATATATGGTGTCAACAATATTGAGAAATCGATTTCAAACGGCTGTTGAAGTCAAAAATCACCTTCTACGTGCTGAAGAGAGCAATCCGGGCACGTGTACAGTGAGGCCGCGTCTTGCTGAAGCGAACATGAAGCCATTTAGACCCACCAATGGTCCAAAACTCGGAAGGCAGCATCGAAATTCAAGGCTGAGTTATGCTAGAGAAGAGAACACATGAATTGGACTTTCAATGACTGGTCAACAGTTATGTTTTCGGACGAGTCGAGTATCATGCTATACAAGCACGATGGGAGACGAACTTTAACTGCAGAGAGATACGTGAATGAAACCTTAAATGAGTATGTTGGCCCACTTTTAGTAAACATGCGCAAGAATGCCATCCTTATGCAAGATAATGCTCATCCCCACACAGTGGCCAGCACGCAGCCCAAACTTGAACTTCATCAAGCATGCTCGGATGAAGCAGTGATAGAGGAATGGGAGAATAATCCTCAGCATCAACTCAGAAATCGAAAGTGGAAAGCATGCTAAACCGTGTAACAGCTGTTTTAATAGATCTCAGTGGTAATACAAAATACTAAAATGTGTGAAAATTGCAATTTCGAAATCTAGTGAAAAATTTCCAATTTTTCTTAACTTACTTTTATTCAAAATAAACTTTTATGACTTATTTTTATTATTATACTAGCTGTCCCGGCGAACTTCGTTCCACCTTACACTACACTACACTATCCTACCCTACACTACCCTACCCTACCCTACCCTACCCTACCCTACACTACACTACACTACCCTACACTACCCTACACTACCCTACACTACCCTACCCTTCCCTACACTACCCTACCCTACCCTACCCTTCCCTACACTACCCTACCTTACCCTAACTACATTACACCTACACTACACTACACTACCCTACCCTAAAACCAATTATTTTTGACTGATATTTTTTTTATTGATGAATATCATATTTTAATACTTATTATCCTATTCCAGACAAAGACAAATGCAAAAACACAAAAATCATAAAAATTTGCCCAGCCGTTCTTGAGTTATAATGGTGTAACTAACACAACTTTCTTTTATATATATAGATGCACTATAAAATTGTCTATAATACAGTCTTTATTTCATAAAGCTTGTTACAATATTTTGGAAGTTATTGAGGTTTTTGTTACAGACCCATTTCCTTTGCTGTCGAGTGTATTTACACAATAATTAGTAAATTGTATATCGTAATGTGATATTTTTAGGCCGAACACAGGCAACAACAGCAATCACTAAAATATACAAAGCTGTTCATAAGTAAGTAAATCATAGATATTCCATTTGATAAGTTTAAAAAAAAGGAAAAAATGGAACCCTTATAGGATCACTTTGTTGTCTGGCCGTATGTCTGTCAAGACCTTTTATTTCGGAAACGCATGGAGGTATCGAGTTGAAATTACAACCGTATAGTCCGGTCTACAGTCCCTTGAAGCTGTGAAAAAAATCAAGCTTCTAGGTTAACGTAAAAAAAGATACGGCCGTTTATGCTGCAAAAAACATATATTTCGACACTCTCAAGGGAATCAAAATTCATAGGGTATTTTCCGTTGACCTAGAACTATGAAATTTGGCATGTAATACCGTCTTGTACTACAAGTATAGGGATAAATCTGAAAACTATGCATTTGTAAAAATATAATCTTTATATAAAGTATGTAATCAATTATGCAAGGAACGGCGGTCCAAATTTTGAATTGAGTTAAGCGTGTCATATGAGGTATCCTATGAAAGGGCTTCATTGTCAGAAGCTTAAACAGACTTTTAATTATTTTTTGATGTATAGTTTTTGATTTATGACAAACTGTAAAATTAATTAAGACAAAATGTAAAAAAAACCCCTTTTTTATTTATTTATTTATTTACACTTATAGTACACCAAAACAATTTTGTAATGTTAATACGTAGAGATACTATAATAAAGTGTACAGTAGGCGGCCTTATTGCTAAAAGCAATCTCTTCCAGACAACCTTTTTTATATGTGTAGGTAGGTACCTAATGATTTTGGCGTATGTAGTACCTAACAGTCTGCACTGTTATGATTTATAATATGGATCTACAATTTTGTATGGAACCCTCGGTGGGCGAGTCTGACTCGCACTTGTCCAGTTTTTTGTAATGACAAAACTTATCGAGAGCCATTTTTGAGAAACCTATGTTTTACCCTTTTCTCATGGCAGGTCGTAAGAGTTTTACCAGATAAAGTACCACCTGTAGCATATTATAGATATTAAATTTGAAAAACATCTTGAAGAATTTTTTGGGGATCAAACAAAGATTTGTTACCATAGATGGGTTATGCACTAACAACATTTGAAAATCGAACCCCTTTACACACAGTAATAAAGGTAGTTCACTTCCATTGCACCGAATGCTACTAAGAATGCTTTTATTTGCTTCACTTTTTGTACGCATGTAACCTATCTATATCTCTGGGAATAAATGATTAAAATTGAAAAAAACATGATATTGAATATGATTATTTTATTTTATGTATGTCCCTTGTGCCAACTTTTAACCGCCTCCGTGGTGTGATGGTTAGTCCATTTGCTTCACACCAGGAGGTTGTGGGGTCAACTTGTAAGACTCCGTTTGGTTGGTGGTAGGGCATTTTCTAAGCCCGCCTGGCTAGCTACCACCATCTTATCTAAGTCTTGCCGCCGAACATCAGTGTTAACAATGTTGATGTGTTCCGGCTAGAAGATAAGATAGCCAGTTCTCCATTGCATTGGGGAATCTTGGTAAGCTTGCTTCCATCTTTGGCATCATCGTCACTTATCATCAGGTGAGATGATGCCAAGGGCTTACCAATGGTGAATTAAAAAATAATAATAAGGCTTCAGCAGTGCCCATGAAAATGGTAATTATGTGTAAAGGTGGTGATCATCATCATATCAGCCAAAAGACGTCCACTGGTGGATAAAGACGTCTCACATCCAGCGATACTTTCTATATATTTTTGCTGATCAACTGTAATTACATTCCTTTCTCGATCTACATTGATATTCATTTCTAGATATCATCTCACAGGACCTAGGTTTTCATATCTTAAACCACGATCTGCTATACTAAATGATTAAAACAAAAGTTTATTTGGGCTGGAAGTACTTATTATTTTAACAATGAGAAACAAATCAATCACAACAATAAAGTCTCTGTCACACCATAGAAGAGACAGAACATAAAGACTTAATGGAAGATATGCAAACTTCGCGTTTAACTACCAGAGAGAAGGTGCCCTCATAATCTATTCCAGGTTGCTGCGTGAAACCTTTTGTCACTAGTCTCCCATGATAACGCACTTTGTTGTTCACATCAAACTGTTTATTTAGCACCCACTTGCACTTATCAACTATTGTTGCACCACCTGACATATCAATAAGCTCCCGAGCATTGTTTTCCCTGAACGACTGCTATGGCTCAGCAGCTGGATATGTACACACGGAGAAACCATATCTATTGAGGTAGGTAGTTTCCTCTCTCTGTTTTCGTTCTCTATAGCACATGGAGTAGACATGGGCTTTCTTTCAATTCCCCCACTGAATCTGTCCTCCTGGCTGTCTTCAGGTGACATTTCTTCTCCATGAAACCAGATAACACTATTCTTCAGTTTCCTCATTTCCATTTTGTCTTCCATTACAATCACGTCTCTGCTAGTTATCTGCATTTTTACAAGGATTCTACACTGTATCCAAAAAGATAATCGTAAAAACGATTTCTGAAAATCCGATGTGCTCTCTGTTTTGCTTTTTAGTCCTAGGAATAAAATGTAATTTTGTTTATGTAGGTATATTTTGTAGTGATTTCTATTCTCTTTGTATACCGCTATTGTAAACTGACAGATATTACGCGACTTTTTATTGAATGAATTGCACCCACACACTTACAATTCGTGCCTGCAGTGTGCGTGACTGCTATCAGCTGCTAATTGTGGGATAACACGGGAGAATAAAACAATAAATGAAGTTAAACACTTACTATATCATCGAAACATCAATAAAAGGGCTCGCGAATAAACAAATTTTGCTTCAAACTTATCTAATATACGAAATATTTGTCAAAAACAACAATATTTGCTCGCCAGCGCCATCTAGGTTGCGATGTCTATTTTTGTTTCCTCTGCAACCCCCTTAACATTGAAATCAGCTATTTGATTTGTACGAAGAGTAAGAGTTCTTTATTTTAAGAGATGACACCTTTCAACCGATTTACTTATACTAATAAATAACGGGGATACCAAAAAAAAGTAAGTGGACTACAGTTTTCCGGAAGAACATTTTTGAGAAGGTAATTCAGTACAGTAGAAACTCAAAGGTCTTAGGTCAAAGGTCATTACAACTAATAAGTACGTAAGTGCTAACCAAGTTAAACCAAGTCACACCCTGGACACTTCATACGACGGGCCAGAAATGACAATTCAAAGAACAAATGACAGAACAAACAAAATGGCGGCGAAATCCTATACGTTCGACAACCAAACTGTAACCAATCTGTATCAATCCGGGTGACGAGGGGGTGAGGTCGCAATCTAGAGAGCGGCAGGGAGTGTCCATACTGTATGTTAGTACTTATATATATACTTTGACCAAGTGCTACGTTACGTGCCCGTTCTACTGACCCCTTGCTACGAGCATGCAATTCAATAATATTGTCTGGTCTAAACGTTAATTAAAATTGATCAAACAAGAACGATTGAACCAGCGAACATCTCCGAGTCTACTGGAACAATCCGGCGCGGGGTTTGTATGTATGTATGTATGTGGAAATCTTTGTTCGACGATAAGTCGAGTTTCTTGATCGCAACGTCCGCGTTGTGAATTTTGGTAGGCAAATTAATAAGATTTTTTTAAAGTTCGATCATGAGCCTAATTGGTCAAGTGGTAGTCGAGATATAGCGAGTGTTAAATTTTGAAAACATGTTTCTCTAAACACCACTAGGTGGCGGTGGTCGGAAACTACATCGCGCAAGCGTTAGTACCTATCTTTATCCAGCTATTTTGCGACAGCACAGTCGCTCTTGCAATACGGGGTAGAGCTGTGGGGGTGCGCTGCCGAATGGGAGCGCGCCTTCCGCATGCAGAAAAAAGCCGTACGAGCGATTGTGCAAGCATCGCGCCGTACATCCGCGAGGCCGCTGTTTAAAAGCCTGGGCATACTTACACTACCATCCTTAGTAATCCTTCAGCTGGCTACCTATGTATATATCCATCGTAAAGAGTACCAGACGCCTAAAGATGTACATAATCGCAACCACCGCAATATGGACAGACTCCTGCCTGTGCGATGCAGACTCGCCAAGTCAAGCAAGCTGACGCATGTGCTTGGACCGGCAATTTTTAACAAACTCCCGGTAGAAATTACTGAAGCTCCCTCATCAACAAGTTTTAAGACAAAACTCAGACGCTGGCTCATTGAGCACACGTTTTATTCATTACAAGACTTTTTAAATTTACACAATGTGTAAACTATTTTTTAGTTGTTAGTTCTTTGAAGTACCTAAATATAAATATTTTTTATTAAGTATTATATTATTTAAATATATGTGTGTTATTGACAATTTAATTGTTCATATTATTACGAAACAATTTATAAAATGACCTGTAAAATATTTTTTACCAATAAATTATTATGATTATGATTATTATATTAAAAGATTTCATAAAATCTTTAGATTTAGAGCTTTAGAGATTTAGAGCTCCCCACAATAGCTCAATACCTGAAGCAGGCCTCCATCCGACACTTTAAGTCTGCTGAACACCACCCCAACCCCTTACTCGTAAACGCCGCCGTTTACGAGCTACCCGCGAACCCCATTCGCGTAATCCGACGCCCCAGACATGTACTCACTGACCCCGACGACCCGACCACGCTAGCCGTAGCTGCCCTGACCCCGCCCCCTAACCTACAGAGAAACACGACACCGACATTACCAGCGCTACCGGCATATACCAGGCCGCTTTTCTCCGATCCTCCCACGTCCAAGCAACGACCTAAGCCGAGGTCCGTGCCCACCTGGGCGCCCTTAGGCAGTTGCATCTTTTTGCTTTGCACTAGGTTGAGTGCCTCCCGCACTCGCCTCCCCTGCCCGGTGAAGTTGTAAAGGCCCCCACGGCCAACAACAAGCTTGTCCTTTCGAAAAAAAAACATGCGATTCCATCCGGCCGTTTTACCAGACCAATTTGGTATTTTTTCAAGAGATGCATAGATTTGTCATCAAGCATTAGAAATTACCCCCGCGAGCGGCTAGCGGTTCGCACACCGTGCTCCCTCTAGGATGTAATAGGTGCGAGTATGTCCGACCGTTTTATCCAACCGATTTGGTTTTTTACAAGCTTTTAATTAACTTGCAATGTATGTATGTTTGTTCAGGTGAAATCTTGCAAGTTAAATTTGACCCACTTCCCGGTTTCCGATTGAGCTGAAATTTTGCATGCATATGTATATCGCGTGACAATGCAATATTAAAAGCTTGTAGGTACCTAAAAGTTTTTATGTTTTTCGATAATTATTTTTAATGAAAAATCTTGATGCACAGATTTGTCATCAAGCATTAGAAATCACTTTCGCCCTACTTAAAAAATATACATAAATTGTACAGCCGCTGTGCATACTTTCTCGCGAAGCCTTCACCGTCTGCCATAGTCGGGCATACACAAATCAACAATAAACATTACACTTACTAAGTAGCAAAGAATAAAGCTAGGCATATCAATCAGACACGATGAAAAATTTACAAACAATTTGGGTCTGTATAGGAGGTACCTAACTCAGATTTTTTTCTGGAATAATGAAGTATATGTTTTTAAGCTTCTGGACTGGGGTGGACTCGGCATCAATATCAACGGCGAGTACATATCCCACCTCCGATTCGCTGACGATATCGTGGTCATGGCTGAGACTATGGAAGACCTAAGCACAATGCTCGATGGCCTCAGTAAGGTCTCTCAACAAGTGGGTCTTAAAATGAACATGGACAAGACGAAAATAATGTTAAATGTCCGTGTCGCACCCACTCCTCTAAAGGTTGGAGACTCTACACTGGAAGTTGTTGACGAATATGTATACCTGGGACAAACAGTCCAGCTAGGCAGGTCCAACTTCAAGAAAGAGATCAATCGACGAATCCAACTCGGCTGGGCAGCGTTCGGGAAGCTTCGCAGTATCTTCACGTCCCAAATACCGCAGTGTCTCAAGACTAAGGTCTTTGACCAGTGTGTGTTGCCAGTGATGACTTACGGAACTGAGACATGGTCGCTTACTATGGGCCTCATAAGAAGGCTCAAGGTCACCCAAAGGGCAATGGAGCGTGCTATGCTCGGAGTTTCTCTGCGTGATCGAATCAGAAACGAGGAGATCCGCAGGAGAACTAAAGTAACCGACATAGCTCACAGAATCGCTAGACTGAAGTGGCAGTGGGCAGGGCACATAGCTCGTAGAACAGATGGCCGATGGGTCAGTAAAGTTCTCGAGTGGCGACCGCGCACCGGAAAGCGTAGCGTAGGCAGGCCTCCCACGCGGTGGACCGATGACCTGGTGAAGGTCGCGGGAAGCCGATGGATGCGGGCAGCGCAGGACCGGTCGTCGTGGAAATCCTTGGGGGAGGCCTTTGTTCAGCAGTGGACGATTTGTGGCTGATATGATGATGATGATGATGACCTACCCAGTGCAGTAGGCCTTATTAAGTCCTAATTACTAACAAATTTTGGTTGAAATCTTTAGAACCATTTTTGGGAAAAAAGTATCAAATAACCTGGATTTGTATGGGAGTTATCTTATTCCGATTTTTCTTGGAACAACGGACAACCGATTACTGTAAGCCATATACAGTTACAGTTTCATCAAAATCGATAAAACTATTTTTGATTAAAAAAAATTAAGTGAATTTTTTACTATGGTGGCAACCCTAAAAAAATCATCATATTGTGGGAAATTTGAAAAACGCCTAGAGATATGAAACTAATATTGCTCTACTCTAACCCAAATTTCACACAAATTCGTCCAGTAGTTTGAGAACTAGAGTACCGGACGGATACACACACACACACACACACACTCAAACATTTTTTTTTGTTTTTTGGATTCTATTAGTTTTAGACCGATTTGACAATTTTTTTTACATGAAAGGTATTTAGGCATAAATTTTTAATTACGCATTGAAAATCACCTGAATATCGGCTTTCTCTAAATAAATTTAAAAAATGAAAAAAGATTTCGACTCCGTCCGGCAGTTCTATCAAACCGATTTACTTCTAATTAAAGTACGCAGTTCGTATTGGTCTCAGAGCTCTCGCTGCAACGGGCTCTTTCATGTGATCCGTTATAATGTTTTTTTTGATGTGTAACATCTTTGCTCTCGCTTTCCTGCAATTTGTGGGAGTGATTTCGTGAAATGGGACGGAAATGTGTCCCATGGGACGGAAATGTGTCCCATTGTAACAGGAAGTCGCATTTTTTCAGGCTTTAAAAGCGCGGAAAAGGCAAAGGTATCTATGACCATACAGCCTAGTCTGCCGTATCTTTGCCGTCCTTTTTTCAGGCTTTAAAAGCGCGGAAAAGGCAAAGGTATCTATGACCATACAGCCTAGTCTGCCGTATCTTTGCCGTCCTTTTATAAAGTATTTGTCACATGTTACACATCATATGCGAGTACTTAGGTCTCGCTCGTATTTTTTTTTCATTACGATACAAGTTAAACCAAAGAGATAAATATCACCAAGGAAGTTCCATATCAAATATTTTTTTTTGGAACGCACATGCGGTTCGCGCCATTTTTACAGCAATACAAAAAGTTTTCATTCCAATTTTTACTTGTCTGTGACAGCGCCCGCTTTAACGCATGCGCGGTGATGTGTTGGTTTTTCATTGAATTTTCCACGAAATTCAGTAAGTACCTACAACAAAACGTGTCATAGCGCTGTATGAACCGTTTTGTTGTAGGTACTTACTGAATTTCGTGGAATTTTTTTCTTACTCTTAACTATGATCTTTGTATTTTAGTTGATTCAATCCCAATGTATGAGATTAGATAAAGTAGTGTATGAAACTTGCACATAATTTGGTCTTAAAACACTCGTGTAATGCTGTAAAAAAACTCGTATTTTCAGAACCCTTATTATGCAACAGTTTCATAAACTAAATTTTTTTTAAAATTACGGTATTGTGTTTATAAAGTATGCCAATATAAACTCGTTTTGAAGTTGATAATGCGAACTTTACGATATGAGAGTAGATAAAATAACCATAAAATAATGCTTGGGTCCTCCTCGTATTTTTTTTAAACGAGTAGGTACATCACGCACGAACAAGACTTCACAGTTCACACTTCAGGGCGAGCCACTAGTTATTTTTACGCTATTGACATATTGACACAATATGGCGCGAAGTATGATGATGATTGGTCGTCATAATCATAATATTTGTATAATTCTCATACAGGTTATTTTTAACCCCCGACACAAAAAGAGGGATGTCATAAGTTTCTTGCCAATGACTGCGTGTCTGTCTGTGGCATCGTAGCTCTTGTAACCTGTAACTGTAATAATATTGCAAAACCGTGGTAACCTTGACCTGATGATGCTGAAGCATCTCCTGGAATCTGCAGGATACCCAACTCCTCGCCAACTTACAGCAGAGGTATCGTGTTGGGCCCATCACAATAGTCTCGATGAATAGGTGTTACATAGAACATAGTAACCTTGACCTGATGCTGCAGCTGCAGGATACCTAACTTCTTACCAACTTACAGTAGAGGTAGGTATCGCGTTTGAGTGCATTGGAATAGTCTTGTAGGAATGGTGGTTCCTACTCTTGAGAACAAAGGGAGATATCTCTGCGAGGTGGTCTGCCTGGGTCCGGCCGTGGACCAACGGTGTATGTTCCTGCTTGTATATATGCTTATTAGCAAGTAAATGTTGATAGCGTATTGTAGATGCTTTGTTAATAGTCTTCTTGCGACGATGGTACCATCTATCGAGGTGAAACTCTCCATATAGTTTTGACCGATGGTTCAGTCTTGACCTATGGCAATGTAGTTGTTAGTGGCGGGTAGGTACTGCAGATGCCGCCACCGTCTGAATGAATAGTTGTAACATAGAACATGGTCATCTTGACCTGATACATCCTGCAACATGCAACATCTGCAACATCTCCTGGTATCTGCAGGATACCCAACTCCTCACCTACTTACAGCGGAGGTATCGTGCTTGGGTTCATTGAAATAGTCTCAACGAATAGGTGTTACATAGATCATGGCAACCTTGACCTGATTTTGCAGCACCTCCTGGAATCGGAAAAACACCTAACTCCTCAACAACTTACAGTAGAAGTATCGTGTTTGGGCTCATTAGAATAGTCTCAATCAAAAGGTGTTAGATATAATATGGTAACCTTGACCATATCCTGGAATCTGCTGAAGCAGAGGTAAAAAAAAGTGAAAAACTTCCACAGGTTCAATTGATTTGAAGTTTACAGTTAAATAACACATTTAATTGCAGCTTCAAACAAGGGATGTGAGCAACTTCCACAGGTTTGATCGATTCAAAATAGGCTAGATTTTGTGTCGCAATGTCGTGTGTCGTCCCGGAAACTATTTGTGTGAATGTGGGGATAGAGTATCGATTGTAACGTGTCTACTAGTAATAGGTATGGAAAGTTTAAAAAGCACGAAATAAAATTTAAAGAGAAACTTCAAAAACTTCCGACAAAAACCTCTTTAAAGTAAAAAAAAATGTATTGGCCCTTTGCGTTTAATTTAAGTAGTAATATTTTGATCTAAGAGTCGTCGCGTAGGGCGAGCGCTAAGTAAATAAAATAAAAATAGAATACAACTAATTTACTTTACAACAACTAATTACTATAATTTCACAACTTGGCGGTCCCCCTACGCGACGACTCTTGGATCAAAATATTACTACAGTATAATCTAACTAATCCGGCACTTCGATAGATCGGCACGTCCAATAATCCGGCACCCTCCGCCCACGCCTCCCTCATCATGCGAGAAAAGGTTTTTAAGCAAGAACTACAAGTCGCACAAAAGCAGACCTCAATTAAAACTAGTTAATTACATATGTACCTACATGTTAATTAAATACATTTATTCCCTCTATGAAATGCTTTATTATACTCATTACCTAAGACTTTTTCAGTATAATCCAGTAATCCGAATATTCCAATAATCCGGCACCCTCCGGTTTTTAATAATGCCGGATTAGTGAGATTACACTGTACTTATATTAATCTCAAAGGGCCGATACAAACAATTTTTTACTTTTTAGAGGTTTTTGTCGGGTTTTTTAAATTTTTTATTATTTTTTTGTCAGCTGCGTCTTAGACCTGTTACTTCACTTAACTTTTCCGTCGAGCTGCAAAAAGACATTGCTTTTCTATTATATTCAAGATACGTGCACAACCTCATTGATATTGTTCATATCAACACCTAAACTACAGTTGGTTAACAACCCATAGGCGTCCCCACCGTAGGGCGGTTACACACACGCGGGCCCGGGCGCCAAGTCCGGGTTGGTGGAGGTTGTGGGGCTAGTGGCGAACCCCACTGTCGGAAGTTTTTCAAGCCTCTGACACAGCTTGACGAGGCCTCGCCGTCTAGTGACAGCAACCAGCAACAACGGCTTGACGACGCCGCGCCGCCTAGTGATAGCAACCGGCAACAACGGCTTGAGGACGCCGCGCGGTCTAGTGACAGCAACCGGCAACAACGACTTGACGACGCCGCGCCGTCTAGTGATAGCAACCGGCAACAACGGCTAGACGACGCCACGCGGTCTAGTGATAGCAACCGGCAACAACGGCTTGATGACGCCGCGCCTTCTAGTGACAGCAAACGGCAACAACGACTTGACGACGCTGCGCCGTCTAGTGATAGCAACCGGCAACAACGGCTTGACGACGCCACGCGGTCTAGTGATAGTAACCGGCAACAACGGCTTGATGACGCCGCGCCGTCTAGTGACAGCATCCGGCAACAACGACTTGACGACGCCGCGCGGTCTAGTGATAGCAACCGGCAACAACGGCTTGATGACGCCGCGCCATCTAGTGACAGCAACCGGCAACAACGACTTGATGACGCCGCCGCGCCGTCTAGTGATACCAACCGGCAACAACGGCTTGACGACGCCGCGCCGTCTAGTAATAGCAACCGGCAACAACGGCTTGACGACGCCGCGCCGTCTAGTGATAGCAACCGGCAACAACGGCTTGACGACGCCGAGCCGTCTAGTGATAGCAACCGGCAACAGCGGCTTGATGACGCCGCGCCATCTAGTGACAGCAACCGGCAACAATGACTAGATGACGCCGCGCCGTCTAGTGATACCAACCGGCAACAACGGCTTGACGACGCCGAGCCGTCTAGTGACAGCAACCGGCAACAACGACTTGATGACGCCGCGCCATAGTGACAGCAACCGGCAACAACGACTAGATGACGCCGCGCCGTCTAGTGATATCAACCGGCAACAACGGCTTGACGACGCCGAGCCGTCTAGTGATAGCAACCGGCAACAACGGCTTGACGACGCCGCGCCGTCTAGTGATAGCAACCGGCAACAACGGCTTGACGACGCCGCGCCGTCTAGTGATATCAACCGGCAATAACGGCTTGACGACGCCGCGCCGTCTAGTGATAGCAACCGGCAACAACGGCTTAAGGGCCGCCAGGAGGCTCGAGTTTCCATACAAACGTAGTTCCGCTTTAATACAAATACTACATGCCAGAGTGAATCCAAACTTTGCAAATTTATTGAGGAGACACATTTCGATGTTTCTAATTAGTTTTTGATGTACTAATATAAAACGGAAAAAAATAAGAGCAGTTTCAAACTTTCAGTACAAAACTAATTTAAGCCTTCGTTTAGTCACGTTAAAATTTACTACGAATAAAACTAATTACAAACATCGTTAAGTGTCTACTCAATATATTTACAAAGTTTGGATTCAATCCGGCATGTAGTTTTTGTATTAAAGCGGAACTACGTTTGTATGGAAACTCGAGCCTCCTAAAGACTCTTAACGTGCCATGCGAAGCACGGATGTGGTCCATAAAAATGCCACTGACAGTCAAAGGCATCCAGGTAATTAGTGTGCTTCAGGTCAATTGACCTGCGTAATTGAATCCACCACGCAGTCACACTGAGCTGTGACCACTTTCTGTACCAAGGGTAACATTGCTTATGTAATTGACTCAACCACGCAGTCACACTGAGCTGTGACCGCTTTCTGTAGCAAGGGTAACATTGCTTATGTAATTGACTCAACCACGCAGTCACACTGAGCTGTGACCGCTTTCTGTAGCAAGGGTAACATTGCTCATGTAATTGACTCAACCACGCAGTCACACTGAGCTGTGACCGCTTTCTGTAGCAAGGGTAAAATTTCTTATGTAATTGACTCAACCACGCAGTCACACTGAGCTGTGACCGCTTTCTGTAGCAAGGGTAACATTAGTAAGTAAGTAAGTAAGTAATTCTTTATTCGCTTTTAAACAAGGTACTACAAGTAAGATGTTCTATTTAACAATACAGAATCACTTGTTTAGCCATTAATATAGCATGCAAATGTTAACATTGCTCATGTAATTGACTCAACCACGCAGTCACACTGAGCTGTGACCGCTTTCTGTAGCAAGGGTAACATTAGTAAGTAAGTAAGTAAGTAATTCTTTATTCGCTATTAAACAAGGTACTACAAGTAAGATGTTCTATTTAACAATACAGAATCACTTGTTTAGCCATTAATATAGCATGCAAATGTTAACATTGCTCATGTAATTGACTCAACCACGCAGTCACACTGAGCTGTGACCGCTTTCTGTAGCAAGGGTAACATTGCTCATGTAATTGACTTAACCACGCAGTCACACTGAGCTGTGACCGCTTTTTGTAGCAAGGGTAACATTGCTTATGTAATCGAATGTTGTTCCTCACACGCCTCAGATAAACACATTAAAACAACCGACTTAATTTTTTCAATACTTTTTGTTTTTTGTTAATTTGATAAAAAAATACCAAGCCGATTAGAATATAATTTAAATAGGACCACTATATAAGCATAACCTAACAAATATGTTGTTTTAAATTGGTTTATATTTAAAGATTAATTGAAAACGCTTAACACATTAAAACAATCGACCTCCACCGCAACAACCTAGTACAATTTGGCATCATTATTTTTAGTTTTTGTTAAGTTACCTAAAAACTTCTCCGCCGATTTAGATAAAATTTATAGGTATGGAACCAACCCGGAATCATACCTTATCGAATAAAATAAAGAATCATAAAGATGGGTTCACTATCTGCGAAGATGTCACGTTACAAACACACACAAAGAAGTCGATTGAAAATATCGGTGAATATACATAAAAAATACATAATATTATAGTCCAACCATTAAACCACCTCCTCTTTTGAAGTCGGTAAAAATCAAGTACACTCTGATGGTTTTATGTAGATATGCGAAGATAAGTAACCTTCAGAATTCAGATAACTCTGAATGAACGAGAATAATCACTTTATTTACATTCTTATCTGATTTAGTACGAGCGAGTGGCAAAGGTTTTCACGAAGTTGTGTCAAACCACATCCAATGTACTCGCGTCTGGTACAAGCATACTATACGGCTGGTCCTTATCGGCGAAAAACGAGTTTTGTACGTCTAGTCCCACTAGAAATATATGTTTTTACAAATTTGATAGTAATTTATCAAATATTTATTGAAATTATTGATATGATAATAGAATGTCTATATCCTTATATAAATTAAATTAATTTATAAATGTGAAACTGTGTTTGTTTGTTTGTTACCTTTTCACGCTTCAACGCCTTGACCAATCTTAATGAAATTTGGCATGCCTGTGTCACGAGAAAGGACATAGGCTACTTTTTATCCCTTGAAAATAGCATAACCCGATGCAGTTCCTGAGGCAACTGAAAATATACTCTTTTTTGGTTAATTTCTTTTACATCGCAACTGAACAATGGATTGAGAAGGTTGAGGGGGTGGGAAATGACACGATTTACTAAAAAGCATATTGTGACATAGTTCCCGAGGGATATGGAGAAAATTCATGTCCAGGCTCGCGAGCCGCTTGCGGCTCGCGCACCGCGCACCCTCTAAGACAGTCACAAAAAAGAAGCCGCGGGAAAAAGCTAGTATAAAATATCCTTACATAAAACATACTCCTAAACTAGCCGTCCGCCTGCGGCTGCGCCCGTCTTGTTTTCGATTTTCGCGTGAACATAAGACGTTTTCCCGGGGTAAAAAGTAGCCTATGTTCTATTCCAGGACCTAACCTATATATATGTGTGCCAAGTTTCATCTCGATCCGTTTAGTGGTTGAAGCGTGAAAGAGTAACAAACGTCCATACATACAAACCCACATACAATATTAGTAGGATGTGAAAATGTGTTCGTTTGTTACCTTTTCACGCTTTAACACCTCGACTAATCTTGATTAAATTTGGCACGCAGGTAGCCTATGTCACTGGGAAGGACATAAGATACTTTTTATCCTGTGAAAATAGCTAACTCCGATGCAGTTCCTGAGGGAACTGAAAAAAAATAATCTTTTTTGGCTTATATCCTTCAAATTGCAACGGAACAATGGATTTTTATGATTATTTGAGCAGAGATGGCTGAAGGGGTGGGAAATGACATAATGTACTAATTAGCACATCCTGACAAAGTTCCCGGGGATCTGGGGTAAACTCATTTCCACGCTCGCACACGTCAGCGTCCCAACGGAGCAACGGATTGAAGGGATTTTTGTATAGATCTGATTGAGGGGGTGGGAAGTGACATAGACTGTTAATCAGAATAGCCCGATATATTTCCCAAGTTATCTGGAGAAAACACATGGTTTCGAACCACTCACCCTCAAAAAACGATGTCCACGCGGGCGCAGCCACGGGCAAAATCAAATAATTCCGATTTGTGAATTACTTAATATTTAAAATTAAAAAGATTTAGTAGTGGCGTTAACGGTTAGTCCATTCGTTTCACACCAGGAGGTCGCAGGTTCGATTCCCGGCGGGGTCAACTTGTAGGACTCGGTTTGGTTGGTGGAAGGGCATTTTCTAATTAGCTACTACCATCTTATCTAAGTCACAGTATATAAATATCAGTACTAGTCTAAGTCTTGTCGCCAAACATCAGTGTTAGCAACATTGATCTGTTCCGGCTTCAAGATAAGATAGTCGGTTCTCCATTTGTTCCAAACGGTGCTTGTCAGTCCAAAGAAGGCCTCCTATAGCTGCCGCACGGCTGGGCCCATATGAGTACGTGCGGGCCCGATTCGGGCTGACCGTCTGGAACTATGCCCGCGATACGCGGGGCTAGGGGGTTGTTGGGTAAAAGCCCGGGCGTCGGAGCTCCGAGTCTATGCACACTATAATTCAAGTGACTCACCTGGTGGATTCCTCTCGGCACCTCAAAGTCGGGCGGGGTCGTGACAATATATACTTATATATAGTGTTCGTGATTATAGTGTAATACTGTGTGTGTAATATGTGACGTCACTAGCCATTCCAACAGGACTCCAAGATGGCACGTCGGTGTTTTGTTGGTATCCACTAGCCAACTTGCAGCAGCCAGCAGTCGAGTCGTATGTCCTTACAACACGGCAAACACAAGATGGCCGCCTAGCGTTTCTACACACAATTGAATCTCACACACCTAATTATCTCGCGGCAAGGAAATCACCTTAACACTACATCAACACGAATCACGTGGTAGTCGATTTCGCGAATTAGTTTTTCTATTATTTTCGGTCTCAAAAGCCGGCACCCCAGCGGTGCTTCAACACGGCAATCCGAACACGTGTTAACCTGGCGCCGTAGCGACGCGTGCGCTCATCGCAACGATCTACAGACAGACTGTCAGTGACAGCGGGCTCGCCGCTCCGTGCGCGGGACCAGCCGGGCCTCGCGGTATGACACGGCTAGGAGCGTTGCGAGAATCGAAACGGAGGGTTCCGTTTGGTTCTAAACATACACCCGCCACGGACCGACAAATCGGTACGTTCCAGAGGCAGGCGAGACAATGTTGCTACTGCTCGCTTGAGAATTGAATCTCCCACCTTGACTATCGCAACACGAGGTGTACCATCGCTTCCAAAGATTAAGTTGAGGATGCGTCCGCGTCGCCATCGTAGTGGCGGAAGGTTCGCATCCTTTACCAAAACGAGGTCACCGATGCGGGGAGGTTCAGTTCTGTCCGACCACTTAAGGCGCTGCTGCAAAATGTGCAGATACTCAAGAGACCACCGCTTCCAAAAGCTTTGGGTCATCTGCTGCAACAACTCATAACGCGACAAACGATTACTCGGTACGTCAGTGTACGGATACTCTGGTAAGGCGTTAAGTGGTCGGCCGATCAAGAAATGCCCTGGTGTCAGGGCCTCTAAATCATTCGGGTCGGAGCTGAGTGGACAAATCGGGCGTGAGTTTAGCACCGATTCCACCTTACAAAACACGGTCGCGAGCTCCTGAAACGTGAGCACCGTCAGCCCTACGACCCGTAGCAAGTGTGTTTTAGCGGACTTAACTACAGCCTCAAATATTCCGCCCCAGTGAGGGCATCCCGGCGGATCAAAGGCCCATGTAATGCCCCGACGGGAGAGGTTAGTACCGATCTCTACTTGTCTCTGATTTAAGAATTCAACGATTTCTTTCAAACACCGGTCGGCACCCTTGTAGTTGGTGCCACAGTCCGACCTAATCAGTGATGGCAATCCTCTTCGCGAGACGAAACGATCTAGCGCTGCCAAGAAACCTGCCGTCGAGAGATCAGCCACAAGCTCCAAATGGACGGCCTTTGTAGCGAGACATACGAATACGCACAGATAAGCCTTATATGACTTCGCATTGCGAAGGTGCGATGTCTTTACCATGAACGGACCTGCAAAGTCCGTTCCGACACCATCGAATGACCTAGTCACGTTAACCCGATCTGGAGGGAGGTCACCCATAATCGGCTGCATCGTGGCCGCTTTCAAACGATAGCAAGGCAGGCACCGAAACACGACGTTACGAACCGTCCTCCGACCAGACAATATCCAAAACTCACGCTGTAAGATCCCTAAGAGGGCGTTGCAGCCCGCGTGCGAGTTTTTCACGTGACGATCGCTGATCAACAATTCTACCAAGGCTCCCTTCCTTGGTAGGATCAGGGGGTGTCGTGCTGAGTAAGGGAGGTTGGCATTCCGAAGCCTCCCACCAACCCGGAGCAGCTGCTGCTCACACAAAAACGGGCTGAGGCGCGCAAGGCCTCCCTTCAGCTTTCCAGAGCCGGCGCGGAGCGTCCTGATCTCTTCTTCAAAGTTATCCACCTGTACAACTCTGACCCAGTGTAACAGAGCTGTACTCCGTTCTACAGGCGAGAGAACAGGCTGCAGGTTCCGCTCCGCAGCAGGCCTGCGGCAGTTATCGATAAAGCGTCGCATCCAAGCGGTCACACCGAGAAGCTTGTCCAGAGAGCTGTACCGCTCTAACAAAAACGTGGTATCTGGCTTCTCTACCTTCCGCCCGACATTGGCCAACAGGCCCTGATTGGGCTGGCCAGGCGAACCGCTGTCTTTATTTTCAGGCCACTGCTGAGGCGCTTCCGTGAGCCACTGAGGTCCCCACCAGAGGGGGTGACCCGCAAGATCAGGGGCTTCGAGACCACGTGAAGCGCAGTCAGCTGGGTTCATCTCACCCGGCACATGTCTCCAAATCAGTGGAGTTTTCGACTCAAGTATCTGAGATACTCGGTTTGCGACAAACACCTCAAGGGTATGGACTGATGTCTTGAGCCAGCAGAGAACTATGCGGCTGTCAGTCCAGGCATATACCGTGTTGTCGATGTTTATGGTGGCAACAAGATTAGAAGCAACGTGGTTCAAAAGCCGTGTTAATAGCGCGGCACCCGCCAGTTCCATCTTCGGGATGGTCCAGCGGGTCCGGACCGGCGCCACCTTGCTTTTCGCTAGCACGAGACGACACTCGACAGCCCCATCTGGGCTGATCGTCCTCAAATAGACAGACGCAGCATATCCACGCTCCGAGGCGTCACAAAACCCATGTAAGGTCGCCTTACATCCCGCCGATGGGAGTAACTTACGTGGTATTGCGATCTGGTTGATTTCCCCAAGCGTGGAGACGAAAGAGCTCCATTCTTCCAGCAATCTTGCGGGAAGATGTTCGTCCCAGCCCAGCTCGGCGAGCCATAGCTTCTGCATGAAGCACTTGGCCCAGAACGTGATCGGCGAGATCCAGCCGTTTGGATCGAACGTTCTGGCTATGGTCGACAATACCGAGCGCTTGGTCCAAGTTTTGGTCAGAAGTTCTGACTCCACGCGATACGTGAAGACGTCGTGGCGGGCCAAATACTGAACTCCCAGTATTGCCAACATGTGAGGGTTGTCCGAGTCCTCAAAGAGGAGTGGGTCCTGCTGGAATTCTCCTGGTAAACCAGCCAGCACTTCAGGACAATTCGACAACCACTTCCTCAACTCATACCCTCCAGAGGCCATAAGCGCTATCAATTCGTCACGTAAGACGAACGCCTGCTCCGTGCTGTCGGCACCAGTGCATATGTCATCGACATAGACATCTCGCTCGACTACGTCCGCAGCACGCGGGAAGCGTAGCCGCTCCTGGTCAGCCAGCTCTCTGAGCGTCCGAACGGCCACGAAAGGACTCGACTTTAAGCCGTAGGTGTTTGTGTTGAGTTCGTACACACCGATCGGTTCCTCTGGACCTTCACGCCAGAGAATCAACTGAAACCGACGGTCATCCGGGTGTATCTCCGTCTGACGGAACATCATTTTGACGTCTGCTACGAAAACTACTTGATGTCTCCTGAAGTCAGTCAAAATGTCTGTAATGTCCCGATTTAGTTTGGGACCCGAGTGCAGACATTGATTCAAGGACACTCCATTCGAAGTCGGAGCAGATCCGTCAAATACAACCCGGATTTTCGATGCAGGTGTCTTCAAAACAGCGTGATGTGGGAGGAAGTAGTGCTCCTCACGACTCCAATCCACGCTGGACACTGACATGTGGCCTAACACAAGATATTCTCGCATGAAGTCAACGTACTTCTGTCGGAAATTACTGTCTCGCCTCATACGGCGCTCCATTGACAGTAATCTCTTCAAGGCGAGCATGTGCGAGGTACCTAACACAGGTCGGCTAGCAATAAAGGGCAAACGAGTAATGAACTTGCCGTTTAGGAGTCGACCAGTGTTACACTGGTAAAACAACTCGCACTCCCTATCCTCGTTACTGATTCGAGGAGCCGACGGCGGCTCTTCCGTTTCCCAGAACCTTTGGAGGACCTCCGATAGGACGCTTCCATAGAAGAGCGTGCCGTCCTCCGGTAGGTCTTGAGGTTCAAAGACTGGTCCAAAGATAATGTAGCCTCTTAAGGTATCTACTGCCACAAGACCACCAGCCTGAAGCACCCTCCTGGTGCCCCTCAGCATGAGACCTATCACGTCTGAGCCAAGCAGTACGTCCACCCGCCGTGGAACGTCGAACTCTGGGTCTGCCAGGTCCAAACCTGTGGCCAGCTCCCGTACCACCGATGGCAACCGTTCCTGGGGAAGTATACCGACCACCTCGTCCAACACAGCGGCCTTGGTGTGACAACGCAGGCCTGAGACCGTCCTTGCTCCATCAAGGTTGAAAAACAGGTCGACCTGACCCTTCAAAGGAGCAACACATCCCCCGATGCCAATCACATTCTCCCTTTTCGCCTCCATCAACAAGCCTAGTCTGCTCACCAGATCAGTTGTGATAGTACACCCTTGAGCTCCTGTATCGAACAGGGCTCGTACAGTCTCCTTCCTGCCACCAGGTCCCCAGACAACAATTCGCACTGTAGGTAAGAGTACCGTTACGGGCTGGGGGGCAGGAGCTGATGAGCAGATGGCGAGGCCCTAACAGGGGGATTGACGAATCGTCTCTTGGGGTTGAGGAGACCAATCCCGCTGACCAAGATATTGGTACGGGTTCCACTGTTGGCAGTACGTCCCTCTGCCTAACTGACTCATGTCAGGAGGGCGATAGTATACCGCTGGAACCCGACCGAACGGTGGGGGGTGTGGAGTAAGACGAGGGCGCTCGGCCAGAGGCGGCGACATACGAGGGTTTGCCCTGCGTTGCTCTGCGGTCACACCCGCCGTGTATCGCGCGTTCGGCGTCCGGTCGTCGTCATGTGAGCCCTGTCTGACGTGGTCATGGCCTGGCGAGTACGACTCCTGACCCTGACCATAATCCCGGCGCTGGCCGGCAGGGTCTCGCACTCGTTGTGCTGGTCGCGGGGGGGGTCGAGAGGGGGGAGCGTATCCCTGCTCGCCCCGCCCGGCCGCCGGGGACCGTGTGGGCCGGTCCCGTCCAGAAGTCATACGCCTTCCCGCTTGCGGTGCGCGCGGTGCTTCGCTGCTGCGGTCCGATCCGCTCGACTGCCTCCTCTGAGGGGTGTGCTCACCGTTGCGGTTCATGCACAGGAGCGCATGATGCGCGCCCTGGCAGAACCGGCACTTCCCCTCGAGGGTGCAGTCTCTGGCCATGTGAGGCTCCAAGCAGCGGAAGCACCACCTACGCTGCTGCGCAACACCGCGGCGCTTCTGGACTCGTTCCGCGGCAAACTTCTGGCATTTCGCGACCCCATGTCCACTATCCTTGCAAAACGCGCAGGCATCCCCGGACAGGACGGCATTGTACCTCCTGTCCAGCCTGCGGGGCTCCCCGGACCTCCTTCCTCCTGGGCGGGGGGGTGCAGCCGGAACAGCTGGTCCACCCAGCTGTGCATCCGTCCGCCGGCATTCAGCCTCGAGGAAGGCCTTGAGGTCCGTGTATGACGGGAGCCCTCCGTCGGAGTTGCCTCCGTGCAGTTGCTCAAAGCGAGCGACAATGTCGCTCGGCAATCTGCGGAGGAGGATGTGGACCAGCACATAGTCAGTCGGGCCCGGCGTTAGCGACAGATTTTGACGCTCTAGAGCGTTCACTGCGACGTTGACTGGATTCAGTAGGTGTTGACGTATGTCACTTACACGTGTCACGCGAGGCGCCGACAAAACCTGCTCGAGGAGGCTATCTATGATAAGACGCCTGTTTTCAAACCGCTCGATCAGCAGGTGCCTCGCCGTCTCGTAATTATCGTCCGAGACGTGCAAGTGACTAATTAAGTCGTGAGGTTCCCCCTCGAGGCGCGCTAGCAGCTGGGCCATCTTATAGGCCGGCTGCAAGCCCGTGCGCCTATGCACGACGCTATCGAAGAGGTCCCGAAACCTCGGCCAGTCGGCATAGCTTCCCGAAAAAACAGGTACGGTCACCGGAGGGAGCGGGGCTAACACCTCAGGGCCTGCATGTGTCGGGGGGGGAACAGGGGGGCGACCACCGGCGCGCTGCGCACGAATTTCAGCGGCCGCCTGTATTATGCTGCAACCGAAGTCCTCGCATTTGCAAACCGTAGACTCCACCATGGCCTCCTGTTCGGCCGTTGCGTTATCGGATTTAATCTCCCTGTAGTGAGTGAACAGCCCGAGAACGTCAGAGAGACGCTGTTCAACTTGGTCCGATCTTATCAAGATTACGTCATCGCGTGTTCCTAAGCCAATCATGGAATGTACGAGGGCGAACCATCGAAGGTTCTCCTCGATCTTTGCCACGCATTTCCCAGGAGTAGTTGGCAGCGACATAGCAACACTTCAATACACTACAGATATTAATAATATAATATCGCGTTGTCAATAATAGAAATCCGGTTTTCAACAACAAAATAAAATTGAACCGGCTGCCAAACTAACAAAACACACTGGTTACCAAAGGACACCGATTACCAAGCGACACTGATTACGAACGGACACCGGCTACTACGGGAGGTAACTCAATCAAAGCGCGTCATATGTTCAAGATACAAACTAGTTACAACAAAATCATAAATTTTTACAACTACCTACATTAAATAATAATACGCTAGCACACACTGCTATCAAGGCGTGTCAAACGAATGAGCGGGCCTAAGCCTTGGGATCGTTTAAGCCACTGGCTTAACCACGCTCTGCTACCAAAAGGTGTTCCAAACGGTGCTTGTCAGTCCAAAGAAGGCCTCCTATAGCTGCCGCACGGCTGGGCCCATATGAGTACGTGCGGGCCCGATTCGGGCTGACCGTCTGGAACTATGCCCGCGATACGCGGGGCTAGGGGGTTGTTGGGTAAAAGCCGGGGCGTCGGAGCTCCGAGTCTATGCACACTATAATTCAAGTGACTCACCTGGTGGATTCCTCTCGGCACCTCAAAGTCGGGCGGGGTCGTGACAATATATACTTATATATAGTGTTCGTGATTATAGTGTAATACTGTGTGTGTAATATGTGACGTCACTAGCCATTCCAACAGGACTCCAAGATGGCACGTCGGTGTTTTGTTGGTATCCACTAGCCAACTTGCAGCAGCCAGCAGTCGAGTCGTATGTCCTTACAACACGGCAAACACAAGATGGCCGCCTAGCGTTTCTACACACAATTGAATCTCACACACCTAATTATCTCGCGGCAAGGAAATCACCTTAACACTACATCAACACGAATCACGTGGTAGTCGATTTCGCGAATTAGTTTTTCTATTATTTTCGGTCTCAAAAGCCGGCACCCCAGCGGTGCTTCAACACGGCAATCCGAACACGTGTTAACCTGGCGCCGTAGCGACGCGTGCGCTCATCGCGACGATCTACAGACAGACTGTCAGTGACAGCGGGCTCGCCGCTCCGTGCGCGGGACCAGCCGGGCCTCGCGGTATGACACGGCTAGGAGCGTTGCGAGAATCGAAACGGAGGGTTCCGTTTGGTTCTAAACACCATTGCTTTGGGGATTCTTGGTAATCGTCGTCACTTAATTACCATCAAGTGAGATAATGCCAAGGGCTTACCAATTGTGAATTAAAAAAGACATACAAATTTGTAGCAGTGTTCTGCGGTAACAAGTGAAACGTAGCTATTCCACTATTGGCTCTGATGTGAACTGTATAGACCTCGCGAGTGTTAGGAATGGCTGTAATATGATATTAAAAGATATAAAGAAAGAAAGGAGAAGGAAATGTTCTTTTGCCAGAATACACACATGTAAAGATCTTCATGTTAAAATGGTAAATGTATATATTTTAACCGCCTCAGTAGCGTAATGGTTGTCCATTCGGTTCACACCAGGAGGTCGCGGGTTCGATTCCTGGTGGGGTCAACTTGAAAGACTCGGTTTGGTTGGTGGTAGGGCATTTTCTAAGTATTGACCCTGTTTTTGGCACTAATTGCAAAATTTCACGAAAACAAATAGTTAATGTTGAATAAAACCAACACACAAATATCGGTGACTTTGAGATCATTCATTTTAATTCAACATATTTTTTTAAACTTATTTGAAAGTATAGAAAAGTAATAAAAACATGTAAAAATCGAGAATTGAGCGTTCCGTTTCAACATAGTAGCCGCGTTGAAGCCCGCTTTGATTTGAACTTAAAATGAATAGACTTACGTCACACCCTGGACACTTCATACAACGGGCCAGAAATGACCTTTAAAAAAAAGATTGATTGATTGATTGAAGAATGACGGAACAAAGAAAATGGCGGCGAAATCCTATACGTTCGACAACCAAACTGTAACCAATCTGTATCAATCTGGGTGAGGAGGGGGTGGGGTCGCAATCTAGAGAGCGGCAGGGAGTGTCCATACTGTATGTTAGTACTAATATATATACTTTGCTTACGTTCTATATAATATTATTTTAACACGTATCAACCTGCTCGGATCGAGACATCTCATTAAGGCCTTAAATAGAGCATGGTAACCTTAACCTAATGCTGCAGCATTTCCTGGAATCTGCAGGATACTCAACTTCTCACCAACCTACAGCAGGGTATAGGCAGAGGTAAAAAAAAAGTAAATATTGTCCGCTCCTCTTCTGGCTCATTACGGGGTCTCAGGAACTTCCACAGTTACAATTGATTATAAAATGCATTTAATTGCAGCTTCAAAGCTTGGATAGTATTTTCCACAGGTTAGTTCGATTCAGAATAGGCTTGATTTCATGTCGCAATTTCATGTTTCATCCCTGTTCAAACAGGGTCAACGTATTTGTGTGAATGTGGGGATAAAATTCGATTGTTGCGTGTCTACAAGTAATATGTAAAGTTTAAAAAGCATGAAATAAAACTTAAATTTAAATTTTATAAAACTTAAAGCCTCGAAAAAGTAAAAAAAATAAATATATATTGGCCCTTTAAATTTAATATAAGTAGTAATATTTTGATCCAAGAGTCGTCGCGTAGGGGACCGCCAAGGTCATAAAATGAAAACTGAATACAACTGATTTACTTAACTACTATTAACAGTAATTACTACAACTAATTACTAACAATTTCACAAGTTAGCGGTCCCCTACGCGATTACTACTTATATTAAGCTTAAAGGATCAATACATTATATATTATTTTTTTACTTTTATAGAGGCTTTTGTCGGGGGTTTTTTAAATTTAATTGTATGTTTGTTATACGCAGATTGTGGACCGATTTTCACGATTTTTTTTATTCGATAGGGTAAAAAAATAAAGGATATGCTGCCAAGTTAGTTCCATACAAATTTTATCAAAATCGGTGTAGCAGTTTTTTAGAAATTAACAAAAACGAAAAATAATAATGCAAGATCGTACTAAAATTTTGCGACGGAAGTCGTTTTTTACCGTGTTTAGCGTTTACAATTATATTATTTATTTAGACTGATTGATGCCCTCGGCTCCGCCCGCTTGGACATCGAGGGGTCAAGGGTGCACGGTGCGCTGTGCGCGAGAGCGGCTCCCATCGATGTTGCGCGGTACTTTTTTACAAGCTTTATATTAGCTTGTTGTGTTAGTTAGTTACCTAGTCAGTCTCTCAGTTAGTTCGGGTCAAATTTTGAACGCTAAATTACAACCACTTCCAGGATTCCGATTGAGCTAAAATTTTGCGTACTCGTTATGTTTGGAGAATAATGCATGGTTAGCTAAGTGACGACATTCTCAACCCAATATGACGGACTCCCAAAGATGGCGGATCTGTTATTTTTGTAAGCGTCTCATAATTATGGGTCTCAAATGAAAGAGTTTTCAAATTAAAGCTTGTACCTAAAAGTTTCGAAAATGATTTATTTGTTATAATCCTTCCCTGGCAGGCGCACAATTCGTCAAAGTTTCATTGTAATAGGTCCAGCTGTTTTAAGCGAGACTAACGAAAATAAATTATTTTTTATATATACTCGTAAGAGAAGAAGAATACTGAAAAATACCTTATTTATTATCCTTGCTCTTTATAATTTCATATCCTCTATAGAAAAAATTCTATCTTAGGTCAAAAATGGTCATATCGGTGTTCGGAGCATGGGACTACGCCATCATGACGGCGACGATGGTAGCCTCAGTGGGCATAGGGGTCTATTTCCGGTTCAGTGGAGGGAAGCAGAAAACAAATGAGGTACGTATCAACACCAGTGCTCACTAGCATAAATAATACCGAATAATATTAGGTCTACACGAACATTTGGTAAACTTAATAAAACCTGTAAAGTTCAACTAGTGATTGTGTTTTTTTAGGAATACCTCTTGGCCGACCGCAACATGTCTGTGTTCCCAGTAGCTGTCTCCCTCATGGCGTCTTTCATGTCAGCCATTACGCTGCTCGGAGTTTCCTCGGAGAACTACTACTATGGCATGCAGTTCGTCGTCATCAACATTTCATACGGGATCGCCACCCCGATAGTTACCAGACTATATCTACCAGTATTCTTTGGCCTACAAAAGACCAGTACTTATGAATATCTGGAGATGAGATTTGGCCCGCATATAAGAATGATGGCGTCAATGACGTATACCCTGCAGATGGTTCTCTATAATGGCATAGTGTTGTATGCGCCGGCGATTGTCTTGGAATCCGTGACGGGTTTAGACAGACTAATATCGATTCTGGTAGTAGGTCTAGCTTGCACATTCTACTCCACACTTGGAGGCATGAAGGCAGTACTTTTCACTGACCTGTTACAGTCTTTCTTGATGTATGCTGCAGTTCTAATCGTGGTCGTGTTTAGCGCTATACAAGTTGGAGGATTTAAAAATATATTTATCATAGCGAAAGAAAACGGACGCTTAGACTTTTCTAAGTGAGTATGTATCTTATAGCAAGACTTTGTCTCTGTTTCTTGCGAAATACCATTTCTATCTAACTTTTGCGTACATTTCAGCTTTACCCCTGACCCAACTGTGAGATACACGTGGTGGTCATTGACTATTGGAGGAGTAATCACATATTTATCTTTGTACGCTGTGAACCATACGCAGGTATGTATGTATACAGGATGACTATTAAATAGTTCTTGATAGCAAAGGATATGAATGTACTCTTGATTACAAAAACTTTCCCAAAGAAACTATATGTCAAATCAGAAAAAAAATTTTTGGTCCTCGATACATAAAGTTATCTAATCGGCAAAAACGTATAAAAGACCAATTTTTTTTTATATTTGACATATAGTTTCTTTGGGAAAGTTGTCTGTAATCACGAGTACATTCATATCCTTTTCTATCAGGAACTAATTAAAATTCACCCTACATAAAGGACATTAACAGAGTTTGGACCAAATATGTTACCTAGAAGTAAAA
Source organism: Coleophora flavipennella (assembly GCA_947284805.1). Taxonomy (NCBI): domain Eukaryota; kingdom Metazoa; phylum Arthropoda; class Insecta; order Lepidoptera; family Coleophoridae; genus Coleophora; species Coleophora flavipennella. The sequence goes on from OX369299.1 coordinate 9,540,876, forward strand.
GTGACTGCAAAATAAATAAAAATCAAGAGAAAATATTTTTTTTCTGGAACCTGATAATTAATAGTCTTTAGGGTTCCGTACCCAAAGGGTAAAAACGGGACCCTATTACTGGGACTTCGCTGTCCGTCTGTCCATCTGTCACCAAGCTGTGTATTTTATGAACCGTGATAGCTAGACGAAATTTTCACAGATGATGTATTTCTGTTGCCGCTATCACAAAAAATACTAAAAACAGAATAAAATAAATATTTAAGGGGGCTCCCATACAACAAACGTAATTTTTTTGCTCGTTTATGCTCGATATTGATAACGCTTGAAATATTCACTGAATATTGAATTGTATTATTTAAAAATCCGGCCAAGTGAGAGTCGGACTCGCGCACAAAGGGTTCTGTACCATTATCTATAAAAGTCACGTTTGTTGTATGGGAGCCCCCTTAAATATTTGTTTTATTTTAATTTAATTATTTATTTTTAAAGTGAATATATAACTTAATATTCTGTAAATATTTCAAGCGTCTACCTGTTGCCGTTATCGATATATAGCAAAAACGAGTAAAAAAATCACGTTTGTTGTATGGGAGCCCCCTTAAATATTTATTGTATTCTGTTTTTTATTCATTTTATCTGTTATAGTGGCAACAGAAATACATCATATGTGAAAATTTCAATTGTCTATATAGCTATAATGGTTCATGAAATACAGTCTGGTGACAGACGGACGCACGGACGGACGGACAGACGGACGGACAGCGAAGTCTCAGTAATAGGGTCCCGTTTTTACCCTTTGGGTACGCAACCGTAATAAAAAGGATAAGAAAGACTAAGAGATGTCGTTGATGTAGATTTGCTTAGTTCTGTTTACATAGCCCTATATCAGTCCCTTTTAACATACTGTATCGTAGCATGGGGAAGTGCCACTGGCCGCTACCTGTCATATGATAAAACTCTAAAGAGCTCAGAGATCTGTTCTCAAGGTCATGCACACTAAACCTTTTCGATATCCTACTACCGCACTCTACAAGGAAGCGGGCGTCTTAAGAGGGAAGAATAGTACGTGCTCGTCCATACAAAAAGAGAAAACGTTTTTCCACTTCTAAATATTTTCCAATCACCATGATTTTTCAGTATGTTATTGACACAATGAATTACTAGGTTTATAGCTTTTCCTTTTTTCAAAATTTGCTATAGATTCAGACTTATAGGCAGCTCAAGTAACGTAATTTTTGTGATTAAAACTGTGTCGAATTAAGCCGTTTTTTGAACAAAATCAATGTATTTTTTTTAAAAAAGCGAAACCTATAAACCTAGAATATATTGTGCTGAAACGATCGACATCAAAATCAAAGAGATTTGTTGAGATTTAGTTAGTGAAAACCGTTTTCTCCCGAAATGGGAATTTCGTCCAGAAAAGTACCTATTGTCAGTTGCGAGCTGCAACGCTCTCTATCGCACGATTGGGGGTCGGGGGGAAAGCAAAGCACACGTACAATAGAGATGTCGATGGTGAAGTCGATAGTAGAGATGGGATCCCACCCACGTTATCGATATCTATCTGTTTAAAAAATTCTGGGAGTGGGAAAAGTTAACATTAGTAGGTTTTCAAGAAAAAGATTGACCAGTGATTATTGTTTTATTTCTTCCTAACTCAAAATGGATTACATTGCTTTTTTTTATAAACGATTGTGTGTTTGTACTTCGCTGTTCCAAGACGTTACAGCAGCTAAACATGTTCGTGAATGTAGCCGAATTTTCCATCGTCGCATTTGGACGAATAAGACGAATACGCGAACACGAATAGTGATGTGATGTGCTAGCATTAGAGTTCGTTGTTTTGCTTCAGAGCCCTTATCTTTTTGCTTTTCACTAGGTTGAGTGCCTTCCGTACTCGCCTCCTCTGCCCGGTGAAGTTGTAAAGGCCCCCAAGGCTAACAACAAGCTTGTCATTTCGAAAAAAAAAAAAAATTCAGAGCCCTAATAAAACCAAAACCGTAATGTGGCTAATCCACCTACTATAAATTAATTAAAAAAATTTATTTATAGTAGGTGGAAAAATTAAAAAAAAATTAAAACGATAAATTAATTGAAGTATCTACCTATTATTTTTTCACTCGCAAACAACTGCTTAGATATTAGAAGTCATGTTACTTACTAAGGCCATAAGTAGCTCAACTTATGTGAACTAAAAAAAAATGACAAAGTGCGAGTTGAACTCGCGTAGAGAGGGTTCCGTACAATTACAAAGACATTTAGGGTGATTTTTAATTAATTAAAAATATCACATTTGAAATCGTCACATTAAGATGCACTAGCGCTATCTAGTGGTGTTTTAGTGAACTATTTTCCGTAAATTTACGTAATAAATTGAGTTTACCACTTTATTTACAATTGATAGAATTCTTATAGGTTTTCCTGTAATTTACAAGCAATAAACTATATTTTGTAGTTTTGGAGTATTCACCTAATAGGGGGAATGGTCAATTTTCGTCTTTTTCCAAGCGATTTCCAAAAAGGAAGAGGTTCTCAATTCGACTGTATGTTTTTTTTTTATATAAGTGTTACCTCGGAACTTTTATTGGGTGAACCGATTTTGATGATTTTTTTTCTTCGAAAGCTAGTGCTTCCCATGTGGTCCCATATAAATTTTATCAAAATCGGTGTAGTACCTACTTTATTAGAAAATTAACAAAAACCAAAAATAATAATGCAAAATTGTTCGAAGTTGTTCATTTGATATATGACACAGTAAGGTCTGCAAAACTTTTTTTTAAAATTTCCTAATTGGTCCCCCGAAAATACCCTTAATTTTTAAAAATATTTATTGACTGCACATCTGTGTTTGGGTGATAGGATTCACCATCCTACCTGATTTCACTTGATATGGTCCAGTAGATTCGGACAGTGATCTGTGATGGCTGTGACAGACGGACAGACAGACAGGCGCACGAGTGATCCTATAAGGGTTCCGTTTTTTTTGTACGGAACCCGTAAAACCTACTTATTATTTAGATGGTCACGTTAGGTATACTCGTATAATTATTATAGTATCACATTAGTAGTTTCGTTCACAATAACTAGCATAATATTTTATCACGCTTTTATTATAAGGTAAGGTGCAGCCAAACGCACTCAAAATTTTATTTTAAAAAAATGCTTCACCTGTATGTTTGTATGTAACCGACTCCTTTGGACTCGATTTTGACCCACTTTAAACGGACACATTTAATTCAAACTTTGTAGACTTATCAAGAATCAGCGACAATATAATAATTTCATAAGTTTGAACTAAAAAATAAATAGAGTTTAAAAAAACTAAAAAACACGCCATTAAAGTACATCAGACTGAAAAGTAAAAAATAATTCTTAATATAAGTTGAAAATAATAATTAACAAAAAATAATAGTCTTATTTGGGAAAAAGTGTGGGTTGCTCGATAGACGAAAAATATGGCACAGAGCGCCCCACGCTTTTTCACAATAATCTAAGTAGTATTATTTTAGTAATTCTAGTTATATTTTTCGTTAATTATTATTTTCAACTTATATTAAGAATTATTTTTTACTTTTTAATCTGATGTACTTTTAAAGCGTGTTTTTTAGTTTTTTTAAACTTTATTTATTTTAGATACACTGCAAATACCTAAATAACCTTACAATACAAAATTTCAGTCATTTAGGGCGCATATCGTCAACAAGCCGATTTATCAAAAATCAATTTAGTTACTCCTTGCTAATTACTATTATCTACATAACAAAATACTCACTTGAAATTATCACTACTACCTACTGCTATTAACTTCAATTTCTCTGTATCGGAGTTTCGGGGACGCCACAACAATCACTATCCGTAGGTACGTAAGAAAACATTCCGCCTTTCGTCGCAACTTCTCGCCAACTGGCAGCGTCCGTCGATGTGTGCGTGAGGCTCTTTGTATGTGCTGTGCGCGATGCCCGGGGGCATGAGCGCACGAGCGATAGCAAATGTTTTCCCAAATACCTATTTCGTTAGGATCGCGAAGCTATTCTTCCCTCTTAAGTAATAAGAAAACTATATTTATGTTCACAGAATGGTTATTAACTCAGAGCAATACCATTTAAACTTCCCCGACCTTCTACTAAAACCTCTTTCGGCCATCGGTTCAAAACTTTTATTTTCTCCTTTATTAACAACAAACTAGTAATACTAAGGTACTTATATAGGGTGACCTTAAATTAGTTCTTGATAGCAAAGGATATGAATGTACTCGTGATTACAAACAACTTTCCCATAGAAACTATATGTCAAATATGAAAAAAAATATTTGGTCCTTCATACATTTTTGTCGATTTGATAACTTGTTATGTACCGAGGACCTAAAAATTTTTTCTGATTCGACATATAGTTTCTATGGGAAAGTTGTTTGTAATCACGAGTACATTCATATCCTTTGCTATCAAGAACTAATTTAAGGTCACCCTATATAAAACTTTGCACAACTCGAGAGAGTAAAATAATAATAAATTATGTAATTTCTGCATGGACCTACAATGGAACAGAATATTTTTTGAGAGTAAGTCGATGACACACACTAAAACACACACACACACACACGCGCATACACACACTTGCTCACTTTCTATTATGTACGACTATACTATACTCAACCGGTAACGACTCGGTCCTCCTAAAAAAAGTGCCGGGTTCAAATCCGGACGGCCAATGTACCAATGAGTATTACATATACTCACCGATTACTTTAACGGTGAAGGAAAACATCGTGAGGAAACCTGCACACACCTGCGAAAAAACTCGAAGGTTGTAAGTGAAGTCGACCAACGCGCACTGGCCTCACGTGGTCGACTAAGGCCCGATCGCCGTGATTCAGGGTAGGCTCGAGCCATGAGCTGATATGATGATGATGATGATGACTATCCTTAATAAGTTTCAATTTAAAATTTTAGTTTTATTCTTTACTGTCGGCTTACCTTAAGCATGGAAATTGTTTGCACTCACGGCCCCTACGATACAGGCTTAGCCTAGTGTAGGGACCACTGTTCTATATAATAACTTGTATAGTTTTTTTCTGGCAAATAAAAAAAAAATCACAAATACTTAGCTCCTATGTAGCATAAGTCTTACTTTAACAGTTTTATAATCATGATTTTAATTTAACAGTTCATTTTACTTTAACAAGTAATTAACTAATTACCTAACTTTTATAAAGATATGATGCCCGGGCTTGTTAAAATTAAGAAAATATGACAGTCCTAAAGTCAGTGCAACGTATCATTAATAAATCCACTGTTGGAATTCTCCGCTTAAGACACACAAAATGTCCAACAGGTCCAGCGGCTGCTTACAGTGAGTACACTCTCCAGGTCCCAATGGTGTCTGTGGGTGAGCTGGCCAGTGCTCACCATTCTCAGCATCACCACCTGCATCAGCGGGCTTGGCATCTACGCAGTCTACCGCTACTGCGACCCGTATGAGGCCAAGCAAATAACAGCCGTAAGAAACTCTTAATTCGCGTCAGATTTATGGTAAAGTTAAAACACACTATAACATCCTTTGGGTGTCTCGGGAGTTGTTGCTCTCTCGCATTCTACACTTACATTTTTTTTATTAAAATTTTTAGTGCGTTTGACTACATCTCACCTGATAGGAAGTGACGATGTAGTCGAGGATGGTACACGCAAACTCAAATAATTGCCTATTTACTCTCGCCTTGAAGATCCCCAAATTGTAGGAGTCGGGAAACACAGGCAAGGATTTCCACTCCATCGCTGTCCGCATAATAAATGAGGAAGCATAACGCTTCGTGCGTATGGGCTGAATATCAACAACAATGGGGTGGAACCTCCCCCTGCGTCTCGTTGCCCGAAGGTGGAATAAGGCTGGGGGAATGAGGTCGTGCAGTTCTTGTGCACACTTTCCGAAATGAATTCGATAGAATACTGAAAGACAGGCAACTTTGCGGCGATGCTCAAGGCTTTAAAGCTTTTTTTTGACAAGCTCACGGTCGGCAATGAGTCTCCGGGAGCGTCAGTCGATGGCGTCTAAGGTATCCAGCTGATAGCGGGCTGATCCATCCCATAGGTGAGAACAATACTCCATACAAGATAGGACTTGTGCTTGATATAAAGAAAGAAGCTGTCTAAGTGTGAAGTACCGTCTCACCTTGGAGAGAATACCCAGCTTCAATACAGCAACTTTTGCCTTGGAATCAATGTATCGACCGAAATTGAGTTTAGGTGTTAATTCCACGCCAAGAAGCTCAAGGTGGTCGGATATCTGAATGCATTAATTCCGGAAAGTAGGAGTGAAGTTGAAAGGACTCCTTTTAGCGAAAAAGAGACACGCCTGTGTCTTAGAGGCATTGAACATTACGAGGTTGGAATCACTCCTATCAGACACTGCCTGAAGCGATGGGTTCATGCGAATCATTTGTCCAAAGGCATTTGGCGAAGATCTTTCTTTTTAGGGTTCGGGACCCTTACTGAGACTTCGCTGTACGTTTGTCTGTCTGTCCATCCATCTGTCACCAGGCTATATTTCATGAACCGTGATAGCTAGACACTTGAAATTTTTACAAATGATGTATTTCTGTTGCTGCTATATCAACAAATACTAAAAAACAGAATAAAATAAATATTTAAGCGGCTCCCATACAAAAAACGTGAGGTTTTTGTTCGCTTTTGCTCGATATTGATAACGGCAACAGGTAGACGCTCGAAATATTCACAGAATATTGAGTTGTATTATTCACTTTAAAAATAAATAATTAAATTGAAATAAAATTAATATTTCAACGGCTTCCATACAACAAACGTGATTTTTATAGATAATGGTACGGAACCCTTCGTGCGCAAATTCGAGCCGCACTTGTCCGTTTTTTTAAAATATTTACAAGTGGTAAGCCCTTGGTATCATCTTACCATTACGCTACTGAGGAGGGTAAAGAAAGACTGATGGACACGAATGGGCAAGATTTGTCACCCCGGTGACAACTGGAAAAAAATCCCAGTTGTCAACCGTGGTGACAATGCTAGAGGGGACAGCTGGGAACAAGCGCATGGGTACATTTGACGTAACATTACACTGTACCGAGGGCGCCAGACTGTAGGCACCGCACCCCTCCCGCGCCACTGCACTACCACACGAACCTACTGAGTGAAGCGTTAGACCTGTCAACCCTTTCTGTGAAAAATTCCTCTGTGTGTGCAGATGGACCAGTTGATGCCTTACTACGTGGTGGACGCAATGAAGGGCATTCCGGGGCTCGCGGGACTGTTCGTTGCGGGCATATTCAGCGCTTCCCTATCGACTGTATCAGCTGCCTGCAACGCGCTCGCTGCTGTCACGCTCACTGACTATGTCAGCAGGTTAGTGGAACTTGCATCGTTCTTACAACATCCTACAATATCGATCGACACACGACAGTGTTCCTTCGTACTTGGCATTGCCATCGCATCAACATGTAAAGAGTAATTTATAAGCGATCAGCTCGTAAAATAATGCGACGAGCGCACGATCGCCTAGAACTCTCTTTCTTCGGGTCAACTACATAAGTACCTACTCTTATTTGACTCTAACTGTTGACTCTAACTCTATTTGACTCTGCTTAGAAAAATGGGATCACACCATTCCTACAATCCATTGGGACAACAACATCTTCCTAAATTGAGGCTTCCTGTAATGCTATCAAATAAAAAATCAGGCGCTCATCTCTTAGGTAGGTTGGTACTTGTGGATCGTCTTGTAGAACTACTCTCATTTTCATTGTTACAAAGCTATTTTATCTTGTTGGTCGTCTTATCTAGATTAGTAATATCTCCTAACGCCCCGCCTAGTTATATAAAAAATATATTACACTATAAAGTACTTGCACTGTAAAAGTGGCCCTGCCACGTTTTTCAATAGTCCCTTCTCTGTTCAAATTAAGTGCTAAAACATTACAGGCTTTAGTTGTATATTAAAAATGATTGTAAATAATCGATGTGCGATAAGGATGGAATGAAATTGTATAGCCACGCAGTCATCTACACTACAGTCGATGCGTACAGTCATACTTTCTCGCGAAGCCTTTACCGTCTAGCGTCGTCGTCTTTGGGCATACGCAAATCAACAATGAAGATTGCGTAGCTAAGAATAGAAGTTTTGCTTTTTAGATTTTGTGCGTAACCACCGTTTATTTCCGCGAATCACTCTTAGCCGCGTCGTTTCGGTTAGCAACGGCGATCGAGCCAGTCTGAGCGGGAGTGACGTCGCTGCGCCCAGCCAGCGTCACGAATACAGCGTCCTCTGTGACATGCGTCGCGAGGCCGTGAAATGAAATGAAATGGTAATTTATTTGCATCAAACATGGTAGTAGGATGTTTAATATAATTTTTAGTGCAATCATGTTTCGCCTGTGCAAGGCATGCAAATGTTTAACATAGATTATAATTATTTTGTCACGTAAACTTTAAAAATTCAAATGTCAATAAGTTTATTTTTGTCACAGAGGTATTCATTAACGCTATAATAATTTTTGTCAATAAGCCATTTCAAAAATTTTGTCTTTAAGGTTTTTGATTCAAGCTTTCGTAGTTCAATTGGTAAGTTATTATGTATTCTAACGCTCATACACACACAATTTCGGCTATACATTTCAGTCAATGGGATTTCGTTAAAAACTAGCCTGTATGGATCTCTAAGGGTTCTTGTGGTTTTGTCACTGGCTTTTTTAAATAATTGCAGATGTTGCTTCACAAACAGACAGAGCTCAAATATATATAGCGCGGGTAGTGGCTACAGACCAAGCTCCTTAAATAGTGGCTTGCAGGAGTCTCGTGATGGCTTGCCAGCTATAGCTCTTACACATTTTTTTTGTGCTATAAAGGCTCTTTTCCAGTGGGTCCCATTTCCCCATATAATAAGACCGTAGCGGAGCACCGAAGCTACACACGCATGATAGGCAGACAAAACAGTGGGCATGTTTGTTAGACTTTTTAGGCGCTTTAGGACGGATTCGCGGAGTAGCCGCGGGGCTCCCAGTTTTATTATGTCGGTCCTTAGCAGCGTGCACAAAGGCCACGGACCCAGGACTCGTAATCGTGGACATCGTTGCGGTGTGTCCCGATAGCTCGTCGATGGTTTCTAGAACGCGAAACTTGTACCACGCGTGCCGTCTATTATTAACTTTTATTGTGTGACGAGTGTTATAAGTTATAACTTTATTCGATTACCTACATCGAGTTATTTGTGTGATTTACAAGTGCCGTGATTTGCTCTGTAATATTGAACTTTTTTTAGACAAACGCGGCCTGTTAGTGCCTAAATTCACCGCGTTTAAGATGTTAACAACATAATATTCTAAAACCGTGAATTGTACATCAGTATAAGTACCTACTTGGAGGCCGAACTTACTTATCTATATCTATATTCAGTCGGTAATAACTTGCATAAAGACGGAGCAGCCCGCCGCTGGTGACGGTACCGCAGGTATAGCGCAGGCTAGAAATGTACTTGATAGTACACCCTGCGATGCTGGCGTTGGCAGCAGTGCTCAAACTCTATATTTAAGCTAGACTCAAATACAACGAAGAAGCCAAGTTCTTTAAAACTAGTTCACCAAAATATTCAAGTCCTCCTCGGCAAAGAATTAGAAATAGAACTTTTTCTGAAAAAATACTGTGTAGATATTTTTTGTGTAACAGAACACTAGCTGAAAATTATTAATATTATTATATAGCCAGTGCATACAATCGAAAGTCCTCACAATGTGGTGGTTTAGTTATATTGACCAAAAATTCTGTAAAGATTAAAAAAACGGGAGGACGTTTTTGGCCTTTCGATTGAAAAAACTGTGGAATTATTTATTTATTTCATGTGGTTCTACCGAACGTAAAAAACGTGAATTTTCTATTAGTTGTTGTGGGTTTGTTTTTTGTTTATAGAAAGATGACGAGTTTTGTGAGTTTCCTGTTTGGTTTGATATTAATAAGTGGACTGTATTTTTGAGGATGGTGGTTTTGTAAAATGTATGGAAGGAACAAAGTAAGGAAAACGCACCTGTATAGCGATTCTTGTTATAGCTGAACAATTGGAAGTCCACGTGACGCGGTGAATGTAGTAATTTTGACTAATACAGCATCTTATTTTGTCACAAACACTGTCACAGACGTCCCAGCTGGCCAGCTTCTAGGTCTGGTGATTTAACAGTTTTTTATAATTTATTAAGCGGCACATAAGCGCAGACGACGCGCATTCGATCGCCATGTTTTCGCATCTGATTGAAGGAAGGGTAGGGGAGTCATCGATATAGTTAAGTAAGGATATGCAGTTAATTTTTATATTCAAATCTGAACCACTATTATTTATTTTTGGTTTTATATTATTAATTTTTATTTTACAGGGTTTTTATTAATTTCATGTCTTATAATCTGCCGCATTACATTTGTTTTATTTTCTTTTTTTTTTTAATTTACGTATGTTACTACATTTTTTAAAAATTTCTGTACAGTTTTTTTAAGGTTTTGGTATACATTTTATAATGATTTTGTATAATTTTGCTATTTGTCTGAGAGTCAGTAGACTTAATAATGTTTTATTTTTGCAAGATATTTTTAGTATTCTTTGATTTTCTTTAAAATTTTATTAATTTATGCGGAAAGCATTCGTTAAGCGTGTCTTGTAGAGTTTTGCTAAAGGCATTAATATAGTTTTCATTCATATTTTTTTTTTATAATTTATTTACATCTACAAGTTTATTTTTGAAATATTATTTTAAATATTATTATTTTTACTGAAAATTCTTTGACCATGCAATAAAATTAAGTGTTATACATCATTTTTGGCATTGCAAGAAATACTCCCTTATGCTCACTAAAACCTAATTCCTGGACATCAACTTTGCAATCTGTATTTTTAGAATTATACATCTAGAAGTCTTTGCAGTAATTCTTGTGGCCTTTTTTACTAATTGGTGAAAATTGTGAGATAACATTAGGTTTTTAAGTCTCATAGTAGTTGGAGTGTTTGTAAAAAAATTACGTTTATATCTCCTTCTATTATAACAGTTTTATCCCAATCTGTTGTGGAAATAATTCTTAAAAGGTTTTTTAGTCTGTCATTAAAAATTTTAACTCTAGCCAATACAAGTTTGTCAGTAATAATTTAATTTCTTAAAGTTCAACTGCACAGATTTTGAAAATTTGTTTCACAGACAATTTTTCTATATCCTTCCTTTCTTTACACACTGAATGGTTTTTCATCAAAATACATGCGCCACCGCCTTCGTGAATTTCCCGACAATAGGAAGCATTTACTGTATAGCCGTTGATATTGAGTAGTTCAAATCGTTTCTTGTTTAGAAATGATCCCGTGATACAGATAACATGTATTTCTGGTCTTTCTTCTAGCAGCGCCTCAAGCAGGTGAGGCTTGTTGTTAAAGCTTTGCATGTTTTGGAATAATATTTTCAGGTTAGTATCGAAAGGAGTTTTGAAAGGAGTTTCTTTTGTATCTCATCCCGGACGCGGTGTTTTGTGGTTTTCCTTTTTCTCTTGCATTTTCTGTTACTAGTTTTAATGCCTGTTTCTTTTCTTATCTCTCCAGTAGTGCCGCTTTGCTCAAGTATTCCGTTAAACTAAAACCAGTGTTTCTGAAATAAATAGAGTTTTCAATAAATAAATATTTCTTCATCCTTTTACTAACAAGTTCGATTTTTAAAGGTCTATTTAAGCGTTTTTTCCTATGCATGTTATTTCTTCTATATATCCTGATATATAATAATATATATTCTCAATTTTTTTTTATGATTTCTTAAATAATAATATATATTTAAGAAATCATAAAAAAAAATTGAGATTATTCTAGTTAGTTCTTCCTCTGTTTTCCAATAATTTACTTTCAGATAATGAAGTACCAAAACTCTATCGTGATATAAAGCTACTTCCGGTGTTGGCTTGTTCTCTGACAGGTTTTGTATGTGTTTTAGTAATTTTTCGTTTTCTGCTTGTAGCTTCATACATTATTGAGTTAATATAGTAATTTTCTGATCCATCGTTGAAATTTCTTTTTTGATCTCGCTTTGTTCTGTTTCTATTTCATTGTTTTTCTGTTTGAGTTCCTCTTTTAAATGTTTGATAGCAATTTCTATAGTTTCCTGCATTTCTTTGATGATAAATTTGTTATTTTGTTGTAGGAGAGTGCTCAATTGTCGTAGAGTTACTGGCTGGTCTGCGTTTGTACTTGAATAGAGTTGATTCTGTGACTCGCGTTCGAGATTTTCGGTTTGGGTGATTCCTCGGGGGGTGGGGGGGGGAGCCTTCAATAATTAAAATATTTTCGAATTTAGCATGAAGGGGTGATTGACTTTTTGACTTTGCATTGAGGTTTACTTTCTTGTTGCCTAGATGTATTGGGGTGCTGTTATTTTTAGGGGGTCGTTTTGTCACTCTTTCGTAGTCCGGACAGATCCATAGTCGTTCGTATTCTTGTATTTTACTTTTTAACTGAGATGGAGTAAAATTTACGCATTGGTAGTGGTATTCGCATTTACACGTACTATTGCTGCACTCAATGAGGTCTCGTATTCCTATTTGTTGATTACATGCCATACAGTAACGCATTTTGGTATAATAAATTTAAGTTGTAACAACTAGTGCCCCTTATGGTATTTTTGGTATACTATATTTTTTGAGAAATCTCAGTAGTATCTGTAGCCTCCTTATTTAGATAGGTTATCTCAGGTTCACTACTTGTCGCTAGGTGTCGTGCTTCGACTTAAAGTTATTTGTTTCTGTAGCTTTCGTGGAGATTCTACTAGCCACTAGATGTCGCCCCTTTGCGAAACCCGATGATGGATCAGATTGCAAAATAATTTTCTTTATTTTTTCTTTTAGGTTATGTTGAAAAAAATATTTATGAGAGGTGATCGGTGAGCGGTTTTCTGGATGTGTATTTCACGGTGTTTTTTTTCCATTTGTGCACTTGACTTTATCATAAACAACAAAAAACTATTATTTATTAATAAAAACTGGGGAGCAAAGCGAATTCAATGTTTACAACACGCGCGCCTTCTGGCGAAAAATTAACTGCTTGGCCCTACGTTGTTTTTAATTTACCTGAATGACCTGTGTCATTTAAAATTTCCACAAGCGCAAACAGTTGCTTTTGCAGATGACACAACTGTAATATTTCATGTCAATTCCTGGAATTCAGTGGCAGCAATAGCCTAAGGTGGTATGCGACAAGTGTCAAACTGGCTGCAAATGAACCTACGAACACTAAACGCAACTAAGACCAAGTATTTAGCTTTCCATAAATCACAGCATACAGCCCCAACTAGTGATCTTAAAATCAAAATAAATTCCTGTATTATTATTATTATTATTATTATCGTATGGTCACATTTAGTTCCTGCAATATATTTTTAAATCAATATCAAGATTCTGGATTCAGTTTTTGGCCTTTGGGGTGAGTTTGTTCACCGATTCGGACACTCTACTACGATGTGCCACGTCGTCTGCTCGGCAGCCCCGCAGTCGCAGCTAGGAGAGTTCTTATTGCCCCATTTGTGCAGTTGGTACTTGCACCTGGCTTGGCCAGTTCTTATGCGGTTTTGGTTAAAACCAGCCATACGAACTGTGGGGTCCTGCACTAGGCTTGTTTCTGAGCTATCCGAAGCATGCCACTGTTTTCTCTATTTAGTGCGGACGTCGTACGAACACATTATTTGTGGGTCCGTCCAAATGGGTTTTCGTGATGAAAGGCGACATGGTGGAACCTCGTCGAGTCTTGGCGATGGGCATTTGATATGGCACTGGGTTTTTGAGTGCTTTAGCCCACTCTGAAGCGGCGGTAGAGATCAGAAGTTGTGGGGGAGTGATATGCGACAGTACAGGGAGCCATGGTGTGGGAATAAAGTCAAAGTCTATTTTGGACTTGCGCTGGGCTCGTATCGATTTTGCAAAAGTATTATTATGTTGTGCAGACTTAGTGAGGTACTGGAGGCATTCTATAATATCAATTGGATACACACAGGTTTCGCTACTTTCCGGTTGTTCTACATTTACAACAGAATTTATTTATCTGAAGTGTAGATTTCTTAATTAATCTATTCATCCTAGTATACTTTTTACTTTTGTTTCGGCTACTGTGACAAATTCCTATAGCAGACTTGGATTTCCGACCAACTATCTCATCGTACAAGTTTTGAGTATCAGTTAGCTGCCTTTGATGTTTCTCCGCCTCCAGCTGCTCAACGCGGCCCTGCGCCGCGGACAGCTCGCATTTCAGGTGTTGGATGCGGTCCAGTGCCTCCTCGTGGATTTCATTGCACTGTTCATAAGTGGAAACGGTTAAACCAGCTTGTCGCGTTCCTCGAGGAGATCGTGTAATTTAATGTCATATTCACTTAGCTCATTTTTTAGTTCCTTATTTTGTTCACTATTTTCTGGAGCTCCACTTCACTGTCCTCTCGCTCCGAAAGCAGCTTATCACGCAAGCATAAGCTTATTTATAAATCTGTTTATTTTTGAACAAACTTTATTGATTTGATCTTTCCAGTCCAGTAAATTGTTAATAGTTATGCCTAAAAATATCACACTATTAGCTTTTTTAAGAAGCTGTGAATATTTAGTGTATTGTAATGATTAAAATTTATGAAATAAGATTTATCAATATTAAGATGCAAGTTATTATTGTTAAGCCATGTGATAATTGTATTAATTAGTTTATTTAGTTATTTAGTTTATCAAATCATGTATCAAGTCAAATTCATGTTCGTCGTCACTACTGCGGATAAATCGTCAGCATAAAGGAAAGTTCTAAAACTAGATTGTTCAACTAAATCATTTACATATAGTAGATAAAGCAGAGGACCCAGCACACTGCCCTGTGGTACTCCAGAATTTTTTTAATTTATAGTTAAAACGATAGATTTTGGACACATTTTTTTAATCGACCTTGTTATTTCCACACACTGTGTTCTATTGTACAGGTATGTTCTCATCCAGTCTAATGCAGGTCCCCTTATCCCATTATGTTCCAGTTTTAAAAGTAAAATATCATGTGAAACGAAATCAAATCCTTTCGACATATCAAAAATAAGGCAGATGTTTGCATTTTCGAATTCGTTTTATTGAGTACCTCAGTGACAAAATTAAATGCAGCTAGTGTAGTAGTCTTATTCTTTTGGAAGCCATACTGATCTTTCTTTAAAACATTGTATTTTGAAAAGAATGACATTAGCCTTCTATGCATAACCTTTTCAAATATATTGGAAAATGCCGAAATCAAAGTGATAGGGCAGTATCCCATATTCGTTCTATCTTCTTTTTTGTGCAATGGTTTTACCACTGATACTATTATTTAAGGCAGAGTTGTATTTAAGGCCATGAGCATCAGCATAATGCTCACAGATCTTAACCAACTCCCTGAGTCCCTTAATCGAGGGGCTTAGGAGCACCATGTCATCGGCATAGCTAAGATTATTTACACAAACCTCACCCAGATGACATCCAATGCCGGTGCTCCCCAGCTCCTCGATAAGCCCGTTTATGTATACATTGAAGAGATCCAACCTATAACTGTTGGAGGTCGCGTCGCCCTATTTCACATAGTTGGTTTGGTTTCGGTACCAGTATCCCAGCAGACTCACTACATTTTTGGAAACCCCTGAGCCGAGCAATCTGTTCCAGAGAATTTCATAATTCACTAAATTCACTAAATAGGTGGGTAGGTCTGTCTTGTATTTTTTTGTTTCGTGTATTATTATAATTATTATTCTTTACTTTTTATGAGATTATTTCTTTATTTGTAGCTTTACATTATTACTACTGGGAAAAGACAGAATTTGCCGACACAGGGAATCCTAGTGGCAGAGTTAGAGTACAATTACAAAGCTACCACTAAGCCGTAATTTAACTAAGTACCTCACTGTTATTATTTTTTAAATTCTGTATCTTAAACATTAATATTCCAAAAAACTACTTACTTACTTACATAAAGTAACAAATAAATTTTTTAGAGTTATTATTATTTTTAGAGTTGTTTTCAGTTTTTAGAGTTTTAGGGGAAGGGCGGGGAATCCCGAACGCTGGGTAATCGCGAACGCAGCTGTTTCACTATGTTAGAAAGAGATATCATGATTTCACTTATCGCCATCTTAGAAATCACGCCATCACTAGTACCAAGCAACCATTGGAGTGTTACAGGTGCGCACAGGATCCAAGGTAAAAATAATTCAAATATTTACTTACTTTTGTTGCTATTTTCACATAAATTAAACACAGTGTATCTAATAAAGTAATAATAGTTCGAATTCGACATTTATTTACTTAAATATCTAATAGTTGAGGATTCAATTACAAGAATTACACGCGGCCGGGCCAAGCATAACCTAAAATTATTATTTTTTGTTTGTTTTATTACATTGGTGGGTATTGGCGAACTAATTGAGTGGGTCAATTACGAACGTTCGGCATTGCCCCATATAGAATAAAAATTGGTTATTTAACTTGCTAAGTTAGTATTGTTTTTTATCAATAAAGTAAGTTTAGCTAACATTCAAGTATTTTTACTAGTACACCCGTCAAGAACGAACTTGAAGAAAAGTATAATAAAAAAATAGCAAAACAAAAGAAACAAGCTGATCTGAAACAAAACAAAATAAACACGTTGAAAAAAAGAAAAACTGATAAGATGAAAAAGCAAAACATAGTAAAGAGACTCATCAAACACTCACGATGACAAAGAGACTGAAAACTGAAAATAAAGCAGTAAAAAAATTTAAAAATATTGAATAGTTTAGTTCTAAGAGTGATAGTGAGATGAAAAGAAAATCAATTATGAGAAAGAACGAAAATAAAGAATGCTGTTGCATTTTTTGCAATGAAAAATACGAGGATAGCTTGCCTGGTGAGAACTGGATCCAGTGCTATATTTGTTTAAAATGGGCCCATGAAAAGTGTACAGACGGGGATTCTTCTTCACGTGGCTACCGTTGTGATTTTTGCCGGGCAATACGTTTTTAAGTTTTAGTTTAATCCTGACTAATCTGTCGTACATGATCTCATTTGTAGGCTAGTATATGGGTCAATTGCGACCGATCGCAATTGCCCCATTAGGTGTCCGTGATTGCCCGACCTGTGTCGGGTAAACACGAACACTAGAGTTTTTGTTTTTGTTATAAAAGTTGATTATTTAAAGAGAAATTAATATTGTTGATTGTAGTAATTTAATGTATGATAATTTACCTTTCAGAAGAGATTAATAAAGTTTACCTACAGATACTATTTTTTGATTAATCTGTAAACTCTCTTAGGTGTTCGTAATTACCCCGCCTTCCCCTAAGAGTTTAACTCGCACTTGTCCGGTTTTTTCCAGATGGTGTTCACTCCGCGAGTCGCACGTTCCGTGGCTGACGAAGTTAGCGGCTTGCGCGTACGGGCTGCTCTTCCTGGGGCTGGCGTTCCTGGCGGAGCACCTGGGGGGAGTGCTGCAGGCTGCAATGACCATCTTCGGCGCGGTGGGGGGCCCGCTGCTGGGGGTATTCACTCTGGGGATGTTCACTACGTATGCTAATCAGAGGGTAAGACTTTTTTAATCTTCTATTCTTTTTTTCTGGGGCTAGTGAAAAGGAGGAGTTCTAAATCTGCTGACTAGCTTTGGCGCGGTGTAAGACGGTTTTGCCGTGGTCAACAATTAAGGAACCCTTATAATTTCGCCATTACTGTTTGTCCGTTCGCGGCTTACCTTAGAGACTTTTAGTACTAAAAAGCTGTTATTTGGCATGGGTATATATAAATAAATCACACCGAAAAAGTGATACAATAAAATAATGAAAATAAAATATTTTAGGGGTGAAGATAAAGACGCTAAGTGTAACGTAAAGAGGGGATGATTTTTTTTTTCGGTGCCTCGTTGTGGTGTATCGTTGAATATGTATTTCAATAGGTACTACTGGGGGTTAGGGCTTTGTTTGCGAAATATTAAGCTTGGAACCAGAGATATGCTATATATAAGGGGAGGTGGATAGGTTACATACGTCTAAAAAGTGAAGCAAAAAAAAGATGCCAATTGGCATCTCTTTTCTTAGTAACATTCGGTGCAATAGAAGGGAACTACCTATAACATTGTGTCTGTAAATGGCTTCGATTTTCAAATGTTGTTTGTTAGTGCATAACCCATCTATGGTAACAAATCTCTGCTTGGAACTGCAAATTTTTGTAAGAGTCAATTGCCCCCCATTACCAGCTATTTTAGGATATCGCAAAAAAATATTAACAGTAGGACATACAATCAATTAAAAAGGAAAACTATCACGGCTCAGTTGACTTTCTTAGTTTAGGAGTAGTAGTCGACCAACTGCAAATATAATTTTGTTTTCTAAAATATACATTTATTTTTTGAAAAGACTACGGAACCCTACTTAGCGCGAATCAGACTCGCACTTGGCCGTTCTTTAAATCCACAATTGGTAAGTCATTGGCATCATCTCACCTGATGGTAAGTGACGATAAAACTCGGAGTACTGAATTCATATTACATTAAATAATAAATTGTAAAGTCATGTACCTATGTACACAGGCCAGCACATCGAGCTACACACTTTGGACTTTGTAATCTTATGCCAAATGCGTATGGATCAGAATCGCACTACGAGTGTATAGCTTGATGTGCTGGCCTCTGTACAGCGACATACCTTCTCCGTCTGTAAAATAAAGATTACATACTTAGTAACAAGTAATAAAGTTATAATAAAATAAATAATATCAGAGTTGATAAAAAAGTGTGTGTGTTAGCTCCGACGCACGACTGGAGTTTACTCCTTACTAACTATTATAAATGTGCTGGCGGATGGCGTCCAATTTTCATTTTATTCTAACAACGGATTCGTGATTAGGGATCAGATATCGATTTTTAAAGCAATCGGCCCAGTAAATACAAAGTTCAAAATGGCGGCTAATTTTTCATTTCTACATTAAGGGACCTCAGGCTCAGGGACCCCCAGATATCGATTTTGGAAGCAATCGATCCAGTAACTGAAAAGTTCAAAATGGCGGTCACTTTTTCAATTCTGACAACGGATTCGTGATTAGGGAATTCAGGGACCCTCAGTAATCGACTTTTGTAGCCATAGGTCCAGTAACTAAAAAAAATCAAAATGGCTGCCACTTTCTTCAATTCTGACAACGGATTCGTTATAAGGGACCTCAGATATCGATTTTGGAAGCAAGCGGTCCAGTAATTAAAAAGTTCAAAATGGCGGCCACTTTTTTCAATTCGGACAAGACATATCTAACGACACCTCACACTCCAAAATCCAGTTTAGGGTACAGGACGTGCCAAAGAAATAAACATACATCATACACCCAAATAAGTTGCGCAAAAAATTAATAACCACGCTATACAACTAACGCATAATGTATGATTTTACTCCCCATAAATTTACATACCCCGTGCTTATAAATGAAAATCGATTCTTAAGGAGTAAACTCCAAAATTTACTAATAATTTGGGTTTGTATGGGATTTTTTCCTGGAATAATTAACTATCCAGTGCAGTAGGCTTTATTTAGTCCCAGATAATCACAAAGTTTTATATACAGGGTGACCTCAAATTAGTTCTTGATAGCAAAGGATATGAATGTACTGGTGATTACAAACAACTTTATATGTGAAATATGAAAAAAAAATTTTCGCCCTCGATACATAATAAGTTATCAAATCGGCAAAAATGTATCAAGGACCAAAATTTTTTTTCATATTTGACATATAGTTTCTTTGGGAAAGTTGTTTGTAATCACGAGTACATTCATATCCTTTGCTATCAAGAACTAATTAAATGTCACCCTATATAGATCGTTAGAGGCATTTCATGAGACAAGTAACGAAGAACCTACAATTATGTCTAGCAATACCTTATCTCAATTTCTTTTTAAAATAACAAACTACCGCTTAAAGCCATGTATAAGCCTGTAAAGTTATAGTAACATACCGAATTAAAGTCCTCATAGCCATTTTTGTATGTTTGTAACCGCCTCCTTTGCACTCTATTTTGACCCACTATAAACGGAAAGATTTAATACAAACTTTGTACATTTATCAAGAATCGGTGACAATAAAATTTCATAAGTTTATCTCATTATCCTGATCAAGATCACCAGGATTAAATGCACATCAAACTGAGAATTGAAAAATATGTGTAGTTTAAAAAAAACTATAAAACGCGCTTTTAAAGCACATCAAACTAAAAAGTGAAAAATAACTCATAATTTATGCTGAAAACAATAATGAATGAAAAATACTAGTATTATTGTAAAAATAAGTTGGGGCGCAACCCAAGCTTTTTTCACAATTGCGATGATGGGACTTCGGGTCGTAGTTAATAAAGTATAACGTCTCCGTGGTAGCTCGTATAATGACTATTAAATGTAATAATTATGATCTTATATACTACAGCTTAATCAATATGTCACGTAGGGTGAGGTGAGTCATTTACACACTACACCTCCCCCGTTGGCGAAAAAAAAAATATTTACCATATTATATAAATATTTTTTTTAAAAACCAAAATACTTATTTTAAAATATTATAGATCAATTTCTTATTATATTGGTTAAAGTTAAAATTTTTAAGTTTATATCATCAAATAAAATACATTACAAAACAAATCTTTTTTACAACTGTACCTAAACATAGTAATTATTTTCAGTTACGTACTCATTCATTATTTTAATCAATCGGTACAATAGAATATATCTTTAAAAAAAAATTAACGGTTATACAACCCTACATCCCTTTACAATGACATTCTTTCTTCATAGTATTCCTCTTCCACAGCATAATCTGTTTTCAGAACGGTACGGTACACATTACAACAAATATGGGGGATTCAACGTCGAGCTCGCCGAACCGCTGGTCCTTTCCACATACAACAACAATATAAACAACAGGCATTTTATCATATGAGTCGACTCTATAACAATTTATATAAAAATAAAATAATCATGTTGACAAACATAGTGTCTAAACATGGGGTTGTGCGCACAACCTATATTTATGGGGTTTTCCGTACTACTTGGTACTAAAAGACTCCAACTCTCTCTCATACAGGAAAACTCGTTCGCTCTATGTTCAAGAAGAAGGATCCAACCCTCAATGTGCCTTGCCTTCATTTCCTGTGTACCGTATCCTCAAACTCTTAAACATACTAATTCATACAATCATATTTCCAATCATAGGTATAAGCACATTCCAAATGAAATTTTGACTTCTAAAATATTGCTTAGCTTTTGGGTGATCAGTTGTCGGCACGATTATGGACTCAGTGATGTAGTGACATAATACGTACTAGGTACTTAGGGATTAGTCATGAGAGAGTGCAATCCAACTATTGTAATCTAACAAAGCTAATGAACGTTATCATTGCTACTCGACAAAGAGTATAACATTACATTGAGCGTCACCACTTGCGTATCGAACAACGGATTGGTGAACCTTTGAGAGCCATCATCCCGGATGCGACAGTCCTCGCGGACCGTCTTACTCTCTGCGCGGGAGTCCAGGAGCGGCCCGGACAAGAGCCTCCACTGAGACTCTCGCTCCCGCTAGGGGACCGGAGAGCAGACCACACAGACTCGGCCCTCGCAAGCAAGGGCCGACATGGGAGCCTAAGCTCCCCACAGGGCTCCAAACCTCCACCTTACACCCCGCCACTAAAACCACCAGAAGAGGACATTCTCTGTGCCCCCAATAGGAGGAGCCAATCTCCAACCTTCTCACATAGGAGGGAGCACTTCTCCCTCCTCACAAGACTGTTCGGTTACACACTGAAGGTAACGCCGACATTTCATCATGGGTTAGCGCGGTCGCTACTACCCTGGACACAGAGAATCCTTTTGTCATGCTCCTTTTCACGGTCCTGTTTACTCAATACTAAATACAATAGGCATAACCTAGATTTACAGAACTGTCCACTACAGTTCATCAACAAGTTACGAAACTCAGTTAGACTGCTCGATCTCATGACTTTCATCCGTGACCTTTATAGATAGTTACTTAACTAGAGCATCAAGCACTCACCATCAATGAGGACAAACCTCTGCTCCTGCCCTAAGAGGAAATCACATCACATATTGTGCACACCACATGGTTCAAAGTAACCATTACCTTGCGTGTCCCTCGCGTGCTCCGCACATAATGCCTCAGTGCCCTTGTTCCCGTGCTACCCTCCATTCTCGCGCCAAGCTAAAAAATGAAGAGCCACAGACAATATCAAACCATCTAAGTGATACCAGTTGTACACATGTCAAACCATAAACAATAATATGTGGATACTTACTAAAATGCTATATTCGTGCTTCTACACGACACTCCCGAAGGCAAAAGGGCGAAGAGGCTTATAATATTGCTAGGAGATGTCGAGTCCATTCGGCAATTCTCTCACGAGCCCGAATGGCAGCCTCTCTCCTAGCTCTTAAGACAGGTTCATTTTCGTCATCAACATTTGACTGAATTTGATCTTCTTCCATCTCAACTATTTCAGTTTCCTCTTCAGCGGGCAGTGTATCTACACTCTCTAAAACTTCAGGAGTTCTTCTTTGCTCACTATCGAATTCTGGTGAGGTTTTATCAATTCCTTGTGACTGTTTTGGTATTTCTGACAAGTCGACTTCCATCATATCGCGCAGTACAGGCCGGTTTGTGAGTGGCCCCATTCCGCTCGCTACATCTAACGTGTCGAACTCATCCTCACCTATCTCCGCTTCTAGGGGGTACAGGTGTCCAACTGAGCGAGTTAGTTCATAATCACCAACTTTGACTTTCGCCACTCTACATTCTCCGTCTTGGCCTTTAATCAACGCCGTGATTTTCCCGACTTTCCAGTTATTTCTATTCTTCGAGTCATCTCTAACCTGGACAATGTCACCTATTTGTGGGGATCGACTTGATGTGATTCGAGGTTGTTTAGGATGCTGTTTATACCTCTCCCTAAGGCTAGGTAGATACTGTCCATGGAACATCCTCTTGAACTCGTTTAGGATAGCTTGCCCTTTTTTCCAGCTCATCAAGAGGTCAATTTTAGTTACCTTTCCTTCTAAACGAGGTTCCTCTGATGGAGAAATCTCTAAGCACCTACCCAGTGATAGAAAATCAGCAGGTCTAAGTACATGCTCTACTTCAGATCCCACTCTAACTAATGGTCGAGTGTTCACCACAGCTTCTGCTTCCTTAATCACTGTTAGTAGCTGCCCATCTTGCAAAAGATGTTTGTCAAGGGTCCGTTTCAGGCAATTTTTCACTAGCGCTATTAATCGTTCATAAACACCACCATGCCAGGGGGCTAACTGTGGAATGAACTTCCATCTTATTCCATTCTCAACACAGTGTGGGTCAGCTAAGATTTCACTAGTTAGCTTGAACTGTGTTGCATTATCGGAGACTATAAGATTTGGCTTGCCTCTACTAGCGATAAAACGTCTTAAACCCATCAAGCATTCCTGTGCAGTCAAATCATTCACGACTTCGAGATGAATTGCTCTCACCGCTAGGCAAGTAAAGAGACAAATCCACCTTTTCTCTTTTGTGCTTGATGTCTGCACAAACATTGGTCCAAAGTAATCCATACCAGTGAAAGAGAATGGGGTGCTGAAGTTCACTCTCTCTGAGGGTAGGGCAGGAGTAGGGGGCAATTTGTAAGGGCCACCACCATGTTTTACGCATTGAGGGCACTTCTTCAATGACTTCTGAACTTGGGCTCTCCCTTGAGGTATCCAATACCTTTGTCTGATTAAGCTCAGTGTATGTGAAACTCCTACATGATAATTTTTTTTGTGTATTTGCATGATCAATTTATTAGTGAATTCACCATCTTTAGGTATCAAAATAGGATATTTCATGTCATATGTCCAGTTTGTGTTCGCCAAGCGACCTTTGCACCTCAGAACGCCATTAGTATCCAGAAACAGTCCCAGATTCCTCACCAAACTGGTCTGTTTCCCAGCTACCTCTTCAGGGTAAAAGTTTGCTTGAAGGTCTTTAATTAATTTTGTTTCATCATTCAGGTCACTGGAGTTAGCTTGTGGTATATTTATTTCTTCCGTAACGTCATTCAGCTCTTCAGTAATGTTAGTAAGGTCTTCATATCCTTTCACAGTCATCTCTGGACCATCCACTAGGTCCAGAGCCTCCCCGGCCGAAAAAAGAATTTGTTGCTCGTTGCAATGTTGAACCGGCCATTCTTCAACATCTTTGGACAAAAATTCTGGGCCAGTAAACCACAAGTGCGCCTTCTGCGTTATGGTTTCAGGTCTGGTAGCTACATCTGCCGGATTCATTTGTGTTGGAACATACCTTAACTCAACTTCCTTGTTTTGCTTAATCTCGTTTACTCGTCTGGACACAAATGGTGGTAGTAGTTTATTGGTTTTCATCCAAGCAAGGACAATGAGACTATCTGTCCATAAGTATTTTTTGTCTACATTTATCTCCAAGTTTTCTGAGACGTATTTCAACAGTCTGCTGCCAATCAAAAATCCCAAGAGCTCCAATCTTGGAATTTTAAGATCAGTCTTGTCTTCAATTGGCGTTATCCGCGATTTCGACATTAAAAATGCTGTAACAGCACTGTTTGTTCCTCTCAATAGAATATATATTACGGCAGCATAAGCATTCTTTGAAGCGTCAGAGAAACAATGCAGTTCATAACTGACATTCTCTTCATGCATAGTGGAGCCTATATACCTTGGTATTCTAATATCCTTGGCTGTTTCTAAATTCTCCAAAATAGTATGCCAAGATTCCTGTAGTTCAGATGGTAAGACTGAGTTCCATTTAAGTTTTCTTATACATGTTTCCTGGAATAATATTTTCGCTGGTAAAATCAGTGGTGAAGCAAAACCACATGGATCATACAGTCTAGCTACAGTCCTCAGGACATCCTTTTTTGTTGTTCTCCTTTCGGGGGTATTAACCTCTTTGAATTCTGGTACCTTTAGACGCAATGTATCATCAGTGAGGTCCCAGGAAAGGCCAAGTACTTTAACTTCATTGCATTCTTTAGCCCTGTGTTCCTCTGGAATGTACTTCATAAAATCCTTATCATTTGACACCCAGTCTCTAATGTTCATAGACAACTCTGTGAAGGCTTTTCTAGTCTCTTGATAAAGTTCATATGCATCATCAAGTGACTTCGTTTCGGTGACCAAGTTATCTACATAACATCTGTCTGCGATCTTCTTTAAGAGGACTTCATCAGTCTTAGACATGTGATGTCTGATGGTAGCTGTCAGCAGGAACGGGCTTGCAATAATACCGAAAGGAACTCTGCAAAATCGGTAATGCAATAAGTTGCTATCTAATAGTTCCTTTGAGGTATCTTTCACCCACAAAAATCTTGTAACATCTCTGTCATCTTCCTGAAGGCTTATCTGAAGGAACGCTTTCTCAACATCAGCAGTGATTCCTACTTTGCCAGTCCTGAATTTCAATAATAATGCTGTAAGATCCTCTAACATAGATGGGCCTCTGTACATACATTCATTTAAACTCTTTTCTTCTTTCGTTCTAGCAGATGCATCGTATACAATACGTCCCTTCTTTCCACTTTGTTTTACAATATGATGTGGCAGGTAATGAACTGGTGGAGTAGCTTGATTAGTAGGTAGAGCTTGGGGTTCGACTAGTTCTATTATTCCGGTCTTCAATTGTTCAGAAAATATTTCTTTGTAGTCCATCAAAGTTTGTTCATCCGCCCTTTTCAACAAACTTCGTAGCCGTCCCAAGGCCAAACCAAAGTTAGTGGGTATCGCTGGTGGGTATTGTATCCAGGGCCATTTTACAGCATATCTGCCCTTGTGATATGTTACGGTCTCGTTAAAATATTTCACTGCCTCGTCTTCGCGTGTAGCTTTTGGTGAATCAACAATGCCTATGCTTTCTAAAGACCAAAGGAATTTCATGTCTATACTTCTCAGGGGCAAATCTGGTTCAGAAAAATATGGACAGTCTGATCTATGGCACTGGCAGTATGTAATTAGTGAAAGATCATTACCAACATCTTCTGATGTGAATCCAGAAACAATCCACCCCAAATCTGTGTCTACGAGATATAAATTTTCACCAATTTTTACATGTTTATTCTTTAAGAAGGAGAAATAGTAATCATTTCCAATTAGCAAATCAATGCTTTCTCCTAAACTGTTATCATCAGCAGGTATGTCCACCTCTTCCCTGGTATTCAAATGAGAGACCACTACTCGATCAGTAATATGGGGAATAATATTGACTCTTACCAATTTCTTACACCCTCTTTTGGTTACTAAGGTCACCTCCGCAGATGGGCTAGTAGTTTTCTGAGGTTCGTCTGAGCCAAACGTGTAGATTAGAAGCTGGTCATCTCGATCATATTGTAGTTTCAGGGACTGGGCCAATTTAGATGTTATATAACTGCGTTGACTCCCGCAGTCTAGCAGTAATCGTACTGGTATGGTACGACCGTTATACTTTATCCATGCTGTTGCCGTCTGCAAATAAGATCTTAGATCAGCGTACATGCTCGTTGTAACCTCTCCATCACAAAAATCGTCTTCTTGCTTACCCTTCGCAGACGGCTTCTCTCTTGGAGCCTTTTCTTCAAGAGCTTTGGTTTTGGCTTTCTTTGTGTATACAGGGGGTCTTTGTTCTTTGGGCAGTATGGTCCGACATAACGCCCTATTGTGTTGTCCGTTACAATAGTGACATGGTGCTTTATGCTTGCAAACTTTTGCTTGGTGTCCTGTTGTGAAACATAGATAACATTTACCTTTTAAAGCCCGCATCCTCTGTGTGTAAGTACTGAACGTGCGACATGTATCACTGAAATGACCCCCTTGGCAAAAACCACATTCTTTTCTAGCTCTTTTCATAAAAGGTTGGGGTTGAATCTTTTCCCTTTCCTGCTTTCTTTTTCTGTTGCCATTTATGAGGACTGATCTCGCTTGAAGTACTTCGGTACTGCTCGTTGCCGCGATTCCAGAAGTACTCGGAGTCATTGACCGTTCCTTGGCGGTTACAATCTTTTCTAGTGTCTCAAGTATGACTGCCATGTCCTTGTCAAGAGGAGTTATCAAATTGAGTTCATATATTATCTTTTCAGGAAATTTGCCACAAACGAGATTGCGAAGAAAGTTACCAGTTGTGTCCTCCCCCATAGCTTGTAAAATCCTGAGGTGCTTCATGATTGCGTCCAAAGTACCTCTGACATCATTATCTGTTGCCCTTGGCAATTTGGTCAGAGCGTTGTAGTGAGCATCAATGACTAAACCTGTGTTCCCAAATCTTCTTCTAAGGGTGGAGAGAGCTATATCGTAATTATCATTTGTCACATCTATACCGCTTAGTGCTTCTAGGGCTGAACCCTCCATAGATCCAAACAGGTAAGACAGTTTGTCAACGTTCTTCAGTTGTCTCGAATGGATGTTGGCGTCAAATTTGTCCCAAAATTCAGGCCATTTCAGAATGTCCCCGTTAAACTTGGGAATCTCCAGCTTGGGAAGCTTTGTACATGTTTCTGGTTTCGATGGAGTTTGTTGGGAATCAAGGTTCTTGATAGCTTCTAAATCCATCAACAGATTTTCTGCTCTGAGTTGATCACTCATGAAGCTATCTTGTTCTGCTTGATCGAGGTCTTGGCTACATTCAGCATATTTAAGGCAGTCTTTCTCAAACATACCAATCATGTTTTTTAATTTCAATGTTACTTCCATCAAATCTAGAAGCGTAACACCGAGATCAGATACCTTTTTCACTTCCTCAGCCTTCTCAATTATTTCTAGTAGTGAGGTATGGCGCAATTTGAGCCTATTACGTAAGGTTTGCTCCATGTTTCGTTCGTGTAGCTCAATGTGATCACAATCACAATTTCCTCTCTCTCTTGTTCAATTTTAACAAATTGAGAGAACACGGTGGGACAAAGGAATAAAATCCTACCGAAAGGCTTTCCTCTGTATTGACATCGGCTGTAATGAACAGAATATAGCAAAATTATGACCTGTTATTTGATAATTTTCAGAACAACACTCACTGCAAAACTTTTATGTCAACCTCGACTTCTTACCAAGGTGTATCCGACGATCGGCGTTGAGTAATGACCTTTCGGAACAGAAGGTCAACCGGCTAACCGATTCGCTTTATAGGGAGCATCCCCTGTCGATCTTGTTAAGACTGGTGTGTATGTGAAATCACCTCTGGAAGGCTTTCCTCCGTATTGACGTCGGCTGTAATGAACATATACAACGAATAACAACTAATTCTGGGATAGGAGAAACACAATCACTTCACAAAATTTTATTTGCAAGGGTAAGCCACGTGCTAGCATAGTTTGCTCCTCACCAAATGGTATCCGACGATCCGATAGGAGTAATTGCCTTCCTTGACCGGTACAAGAATATTTTTTTCTACACACACACCACACTATGGATTTCGGTTGTGGAAAATACAGCACAAATCACGAGTTTGAAACAATTTGCAGCTCTGAACACTGAGCATGTAATCACTAGCTCTGAAAATTTTAACACGACTTGTACCTTTGACTTGTACAAGAAGCAAAAGAAAATTTCTGACGTTTCATTCAGCGGGAAATCTTCGCTTGTGTTGTCATAGACAAATATCAAGCCTTGCGTATTCGCAAGCGCTGGACTGAACCAAAGATTACCTATCTGAAAGAACTCAAACACGATTTGTTTCCAAAATTCAAATAAAAATATAGTAAGGCTATAAAAAGGACGAGTAGATTAAAGAGACGCATTAAATTAACGCATGGGGGCCCCCGTTTTCAACTCAAATGCGCACTTAGATTTCGCTTAATCGATTTCCAAATGGAAATCGATTTCAACAGTTGCAATCATGTATAAAGGTATTAAATTAAAACACGAAATAGAACAATCATTTTATTTCAAGAAAACAAGATGAAAGGGAAAAAAAAGACAATTTTATGAAAAAAAAATATTTTATTTTACAAACACATTGAAATAAGCTACTAAAAGCAAAGTACACAGTATAAATGATAGTTACAAAGATGACCCATTACCGACTAATATTGCTAACTTTGGTATAGTCATCATAATCAATAAATTGATTTTCTTTCACAATGACATGACTCATTGTATTTTTTTTTTAAACTGAAAGGTTGGATATCAAATCCCAGCACCTCCACCAATTATGTCGGCACGATTATGGACTCAGTGATGTAGTGACATAATACGTACTAGGTACTTAGGGATTAGTCATGAGAGAGTGCAATCCAACTATTGTAATCTAACAAAGCTAATGAACGTTATCATTGCTACTCGACAAAGAGTATAACATTACATTGAGCGTCACCACTTGCGTATCGAACAACGGATTGGTGAACCTTTGAGAGCCATCATCCCGGATGCGACAGTCCTCGCGGACCGTCTTACTCTCTGCGCGGGAGTCCAGGAGCGGCCCGGACAAGAGCCTCCACTGAGACTCTCGCTCCCGCTAGGGGACCGGAGAGCAGACCACACAGACTCGGCCCTCGCAAGCAAGGGCCGACATGGGAGCCTAAGCTCCCCACAGGGCTCCAAGCCTCCACCTTACACCCCGCCACTAAAACCACCAGAAGAGGACATTCTCTGTGCCCCCAATAGGAGGAGCCAATCTCCAACCTTCTCACATAGGAGGGAGCACTTCTCCCTCCTCACAAGACTGTTCGGTTACACACTGAAGGTAACGCCGACATTTCATCATGGGTTAGCGCGGTCGCTACTACCCTGGACACAGAGAATCCTTTTGTCATGCTCCTTTTCACGGTCCTGTTTACTCAATACTAAATACAATAGGCATAACCTAGATTTACAGAACTGTCCACTACAGTTCATCAACAAGTTACGAAACTCAGTTAGACTGCTCGATCTCATGACTTTCATCCGTGACCTTTATAGATAGTTACTTAACTAGAGCATCAAGCACTCACCATCAATGAGGACAAACCTCTGCTCCTGCCCTAAGAGGAAATCACATCACATATTGTGCACACCACATGGTTCAAAGTAACCATTACCTTGCGTGTCCCTCGCGTGCTCCGCACATAATGCCTCAGTGCCCTTGTTCCCGTGCTACCCTCCATTCTCGCGCCAAGCTAAAAAATGAAGAGCCACAGACAATATCAAACCATCTAAGTGATACCAGTTGTACACATGTCAAACCATAAACAATAATATGTGGATACTTACTAAAATGCTATATTCGTGCTTCTACACGACATCAGTCCAATCGCTCAACAAAATCTTATCAACCAACATTCCCAAACTACATTAACATACTTTTCATTAGCAAAACAATAACCATATTTTAATAACACATGCAATTCCATCTAAATTACACAACTCTTCATAGACATTCCTAACACGAGCAAAAGTCCCTAATTGTACTCGATGGTAATTGGTAACAACAGATTTTTACAACTTTACCCAAAACTCTACTAAGAAAAGTTTTCCAAAAAAATTACCATTTCATTTTAACTTTAGATAACCGTATGTACAATTAATGACATTTTATCCATTTTTAGATTTATTATTCTTAAAATCATTATAATTGCCCTCAATACTTGACATGTTTGATAACTTTACTAGTCTTTGATGTTCACAAAATATTTACTTATCTAAAAATTTTAACAATCTCCAATATCGTATGTCCGTCTATACAAAAATAAGACAAATGCACTACAAAACCTTTCGGCTGACAAGAATTCATAAAAAAAATGCTCAAATTAAATGTACAATCAGTCAGATAAAATTACTTTCTCATTTAATTATTTAATATTCCAATGAATTTAAGAAAACGTGCTCTAGTCACTTGTATTTTATGTTTATACAGATTCCGATGCATTTTCTAAAACGTGCTTCTTAGTGCACTGATTTGCACATATTCTATGCGTATCTCACGCATCACAAAAATGTTTAACGTATCACGTTCGTTTCTAACATCAGGAAGTCACACGTTTACACGTTTAATCACGTTCTATTCCAATTATTAGATATGCATATTTTCCAAAACTACGTTAAAAAAAATATAATTTTGAACTACGTAATGCGATGTTAGTTCCTTTGAGGAAAATATCTTAAATAGCTTCTAGCGCGAATTTTAATAAACCCAAACATATTATAACAAACACATACTGATATTCATTTCAAAACATTTTCAAAATTTTCGACTTTGATTCTATTTAAATCTTACAAGGGTACTGACTATATTTTTGTTTAACTCTTTTATCATTTAAAACAAAATACAAATAAAAGTTATGTTTTATATTTTTTTTACCTACAATAAACATAAATAGGTATTTTCACTTTAGTTTTACTCATCATACTTATTAGATATGTAAAATTCAATATTAATATACAAATTATTTAAATTTCTTCACTTGATTGTTAATTTATAAAAAACTATTTTTTACTAAATTAAAAATGATATTATCTCATCTAACGCTCAGATCAAACGGTGCAAAGAGCATAATATAAAAAGTTCAAAAGCACCAAACACAACAAAAATGACCATACTTAAGCCAAAAATAAATAGGCACATTAAACCCTTAAACTTTAATTAATCTAACTCAAAAGTGATTAGCAAATTAAATTCTTAAACTTTAAAATAATAATAAAAGTAAATTACACTATGGTCACATTTAAAATGAGAAAATTTGTCCGTATTAAATTCCACTTAACTTACTTCCTCGCATCTTCCGTTACTTCACTGTCCCTCTGGCGGCAACCATCTTGAAGTAGGGCGGGAAAAGGCCACGAACCACTCCCAGCACCCAACAATACCAACCGTCTCGTCGACCGTCACACGACACACGACACCAACAGCGCCCAGCAGCAACTCCGGCATGTGACACCAGGGCATGCGCAACCCTCAACCGCCCTTCATTCGGCTCCATTAGTGCAGTGGGTACTCTTATTGTTGTTCTTGACAAAACACTATTGTTATAGTCAATTTCACCAGAAGTCTCTTGCGTAAAACACACTTGTTTTTTATGTGTTGCACAGCGCTGCCCCAGCTACGCTAGGCAGCACTGGCAGGGTCGCCATGCGATGATGGGACTTCGGGTCGTAGTTAATAAAGTATAACGTCTCCGTGGTAGCTCGTATAATGACTATTAAATGTAATAATTATGATCTTATATACTACAGCTTAATCAATATGTCACGTAGGGTGAGGTGAGTCATTTACACACTACACAATAATACTAGTATTTTTCATTCAGAGTAAAGAACACCCATGTCAGAGGATCCTTTAAAGTTGCACCGGTATGCGAGAAAATGACCGAAAGACGTCTCCGCTGGTATGGCCACGTTATGAGGAGGCCGGACACGCACATGGTCCGAGTGGCGCTGGACCTAAAAACTAATAAGAAAGGACCCGGAAGACCCCCACTACTTGGTCGACGACGATCCGCAAGGATCTAAACAATCATAACCTGACGGAAGCCACAGCGCTAAACAGACCTAACTACAGAAGAATGACCAGAAGGGCCGACCCCAATTAGAGATGGAAGAAGGTCGCGAAAGAAGAAGAAGACTAGTATTTTTCATTCATTATTGTTTTCAGGAATTATTTTTCACTTCTTTGTTTGATGTACTTTAACAGTGTATTTTTGTAAACTATATTTTTTTTATTAAAAAAAGGGTTTTTACTATGGTGGCAACTCCAAAGAATCAAGATAAGGTACACTAAAAAAAACCGCTCGAGATATTATAACAATTGAAAACGAGAAGCACAATAGAAATATGTTGCGATGGAAGTCGCGCAACAGCTTAGTAAAACTTTGCATTATTATTTTTGGTTTTTGTTAATTTTCCATAAAAGTACTACACCGATTTTGATAAAATTTATATGGAACTAACTTGGCAGAATACAATATCGAATAAAAAAAGAATCATGAAAATGGATCCCCAATAACAAACATACAAAACAACAACATACATAAAAATTGAGAACCTTCTCCTTTTTGGAAGTCAGTTGAAAATAATTTTGCCCTAACTCAAATTTTACCTAAATCCATTCAGTATTTTGGGAACTAGAGCACAGAACGGACGAACAGACATACTCATATACACACACACATACATTTTTTTAAAACAAATCTCAACTTCGGGTTTTTGCCATCATAATACCTTATTCACTCCTTCGTCACTCGCCCAAAGAATGAAGAAGGTTGTTCGCGACACCATTCGACACTAGCAAAGCCCGAAACAAAGATACGCGCTGGGCCTGTGAGTAACGTAACTGGGCCCGCTTGTGGGGACGCAAACATAGTCGCAATTCGCGGCGCTGGGGTTTGCTGACTAGCCGTGGCTATTAACTACAACCCTAAGCAAAGCTAGACTTTTTTAACCTGAGGCAGAAACGGCGGTTCCGTTCAAAGAAATGTGAACAGAGCAGAACAGACACGGCACCCGACATAAGGGTTAAGTCACAGCCTTCAACACCGAAGAGATATGAATATATCTAATGGAGCTACCGTAAGCCCACAAACACGTTAAATATTCAATTGACAATAAAGCACTAACATTACGAAACCGTAAGTACTTACCTATAACCTAACAAACACTATAACCAAAGTATATATATTAGTACTGACGTATAACCATAACTACTATGTCTAAGTACCCACCATATCCGAGACAAATGCGGCTCGCCGACAGGTTGGTCCTATATGTGGCATGAGCATATTATAGTGTAGGTGTTTGTGTGGTGTGTGTACGTAGTGTAATGTGAAGAGCCACTCAACCACATCCGAAGTTCTGGAAGATGCCACGACGCTCCGTAGAGGGTGCCCCAGCTGGCCAGCAAATACATTAAATAAGTACTTATACATATAAAAAGGTTAGTCAGTTTTTCGATTAGTATGAAGGGTCCATTGTTTTTTGCAAATTGACTTAATTGACTCGTCTCTTGAGGTGAGTTGCGCACGATGAGTAGAAGCGCCAGTTGAGGGGTCCTAACCCAAATTTAGTTACATTCTGTGTATGCTTCCTTCTGAATTCCAGGGGGCCTGCACAGCGCTGTTAACCGGCATGATAATGACCTTATGGATAAGTTTCGGAGGGCCCCGACCAAACACACCCAAGCTGCCAGTCAGCGTCGACGGCTGTGGGTTCAACGTGACCATGTCGCCTCCAATGGAGGTGGATCCTAGCCAATACTTCTACATGTATAGAGTATCTTACATGTGGACTAGCGTTGTAAGTGTTTATCTATTTAATTACTTTAAACAAGCAATGCTTAAATAGGGTCTTAACAAAGTTATGCATTTTTAAAGTGAAACTTTTATTACATCGTCTCAAATTTTTTCGTCTGTGTGTTGCATGTCGCGTGACGGTCGCTTTCGTCTGACGGTATGATCGTTTCGTCCTCTGTACCGTAGCGGGAGCAGCCATGATCGTTTCGTCCTCTGTAAAGTTTCACTTTTACCGTGGTTTCATAAAACCACACACTTACTTTTTTTTAACTGAAGCTTGTACTATTGAAACTGAACAATTTACCCCAAGAAACCCATGGTCATATTGCATTTTTTATTTTTTAATTAAAATATCAAACTGCTCAGAATAAGTCCCAGGTTTATGAACTTGACAGTCAATTCTATTTTTATAACCCCAGTGGACGATAACATCATCGAAAAGACCATGCTATCGCTTAGAAACACGAATTTAGTTGGTCACGATGACATATGTGTTAAAGTTGTTAAGGCGTGTGTTGAACATTTATCACCAGTGTTCACTTTTCTTCTGAACTTAATCTTTCGAAACGGGAACATTTCCGGAAAAGCTCAAGTTATGTAAAATAAAGCCACTATACAAGAAGGGTGACCACGCAGATTTAAACTGGCCTGGTTCTGTTGTCAGCAGAAGGTCCAAACAATTTTCCATTTGGACATCAACGTCAGACACACGTGTCGACTGGTCTACCAGCTGTGAAAGATTTAGCGACAAAGCGAGTTTGAGTGTCTCTCTCCTAGCGTGGTCGGTCCTTTCGTATGGGAACAACCACTCCTTATGGTGGGCATTTAAGTCTCCCAGAAGGATCAGTTGGGCAGACGAGTACCTCGGTTGAGCCTCATCGGCGGCCTTACATAGATGTTCTAATAGCCTGGTTGTCTCCTGATCTCCGCTGTGCAAACAGTATATTTTATTTTATTTAATCAGTTTCATACAATTTAATTACAGGGCAAAGTAAGGCAAGGGAAAAAGTAGATAGATTATATTTAGAGATAACTTAAAAATAATAATAACTTAGTTTCATAATTTAATTTAAAAATCTAAACTTGAACAAAAACTAAGATTCTTAATGGTGGCAACTGTGATCTCCGCCAACGTACAGCTGCAGAGGTCAATCTCTTTGGAGACCAAATTAAGAATGCGTAATGCCCGCGTGAGGAGAGCAAATTCTAGAAAGCGTGTTCGAGCCACCGGCACCGCGAAAAACCTGGTAGTCCGAGGACCGATATGCGATGTGGTGTTCGGCACAACTAATTTGATCGATCATAGTATTTGCGGGTTATTTAGGTTCCCACGAAATACCTTAAATATGTAAGAAGCCGTGCTGAATTTCTCCTGACTTCCAATCTGAAGTATCCCACCATTCCCAAAACAAAGAGTGTTGGATACTCCAGGGGAAAGAAAGGGTATACTCCATATTTTTTTAGGTACAAAAACCTAGCGAATTTGTTTTGCAGCTTTTCGAGCATTAGGTTGTACTTATCTTCACGCGGGTTCCATATGATAGAGTTGCACTCAAGCCTACTTCTCACTAATGCGTTCTATAATGCGCAGATAGCGTTAATATAAGTGAATCCTAAGTTCCTAAAATATTTTTTGCAAACATCAGTTACGTGCTTCCGGAAACGTAGATCGTTCTCCATACATACTCCAAAGTCTTTGACCGTCGTGATACAGTTAATCTGGCCACCCTCCAAACTGTGGCGAAATTGTAAGGGTTCTCGGGTTCGGGAAAAGGACACTATGTTGCACTTAGTTTCATTAAAATACGGCTTGTTAACATGACTCCACTGTACCACCCGATCAACGTCCTGCTGCTAACACTCACAGTCATCCGTGTTGTTGATCTCGTAGAACAGCTTCAAATCATCCGCGAACAACAAACATTCTGCGTCTTTTATCATATTTCATTGATCATAATAATAAATGCTAGGGGGCCGAGATTACTCCATTGGCTTACACCTGATAAGGTAAGGTAAGCTTCTGATTTGAATCCCGAATATTCTACGTATTGTTTTGTTCTGCCGAGATAGCTTGCAAAGAATTTTAGCAATTTTGGAGTAAAGTCAAATCCAGCGAACTTGGTCAGAAGTATGTCGTTGTCGACCGTGTCGAATGCTTTGCGGAAATCGAAGTAAGCAACGTCGAACTGTCCCCCCGCACGAGCGTCGAGTGCCGGGGCCACATGATCCATGAAACACAGCAAGTTGGTATCTGTACTAAGACCCCGGCGACAACCATGTTGAGCATCACTTAGCATTGCACTGACTTGTAGTTAAATACTCGCGTACAGTGCCGATTCGAAGACCTTCGCAAATGTCGAAAGCAACGTCACTGGGCGATACTAGCTCACATCGTTTCCCAGCCCACTCTTCCGTGAGCTTCCATTGCTCCGGATACAAGCATTGTTTAAGACACAAGTTATAGACATGTAGAAGTGGACGTGCTAAAACTGAAACACAGTCTTTGACCATGAACAAGGGAATGCCGTCTGGTCCTGTCGACTGCTTGGGAGTCAGGCGAGTTAGAGCCGATTGCACATCCCGCAGGCTAAGGCAACCTACATGCACTCGCGCGTCTCCACTATCTGCTCTCACTATAACGGCTTGTGTATCAAGACGCGGTTGTTTGTCATCAAAGACTGATTGGAAATATGAAGCAAACTCCTCTGCACTATCCTGTATTTCCAAGTTTGTACCATTTTTTGTAACCGGCATTTGTTACGCACACTTCGTGTATTGCCAAACTGATTTTGCAGCTTATCTAGATAGTTTTTGTAGGCTAAGTCTATCTTTCTCTTAATCAGTGTTCGATGTTGCGAGAACATGTTGAAATCATTTTGGCAATCTGTGATCTTATATGCCTCAGAGAGCTTAGCTTTATGCTCGATGTCTCTATTTATATCCAAAGTAAACCAGTCTGGATAGGAAACATTTGTGTTATTGGTATCCTTGTCCCTTTTATAAGGAGTGTTAGTTCCTATTATCTCATTTATCGTATTATATAGTAAACAGAATCACTCACAGTATTTGCTTCGTAGAGATTATTCCAATCTACCCGAGCCAGAGACTCGTAGAGGCTTTCAAAATTGGACTTTCGGAAGTCCCAAATGGGATCATTTTGGAGTGCAGCCTCGGACTTTTGTGCTCTCGACATCCGCAGACAGCACTGAATCTTGAAATTTATGCTTAGTGGAGGATGTTGCAGATCTGGTTCCACTCACGAAAACATCACTTTCGGGTAAAGTTGTTAATATTACATCCAGTGTCCGGTTATTGCAATTCGCTATGTCATTAAATTGGTTGAATTTACAGAATGCCATGAAATATTCAAAATAACATTGAATTTCTTTCGTTGTCGAATACATATTAAGATCACCTACAACGATTACATTTTTATGCTTAATATATTCATTGTCTGCGCTTCCAGAAGGAATATAGAAGCGTAGATGTTTGCCTGCTACAGTTTTGTTGATGACAACAAAAGCCTTCGTAGATACTTACTTAATAAACGAACTGGTAGTTTTTTAATCAGTAATTCTTTATCTAAAAGCTTTGTTACCACCAACCAACCAACCTTACTGAACCATTTACGTTTCTTTCTAGATCGGTTTTGTGTGGGTCATGGTGGTGGGTTCCGCAGTGTCCCTTGTGTGGAAACAGCAGCATCCGTGGCAAAAGCAGGGGCTGTCGCACCCCGACCCGGCTCTCTTCACCCCACCACTCGCCAGGCTTCTCAGGAAGAGGCATAACGAGAAACCCTCCTTCCAGGTAAGACCGATACATTGGTAATCAATTGTTCAAATCAAGCATAACGTTTGACGAGGAATTCGCCATTTCTCGTTGTAAGGTGGAGCACGAGGCTCGAGGAGCGACAGAAGCTCGTTTAATTGTACAGTACAGCGTGTAACTAAATTGGTACAAGATCCGTTAATAAGAGTTGCCACTTATAAAAAAAAATCAAAAAAAGATCAAATTCCCTAGGATAGTATTCTAAAAAAAAACAGACGACCCATACAAAAATGCACGAAAATGATCAATCAGCTGATGGCTTTTAATGGTTATTTTTTTTTTACTTTCGAGCGACGAAGGTGTGTGTATGTGTGTGATTGTGCGTCTGTTTCCCAAACTAATGGACGGATTTGGGTTGGGCAACATTTTTCTAATTTTCCTTATCCTGATTTTTTAGGGTTGCCACCATAGTAAAAATCACTTATTATTTAAAAAAAAAAAAACTCGGTATATTGCTATAACTTTACATGGCCTAAAAGCACTTGGTAGTTCGTTAATCCAAGAAAAATCGGCATACCTCCCATACAAATCAAAGTTTGTCTTTATTCGCAAAAATTACTCTAACGATTTTAGTTAACCCGGTACATTACTATAACTTTAATTATATGATCTACAGCCCGCGGTAGTTAGTTATTCTAACAACAACAGTTATTTTTACAAACTCAAATCGTATGTACATATTTCGGGTACTTATTGGAATGTCTAAAATTAAAAAAACTAACGTTAAATAACCTACGTTCAAAATCCCTAAAATCTAAATACCAAATGTTTTAAAATACCTAAGCAACTAACACCTACCTACGAAATACCTAATTCTAAAATACCGATTGGACTAATTATTTAATGTTTCAAATATTAACTGTTACTACACCTATGTTTGATACACCAACATTTGAAATACCAATATGGTCAAAATAACTAAAATGATGCATCACTTGCGAGCTATTTGTATGCAGTAGTAGATCAGGTTCCGCGAGCGTAAAAGAGGTTAGATTGATAAAGTACAAATTATAATTTACAAAATAGCTCAGATAGTGTGAACTAAAATCCTGCAACATTTGTTGCTACGAGTTCATATTGGTTGCCATGTATGTACGAGGTCATTATCATGAGGTCGTACGTACCGTAAGTGAAACAATAATTAGATATTTACATTTTAGGGATTTTATTTTACGTTAGTTTTTATTTTATTTTAGACATTGCAATACGTACCCATTCTGCTGTACCGTACCCATTCCAGGAGGTTCGCGAGGCTCTTTGACTGTATCTTCAATCAAACCTGACCGAACCTAATATCGCTCGCTCACTTACAAAAACCTCAAGAAAACTGTGAATGAGCGAGCGATATTAGGTTCGGTCAGGTTTGACTGATTTTACAGTCAAAGAGCCTGCCCTCCCCCCCCGCGGTAGCAGAAACAGGAAACAGGCAAGTTAAGAAACGTTGGGAAAGTTATCCTGTTACACGTTCGAACTTGTTTGCATCTAGTTTTATCCCAGGGATTGGTTGGATCTAGTTGTAGTTAAAAATTTAAAATAATAATTTGTTTATAATTGGATTCTAAACTTTACATAATATCTAGGTACGTAGCTCGGTATTTTTCATTTTGGTCAATTAACTGTGAGGTAAACCAATTTTAGGAACTTTGTACATAGGGATTTCAAGTTTTAGCTTTATGAACTTCCTTCGGTAACATATCCATTTGACATTTTAAGCTTCGGTATTTTGAATATAAGTGAAACAACCTAACATATCCATTTGACATTTTAAGCTTCGGTATTTTGAATATAAGTGAAACAACCATTTGGTATTTAGATTTTAGGGATTTTGAACGTAGGTTATTTAACGTTGGTTTTTTTAATTTTAGACATTCCAATACGTACCCAAATTTTTCATCAAGTTTGACATAGGTACCTAACTTTTGACTTTCTTGTTGATTTGTGTATGTTTGTGGCACAGCGGGACTCTTGGGCAAAGTTGTTCATTATGATGAGTAGAATCCCCAGCTAACGGCTCCCACACCAATTTTGTTACATGTATATGGTACTTACCTACTATTTTCATAAACCATCCATTCCTATGTTAGTTTATAACTCGGATCGAGCATCGCTCGGACGCCCAGCGCCCAGGTAGGTACTCGTGCTCACGGATCAGATAAATAAGGTTGGATTGTAAATGTGAGCTGGGCAGACGCGCCACGTACCTATGATGAAACAATCATACTTAACCTAAGCGCGCGTTCATACTTTTTATTTGCGTGTGGTTGTGTGTAACGTACAGACTCGAAATGGTGTGAGACACAAAATGCAGCCCTGTGTTCTAAGTGTGTTTTGTTTATTAGTGCGCGCAATTCTTGTGTAGTGCTTGTGTAGTGGAGTTGATGGGTGGGAGACAGGCGGCGACGCTGGTTTTCAAACAAAAGTGTGACTATTGCCAATCCAACTTTATTTATCTTATCCGTGCTCGTACTAGTTAAAGTGAGAACACTGATGAGTGATGACTTCCGATTGTAAG
Organism: Coleophora flavipennella; assembly: GCA_947284805.1. Classification (NCBI taxonomy): domain Eukaryota; kingdom Metazoa; phylum Arthropoda; class Insecta; order Lepidoptera; family Coleophoridae; genus Coleophora; species Coleophora flavipennella. The sequence goes on from OX369299.1 coordinate 9,581,431, forward strand.
ATGAACCCCTAATCAAAGAGTTGTATGTAACCACTTACAGTTTTCCCCTATTGACCATCTTTACCTATACTTTATCAATTCTTGTGTAATTAATAATGTATTGATCACTAATATTTCGGCCACCATCATGCATGAGCTTTGAGTAGTTAGTTTGTTTGTAGAAGGGCACACACGGCACACATGGCACACACGGCACACACGGCACACACGATGTAGCGGACTCTGCTTTGCGATAATTTTCTATGGCTTGGAAACTGAAAAAATTGCAGGTTTGTACGAATGGTTTATTTTCTATCAAAGATTTATATATGATACAAGAGTTGTAAAAAGGTAAATAACAAACGAGTGATATTTGTAAGCGAGAGCCGCAGGCGAGGGTTTACATCATCACGAGTTTGTCATTTACCTTATACGACGTGTTTGAACGCAGTTGCGAGAGAACAGGTAAAATAAAAAAAGGACCGTAACAGAAGAACTAAATACATTGCATGGGTACATATACTTACCTAAGTATCAAGGTTTCTGCAACCGAAGTTCATTTTATGCGACTTGTTGCTCATTTTAAGTGTTCGGGGAGTAATCTCACTTTGTTTTTCCTATACTTACTTACTTAAGTAGTAGATATATTTTCCTATACTTACTTACTTACTTAAGAAGGTTTTAAGTTTTCGGGAAGCTGTCCCCTACACCCTGTATGTATAAATAGGTCTACGGTAGAATCTGTTTGAATGTCCTTTAGTTTATGTTTTCTTTAAGTTTAGTTTAAGTGTTTAAGTTTCCTTTAGTTTGTAATCTACCTAGTCTGTTTAATAAACAAATTGAATTATAGTGTAATTTTTTTCACTTCAACATTATCGATAATTCCAACGCAGTGGGTACACGGGTAAACAGGAATTACCCCTACACCCACCAGTGGGTGAAGTCAGTGGGTGCACGGGTCGCGAGCGTTTTTATCACAAATATTTTATTCGCATTCAAAATTCAGCTTTCAAAAAATTGTGCCATATTTAGGCACACGTACGCGTGCGTAAGTTTTTTTAACATTACCATATAAATAGACTAAATATATTAAAACTAGCTTTTGCCCTCGGCTTCGCCCGCGTGGACATCGTTTTTATGACTGTCTAAGAGGGTGCGCGGTGCGCGAGCCGCAAGCTGAGCGTGGACATAAATTTTCTCCAGATCCCTCGGGAACTATGTCAGGATATGCTTAATAGTAAATCATGTCATTTCCCACTTCCTCAACCATCTCTGTGCTAAAAATCACACAATCCATTGTTCCGTTGCGATGTTAAAGAAATTAACCAAAAAATAGTCTATTTATTAGTGGACATCGTTTTAATGACTGTCTTTAAGGGTGATTAGTAAATTATGTGGTTTCCCACCTACTCAACCATCTCTGTGCAAAAAATCACAACAATCAAATATTTTTTTAGTTCCCTCAGGAACTGCATCAGATTATGCTATTTTCCCGGGATAAAAAGTAGCCTACGTCCTTCCAAGTGACACGGCTACCTGCATTCGAAATTTCATAAAGATTGGTCAAGGCGTTGAAGCGTGAAAAGGTAACAAACAAACAAACACCTTTTCACATTTATTAGTAAGGATAAGGCTTGGGATAACATTATTGTAATAATTAAAACCTGCTTCGAAAATATTTTTCTATTCCTATGCGCTTCATTCATATTTATTCTCCTTTCTTCACAAATATACAACCGTAAGCGAATCTAAACAACTAGTGATATGTCGGTACTTCACATCTCGAAGGAACAACCTATCTCTTTTAAAATTCTCCATTCAAAAGTCTCAAAGAAGATTATGTATCTTTGGATATAATTTTTTTATTTCCCAATAAATGTCTTGTTTCTCCGAGCTAGAATTTAAAAAAAGTGGCTAAGTAAAAAAACACCTGTGCGGTAAAATCTATTTTGCGCACAGTAAACTGGCACATAAAGTATCTCTTTTCGAGCAACTGTATTGAAAATGATTTTTCTTGTTCAGTGTATAATAGGTTTAGTAAATTTCGAACTCGTTTGTTATCGACAAAGAAATATTGTGTAATTACCTTGTGGTGTCTTAGGTATATAGGTCCTAATAGTTTTGATACTAATGCCGTTTCAATGCTTTTCAGTGTAAACTTCTACAACAAAACGGCGAGTTGTAAACAAATAGAAGATTATAATTACCTACACCTGCAGCAGTCCAGAGTATAATCGGAGATAAACACAGAAAATTTAAGTTAGTTATAATGTTTTTCAGTGGACCAGATTGACCAAATACTATGTACTAATATATATACTGTGACTATGTGTTGGTCTTGAATAATCAAAGGTGTTGGTGATGTGTTGACAATCGGGAAATACAGGGTTTTTATAGTTTGCAAGTAGGGTTGCCAGGTCTTTAAACTGAATAGTCGAACAGGCTAGCCAGTTAAGCCGGACTTTTGGGTAAAAAAGCCAAACTCCTTAAATTGTTAAAGCCCGCTTTAGACATGAATAAATTTAATGCATTAGTTAGTCAATCTACATGTTTAGACGAGGTCTTAATCAGACTACGAAGCGTCGCCCCATAGAGTCACTTTATCACTTAGACGACGGCGCGCTCTTCCGATTATCCACGTGACTGTTAAATCATAAATCTAAAAAAAGCCTAACAAAAACCGGACAGGCCGGACACGCATCCAAAAAGCCTAACCCTGTCCGGCTTTATCCGGACGCCTGGCAACGCTATTTGCAAGCCATTAATTAGCATTTTTTTCGTACTTTATATACGAAAATGTTGCACTTTCCATACAAAGTAGGCTGTTGTGTGGAGCGTGCACATTTTTTGCGAATGCAATTTAATGGGTTCTTAGGAAAAACACACTATTAAAATATACCTTGTAAATTTTATGTAGGAATTTAAATTATGTAAAAGAGGTAGAAAACAAATATTAAAATGAAGGAGTTATTATAAGTAAGAAGGTACTATTGCATGAAGTAAGAATGATTTTGTAGATGACTATACTTATGTTGTTAGTAAATTAACGTCCTGAGTTTTAGATTATTTATTATTTTCATAAAAAGTGCATTTTCGAATACTCAATGAACGATACATATATAGTGAATTTATACGTGGTGCAAGAACAAACCAAATATTTTTCCAACTTTTGTATTAGTTAACAGTTTTAATAAAAACGTTTACGAAGGACTGTTGAATATATATATATAAGGTACGCTTGCTATACAAATTAATTGGTAAAGCTATTAAAATTTAATAAAAAGGGCTTCCAACTCCATGCTGTTTGCAGTCTATATGCATTTCATTGTGATAGATAACACATATATGTACCTATTTACAATTTCCTTTTTATTGTACTGTAATAAGAATAAAATTCACAAAGCTTCTAATAATAGCTCGTGCTACAAAGTGTTAAAGTATTTAAATATTGTACTTACTAAGTAACTTTTGTTAAACGGTTAGTATAGTGTTAGTTGTTTGTTATTTGTTTGTTGTACCTAGAAACTGTTAAATCGTGGTGTGTCTGTTGAGATCACACAGTCACACAGGGAGACGTTGAAATCAATACCAATACATGGTGCCCAAACGAAAAGGATAGAAACTAGACTTAAATAATTTATCGTAAAAAAAAAGAAAACAAATCTGAATTATTCAGTGAAAGATTTTTAACTATTACTAGCTGTCCCGGCGAACTACGTACCGCCTTACATTACATTACACTGCCTTACCCTACCCTAACCTACACTACACTACACTACCCTACACTTGGAATATTTAATTTATTTATTTATAAAACATAGCCAATGATTTCAGTAACACCCTGTATAATCATTTATCAGCAAAGCCTGAAATGTGACCAATGCGTGTGCAAATGCGTGTCGATGTCGTCGAGGTGAAGCGACCTGGAACTGTAACATGCGACGTGACGACGCAATCGTACGGAGATGGATTCAATTAATAAAAACAAACAGTTGTTTATTTATTTATTTTTAATTAGTTCGACACTTAGTTTGTAGATAAGCTTAAATATTTGGATGTAGAATTATGGTAGGTACCTCCTACCTGGGTACTCACATTAGAGATGGGTCAAACTTACAAACAAGCTATTAGCTGTCAATAAGTAAGTATCAAGCCGACAAGAAGCCTTCCCTGGGTCTCATGAGTTCTTGAACTTGACGTCGCAAGCAGGCGTTCTGGAACAAATGCAACAATATTTAAACTCGTTTAGTATTGACATCCAACTTTACTTATTTTTAGGGTTCCGTCGCCAATAAGGATATAAATAGTTTCGCCATGTGTTTGTTTACACCTATGTAGCGTCGCCCTCGGTTGCCTTGCGTCCCGTAGTCAGGACATCCAGCCCAGACACAACAGTTAAACAACAGACTGTTTAACTGCGGCATTCCTAGCGGGTTGAGCAGATAATCGACAACGCTGTACACGTGAAAAAAAAACTACTTAAATCAAAACAACCAAGTACAACTTTGCCACATTTTTTATGTTTTGTTAAATTTCTAAAAAAACTGAATCGATTTTGATTAAATTTATATGGAACCAACCTGGCAGCATTTCTTATCGAATAGAAATACGGACAAGTGCAAGTCGGACTCGCCCACCGAGGGTTCCGTACAAATTTGTAGGTACATAATATAAATCAACAGTGCAAACTGTTAAGTACTACATACGCCAATATTATTAGGTACCTACCTATACATATACAAAAGGGAAAATATTTTTTACTCATTCTTCGTCATAAACCTAAAATGATTAAAATCTGTTTAAGGAGCTAAGATCACTCAATCCGAGCAGGTTGATACGTGTTTCGATTATATCGTACGTAAGTCTATTCATTTTAAGTTCAAATCAATGCGGGCTTCAACGCGGCTGTTACGTTGAAACCGAACGCCCAATTCTCGATTTTTACATGTTTTTATTACTTTTCATCACTTTCAATTAAGTTTAAAAAAATGTGATCAATTAAAATGGAAGGTCTTAAAGTCACCAATTTTTTTGTGTTGGTTTCATTCAATATTAACTAATCGTTTTCGAGAAATTTTGCAATAAATGTCAGAAACAGGGTCTACAGTATATTTTTTTTTACTTCTAAAGTGGTATATTTTTTTTAAATTGTATTCAATTAAATCAATTTTTTATTACTTTTAGTATATTATATATTTTTCCATGGTGATAGCTTTACACGGTCTTTCAATAATTTGAATTGAATATTGTCATTTGACCGATCTTAAGGCCTTAAGCTTGTGGCAATGAATCCCTTTCATACGATACCCCACAGGACACGGTTAACTCAATTTAAAATTTGGACCGCCGTTCCTTGCATAATTGATTACGTACCTACTTTAAATAAAGACTATATTTTTTATGATTTAATTAGAGTTGCAACAAATGTGATTTGACCGGATACCGAATATTTGGCGGCGCTCTCAGAAGAATAGACGAATATTCGGTCGCTTGCGAGCGACAGGTCCGTGTATTTCTCTCATTGCAATACAGTGCTGTCATTTACGTTACACGGCTGCAGAATCGTTAGTTTACGTTACTTTTCGGAATACCGGGCTATAATATAATATATAACATCGCAAAAGAGCTCATTGCTATTGTTGAGATATGAGATATTCTGCAACAGAAGATACATTTACTTGTCCATGACAGTAGAGCAAATATGATAAAAGTCGTACGAGTTGCGCAATACAATTCTGCCAAATGTTTTATTCATTCCCTGTATTTTTATCTGAAAAATGCTCGTCTCGATCGCATAGCAGACCTTTGCAGGTGGTGGTTTGTAAACTCATCCCAAGTTAATAAAATTTTTAAAAATATATCTGTCGTCACCTTGCAGTAGTGTCTACCTACAGTGAGTTTAAATATTAAAATTACTTCATCATATCAGCCGAAGGACGTCCACTGCAGCTGGACATAGGCCTCCCCCAAGGATTTCCACGACAACCGGTTCTACGCTACCCGCATACAGCGCATTAAAATTACTTATTTATCTTTATAAATAGTTTTTGATTGAAATACGTCTTTATTTTCATATTTTTTTGGTATTTGGTATTCGGCCGAATACCGAATATCCAAAAAATGGCCGAATACTAAATAGTTTCCGAATATTCGTTGCAACCCTAATTTAATTACAATAAACCGTACGTTTTCAGATTTTTCCTTATACCTACTTGTAGTATAAGACTGTATTACTTGCCAAATTTCATAGTTCTCGGTCAATGGGAAATACGGTATTTTGATTCCTTTGAGAGTGTTAAAATATACGTTTTTTGTGGCATAAACTTTCGTATCTTTTTTTAAGTTAACTTAGAAGTTAGATTTTTTCAAAGCTTCATGGGACTGTAGACCGAAACGAAATTTATTGTTTTAGTGGTTCAGCTACGCGACATAAAACCGCATTTCGATGTATATAGATGTATCATTTAAAGCGGTAGTTCTTAAAAATATTCTCCTTAGGGGGCCAGTAATGACGTCATCATTTTTTTGTATAGGATTTGATAATTTTTTTCAGAAACCTATCGTGTGTGGTATCAAATGAAAGGGCTTCATGAGCCGGTTCTGAAAATATACTACACCATTACCTTTCGGCCACCTGTTTTCTAAAAATCGTAAGAAATATTTTCAAAACATACGAAGTTTGGACTCCTCCAGGTAGGACAGCTTAATAATTTTTTGTAGAACATACTCCAAATGTCTTTTAATATACTTATATCTAACATCAAGAAAGCGATTATAAAAATATTAACAGAAACTATTTTTTTTAATTTTTCATCATGTCATTCCATACAAAAATACAATTTAAAGGAATGACGTAATGAAAAATAAAAAAAATACTAAATGAATAGGTAATTAAAATATAAGTTATTACTACACAGTGATACACAATGAAAGCTCTGTGTCGCATAGCGTGATGCGAGGCAGCCTTGGTAAGTTGGTATATACATATAAAGTAGGTCCATTATATAAACAAACTAGTCTACGCATCACCCATTGAATTCGGGAATCACAAGTAAGTGGGTAGCTACTGTGTTTACAATATGAATATAACAACGAAGTAGTACCTACCTATAGCAATTCTCTAAATCGGATGTGTGCTAGCTATGTACTTATTAGAATAATTGTTTCCGTTATTAAAAAATATGTTATACATAAAACATTGATTTTTTTGATTTTCAAAAAAAAAAATTGACTTTTCCAAAATTTGTTTTAACTTTATCCTAAAGCCCTTAATTTTCCGCGTCCACTAAGTCCTAATAGATCTTCGTATCTCAAAGCTGCGAAGTTCCACAGGACTATGACGCCCAAATAATACTGCACGGCGGTACTCCACGCGCCGCTAAGGGGGAGCATACTGCCCCCCCCCCCCCCCCCCTATCACTCCCACAAAAAAAAAGTATAAGACGTAAAATGTTCCCCGTCTCAATATCTCTAGGCGTCTCTCTCAGTTTTTCGATGTTCGACCTCGTTCACGAGATATCGAAGATAATCCGAGGGAAGGTGTTTAAACATCGAGGTTTTTTTTGTTTTTTTTTTCAATTTTCGAAAAAAAATTTCGATTTTTACAAAGAATTTTTTCACCATCTATATAACACGGGGCAAACACACTTTTAGCGAAAATGGGGCGCTACCGGAGCGATCGAAAAAACATTTTCAATGTTAAAACAACTGTACCTATTGATTTTCTTTTACTTTTTGGAAGTTACTATTTTTCAGTGACTTCCAAAAAGGAGAGAATAATCAGTTCAGTTGTTTTTTTTTATATAATTACTCACTGAGAACATACTTTAACGCAAATTTTAAACTATTAAAATGGAAAACTAGGTACTTTCGTTTATTTAGAAACTATTGACTGTGCGAAGTACCGACAGTACAGTTTGCCGCGCCGAGGTACAATTAACAAAGCGCTAAAAGTACTTTCACTTAAAAGTTAGAGAGGGACGGATAGCGCAATATTTTGTATGTACTACTTTAATTTAAAAGTTTAGTGAGTTTATTTTATTTACTTAATTTTCCATTTTGGGTCATAATTTTACATCTATGTATCAAATTTCATCACTAAGTCTAGTAGTGGCAGAGAAAATGGACAGATGGACGGACAGACATAACGAAATTATAAGGGTCCGTTTTTTGCCATTTGGGCCCGGAACCTACAAAGGGAGAGCTCCGTATTATCGGGTAAGTAATAACAAAACAATGCTCATCGCGTCAAATCCTTTACAACAAAGTAATTACACCTAGTAATAAACTTACATGAAAGTAATTTCAAATTCATACTCAACGTGCAGAGAAATGTCAATCGAGAAACGTGAGGAGATCCGTAGAACCAAAGTAACCGACATAGCTCTCAGAATTACTAAACTTAAGTGGCACTGGGCAGGGCGCATTGCTCGTAGAACAGATGGCCGATGGGGCAGTAAAGTTCTCGAGTGGCGACCATGCACCGGAAAGCGTAGTGTAGGAAGGCCTCCCACTCGGTGGACCGATGACCTGGTGAAGGTCGCGGGAAGCCGCTGGATGCGGGCAGCGCAGAACCGGTCGTCGTGGACATCCTTGAGGGAGGCCTGTGTCCAGCAGTGGACGTTCTTCAGCTGATATGATGATGATGACTCAACGTGCGTGTGTGTGTGGTTTGAGTGAGTGAGTGGGTCTGTGTGCATATGTGTTAAGGTACGACCGCACCGTAACAACGCGACGCGACAAAATATTATTTGTATTTAATTGTATCTCATAGAATACAAATATAATATACAAAAAATATTTGGTTACGACTGACAGGCAAATGTTTCTGAGAAATGTCGCACAGCTGCAGTTAATCATAATGCGGGCTACCTTAACTTCGTAATTAAGTTGAGTAGCTTAGTTACCTCTCTGAGCAAATCGTCTTCCCTTTCAGCGGCAATCTTGAGCATCTCCTTCGACCGCTCCAGCAGCAGGTCCTTGTCCTGTATGCTACGCTTCAGGTTAGCTATCTCCAGGCGGTGCGACTCCAGTTGGCTGCGGTTCTGGGAGAAAGAAGAAAACTCAATCTTTCATATCGACTGACGTCAGTTCTTGTCTCCTTGGTTAGATGGAGTGACGATGATGCCAAGTACGAACGTGGCTACAAATACGGACGTGGCTACAATACGAACGTGGCTACAAATACGAACGTGGCTACAAATACGAACGTGGCTACAAATACGAACGTGACTACAAATACGAACGTGACTACAAATATGAACGTGGCTACAAAAAGGTACACAGAAAAACTGACTTGATAGGTGGGACACTTATTTTAAATGCAGGAATAACTTCTTTAGTCCCGGTGAATTAATGCGTACGTTGGGTAGGTCTATTGTGCTGGAAATGTAGTGACGGACGAGCATCTAGTTTATTGGGTAGTAGCAAATATATTAGGATTTTTATATTTACAATTTTCTACGTGAAATATTTACTCAAAACCTGTCTACATCTCTACACAGTCCTAAAGTCGAAACTTAGTTTAACTATTTTTAGGATCGGAAATTCCTATTTTGAAGATTCAAACCTTAACCTTATGCCCTTGAAAATACCTCGGTGATACAGTGACACAGTCTATATATACTGTGACACAGTGAAGCTTGCGTTCACCTTGCTTGTTATTTAACATTCATTTAATCTAACACCGGATTTATTCTTTATAGTGCATAAAGTTTAGGTAAGTTACTATCTTTTTGGTTCTGATTTCGGCCCAAATCAGATATTTGGACTGTACCTGAGTAACTGTACATGGTTCGAAGTGATAATTAAAACGTGAATAATTATCTTCATAATTATAAAATCAATTGCAAAAACAAAACATTAACGTTATAGTTATCTTTGACAAAACGCTAGGTTCGCGCTATGCAACCCAGTACAACCCAACCGGATTTGACGTTTCGTCACAGATTACTAATTAGTTACGTTTCGTAACGTTTCGAGACGCGTCAAAACTCGAACTCAGGAAAAAGTCACAAATACGAAATTGTTGATAAATACCGCAGTGTCTCAAGACTAAGGTCTTTGACCAGTGTGTGTTGCCAGTGATGACATACGGAACTAAGACAGGGTCGCTTCCTATGGGCCTCATAAGAAGGCTCAAGGTCACCCAAAGGGCAATGGAGCGAGTTATGCTTGGAATTTCCCTACGCGATCGAATCAGAAATCAGGAGATCCAAAGTAACCAAAATTGTTCACAGAATCGCTAAACTTAAGTGGCAGTGGGCAGGGCACATAGCTTATAAAGCAGATGGCCGTTGGGGCAGTCAAGTTTCCGAGTAGCTACCGCGCACCATTAGACGTAGCGCAGGCGTGGGGGAGGTTTTTGTCCAGCAGTGGACGTCTTTCGGCATTAGCCAATTATATTAATAATTGTGGGCTGCCTTCGATCGACCCACGTAAAAAGCCGGGTGAGCGCAATGGACTGTTTTTGTAGGGGAAAAGGTCGATCGTATGGTTGCGACTGACTTGCGAGGGGAAGTAAAGCCTCGGAGTGGAAGAAAACACGATGAGTTGCGAGGACCAACGTAGTTTCCGATGTACTGTTTCCGATTGGGAGACACGGGAGGCTTTCCTTCTTCGAGATTCTATTACGATCTAGTTCTCGAGCGAAGGTCTCTGCAAGGGTCAATTACGGCGCTGTACGCTGTCTCTTGCGTATGGTTCTGCTAGGCTCTTCTTGGTTACAGTAGCTTCTTCGGATTTTCGCTTCTTGTTGCAGTTACATCTGCTCGTTTTTTTTTACTGAATAACGCTACCGCGGTCCTTGTCTGTTTATATACCTTTCTCTGTCAAAAAGTCTACAACAAAATGACAAGGACAGAATATTTACGAGAGAGATCATCATATCAGCTCATATACGTCCACACCGAGGGGTTTGAGCCTACCCTGAATTAGGGCGATCGGGCCTTGGACGACCACGCGGGCCCAGTGCGGGTTAGTCGACTTCACACACAACCTGCGAGTTTCTCCGCAGGCGTGTGCAGGTTTCCTCACGATGTTTTCCATCACCGTAAGAGTGTCGGATAAACGTACATATGAAACCTAAATTCGAAATCACATTGGTACGTGGCAGGATTCGAACCACGACCTCCCGGAAAATAGATACCGGGCCCTCACTCAGTTGGAGCAACACTGCAAGGACGACCGGTCTAATACAAACATCTGACCCTTGGCTATTTTCGCGGTTATCTAACCTCAATGAAAAATATATAAACTCATTTATTTACAAAACATACACATACTTACTACATAAAATGAACCTTACAAATGCGATACTTGGGCTAATAGAATTGAGAGCATGTAAAATTACATTACTAAGAGTTTATCCTAAGGCCCTATAAGAAAAATATCTACATATTTAACACTCTCACCGCCATCTATGTATTGAATTTTCCAGTACAGCAAGCCATGCGGGCCGCCAGCGACCCTCGCGGTTGCTATCTTAGCAAGCCACTGTGGAAAATCTGTAACGAGTGTCGCAGGCCGTACGGGAGGCCGGCGGGCTCACTGGTTGTCTTTAATCTTTAAATATTTTGACTGATTTAGGCGCGAAAGTTACGGTACGCCGGCGACCCGTATGGCCCGACAGCTCAGCGCAACTTAAGGTGGCTTGCAATACTTGAAATCTTACGACCTGCCGGCGGACCGCATGGCGGTGAGAGTGTTAAGTATCTATAACCTGCCTACAACATCAAATTAACTAGAAAATACCTATTTGAAATATCTAGCTAAGTGGGAGGCTAAAACACAAACAAACAAAACCTTTATTTCAAAAAATATTTACAGAAGTCGTGAATAATAATGGTGATTAATAACCGTGATTAAATGTACATTTCATCATCATCATATGCCGAAGGATGTCCACTGCTGAACATAGGCCTCGCCGAACGGTTTCCACGACGACCGGTTCTGCGCTGCCCGCATCCAGCGGCTTCTCGTGACCTTCACCAGGTCATCGGTCCACCGAGTGGGAGGCCTTCCTACGCTACGTTTTCCGGTGCGCGGTAAATTTACACTTAAACAACTAAAACTTATTTAGTTATTTTTTCTACCAATATTTTTTGGATTTTAATTTTTAGTAAAAAAATAAACAGCAAAAAAAACAATCAACGCCGATAACCACTGGATGGTTATCGAATAATTATCATGATAATTAACGGATAATTATCATGATATTTATCCAAAAAAATAATCACACTAACATTATAAAGGCGAAAGTTTGTGAGTGTGAGAGTGTAGGTAGACAGATTAGGACCTGGATTAACACTTTTGTTCACGCTCGCGAGCCGCTTGCGGCTTGCGCACTGCGCACCCTCAAAACCTCCACGCGGGTCAAGCCGCGGGAAACAGCTAGTTATCTTGCGTGTACCTACTGCCACCGCCCGCGCCGCCTACCTTCTCCGCGCCTCCGCTGCGACTGCTGCCCGGCCTCGACTCGCAAGCGGTGCTATGCTTCACACTCCTCGCTGCTTTCTGTTCGGACTGCAGCTTGCTTACTAGTCCTGAGCAACGGAAAACAAAGTTATTACCTACTGGAACTAATGACACTCTTAGATGGGTGATAACGCAATGAGTGATAGTTGGACGTAACTATCTATTTACAGATCTTTAATACTTATGGACTTGTTGATACAAATAGTTAGGATTCAAAAACTGGCCAAGTGGGAGTTAGAGTCGCACCATCGTACCATAGATGTTGCTAGTTTCTTTACGTTTCAATAAAATTACGATTCTTGAATGGCACTCTTTAATTTTCATATTTACTACAGCGGCAACAGAAACACACACTCTGTCAAAATGTCAACTCTAACGGTTCATGAAACACAGCCCGCGGACAGACGCGCGCACAGACAGCGAAGGCTTAGTAATACCAAAGTATATATATTAGTACTAACATACAGTATGGACACTCCCTGCCGCTCTCTAGATTGCGACCTCACCCCCTCGTCACTCAGATAGATAAGAGGGCAGTTTGACAACTCAATGACTTTAAGGTTAAATAAAAACTTTTATAATATTTTTTTTTGTCTCATATTTGGAAACTCACTAAGAAGCGCATGCCGTTCTTTTTTCAAATTTGGCGCGAAAACAAGCTTTTTAGAAACAAAAAAGTTAGGCGACTTCTAAGTATTCTTTGAAAATGGAGAAAAGCGAGTTTCGAGTGCTAATTAAACACAATTTTTTACGTAGTTATTAAGCAGACCGAAAACAAATTGAAAGAGTATTATGGTGATTCTGCGCCTTCTCATGGGATGGTACATAAGTGGCCGATTGAGGTCACTATGGAGGGCATGGTTAGTAAAATACATGATATTATTTTGGCAGACCGTCGAGTGAAGATACGCGAAATAAGTGATGCTGTGCACATCTCGACTGAACGAGTTTTTTATATTCTGCATGATATTCTGGGCATGAAAAAGCTTTCTGCAAGATGGGTGCCGCGTTTACTAACAGTCGACCAGAAACAAAATCGTGTAACAGCTTCTGAGGAATGCCTAGCCATGTTTAATCGCAATCCGAGTGAGTTTATGCGTCGGTACATAACAGTTGACGAAACGTGGGTCCATCATTATACACCAGAGACTAAGCAACAGTCGAAGCAATGGACTTCTACCCGGGAACGTGCCCCAAAGAAGGCATAAACTGTTTGCTCGGCTGGTTAAGTGATGGTCACAGTCTTTTTGGACAGCCAAGGGGTTATTTACATCGATTTTTTGGCTAAAGGCAAGAAAATAACCGGAGCTTACTATGCGGCATTATTAGATAGATTCAATGAAAAGTTGATCAAAAAACGACCGCATCTAGCAAAGAAAATAATTCTATTTCATCAGGATAATGCACCGGCCCACTCGTCTGCAATCGCGACATCAAAAACTGTCGAATTAGGATACGAATTATTGCCACACCCTCCGTATTCGCCAGATTTAGCCCCCTGTGACTTTTTCCTCTTCCCAAACATGAAGAAATGGCTTGGTGGGCAAAGATTTTCGTCAAACGAAGAGGTGGTAGCCGAAACTGAGGCCTATTTTTCACGAATTGACAAAAAATATTTTTTTGATGGGTGTAAGAGGTTGGAACATCGCTGGACTAAGTGCGTAGAGTTGAAAGGAGATTATGTAGAAAAATAAAAATATATACATGTAAAATGAGTGTTTCTTCTTTCCAAAGTCATGGACTTATCAAACCGCCCTCGTACAAATTGGTTACAGTTTGGTTGTCGAACGTATGGGATTTCGCCGCTATTTTGTGTGTTCCGTCATTCCTTTTTTGACATGTCATTTCTGGCCCGTTGTATGAAGTGTCCAGGCTGTGGTAATAGGGTCCCGTTGGTTACCCTTTGCGTGTGCGGAACCCTAAAAAGTACAAACTTATGGCCTGCCCACCCCACAAGAGCTGTTCCGCACTTGATGCAAGAGACGCTTTTCATACAGACCATAGCATTTATTCAAACAAATCAAATTCACCGTCCATCACATTTATTCTGCTATACTTGATTGCTGTATATGACCTTATTACTAAATAATTGAAAACGCTAAACACGTTAAAAAACCGACTTCCATCGCAACAACTTCGTACAATTTTGCAATATTATTTTTGGATTTTGTTGATTTTCTAATAAAGTACTACAACGATTTACTACCACATGGGAGGCACTAGCTTTCAAATAAAAAAAAGAATTATCAAAATCGGTTCCCCCGTCAAAAGTTCTGTGGTAACACACATAAAAAAAAACATACAGTCGAAATGAGAACCTCCTCCTTTTTGGAAGTCGCTTGAAAATATGCCTCATCTAACCTCTAAACCGCGCAACGGACAACTCAGCGTAGGCAGGCCTTCCACTCGGTGGAACAACGACCTGGTGAAGGTGAAGGTCGCGGGAAGCAACTGGATGAGGACAGCGCAGGACTGATCGTTGTGGAAATCCTTGGAGGAGGCCTTTGTCTAGCAATTGACGTGTTTTGGCTGATGTGATGATGATGTGTTTTGGCGGCTGCACTATTAGCTCGTGTGGCGATGGTTGCCTTGTTTCGGAGGAAAATATTCTGTGGGAAAATGCACATCCGCCTGTTAGGTTGGATAGGAACCCACCTCTGAGCGTAAGCACAGTCTGTTCGAGGTCGTTGACCCGGTGCTGGTGGGCCGTCGTCGGAGTCGTCTCCAGCGAGTGCACCCTGAGGTTCAGCTGCACGTTTTCTTCCTTCAGCATCTCGCAGTAGCTGATCAACAAATGCAGGAAACTCAATGTAAATCCTTCTTTCAGTCGCAATAGTGTACTTGACTGCAAGTCATTCAAGTTAAGGTTTGAAATCTGCCAAAAACGAAATTTTGTTCCAAAAATGTTTGAAATATCAAGGCGTGACCTCACAGTTTTCGGCGTCATCATTCATATATTCGTTGAGGCATCCTGTCACAAGTATATTTTACTTAAAAAGGGTCCAAGCACAAAATTCAATAATACCTTAACAACAAACTGTGACAAAATAAACAATACATTTTTAATTTTGTGAAAATTTAAGATGTGTGACTGATTATACTGCAGTTCTGATCTCTGTCAAACTATACCATAATACTGTGAAGGGATTGCTACATCAATATTTATCGTTTATATAAGTAATTCCATTTTTCCAAAATCAAAGTTTCTAAAATTTTTAGTGTCAGATTTCATACAAACTTCAAAAAAAATTTTGGTTGTTTGAAAAAAAAGGTCAAAAAAAAACATAAAAACAAAACGAGCAAGATTTTTTGAAATTTCAACAGGACGGCAAAATGTTAAACATAATGTAGTTCATAAATTACATTAGATGCAGTCAACTCCCCTACTCATTCATCTTCTATAGGGCCTCAATAGAGTTTAGAAATAGACGAAATTTAAATTTTATCCTAAGTGTTTTAATAATAGCGATGACATTCTCTTTGCTAAGTGTAAACCTACAAATCCGCCCTACACGTGACCACGGTGCAACAACAGGCAGCCTGTCCAGTCTTTGAGAACACAGTTTACCTACACGATAAATAGTGTCACACTATATAATAGTAAAAGATTTTCAATCTCCTCGTCATATGAAAGAAGTCCTCTGCTGGGACATAAAGCTCCCTTGATTTGGGGGTTAAGGTTAGGGTTGGGCCGTATGGCTCGCGGCTTACAATAGGGCCAGGCCATTTGCTCTCGTGGGTGTCGTAAGGGATGACTGAGGGATTAAACCGGAGGATGGGTGCCACCACATCGCACACTGCGATCGCCACCCCGCCACCCGCCACCCGCCTGCCAAGCGTGGCGATTACGCCGAAAAAGATTTTACAATTAAATTGATATAGTTATCTATTCGCTTTTTCACAGCGTTCGCACCAAACGCAATCACACCTTTGGCAGGCGTTTGATAACTGTTATCCGACTCGAAGGACCAAAAAATGCACAGAGCACGGAATCACATCGCTCGCGGGCGCGTGACCGATGTGATTCCGTGCTCTGTGAATGTAACCGAACAATAATAATACAGCAATAAAATACGGCAATGAAGACGTCCCTAAAAATTCCTCACCTTTTCCAGTAGTCCAGCTCGGGCTGCGAATCGTGCGTGCTCTTCATCGGAGACCGGATCTGGGTCTCCAGTAACGTCGACTCTAGCTTCAACACTTGTCCCTTCAGTGAAGTCGCTTCCGCTATTGACTTTTCATATTCGGCTACGAGATACTCATTTCCCTAATAAAGATTTTGATAAAGAGTTATTTTATACGTAATAGTTAATTGTCGTCTGGTATACACGCTATGCTCGGAGTTTCCTTCAGAAACGAGGAAATCCGTCAGAGAACCGGGTAACCGTGGCAATCGGCGAGGCACACAGCTCTTAGAACAGAGTAAAGATCTCGAGTGGCAACCGCGCACTGGAAGACGTAGGAAGAGCTCACAATCTGTGGACTGAAAATCTGGTGAAGGTCACGGGAAGCCGCTGGATATGGGCAGGGCAGGACCGGTCGTCGTGGAAATCCTTCCAGCCTTTGTCCAGCAGTGGACGTCTTCCGGCTGATATGATGATGATGAAATCTTAAATATTAAGATATTGCGGAAAATCAAAGGATCTACAGTGGCATGTAAATATAGGGTTCTTCTAAAATATCTGACAATAATTTTCGAAAAACCTAAAATAATTTTAATTATTTCGTATTTTTCGCAGCTTCTTAATCGATACTCATATCATGGGGTCAATGGGGTGTATAAAAAAGTTAATGGTCCGCCATCTTTGGGTGTCCGTCCGCCATATTGGATTTAGGATCACATCACTTAGGTATAACCATGCATTATGCTCCAAAATTAACAAGTGTGCGAAATTTAGCTTAATCGGAAACCGGGAAGTGGTTCTAATTAGCTTCCAAGATTTGTCCCGAACTAAAAAACTAACTAACTAACACGGCGAGCTAATATAAAGCTTCCAAAACTAAGAGCGGCTTGAGCTGATGACACAGGAAAATTTGTCTCCAGATTAAAAGTAAAAGTACAATTTTCTTTTTGAATATTGTAGGTTCCTCGGGTTAAGTTGTTTAGTTTCATGAGCTAAAGTCATCCATGATTTTTTTTAAGTATTTCAGAAGAACCTTATATGTCTACACGGTGTAACAAAATTGGTGTAGGGGCCGTTATGGGTCCCCAGGAGGCTCGAGTTTCCATACAAATGTAGTTCCGCTTTAATACAAAAACTACATGCCGGAATGAATCCAACTTTGCGAATATATTGAGTAGACACATATCCATGTTCGTAGTTACTTTTCATCGTAGTAAATTGAAACGTAACTAAACGCAGGCATGAACTAGTTTTGTACTGAAAGTTTGAAACTGCTCTTATTTTTACCGTTTTATATTAGTACATTGAAAACTAATTACAAACATCGATATGTGTCTACTCAATATGTTTGCAAAGTTTGGATTCATTACGGCGAGTAGTTTTTGTTTTAAAGCGGAACTACATTTGTATGGAAACTGGAGCCCCCCCCCCCTCCAGGGGACCCGTTAACTGGGGCTTCTACTCATAATACTGAACAATTTTAAGCATTTCGCAAAAAAATAAACTTCATACAAATCGACTGATTGACCGATTTCGTGCAATTTTGTATGGAATGTCGAATTTTTTTCAACCGACTTCAAAAAAGGAGGAGGTTTTAAAGTCAACTCCTATATTTTTTTTTATGTATGCCATAAATTTGCGTAATCTTGATATTGCATGTCATATTAGTATTGTTTGCGCGTGTACAATTGTACATAATTATTTATATTTAAATTATTGTTATTTCAAACACAATGTAGATTGTGAGTAAAATGAATTGAATTGATCAGTATGATCACGCATAACTTTTTACTGGGTTGTCCGATTTCGATACCTAATTATTTTTTTTATTGGATAGGTTCGAAGTTGGACCCATGCACATTTTAACAGACTGGTTTACTATTGTTTTAATAAAATTACAAAAAATATAACGAAATAATAATTGTAGTTGCTGCGACTGAAGTTAACTTGACTATGGATTCCTCGGGTAAAGTGGTTCAGTACGATGATTAGTTAACGGGTTTTACACCCCGTGTAAAGCAAGTAAAGTTACCGACAGAAAAAACAGAGCCAATGGTAGTAACGAAAGCTGAAAAAACTTCAGTAATATCAGCCAAGAATGTACCTTTTCAGCTGCTTCTAAAGCCACAATCCGCCTCTGTTGCGCTTCAATGCGCTCCATCAAGGCACGCGACGACACCGGCAGCGGCACCTCGTCGTGCTCGTGCTCGTGCTCGAACCGCGCGCGCGCGCGTCTGCTGGGAGACTTCTCTGACGGCTCGCTGTCTTGCTTCTCCATCACGAAGAGGCTCTCGCCTGGTGTACACGCAACAACTTGAAGGAATTGCTTTATGTTTGACTAAAGTAAATAAACACCTAATTCCACTGTCGGGTAGGTACTCGTAGATAGGGACACGACTTGATTTGTCAGGGATTCAGTCCGTCTCATCATCATCATCATATCAGCCGAAGGACGTCCACTGCTGGACATAGGCCTCCCCCAAGGATATCCACGACGAACGGTCTGCGCTGCCCGCATACAGCGGCTTCCCGCGACCTTCACCAGGTCATCGGTCCACTGAGTGGGAGGCCTGCATACACTACGCTTTCCGGTGCGTGGTCGTCACTCAAGAACGTTACTGCCCAACGGCCATCTGTTCTACGAGCAATATGCCCCGCCCACTGCCACTTAAGTTTAGCAATTCTGAAAGCTATGTTGGTTAATTTGGTTCTCCTACTATACGGATCTCCTCGTTTCTGATTCGATCACGCAGAGAAACTCCGAGCATAGTCCGTCTCAATGTGTTGTTATAATTACTGGGGAATTGAAGTACAAGTTATACATATAATTTGTATATTTCGTTTTGTTCGGCTGAGGTCTCCGCTTTATCAAAAATGAAGTTCCACGTATTTTTACAAATATATTTGTACAAATGTATTTATATATTCCACGTATTTTTACAAATATATTTGTACAAATGTATTTATATATTTGTACAAATATATTTGTAAAAATACGTGGAACTTCATTTTTGATAAAGCGGAGACCTCAGCCGAACAAAACGAAATATACAAATTATATGTATAACTTGTACTTCAATTCCCCAGCAATAATAACAACACATTGAGACGGACTATTATAAAAAGGTCTTGTCAAAGTAAAATTTTCAATGTTTTACATTTAAAATACTTTTACTCCATTGCCCATAGCCAAAGTTAGTACTAACATACAGTATGGACACTTCCCGCCGCTCTCTAGGTTGCAACCTCGTCCCCTCGTCACCCCGAGATACAAATTGGTGCTAGTTTGGTTCACGAACGTAGGATTTGTTAGTTCCGTCAATTGTTTTTAGAATTGATGTAATTTCTCGTACGAAGTGTCCGGCGCGTGCTGCAGCGCTTGGACACCCTAGCGGGTACATGGCTCGGTGGAAACGGCAACACTCGACTGTAATTATGTTGATTATTTCGCGACGGGATAAGTCCGCCTTTACATATAATATATTTTTCATGTATTGTAACAAAAATTCAATAAAGAGTTTACAAACAAACAAACAAACAAACCTCTCTGTTAATTATCCTCAATATCCACACTCAACTCAGAGGGTCGCTCGACTTACAATAACATCTATAATTGAAAATTATAATTATACGATACTTTTTGTATGTGTGCGCGTACATCAGTGTGCACTTACTCTTGGTCTCGCTGAGCCTCGTCATCAGCACCCTCTTGTCCTTCTGCAGCCGCTCGATGGTGGTCTTGGCGAGGCTCAGGCTGGACTCCAGTTTCCTCCCCTCGCAACATTTCTCCTCATAGCGGGTCCGCCACCTCTCCGATGCTTGTTGCGCCCTTTGCATCAACGGATTATTTCATTTACCCACTACTTTCATACATTTCCAGTAGCCACACGATAGGTGGTTTAATTACACTTGCCGTAACTGTGATAATAATATCAATCAATCATCGACCAATTGCTTAATAATTGCGCTATTATAAAATATACATGTACTCGTAACATGAACAAAGTTTATGGAAAAGTTGTATAAGTACATGTTTTTTATTAATTTATAATTTTACCCGACTACGAAAAAAGATAGTCTTTTTTAGCCTTTGTTCATCCTGGAATTCCATTCTATTGGTGAAAGATTTTTTTGAAATCGGATAAGTAGTTTCTAAGATTACCTCCTACATACATACAAGCTTAATCTCTTTATAACAGGTAATAGTATAGAAGTATACATTTGCATAAATGTTTTTAAGTTCTTAGCAAATGTTGCCACACGCGATATTATGAGATGGCTCAATGTACCCCAGATGAATAAATTAAAGGCTATGATTTCAGGCGGCAAACTCTGGTTTAATACTTTTCAGTAAAGAGTTTCCGTAGTCGGTTTTCAGTTTTTTTGACTTTTACTATATTCAACATTCAGGTTTTATGGTGCTAGATGATTGGATGTTTTGTATTTTGTTTTCATATTGGTAAATAAATATTATACAGGGTTACAGGTTAAGTCGACCTAAATCCTTCAGGACGATAAAAAACATCTGATTTGCAAAAAAAATTCATATTAAATGGGAGTCGGAAATCAGCGGTTTTCAAGTTAAAGAGAATAATTTAATTTTTAAAATTTTGTATGAAAAGCGCATTTGTTTTTAAATGTTAAATTATTTTACAAAAAAGTTATAATACAGTTGGCGTGCAAAATACGGTAAAAACTTCCTCATTTTATCAGCTTTCCAACAAAGTAAAAAAATACAAATTAATTAAAACAAAAAAAAAATATTAATAATAATAACAAATAAAATAATAATAAATTAATATTATTAATAATATTTTTTATTATTTTTTTTATTTATTTATTATTATTTTTTTATAATATTTTTTTTGATTTTTTCTGTCCCATACTAATTATTCAACAATTTTCTATGGAAAGAATCAAGTTCAAATTTTTTGGATGAGCTTGTGAATCAAAGTTAGTCCATGATGCTAGAGGGTCAGAGATGTCCGTTAACGCGAAAAACATGATAAACCTTGGAATTAAAAAAAACATAAAAATAATGTTTCATAAAAATTTGTATAGGACTTGAGCCACCGTTTTGACAGAAATCATTTTTGTTTTGTTTTAACTAATTTGTATTTTTTTTACTTTGTTGGACCGATAAAATGAGGAAGTTTTTACCGTATTTTGCACGCCAACTGTAGTACTTATAACTTTTTTGTAAAATAATTAAACATTTTTAAAAAAATGCCCTTTACATACAAAATTTTAAAATTAAATGGGCTTTAACTTGAAAACCGCTGATTTCCGACCCCTAGCTAATATGACTGTTTTTGTTGCTAATTAGATGTTAATTATCGTCCTCAAGGATTTAGGTCGACTTAACCTGTATAACAAAATTGGTTCAGGGGGTCAAATGGGGCTTTTAATCATCATACTGAACAACGTTTGTTCTACGACTTTGCTGAAAACATAAAAATTGTATTATACTTTTGATACCAATTGATCAGCTGATCGACCGATTTCGTGCATTTTAGTATGGAGGGTCCAATTTTTTATTTAAGAATTGACTATGGGTTCCTTGGAGAAAGTTGTTCAGTACGACGAGTAGAACCCTTAGTTAACGGGACCTACACCAATTTTGTTACACCCTGTATACACCTCATGTTTCTACATATGAAACCGAACATTTTTTCTTCTAAAACTTTGCTAAAACGCACTCAATATAAAAACTCCGCAAAAAATACATATATTTATTTACCCAAAGTTAGCTGGTCAACGTAACGGATAGGGCCGCCGCCTCCTGTTCGGGACGTCGTGGTTCGAATCCTGCCACGTACCAATGTGTTTTCAAATTTACATTTCACATGTACGTTTTACCAACGCTCTTACGGTGAAGGAAAACACCGTGAGGAAACCTGCACACGCCTGCGGAGAAACTCGCAGGTTGTGTGTGAAGTCGACCAACCCGCACTGGGCCCGCGTGGTCAGCTAAGGCCCGGTCGCCCTAATTCAGGGTAGGCTCATGCCCCTCGGTGGGGACGTATATGAGCTGATATGATGATGAGATGGTCAAATGTTCAATTACTACGAAATGTCCATTTTCCGCGAATTGAGTACCTACAGGTTCCTTGAGGAAAGTTGTTCAGTTCCATGAACTGAATCACCAACTTAGAGGGTTGCGTTGCAGGAAGGTATGTATCAGTCACCCTGTATACAGGGTATAATAAAATTGGTGTAGAACCTGTTAACCGGGGGTTCTACTCATCATTCTGAAGAAATCTCCCCAAGGAACCCATAATCAAAAAAATTTAGACTCCCCATACAATAATGCACAAAATCGGTCGATTAGCTGATAGATTTGCATAAAGAGTTCAATCTTTTTTGCCACATTTCAGCTAAGTCATAGAGCAAAAGTTGTTTAGTATGATGAGTAGAAGCCCCAGTTAACGGGACCTTACAAAGATTTACTTTTTCCATTTGTCCCACAGCGCGACCGTGGAGTGGGTCTCCCTGCGCGCGCTGGTCAGCTGAGCCTGCAGTGAGGCGATCTTTGTGTGGAGTGCTGAAGACTCCGCCGTCGCTGCCTTGCCACCTGACGTGCTGCTAAAGTGAAACACGAATAAATAAATAAATAAAAACAGCAGTAGTACATACAATCGTCAAACTTGGTGAGAGTTCAAACTCGAATGTAAAACATCAAATAGTAAAAATATGCTGGCGCTAAAGATGCCGAAATGGACGAAAAGAAATCATTTTTCAATGGCTCTCGTTGACATATTTTCATTGAAATTAATATGTATCATTTATTTATATTTTATTCATTTATTTACACTTATAGTATACCAAAAACAACTTCGAAAAGCAAATACATAGGGATATTATATATAGTGTACAGTAGGCGGTCTTAATGCTAAAAGCAATCTTTTCCAGACAACCTCTAGTTACAGGATAGCACGAAATACTTAATATTAGTATCATTGTTGTGCGTACTCGTTAATGTTTTCAAGCTTCCGCATCCAAAGGTGAGGTGGTACGAAAGCCTCTGAATGCGAGTCCGACTTGCACTTGGCCTTTATTTTAACGTATGCCTTACAGGACACATACTTCAGGTAACCAAACACTTTATACACTTACATGCGGTACACTTGATTCCTGAGGTTCTGCGCGTCCAGTCTCGCGCGCCGCTCTCTGGCTGCTACAGCTTTTATTTGTCTTCGCAAAATTGCATTCTGTTTGCTCGTCAACTGCTTTTCGCGTCGCAAACGTTCTATAATGGGTTCTTGCCTAAAAAGTAGCAACGATACGTCAGAATGTGTTAAAAGGCTTTTGATAAAATTAATTTAGCATTTATCAGCAACGTATCAACATTGGTTAGTTACCATATGCACAATAAATTGCAACTGGTCTGGCTCCCTGAACACGTACTCGTAGGAGTGGAAGGCAACGAAGAAGCTGACAAACTGGCTAGCATTCTAGATCACGTTAACAATATATGGTTTAACCAGGGCGTTAAAGGAAGAGGCCGAAGGAAGACGTGGACTGATATGGCTCTCTATGTATGAACTTAAACACTCCAATCTATTCATCGGTGAAACAACCGAGACTAAGTTTATTTGAAAATAATTTTCGAAAAACCAAAAAACTATTAAGTACAAGCTATAATTTGAAAATAATTTTAATTATTTTGTATTCTTCTTGCAAACCCTTTCATGTCAATCATTATCCGCCATCTTTGAAAGTCCGCTATATTGGATTTAGCCTGACGTCACTTATCTAACCATACATTGTTCTCCAAAGTTAATGTGTATGCAAAATTTCAGCTCAATCGGAAACTGGGAAGTGGTTCTTACTTAGCTTCCAAGATTTGTCCCAAACCAACAGACTAACTAACACGGCAAGCAAGCTAATATAAAGCTTCAAAAAATACCAGGCCGAGTGTCAGGGCCGCAACAGGAGCTCTGATGGGTCACTTTGCCACAAACGCACTCCTACCAAAAATAGACCTGACGAATCAGTCGACTTGCAGGCCTGTGGTGAAGATTTAGAATCAATGGAAAACTTACTGTATCATGGCTAGAAAGCGTATGTGCCTCCTTGGTACTGGCTACCCAAAACCGGAGGGCTACAAGCCCTTTCCACTCAGTGAAATTGCTGAATTGATCCAGCACATGGTCGAGTAGAGTGCAAGGGTTATCGAGATACATACAAAAGATACCACGGGGTCGAAGCGTCGCTGCAATTGCAGCCCCCCCCCTCCCCATAAAGATAAAGATACTTACCATATAGCAGTTGACGAAGCTTGAACTTTGAAGTGTTCATCAGAGTCATGCAAGTCTACTGAGGAGTCGAACTTGAGCTCTAGCCGCTCGGAGCCTGGATGCGACACCGTGTCGCAGGCCTCCTCTACCTCCACTATAGCGGAGAGGTCGAAGCTGGGATCAGCTATCGACATCATCGTCTGCATGTTCATTATTTGGGTCTGGAAGTGACACAATATACGTTGGGAGTGTTGTAAGGTACCTTCTTTTAATAATATTGTATCATCATATCAGCCGAAAGAGGTCTACTGCGGGACAAAGGCCCCCCCAAAGATTTCCACGACGACCGGTCCTGCGCTGCCCGCATCCAGTGGCTTCCCGCGACTCTCACCAGGTCGTCGGTCATCCGTGTGAGAGGTCTCCCTACGCAACATCTTACGGTGCGCAGTCGCCACTCGAGAACTTCACTGTCCCAACGGCAATGTGCTACACTAGTCAACTTTGCTAAGACCCAAACATCAAAATGAACTTTTTTTGTATAATCTCTTCGAAAAAAGAAACTGGCCACCTATAAAATTTTAAACGAAATAAAAACTCGATAAATAATGTTCCAATTTGAAAATTTTAAACAATATAATTCTTCTCTTTTACATCATTTTCGATTAAATTGGAGGCAGAAGGTTTATCTTGTTTTAAAGTTTCTTCGTTTGTTGACTGGAATTTTAACTTTTTCGTGTTGAAAATTGTTTAATTTTTTATTTGAAATAAAGTATTGGCTTATTATAAGCAAAAATGCCACGCCGTCATTTAACTCAAGATGAAAGGTTAAGCGCTGTGGGCATGGTGGAAGCCGGAAGTAACACAACGTCAAGTTGCGGATGGCATCGACTCCAACCAGTCGGTAATTCGAAGGTTATAGCAACGTTATCAGCTCACCGGGAATACGGCCGAACGACATCCAGGTAGATCACGTGTTACAACTGAGAGACAAGACCGCTTTATTCGGAATATCGTTAGGCGGGAGCCTAAAACTACGGCGCGGCAACTGGTTGAAAGGCTGCAAACTCAACACCAGGTGGCTGTCAGCACCCAAACAGCCAGGAGGAGACTGCATGAAGTCGAAGTAGGGTTGCGGGTTGTAGCTCTCCGGCGAGGCAATCGTGCTCTACGGTTACGATGGGCACGTGTTCACCTAGAGTGGCCAGAAGATGAGTGGGCTTGTGTGTTGTTTTCCGATGAATTTAAAATGAATGAATCCAGATTCGGTTTCCACCCTGATTCAAGGAGAGTACGCGTATGGCGAGCTTCTGGACGTCACGAACGGCTTTGTTGTCCTCAGGAAGTGCATCCCTATCAAGGGGGGCACAATAATGGTCTGGGCTGGAATTCGTCTTGGCTTAAGAACTGACCTCGTTTTTATACGGGGCAACATGGATGCAAAAAAATACCGTCACGAGGTGGTAGAACCGATTGTTGTTCCGCACCAAATTCAAATGGGAGTAATTTCATGTTCGTGCAAGATAATGCTCGCGCGCACACCGTTTTAACTGTTTAAAATGGACCTGTTTTAAATGTGTTCCGTGAACATGATATCACGCTCTTAGACTGGCCTCCACAGTCCTGTAACATAAATCCTATTGAGCATGCCTGGGATTTACTAGGAAGAATAGCCTTTCAAAAGTTTCCTCAGAACTTACGAACAAAAACAGATCTCTTCTTACATCTTTCGTGGACGTGGAGCATGATACCCCAGGCCACTATTGACATCCTGTTACTGAGCATGCCAAGGAAATGTAAAGCCTAAGCAAATGCTTTAGGGGGTCCGATAGATTATTAATTTTATCCTCAGATACCTTTTTTTTGTTTTTCGTACTAAACCCAGCTCTAATCTGTTTTTTGAAGTTATACTTCTTTAGGCGCGTTATGAAAAAATTAAGAGAGTGAAATTTTAAGATGCATATGTATACATATTCGTCAATAACTTCGAGTGGAAAGTCTCCAACCCTCAAGGGAGTGGGTGCGATGCGGACATTTATAATGTTTATTTAATAAAAAAATTCATGCAACCAAAATTGAATATTTTAATAGACCAATAATTATCTACGATACTATACCTTTAGTCCGTGTATAACCGACCGCAGCTGTTCGTTGTGAGCGTCTTTCTCTGCCAACTGTTTCATGAAGGATGCCTTCTGATCGGAGAGGCGCGTGCGCAGTTCCATGTGCTCGCGCTGGGTCTCATTCAGTTGTGACAGCCAGTGGTCGTTCTCAGCTTTGTACGATTCAACCTGAAGTTTATAGTTTTGTTAGTATTAAAACTTTAAAGTCGCTCTTAAGTTGAGTGTGTTCCATAAACATAATTACATTTGAACATAGAAATGCTAAGTTATCCAAGGTCAGATGGATTTGCGTCATCGTTGAATTATTATTATTTTATTTTTTGCATAGCTTGCATTAGTGGATAGCATGGTAGGTGTCTGATTGATTAGGTACATCCGTGTCTCTCGAAAATAGAACCAGGCTCATCTGGAGGATTGCGCTGTCGCGATCGAAGAAGGATTGATACAGATGTTAGTTATTTTCTAACCGCCTCACTAAACTTTTCTAACTTTCTTCACATCAGAAGGTCGCGAGTTCGATTACCGGCGGCGGAATCTAACCTTGTATGACTGTTTAGTTTGTTGGAAGGGCATTTCCTATGCCCGTCTGGCTAGCTACTACCACCATCTTATCTAATTCTGCCGCCAAGCATCAATGTTAACAGCATAGATGTGTTCCGGCTTGAAGATAGGATAGCCAGTTCCCCATTGCGTTGGGTAATCTTGGTAAGCCCGCTTCAATCTTTGGTATCATCTTCACTTACCATCAGGTGAGATGATATCAAGGGCTTACCAATTGTGGATATAAAAAAGGGGAGGGTGGGAAAGGAAGGTTTGTTTTTTGCATCTGATGCAACAAGACAGACATCTGAAAACCGAGACAGAAAACACAATTTATCTAAATATAAGATGCTGGTAGTGGTAGTCAGTCAAAAAAATGTTTATTATTTATCTTATACCTCATGCAAATGTCTTTCCTCAAGTTGAGAGTTCAGTTGCTCCATTTTAACAAGTCTTTCAGTAGCTAAACTCTTCCAGCGATCCACTTCACTTTGGTACGTCAATCTGTAACAAGAAACAGTTTGTTTAGACTCGAACTGGAGTTGGACGCCGAGATAAAGACTACACTGCTAATTCACTCTGGGCCTCTAGGCCCGCTCTTCCAAACATATTTATTAAAAAGTTCTTGTTACTTTGTCAATCTAAAAGTCTGTGATTTATAAAGACAGCCCTATGGCTGTCGATCTATATTGACAGCCATAGGTCACTGTGACAACTATAGTCTCCATCAGATCTTACTTTCAATGTTGATCTTTTCGTCTTTACTAAGTCACTCTATTCCTTGGGATTTCACGGTTAATAAATGTGATAAAGAATAAAAACTGCTGGCACAGTATCCTACTCGTATTATCTGTCCACAACACTTACAACTCCGCCTTACGCCCATCAAGTTCACTTTGCGTTTTGAACAGCTTATCTTCAAGTTCAGCTAGTTTCACGTGGTACTTATTGCTGATCTCCGTGAGTACGTCGCTGTTGCAGGCGTTCCTTTCACTGCTGCTTCTAAAATAACAACGCAATAATTTGCTATAAAAACGTAACATACTAAATTTTACAGCCACGCTGTGCATACTTTCTCGCGAAGCCTTCACCGTGTGGCGCAATCCGGAATACACAGAGCAACGATTAACATTACGCTTACCTAGTAGTAATTAAAATAGGTGTATTATATTTGATGACAATTTCACAAATAGTGGTTTTGTATGGGAGGTACCTCATTCAGATTTTTTCTGGAATAATGTACTACTCAGTGCATTAGCACAGATTAATATAATAGTTATGACAGTAGGCCTTATAGGGGCTTGTTATTCACAAAGTTTCATTACAATCATTAGAACAATTTTTGTGAAAGTGTTATTAAAATCCGGCCATGTGCGAGTCGGACTCGCGCAAGGTACGGTTCCGTAGTCTTTTTAAAAAATAAATGTTTATTTTAAAAACAAAATTATATTTGCAGTTGGCAATAGAACATATTGTATGAAAAATCTATGAACTTTTTACAATGAAGTTGGTCGACTATTTCTCCTAAACTAAGAAAGCCTACTTTAGTTTTCCTTTTAAATTCATTATATTATAGACTAATTTCGAGATTTTTTAAAAATTTCAAATACAATGGTTTAGTTGTTAGGGGGTGGGGACACTCGACTTCAAAAAAAAATCACTTTCAAGCCTATTTTTTCGAAAATGGAACCCTTAATTATAAAATGGTCTTAGAAGACTCACAACAATTTTTTTAAACTCTAACCAAACGATACTCCACACGACTGTTTGACGAAAAAAAAACATCCCCACTTTAGGTACTTGTAGGGAGGTACCGTTAAAAAGTATTTTTTTCCAAAAAAAATTTACAGTTCTCTGCGTTATTATTATATATATATATAATAATAATAACGCAGAGAACTGTAAATTTTTAATAAGCCGCGGACAGACAGACATACAGACATGACGAAATTGTAAGGGTTCCTTGTTGTACTACGGAACCCTAAAAACGACCTGGATTTGATTTATTTTTTGGATTTATTTGGAATAACGAACTACAACGTTTAGTAGGCTATATCAAGATGTAGTAACGTTCCTAGTTTAATCCAAATCAATAAAGCTATTTTTGAGAAAATATAATAAAAACTGATATTTTACTACGGGAAGCAACCCTTAAAAGTCAAAATAAGGGAAATTCGAAAAAAAACGGCTGGAGATATAAAAATATTATTGCCCTAACACAAATATTTTACTCATTTTTTTATCCACAATTGATAAGCCCTTGGCATCATCTCACCTGATGGTAAGTGACGATAATACCGGAGATGGAAGCGGACTTATCAAAATTTCCCAACGCAAAGGGGATCCGGGTATCTTTTCTTCAAGCCGGAACACATCAATGCTGTTAACAATGACAACATTCGTCCAGTAGTTTGGGTACTAGAGCACGGGGCGGGCATACATACACACATACACACACACACACACACACACACACACACACACACACACACACATAAGTGTAATTCAATCGATCGCCGTCAAAATCTCAACTTCGTTTTTTTTCGCTATCACAATACGTTCTTCATTTCTTTGTCGCTCAAAAGTAAAATAGAAAACATTACCTACGTACGTAAAATATCAGCAAACGTTATCTAGTTGTAGGAAGATTGATGGCGTTTAACAAGATATTTACATTCTGTACAATCCCTACTAATATTATAAATGTGAAAGTAACTCTGTCTGTCTGTTACGCTTTCCCGCAAAAACTACTGAACGGATTTGGCTGAAATTTGGTAGATAGACAGATTAGGACCTGGGTTAAGACATAGGCTACTTTTTACCACGCTCGCGAGCCGCTTGCGGCTCGCGCACTGCGCACCCTCGAAAAGTCATAGAAATGTGGTCCACGCGGGTGAAGCCGCGGGAATCAGCTAGTATTATATAAAAAGACAAATCTGCTATTCACGATACGGTAAGACTTATTAAACGTACGAGTAGGTACCTCTCTAATAGTGTTTGCAATTCATTAATTTTCCTTTGCATTTCTTTTGTAGATTCTGAATATCGATTGCGTTCGTTATTTAATAAAGTTTTATATTCTGCTACTAAGGAATTCTTGTCGCTTTCTAGCTGCTTAAGGGTTTCTATGAGAGAATCTTTTTCATTATTTGTTTCTTGTGTGTATTGTACTTTCTGTATAGCTTGAGAATATCTGTATTCTTCAATTTGCTTTTGAAGTTCTTCTATATTCATTTGTAATCTTTTAATAAAACTTTCGTTATGCTTATTTGATACCTGAATGGTTCGGATCTTTGTTTCAAACTCAAGTTTTTCTGTGTTCAGTATTATTAATTCCTCCGTTCTTTGGTGGGCTAGATGAATTGCTTCAGTTAACTCTGTGCTCTTCTTTTCAAGTTCTTTTTTAAGCTCATCAACTTGCCGTTTTGATTTGTTAAGTTTTTCGATATCGTCTGTTTGTACTAATGTACTATATTTTTTGGACTCCAAATTTGCTTGTACAGACACATTAACGGTTTTAGCCGTTGACAAATTTTCTTTTTTTGTTGATGTCATGTCATCATTAGTTTTAGCTGGTTCTAGTAACTTTGGTTTTGGTAAAGTGAAAGTCTGATTAGCTGTAATAGGTGAAATATTATAAGGCACACATCTCATATATTAAATGTAATAAAATACAAAAACTATTCCAAAATTTTAACTTGACTTACTTTTTACACTGCATTCATCATCTGAATACACATCTTCTAATTCTAAATCAGAAGAACTATTAGGTTCAATGTTTGAATTTCTTCTTTCCATTACATTATCTTGATAAGGTTTTGCGAAACCTTGATTAAGGTGTAATATCAATTTTTCCAGGTCATTGCAACGTCTAAGTGATACCTCTTGTGACTGATCTAAAGTATCAACTTTTTTCTTGTAATGTTCTAGTTCTCGAAGACGAATCCGTTCCTGTAGAATTATAAATGGCATAATATAAATCAATAAATAAATGATGAGTTCATTAATATAATATGGACAAAACAAAAATTATGTCACATGTCCATTTCGCACCCACTCCATTGAAAGTTGTTGACAAATATGCATATATGGGGCAAGTAGTCCAGTTACGTTGGTCTAACTTTGAGAAACAGATCAATCGTCGAATCAGCAGCGTTATGGAATCTTTACAACATATTCACGTTCCAAATACTGCAGACAAAGGTCTTTGATCAATGAGTGTTGCCAGTGATGACAAACGGAACTGAGACATGGTCGCCTACTATGGGCCTCGTAAAAACGCTTTAAGTCACACAAAAAAAGGCTCAAGGTCACCCAAAGGGCAATGGAGCGATCTCGATCACACAAAATTTAAGCAGCAGTAGCTGGGGCACACATCTCATAGAACAGATACCCATTGAGGCAGTAAAGTTCTCGTGTGGTGACTGCGCACCGAAAGGCGTAACGTAGGCAGGCCTCTCACTTGGTGGAAGGAAGAACTGGTGAAGGTCACAGAATGACGCTGGATGCGGACAGCGGAGAGGCCTTTATCTAGCAGTCGACGTGTTTCCGCTTTGATGATGATGTGTTCATTACAAAACAAAAACACACTCGTGAAATGACTCTTATTGCACCGCTTTTAGGTTCATCATCATAATATCAGCCGAAGGAAGTCCACTGCTGGACATAGGTTTATAATGCTGCTTATTAAACACGCGTGCATTTGACTTAATATTATACGAGCATTAACCCACGGTTTTGCCCACGTAGACATTGATTGTGCGCTGTACGATAAATGGTTGCGATATATTTTCTATCATTGCCTATTTTGACCCTAAACGTCCGTTCTGAATATTGGGTAGTTTTGGAGTTTATCTCTTACATCCGAACTTATAAATACCTACATACTTACAAACATACTTTACCTCTTTATAATATACCAAAAGTGCCAAGTATCAAGAGTTGATAGCAAATATTTTTTATGTTTAAACAAAGGTCCTAAGCATGCGACCTCCTTGGCGCGCGTTGTAAATTCGCCATAATAACACATACCATAGAGCGTCGGTGGCATAATGGTTAGAGATAACTCCTGTCCTGGAGGTCGTGGTTCGAATCCTGCCAACGTGGCATCTTGGTACGCCAAAAATTTCGATTTCATACATAGGTACATTTATCCGACGCTCTTAGGGTGAAGGAAAACATCGTGAGGAAACCTGCTCACGCATGCAAAGAAACTCGAAGGTTTTGTGTGAAGTCGACTAACCCGCACTGGGCCCGTGTGATCGACTAAGGCCCAATCTTCACAGTAGGTTCAAGCCCTTCGGTGGGGACGTATATGAGCTGATATGCCAATAATTATTATTATATTTCATAAGAAATAGCCTAAAAAAGGTCGGACAGACGGACGGATAGCGTAGGCTTAGTAAAAGGGTCCCGTTTACTTTAAGGTACGGAACCCTTAAAACGTCTTTTTACACTCGTCAGCATCGGCTCTTTGTATCATAATGAACTATCTGAAACTGAATTATACAATCTTTACTAATTAGTTCACGTTGGAAACTCACCGTAACAATCATCTCTAATTTATGCTGACAACTGTCTACTTCATCCAAGCATTTGTTTTTGGAGGCGTCCAAGATTTGATTGAAAACACTATGTTTTATTATCAAACTAGCACGGAGATCTTCTATGTCATCGAGTTTTTCATTGACTTCGTAATTTTTACGAGATATCTCTTCAATATTATTCAAATACTTTTCTATCGATAAAAGTGGTACATTCCCTTGATACTGATGCCTTAAAACTTGTAAAACTTCGAACATGTATCTAGAAGATTAATTTTTCTTGTGTTAATTAGGACTTATAATCTACAGTAAAATCATGATAAAATCCTTAAATCGTTTATCATATCCTATTCTAGATCAAGTTACTTAATGTTATTAAACTTTCTAAATTGTGATTGGGTACCTAAATTTAGATTCATATCTCGATGCGTAGATATCGAAAACCTTTTGCCTGGTTGTCAACATCTCTTCTGCTTCAAACCTCAGCTGCTTCTCTTTATTCAAAGAAATATTTAGTCTTTCTATTATTTTATTGCTTTCTGTTGCCTGTAAATGAGCTACCAAAACTTCTCCACTTAGTCTGAAATAAAGTTTTAAATCAAGACTAAATATATAATTATAAAATCATGGAACGTTAAGGCAATTAAACATTTGATAATATAATAGTTATTTGTTATACAAGAGTGCAAAGTTGCTTTTTAACCGCGTGCGCAACTTTGATAACCGAGCAAGCGAAGGATTCAAAAATTAGAATCTTGAGCGTTAGCGAGGGACTCAAAAGAGCACGAGGTGAAAAATATTTTCACTCGAGTGCAACACGTAACTTTTTATCCCACCTCAGCGAGGAAATGACTAAATGCAAAAAAATTCTCGCGTGATTGTTAAGGGAGAAAGATCATTTGCGCATTATTAACAGTTTCATTCAATTCTGTGGGCGTCAATTAAACTTCCTCATCGCTAGAATCACTCATTTTAGGTTTTTCACTTGTTTTCAAGTTTCTTATTTTTAACTTAAGGTTTTTAGATATGACGTGAAAACAAAATGGCACGCGCAAAGCAAATTTAAAAAAAAGTACACCAAGAAGGTTCCGATTCTGAGTTTTTAACAAATTAAAAAAGGTTATATGATAAATTCGGCACCATGGAGGTAGAAGTAAAAAATACAATTTCCGAGATGGGGGGATGAAAATTATCTTTTCATCCCCCCATCTCGGAAAGAGTATTTTTGTTCTTCGATATCTGAGTGCAAAAGCCGTTTTTATTCGCTAGAGGATAAAGTAAATTGAATTTAGAACATCGTGTGCACTAAGTTTGTGAATTCAAAACATTATTAAAACTATTTACTTCTACCTCCATGGTATCATACAACCTTTTTCAATTTGTTAAAAACTCAGACTTTGAACCTTCTTGGTGTACTTTTTTTATTTGCTTTGCTCGCGCCATTTTCTTTCACGTCATATTGTTAAAACCTAAGGTTAAAAACAAGAAACTTTAAAACAAGTGAAAAACCTAAAATGAGAGATTATAGCGACGAGGAAGTTTATTTGACGCCAACAGAATTGACCGAAACTGTTTGTAATGCACAAATGTTGTTTTTTGCATTTTGTCATTTCCTCGCTGAGGTAGAATGAAAAGTTTCGTGTTGCACTCGAGTGCAACGATTTTTCTCCTCGTGTTCTTTTGAGCAAAAATAAACAAATAACTATTAATCTATACAATATAATAAAACGGACCGTGTATGTACATGACATATTTTTTATCAAAAATGACCTATCAATATAAAATATTTTTTTGTAATTTTTGTTGCTGTCGGTCTATTTGTTTGTTCACGCATCAAGCAAAACGGATGAAGCGATAAGAATTAAATTTTGCACTGTTACCGAGGTCTCGGAGTAACATCTGAAATACTTGTTATCCCGTTAAAGTCAAGGGTTCCCGGAGGACTGACAAAAAAATGAAATTATAAAATGCTTTACTCAAAAATGCTTGTAATTCGGTCATTACTTTGACAAGCTTCTTTGAGCAAAGTCGGCCTTGCCACACTACTCGGAAAACAGGATCGCCAATTTAATTGCGATCCAAGAACCGCAATTTCCTGTACAAAAAGACTTTATTCGGTATAGGAATGTTGACTGCTAGTCATTCAAGTTACTTTTTATCATGTCAAAAACGAAATTTTGTTTTGAAACTATGAAATAGGAACGTGTGACGTCATAGTTTTTCAGCGCAATGAAGTAATCTTTTCGTGAATTTCATTGATTAAAAATTGAAGAATTGGTGGCAAACAAAACGAGTAAGGTTTTTCAAATTTCAGGAGTAGGGTAATCAGGAGAATAATATTTCACAATTAATTTTAAATATAGACAATTACCCTATTAGGCTTCATCTATCTCACAGAAATGTCCGTATGGATCCCGGCTAAGAATAGGACCATCCCATCTCTTCCAATGGTGGTCCTAAGAGTCGACTAAGAGACTTAAAACCGGAGGACGGGCAGCAGCGTACTTTCCATGCATGGCAACACACCTGCAACCACACTGCGATCACCAACCCGCCTGCCAAGCGTGGTGATTACGACAACACCCTCCTGTGAATATCACACCCTAGAAAACCGCTCCTTGTCCCCAGCGGCCCTGCTATTCCTGGCTCCGGTAGCAGTCATGGTAACGGCGGGGCGGGGGGTGCGAAGAATCGCAGAAGAGCTTTAGCCCTGGCAACTTACAACACGCGTACACTGCGGACTGACGAGAAGCTAAAAGAACTCGAAGAAGTATTGAGCAGGTTACGGTGGGATATCGTAGGTTTATGTAAAGTCCGAAGAGAGGGAGAGGACACCATGATCCAAATCCGGAAACCTGCTCTATTTCTGGGATTCCCAGGGTGGTGTCGGGTTTCTCGTCCACAAGTCCCTCATTAAAAATGTGGTCCAGATCGTGAGCGTTTCGACAAGGGTAGCATACCTTATACTCAGAATCACCAAACGGTATTCGATGAAGGTCATACAGGTATACGCGCCGACTACGGAACACTTTGACGATGAGGTAGAGATTATGTATGAGGACATCTCTACAGCCTTACGTAGCACCTGGACCCATTATACCGTCGTTATGGGAGACTTCAACGAAAAACTGGGCAAACCAAGTGATGGTAATGTAGAGATCGTATATCTTTACGTTTCCGCACTCGCGACTCCTTTAGTACTTACTTGCCAGCGCGAATCGTATTAAAAATATAAGTTCAAATTCAAATTAGTAAGTCGTTCGAAAGCTTTCCAAAACAGTTGAGATTCATTCTATGGGAGGCCTTCGCCCGGAACAGAGGTCTGTTTTTTTAACAAGAGCGTGGGGAATTGGGATTCAGTTGGGTTATAATTTGGGGTTTACGAGTGTATTAAGAGTTTAGAGCGTCGATGGCGTAACGGCTACGGCCGCCGCCTCTTGTCCGGGAGGTCGTGGTTCGAATCCTGCCACGTACCAATGTGATTTCGAATTTAGATTTCATATGTACGTTTATCCGATGCTCTTACGGTGAAGGAAAACATCGTGAGGAAACCTGCACACGCCTGCGGAGAAACTCGCAAGTTGTGTGTGAAGTCGACCAACTGGGCCCGCCGGTCGACTAAGGCCCGATCGCCCTAATTCAGGGTAGGCTCAAGCTCCTCGGTGGGGACGTATATGAGCTGATATGAGTGTAATAAATGTTTTATAAACAGACTTGAAAGTATTATTGCCTAGAAAACCACCGTCATACATGGTGGAGGGGCCTAGTTCCTACATAAATCGAGGATAAATTTTGTTTTAACGAAGGAGAGCAATAGATAAACGCAGAATGAAGAGATTTTGAAAAAAGAAGTGATAAGAGTTGTTTGAAGGCTGACATTTCCACACGAAGGAAAATAGTTTATCTTTTGTTTTCAGTAAATATTATGGTATTTTCAACATATTTCGATGAACTGAAAAATACAATTTCGAGAAAAATGAATGCTCTACCTAAAGAAAAATTCAACTATTTTTACAGGAGTGTAGGTAACGGAGTTTATAAAGGAAATTGATCGAATCGGTGAACGAATGAGGTGAAATAATGAGCAGAAGAAAGCTGGTATATTTCTATCCGTGGAGGGATGTGCTCGGAGTTTCGTTGAATATATTACATGCCAGAAAATACTTTCTCAATGGTCTTACCAGGAATTTACGGCATCGTTGAAAGAAAAATTTGCGTTCTACGATTCCGCTACAGTTTCCCCGCAAGTCGATGAAGAAACGACTATTAATGATGATGTTATTTTAAAGAAAACTGATACGCAGCAGTATCCACAGGAAGAAGATACAATGGTTGGACCCGTGATACCTTTGTCCAGCAGTGGACGGCTGATATGATGATCTCACAGAAAGGAGGTCGCATAGGCACAATAAACACAATAAATAAATAAAAACGTGCGTTAGCGGTAGAGACTTTATTCAGAATTAGGCTGTATGTATCTCGCCAGAATCATTTACCTAATTAAAGAAAACGTGCGGTGATGAAGAAGTGATCCAACAACCAAAAGAAGAAGTGATCCAACAACCAAAAGAAGAAGTGATCCAACAACCAAAATTCGCGCTAGGATTATCACAAACTGTAATATAAACCCTGGAAAAGCAGTCCTGAATTTTAGTAACTATTCTTTTAGTAATTGCTCTTTTTAATTAAATCTTTATTACCTATTCTACGTTAACTGAACCGGTTTTATTTAAATTACACAAATTTTTTGAGCAAAGCACTATACAAGCCTTGGTCCGTAATGACTGCTCTGCCTGCCCTGCTGGCCACAGTATGATGGCCTCGAGCTTAGCTTCGCTACGTTCTCGGCCTTCAATCTTGGTCAGCATTGCAGTCCTTGTTGTCCGACCTTCGGTCTCGCTCGGACGTCAAGGGCTGCAATGCTGACCTCGCTGTGATGGTCTCGAGCGGCGCTCGCTGCGCTTTCGGCCATCATTAACGTGGCTCGCAACGTACTCATTACAGTACAGACCGCAGCAGTAATGTGTTACTATTACCGTGCCAAAATCACTTAATCGAAAGAAACCCACAAGAAAGTAAGAAAACCGTTTCTCTGGGATAGCGCAATATATCAAAATGAAGCATTCACTATTAGATTAGGCATTTCAAATATGGCACTTTCCTATTAGATGACATCTTTGAGTATACATTATGTAGGTATAGAGCGCGCATATCGCGTCGGTTACTTCATAAACATCGTAGGTAGGTAGGTACGGGAGCTATAGTTATCTATATCGCACTAATATTATAAAGGCGAAAGTTTGTGAGTGTGTATGTTTGTTACTTCTTCCCGCAAAAACTACTGGACGGACCCTCGAAAATTCAAAGAAACGATGGGATGGGCTTCTGTGCACAACCGCCTTAGTGGATTATAGATAGCCAAGAACAAACAGCAGCATAGTATAGTTACTATACTATAGTAGGTACTTACTTGTAAGAAATCATGTGTGTTTTATGAGTTATCTAAAACTGTGTGTGTCAGCCAAGATCGAGAAGAAAAAGGCGACACCGGCCGTGGGTTATTACCTGAACCATTTCGGGCCACTTTCGACCTAACCGTAACTCAAAATATGTTTGAACTACACACACACTTGCAATTTTAGACCCCCTCGATCACCTAGAATCCGAAACATTCAACACAGGGCACATAGACCGCTGCATTGATTGTTTATTTTTCAGCTTAAAAGTATTTAAAAAATGACTTTTTGGTGAAATATGAGACTCGAATTATGTTTATTGTGTTTTCGAGTATCGTTTTTACACGATTTTACTGCACATTTGATCATT
Source organism: Coleophora flavipennella (assembly GCA_947284805.1). Taxonomy (NCBI): domain Eukaryota; kingdom Metazoa; phylum Arthropoda; class Insecta; order Lepidoptera; family Coleophoridae; genus Coleophora; species Coleophora flavipennella. The sequence continues at coordinate 9,620,277 of OX369299.1, forward strand.
TAAATAGGAAAAATACTAGAAAGAAGGAGGAATTTGCCACGCACGCACAACGCTAGCAGTCGATTATGACCAATAGCGCTTGCGGGCGGAACGTCACCTTGTTCTTACCCGTGCTTACTGTTCTCACTATGAAATTCGCGCTCTATACCTACAGAATGTATACTCAAAGGATGACATCCATCTTTATGTTCTTGATCCCGGATAATCAATATTTTACCGCAGAAAAGAAAGGAAACTGTATCCATTGAATTACTACTACTACGTATAGTAGTAATTCAATGACTGCATCTATAAAAAAAAAGTTTAAAAAACTAAAAACCGACTTTAAAATGAAATTCACTCAAAAGTATGAAATAATATTATTATACTTAAATACAACAATAACCAACAATAACGAAATCAAAGGTAGGTACGAATTAAATTAGGGGCTTTAAATTTTTTTTGAGGTCGGTACCAGCACACAGTTACTTACGTATCAAATGTTTAAGATTCGATGGCATTGCTGACACCGAACTCAAAAAAAAATTTAAGCTCCTAATTTAGTTCGTACCCACCTTTGATTTCGTTATTGTTGGTTATTGTTGTATTTAAGTAAAATAATATTATTTTATACTTTTGAGTGAATTTCATTTTGAAGTCGGTTTTTAGTTTTTTTAAACTTTTATTTTTATTATTTTTAGTGATAGATAATGCTATCTATCTAACAACGTTAAACCCAATCACCTACTCACCAATAGAAATTATCAAATCATAATACATGTGTTTCATTAACAGATACAAAGTCCTGTAGCTCCATAACATGAAAGTTATGGAGTTGATCGTCCATCATAAGCTCATCTGAATAACCTGAAAGAATACAACCTATCGGTCTATGCATACCTACGTTATATATCTATGTATAATATTGAAAGAATTTTCCTCCAACTCCTAACCGTTAAGGAGTTGTACCTTCCTTCATTAGCTTATCAACATGAGATGATGACTAACAGACACAAGTATTTTAATAGCTTTAGGAAACATATGAATCACGTAATAAGTGCCTACGTAATGAGTAATTTGAGGATTGCTCTCGATTTCCCTGGGATCCCATCATCAGATCCTGACTTGGTGACAATGGGACCCCCTCGGGAGTATACTCTTTCGAATGAAAAAAGAATTTTGAAAATCGGTCCACAATTGACGGAAAAATCGGTGAACATACATTAAAATATATATATATATATACAGTCGAACTTAGGACCTCCTCCTTTTTGAAGTCGGTAAAAAAGGGCTTAATGTATTAAAATGGAACCTTCAATGTTATCAGGCGTATCTATCTAATGTTTATTATACGCAGGTACGATATTATGTTTTTAACCCGCTATCCGAGTGAATTTACGTATTGTTTGATTTTCGATCAGTAGGTAGTGCATGTCAATAAGCTATGTCAGCAAGTAGATGTATTCTAAAACTCTTTCGAAAAAATACCGTACAATAACCATTTGTAAACGGTAATTTTTCAAAAGAGTTGTAGCATTCCCGATGTACACCTACTTCTCGAGATACTTTACGGCAGGTATAAGGAACCTTTGGTCGCAGGGATCTCGATTTTCCTTAGCAACTCCATTTTGTCAGTTGCAAAAACACTATTCGTTCACTTTCATATTAAAACAGAAAAAATATTAGAGAAACCTTTTTAAAACAGACATTTGCATTCTACAGGCAAACCAGACCGTTTTGAATCTTAAAATTTGCTTCGTCGATTAGTCTAAACAGATACTTCAATGTCTGTTTGATTTTTTAAAATTAATTGTGGTTTTTACTTGAAACGAAAAAACATTGAAAAAGTGCAAAAGTGTGGTAATTTTTCTTTACATAAATAAAAAACAGAGAAAAATGTTCCAATCAATTCCTGGCATTAAGAAATAAAAGTGGAACATAAAAAATGACTGTTGTAAAATATACCTTGCAACTATAGCTTTGTTGTCTCCAGCAGATTGCAAATCAAGTATTTGATGTCTTAGCAAGTTGATCTCAAGATCATTGCACAGCTGACGCTGTTGGCTGTCTTGTAACTAAAATATTAAAGAAAACAATATAAATTATAAGTATCTTTGAACTTAATGTTTCATAAACTACTCAACTTAATTATGCATCGAATGTGTAGTTACCTGTAAAAGCGCGATATCAAGTTGACCTTCAATATGCTGACACTGTTCTTTAAGTTCTTTGTTCTTTTCAGCTAGTTTATCTAGTTGATCTTTCATGAGATCCACGTCTTCTTTTGTAGTAGAGGATAATGTTTCATCTCTGAAAATTTTAAATTTGGCACATCTATCTTCAATAATCTATCGATTATCGTAAACATAATAAATAATAAAACTCCTGTAACGAATTCATTAGTTTATATAGTAAAAAAACATGTATACTTATAGACACTTACATAACTTTCCTTTGTAGTTCTTGTAGTTCTAAGTTTTTATTTTCCAATTTTTCTATAAGTTTATTTTTGCTGTCCAATTCAGTGCATAACTCTTCCAATTGTTTAGTGAGTACCGAATGTTCAACATTGGATAGCATAGTTTTTATTTTATTTTTATCCTCATCTACTGTAACACCATTATTTGTAAACATAAATATCAACGCATACTTATAAAGATAAACTAATTACAAGCCCACCGTCTAGTTCTAGTTCATTTTGGTCAACTCGTAAGAACACTCGCTGGAAAGAGCTCTTTAATATGAGCTATTGCCCACTAAAATTGGTTAAATTGAAGGGAAGCTAGGTGTGGATATAACGCGCACATTCTCGCACACCGCTGTCCATCGGTGTCCATGTGGTTGAGCCGAGGGCAAAAGCTAGTCTATAAAGTTAAACCTAACGCGCACATTCTTGCACACCGCTGTCCATCGGTGTCCATGTGGTTGAGCCGAGGGCAAAAGCTAGTCTATAAAGTTAAACTAATTACAAACCATCTTCTTAGAGCGGCTTGAAGTTTTAAAAAAACATAAGTAGTATGGAGCTCTTAGTATTAAACAAACCTTGTAGGGAATTATTTCGAAAAGTATCAATGATTTCGCTTTTATCATCTTCCAATCGGTTCAAAAGATCTTTGGTTTCGTTGTGGTTTTTAAATTTGTGGTTTACAATTTTCCTATATTTCAAATTTATATCATTCATCATGGTGTTTTGTTTCCAAAATAGTTCTACAGATACAGAATAGCGTAATTTGTCAGTAAGGTTAGCGATACTTAGCATAAGTTTTTGAATTTGTGCTTCGTACTTTGATGCAGCAGTCATAGCATCTTTTTTACATACTAAGTATTCGTTTTTTACATTTTCATTCAGGGTTCTGATATATTTATAACTTTCTTCTAAAAAAGAACATTTTCTCTGTAAATAGTCTATATTAGGAACATTCACTATTCCTGGAGAGAGATCGCTATTATCTTCATCGTCATCTTGATGTAACTGGGCTTTTAAATTTTCAATTTGTGCTTTATATTGCTCTTCTTGGATTGACCACTTGTTTTTATCATCTGCTGATTGCACAACTATTAAAGTCATTTTATCAAAAAGTGTTTTGAATTTATTATGAAAGTAAAGTAAACCATTTCTCAACTGATTTTCGTAGGCAACATTTTTATTCATAATCATAGTTTCTATTTCATTTGTATCATGGAGATCAATGTTAATTTGTTCTTTATCAGAAATCCATGTTCCAAATTCTCCTTCATCTATGTCAGCTTTTATGTCAGAACTGTTTGCTTCGTCAATATTCTTATCCTTTATTTCCTGTAATTTGCGCTCTAATTCTGAACTTTTTGCAGATTCTTTTGATAGTCTAGTCATAATATCAAAGGTTTCTTTTCTAAAAGTGAAATTCCGATATTGTAACACCTGATTATAGACTTTATTGAAAATAAACACTGTTATAATGCATTTACCTGGCCTCATTTAGTGCAGTGAGTAAAGCATCTTTACCGCCTAAAGCAGCTTTCAGTTCCATTACAGCAGCCATATGAGGCGCAAACCATCCAGCAGCATGCCTCGCTTCCATAGATCTTAAAATTGCATCAAAACTAGGACACTGCAGTGCTAATACTCCAGCTGACGTGGAACCTTTAAAAATGAAACTTGTTCATGTCATGCGAATACGTATTACAATAGATATAAAAACAAAATGTTGTCTAATTTGACTTACTGCTATCCTTTAAGAAGTCTAGAATTTCTTGAAGACCTTTTCGAAGACCTTCATTTTCTTCTGATAATTCTTTTATTTGTTCTTCTAGTATAGTTAAATCTACACTGCTATTTTCTGCTTTTCTTTTTCTTTTTGCCAATACCCTATATTAATCATAAAAAGCATTGTTAACATTTTCTACAATAATTTTAGTGGTAAGTATGTACTTTTTACCTTACTGAAATTATATTTTTACTGTAAGTGATTACCTCATACTTCTAAAACTTACGTTGAAGATTCACCTCCACCGTCATCGGGCATTGCATCATCTTCACTACTATGACAAACAGTTTCAATTTTATCGTCATCATATCCCGATTCTCTTAAAATTTTCTTTAGTTTTAAAACTTTTGAGTTAAGGCTGCGAACTTCTAATTCCATGTTTAATAAGTGGTTTTCTTTTTTATTTACTTCTTTTTTAATTTGCAAAATGTCTTCTTCCATTTGACGATAGTTTTTCATAATGCCTTGTGTTTGAATTTTGGAATCGGGTAAAATATTTAATTTTTGTCTGAAATATCAGATAATAAGCAATAATACGCACTTATTACTTATTATTACCCGACTGCGGTGAAGCACAAATCGAAGTATATAATGAATTTAAAATGGATTTTGATACAAATACAATCAGCTGACAGATTTGTATGAAAATACTAAAATTAAACCGGCCAAGATGAACTCGCGTGGAGAGGGTTCCGTACAATGCCAAAGTCAAATACAAAATATTACATTTAAAATCCTCAAAGTAAGATGCAAGTTTTTTATTTTTAATATTAAAAAAATTGAGTGTGTTTGGCTACACCTCACCTGAAGGTAAGTGCCGATGCAGCCGAGGATGTAACACGCAAGTTTAAAAAGTGCCTATTCACTCTCGTCTTGAAGATTCCTAAATTTTACGAATCGGGGAATACAGACGCCGGAAGGGAATTCCACCCCTTGGCCGTTCGCATGATGAACGAAGAAGCAAAACGCTTCGAGTGTAAAGGTGGAACATTGACGACAAAGGGTTGCAACGGCCTCCGCACCTGGTCGTCCGATGATGAAATGAAGA